>OV815983.1:14825000-16025000 GCA_929112965.1 Mythimna albipuncta | reverse complement strand
TAAAAAGGAAATGCCGAAGTGCCTGCCCTGGATGTTAGGGTTTTAATAAAAATTTCCTTTTACACAGGTATTGGTCCGTTTCGTCCTGGGGTGCAAATGTACCCCCGTTGTAAACTTTGTTTCAACTTTCGTTGTTTAACTTTCCGCTGTTTGCCGTGACACAGTTTAGCACTTTTTGTCGGTGTGTGATGACTAAAATGTTTTTTAAACAGACAAATAAAACCCAAACTGTTTCTGTGAAAATATTATATAATATTACTCTTCTTTATGCAAAGTCCCCCCACGTCTGTCTGTCTGTGTGAACGCGATAAACTCAAGACCCACCGGACAGATTTTCAAGCACTTTTCAAGAGAGCGAGAGCGAGATAAATCCATATTATAATTAAAAAAAAAGATAATTTCAAACTTTTATAATACTCATACAAAGCTTTAGCGGATCGCTCGCAACAATTATAAATGATTTCTAGTTAAATCAAACAATACCAAATTATTTTGTGAATAATTTGATAGATAGTGCATATGACATGTTATTTAATGTCATTAGTACATAAGTAATTAAATTAAAATGAAACATTCTGACAATTAATTAAAATATAGTTAAATCTAGTTAAAATTATCGCTTTTGCCATTCAATGAACTAAAATAATCCATAAAATGTAGTTTTATGGAATGACGCACAAATAAACTGATTTTCAAAGTTTCCGTTTAGTGGGGCAGTTATTATTCGTAGAATTTTGATAGAAGACGTTTCTTCAGCAAAACTTCCAACCGAATATTTTCACGAAAATAACCATCGCTACGGATTTTTTTCATACAATCAGAGAAAATTCGGGATACCTAGAATCAAATTCATGATAATGCAATTTTGCAGGATTGTTTCCTGCAAAATTGCATTATCATGAATTTATATTATATTTATTTTTTTTAGAATGAACTTTTTTTTGGATTTTTGTTAATATTGACTGATTAGTTGATATTTCATTTTCTATTTAAGAAGTCAGTTTTTTTTCTACGTTTTTACCACTGAGGTAAAAAACCTTTGATTCAGTGGTGTGTATTTGTACCAGTCGAAGTATTTTTCTAATAAATAATAGGTTCTTCTTTCAAATATTATCTTCTATAAACAAACTTGGGCACGCCCTAATGATGACGGCAAGTCTTGTCTTTGAGGAGTGGCCAGAGAAATGTCCCCTTGACCGACGTTTCCACCTTCCAGATAGCGCAGGTCCTCACTGGACATGGGGCGCGTTTAGATGTCAGCAATACTGTAAGAGCCCAGCAAGGTTGATGCTCGTTAGGTTACTTCTAGATGAACGCGCTGCATCATCGACTGCATCGTCGCTTTCTATCAAGTGAGATAGCGTTTAAGCGTAAACCAATCAACAATAAAAAAAAGGGCCACGGGGAATTTTTGGACAAAAATCAACTGTCCTAGAACACAAAGGTCAATTGAAAGACACAGGTGTGGTTTTAGTCAATATAAGTTTAACACATTAACCCTGTAGTGGGAAAATTCTTCAGATGACTACCTGACTAAAAAAAAAACTCCTGAAAACAAACAATGCTATTATGTACTAAGAGTCTTTAAAAAACATCAAATACATTCCGAGGCAATCAGTTTAAATGACCTTCCTCGTGCAGTGGTACAAACAAACCGGTACTTAAAATCGATGTGCACATAAACTCTTTAATCCACAGCTCTTATTTCCCCGACCCTATCCATTTACAAAAAGGGAAAAAAACCTTTATATTTTCTGTTATTTTCACACCGTTATAACCATAACTTTGGAAAGGTATCAAAGTTTCTTATTACATTAAGTTCTGCACGATTGGGCGACGCAGCACGACATTTATCTTGGCTTCTACCTTCGAATCGGGTCCCCGGCGAGAAATTTGTTAACAATACTACGGAGAAATGCGATATTGGAATGCCAAAAATGCTTCCTTAGCAACGGATAGAAATAAATATTGTGGCAGAAGGACCATTAAAAAAATGGACAGAACTCCCGCAAACGCTACCATTATCGCCAACCACGCGAAACTATGTTTTGTTTCTACAAATGTTTAAAACGCAGTATAAAGAATAGATCTCCTGTAATTAATTCAAATCATTTGAAAGAAAGAAAGATATGACTTTTGTACTTTACACATTTTTTTTTTTTAACTAAATGTCGTTTTTAATTATAATTATACTATTTTACCGCGTATCCCGACCGCAGCTAAACTGGGAAGAGGGTTGGACAAAGAATAAAGACTTTTATAGGTACCGCGTACCTATATCGAATAAGTAACAAATTGCTTGCTGCGGTCTTTCCGTCGGATTACGTATAATTTGGGTGTCGTCAAGGCTAGAGTGAACAGACTCTTAATATGCGCTTCACCATCACCGATTACATCACTGTTTACTATCAAGTGGGATAGCAGTCAAGCACTTGTTTACGTCATTAAAAACAAGACGGTAACTGTGTTGGCGTAGAATTATTTTGTCCATTTTTCCATAGTTGAGAGAGAGATAGAATCACCGTCCGTCCTTATTTCTTTAACCTTCCCAGCCACTCATATTCAAAACTCGACATTTCAGTCACACATAATGTCTAAGCAATGTGAGTCTGTGTCACGCAGTCTTAACCTGTGGGTGTCGTAAAAACTGGTTTAATGGACGAACAAGTCAAGTGGGATGGACAGTGATCATATTTATGGACTGACCTGCTGGTCATGTAAGTTGTAAATTTCAGCGTCAGTCAATACGTACGAAGTCTACTTAGTTCCACTACCGCTGACTTTCTGGCTTTTATTTTTACGTATAAAACTGTAAAAACATTACGAATGCCATTTATGTTTGGCAATTCTTGGTTCTCCTGCAGATATATTCATTTCTGATACGATTGCGTCTATGGCAAGTATTTGTTAATATGACACCTTGTATATCTACACCACAAATTTTTAATAAGTAGGTACAAATACTTAAAGGGCTTATTAGAAAAGGTCTTGTTAAATAATATTTATTAGCGACTGTTTATATCCCAAAATGTCACTCAATTTATGGAAATATTGTATATGTTATTGATTATATTATGAATAAATGAATGACGATCAAACGGGAAAAAACGCTGATATTGATCCAATTTTGAATTAACCAATCTTCTTCTTCTCGTGTCGGTTTGACTCCAATTTTGTCCGACCAATATTTAGCCACCTGGACAGCTCTTTGCTCTCAACTTTGTTTAGGTCATAGAGGGTGCAGGTAGTGATAATTAATGACTCAAACCCAAATTTACCAATTATGACTAGTGGACAATTTTAGGATTTCGTTTTCTTTTTACGTTACTTTGATTCGTAACGGGTACGGATAGAGCCGCCCCGTTTTTAGGGTTCCGTAGCCAAACGGCAAAAAACGGAACCCTTGTAGACTCGCCATGTCTGTCTGTCTGTCTGTCCGTATGTCATAACCACTTTTTTGCAAAACTATAAGAGCTATACTAATGAAACTTAGTGAGTAGATGTATTCTGTAAACCGCATTAAGATTTTTACACAAAAATAGAAAAAAAGAACAATGAATTTTGTCAGTCCTCATATTATATAAAACTGAAACTCAATTTGTTTTTTCAATAATCCCATATGTGTGGAGTATCTATGGATCGGTCTTCAAAAATGATATTGAGGTTTCTAATATCATTTTTTTTTAACTAAATAGTTTGCACGAGAGACACTTCCGAAGTGGTAAAATGTGCCCCCCCCCTCCTGTAACTTCTAAAATAAGAGAATGATAAAACTGAAAAATTATATGATGTACATTACCATGCAAACCGCCAACGAAAATTGGTTTGAACGAGATCTAGTTAATAGTTTGTTTTTAATACGTCATAAATCTAAAAAAAATACACTATTATGAAAATATCGATCAAAGTTACAACGAACTACTAGAACTTTTATGTTTGTTACTTGCTGCTACGAAACCCTTCATGGGCGAGTCCGACTCGCACTTGGCTGGTTTTTTTTTTGTTGTTGTAATAATTAAAAAAGTAGTGGTTCTTCTGTCGTATTCCTACACAGTACAAACGCTATCAGTAATACAATATTGTGATCAGCGCCGCCCCCGTAACAAGTTAAGGAAGTCTTTTATAAGGTCAAACAGATTCAGGAGATACGCTGTATTCTACTCGATACGGACATTCTGTGCTAGAAAAAACGTTCTTACTATCTGTGGTATATTTTCTATTTGTATTTGCAGTACAAAAACCAGGAAAACCTTATAATAAAGAAGGAATGATGGTTATTGTGAACGTTTTTTAAGGAATTGTACGCGGCTGTGTTGCTGAGCTTTCGATTTTGTGTTGTTTGTGAAGTTCTCTGAAGGTATTTTTTGTTAATCGTTTTTGAAACCTGAGCTTTGCGACCCAGTTCTTTATCTGTGCTGTGTTGGTACGCTTTTGATATGTAAAGTAAAATAATATGCGTGGATGATCAAAGCTGAAACTGTGAGGAATAGCAGAAAGTACTAAAAAGAGGCTCGGGTCCAATTTTGATAAAAATAAAAATTGCGTCTGAAAAAAATAGTATTCCTTGTAAGAAATGGAATAAAACCAGTATTTGTCAGTAACAGTCTGTCACGCCCTCGGCCTTGGAGCAGCAGAACTCTTTGGATGATTTTCCAGCTCAAAGTCAACTAAAAGTCTGCTTTTAAAATGATAATAAAGTGTAAATTAGGTAGTAAAGTATAAGTAAAAGACAGTAGGCAGTCTATAACTTAATATTTTCGATTTTCATATTTTATAAATTCAAGAGGTTGTCATTTGAAAATAAGTCAGATATTATTTTAGTGGTAATAATGTATTTGTATTTTCTTTTTATTTGTTAATATTATAGTTTTATTTCTTCTAAATGTGTTTTAAAGTTATTATTGTATTATTAATTTATTTTTAGTTTTTTAAGTTTCTATTGTACAACGCCTCGGACATCGTCTGTCAGGTTGTACAAGTGCTTGTAAATAAATAAATAAGTAGAAATTTATTGGAACTTGAAATAGGTCCATTTGAGTAATGAAATTAAAAAAAAATATATTTTATAAGGCGTAAAAATGAGCTCACAGAAAGTACTGTTCGCCCCAGATAACTGTAAATTCAATATTAATAAGTTCTTTGTTACAAATCCATAAAATATTCAGCCTTGAACACCGAAACAATTCAATTATCGTTCCTTCTGAATACATGAAATTCGATTTCAGTTCGTGCGATAGTGATCGCCTCCTAAATATTCAAGTTTGCTCACGTTTCCAAACACGTGCTGTCTTGGAGTTGAAATATCTTTCAAAAGCACATTGTTTGAGCTCAATGTCGTGTTGTTTCCTGTTAGCTTTTTGTTTTTCTATGTCCTAGAAATTTATCAATGTTATTATTTTTTTGGCACCTACCACAAGCTTGATGTTGCGGGTTCGAAATCGGGTAAGTACCAATGTGAATTTTTCTTATATATTAGTTATATTTTAGCCGTAGTCACACGTTATTAAAGTGTTTCGGTTGGTATCTATAGCGTGTGACTACGGCTTTTCTTTTTGTTCTGTTCTTATTTTTCACCATCCTGAAAATATTGTTCCAATCTTTTTCAGCGTCGTTTTTTTGCCATAGTCGGGTTTTAGTTTTTTACCTTTTTTTCGGAGTGAAATCATCAAATGAAACTCCTGCTCTGGGTGGAGCAAAAGGGAGTGCCAGACTTTTACTGACTGTAACACATCCATGTCATCCATATTCCCATGTTTGATTGCGGTAAGCTCAAAACCTACTGAACTGATTATCATGAACTTTTCATTATTAACAAAGAAATTCATGAAGATTGTTTAGATATAATTTTATAGTTATTATAGTAGAGAAAAAATCAAAAATTTCTAAAGGTACACGCTAGGGTATATTTGACAGGTCTGTCTGTACAGTTATACCGGTCAGGTAAACCTTAGCGTGTATGGCTGCCTTAAGATTTGTTACGCCCATACGTAGCTCGGGTGGCTAGTCTCAGCCTATTAATACAAAAAAAACAAGACATTTTGCAACGTGTCACCAGGTTAACCGGAGTCATACATAACACAAACTCCATAGAAGAAACTGTATAAAGACTTGAAAGTCGCATGGTGTAACTGAATCACATAAACTCGTTGGATGCGAAAACTTTTATCTTGAACTTCAGCAAAATTGAACGCCGCACGTATTCAGATAGCAATGTTTTTCAAATGTTATTCTCAAAGTATTTTTGTTCTAAACTTATTGCTTTTGGGAGTCTTATTACTTTAGGGATGTAGTTTTTCTGTTTGGCTTCTAAAAACGTTGATTTTGTAGATCCTTTGTGTGTGATATTACCTAGCAAGAATTTTGTTATACCTTTCATCATACCTACGTAGATGGTTCTTTTACAAAGGTATAAAATCATATTCGTCTAGAATGTTTATCCTTACATATTTGTTAGGTAGTTAGAAGATGTTTCAAAATTATTATTGGTTTACACCAGGGATGTTACGGAGCTTCGACTCCGACTCCTTCCGTTAAGTCGGGACTTCTGATATTATTACACCTTCTGTTCCGACTTCGACTCCGATACTTTTAAATTGGAGGTTTTAATCGGAAGTCCGGAATCCCACTACGTGCACTCCATTGTCAATTATTTTTTCACTTGTTGTTAGTTTGTGACGCACACGACACGCTCATCTTCTTTATAATTAAAAAAATTAAAATGAGAAAAGTTTGACTGAATAATATTATTTTGTCCTTAAATAAAAAATCTCTCTCCTGCCACCACTTCTGACCCTCTTCCGCCTCTGGTTCCGACTCCGAAAAACGAAATTGAAAAACTCCGACTCCGCCTTCGGTTCCGATATAATTACCTCCGTTACATCCCTGGTTTACACAGTGTACTTCGTTCCAAAAGACAAATTGTAGACGTAGTGAACTCAGCCACCAAACTAAAAGGAAACTGGGCAGGTCACACCTGCCGCAAGTCGCAATGACATTATGCCAAGACAACTACTGACAGGGTTTTGAACAGCAAGAGTTGGTGATGTGGTAGGCTGAGAAAGAGATGGCGTGACGATTTGAACTCCTATCAAAAGGATTGGCCAGAAGTGGCTCAGGACAGAAAAGAGTGGAAGAATGAAAGGGAGGTATTTGCCCTGCAGTGGGACACAACGAGCTCATAATAATAATAGTTAGTTTATAATAATAATAGTGAACTATCTATTATATCGTGATGTCCAGTAACAAGGTTGTGGAGGTGTGATACGCAGTCGCTTCATGGAAAACACGGGTGTGCAGCCGCATTTTGTTAGACTGGAACCTGCCCCCAATGGTATGGTATTTTGGATTGTGTGAACCGATTTTTTTCATTTTGGTGTGATTATTTCCGACTATATTAACTCTTTATTATTTTTTTATGATTATATAGATTAAATATTCTCTTTTTTTCATTTTGGTGTGATTAAATATTTCCGACAATATTAACATTATCAAATAATGAATTTAGTAAACCCCTATTCATTTTTAAATACCTATTCAACAATATATTATCACATGTTAGCATTGAAATGAAAAAAAAAAATCACCCCCTACTTTACGTGTAGGATACACGAATAAAACATTTTTTTCCAGTTTTTATTTTACCAGTTTGTCGGCGTGATTGATATACATATTACCAATCAGCTTTCTAGTGCAAACGGTCACTGAGATTATCCGCGGACGGACGGACAGACATGACGAAACTATAAGGGTTCCTGGTTAGCTACAGAACCCTAAAAAAGCTGGTTGGGGAAATGATAATAAAAAATGTTTTTTTTCTTTTCAAACAGGATTTGAACAAAACATTTACACGTCATTTTAAACTAGATGCTGATTTTTTTCCTATCTTATGATAATGATTAGTTTGTAACTTTAACTCCCAACATCACACTGATAAAAATTTACGTGTTTACAACAAAACACGAAATAGTAAATTAAGAAACATTCAAAATGTTAATCCTACTTTGGCCGCCATAAACTGAGCCTTGAACCTCAACATACGCCCATTTAACGACACACACTCACATATTTACGACACAATCCCTCTCAATGTTAATATCCATATAAAAAGTCACAGGTGCGCAAAAACAGTAATCCAACTTTTAAAATATTTCAGTCCCGTTCTACCTACATATAATACTAGCTTTTGCCCGCGGCTTCGCTCCCGCTGTTCCCTACTTCAGCCTACTATACCCTACTCTACCCTACTCTACCCTATCCTACTCTACCCTACTCTACCCTACCCTACTCTATCCTACTCTACCCTACTCTACCCTACTCTACCCTACTCTACCCTACTCTACCCTACTCTACCCTACTCTACCCTACTCTACCCTACTCTACCCTACTCTACCCTACTCTACCCTACTCTACCCTACTCTACCCTACTCTACCCTACTCTACCCTACTCTACCCTACTCTACCCTACTCTACCCAACCACACTCTACTCTACTCTACCCTACTCTACCCTACTCTACCCTACTCTACCCTACTCTACCCTACTCTACCCTACTCTACCCTACTCTACCCTACTCTACCCTACTCTACCCTACTCTACCCTACTCTACCCTACTCTACCCTACTCTACCCTACTCTACCCTACTCTACCCAACCACACTCTACTCTACTCTACCCTACTCTACCTACTCTACCCTACTCTACCCTACTCTACCCTACTCTACCCTACCCTACTCTACCCTACTCTACCCTACCCTACTCTACTCTACTCTACCCTACCCTACTCTACCCTACTATACCCTACTCTACCCTACCCTACTCTACCCTACCCTACCCTACTCTACTCTACTCTACCCTAAAAAAAAAAAAAATTAAAAAAAAAAGTATCCTATGTCCGTCTCCTGGTTTTAAGCTACCTCCCCACCAATTTTCAGCCAAATCGGTTCAGCCGTTCTTGAGTTATAAGTGGTGTAACTAACACGACTTTCTTTTATATATATAGACTAGCTTTTGCCCGCGGCTTCGCTCCCGCTCTTCCCTACTTCAGCCTACTATACTCTACTCTACCCTACTATACCCTACTCTACCCTACCCTACTCTACCCTCCTCTTCCTTACTCTACCCTACACTACCCAACCACACTCTACTCTACCCTACCCTACTCTACCCTACTCTACCCTACCCTACTCTACTCTACTCTACCCTACTCTACCCTACTATACCCTACTCTACCCTACTCTACCCTACCCTAATCTACCCTACTCTACTCTACCCTACTCTACGCTAAAAAAAAATAAAAAAGAAGTATCCTATGTCCGTCTCCTGGTTTTAAGCTACCTCCCCACCAATTTTCAGCCAAATCGGTTCAGCCGTTCTTGAGTTATAAGTGGTGTAACTAACACGACTTTCTTTTATATATATAGATGACACCGCTCGAGCTTATTTTCGACCTAATTATCACCAACATATTGCCATTACGGCGCGCGTATATTTTACAACCCCATCCCCGAACTGTTCCAACTCTCCCCCGGGGTGGCGGGAGGGTTGAAACAGTTCGTTACAGTACAAATTGGCTTTTCTCCAGAGTTCTGTATTTTTGTCGGAATAACAACGTCTTGGTGTCCCCGGCCAGATTGTAATTTATCAAAAGACTTATTATTGTTGAAATTAGACGGTTTGTGGAATGTATTTTTTGCTGGAATTTCAGTAGGAAAGCAATTGCGGGAAATCTTTTTGTACATATTTTTTGGTCGAAATCAGAGGTCTTTTTGAATGCACGATTTGCTAGCGGGCTTTGTTTAATACTGTGACAGGCAGAGGTATGACTTCCGTATCCTCATCTGTTCTTGTAAATAAAACATTCACAATCCGCATTTTTGACCTTTTGATCGTAATTTTTTTTTTGCAACCCTGAGGACCAAACAAGCGAAAAATATACTTTAACATTAAAATGAATTTTAGCAAATATTCAGATTTAAACAAATTAAACAGCTACGAGAACATAATCCGCGATCAGGCCGCCGGCCGGTCTTCAGTAATTATGAAGAAAAAGTAGCAGAGCACGTGAACACAATCGGATTAGAGAATCCATGTTTTAATTAGTATTACGAATCCGGCTAGCAGAAAGGTCAATTTACATAATTTAAATTAATTATGTGATGTAAATAGAAAAGGTTTTTGGAAAGACACAATGTTTTTTAAACAGTAGAGCTCATACGTGATTGAAATTACAGGTGTAATTATTTTTGCTACCTTGTTTGTGTGTCACTTAAAGTCCATCATCATCATCATCATTATTTCAGCCGATACATGTCCACTGCTGGACATAGGCCTTCCCCAAGCGTCGCCACAACGAATGTTCCTGTGCGTCTCGCATTCATCGGTTTCCCGCAACCTTCATCAGGTCATCGGTCCACCTTTTAGGAGGCCTTCCAACGCTGCGCCTTCCGGTACGCGGTCGTCACTCCAGAACCTTTCGGCCTCAATGGCCATCTGTTCTGCGAGCAATGTGCCCTGCCCATTGCCACTTAAGTTTGGTAATTCTTCGTGCTTAAAGTCCATAGAATTAATCAATTAATTATTTATTTATTCATTCATTTATGCACATACTTAATAATGAAAAATGAAATTAACAAATCAATTAACTTAAAAATTACAGATTTTTTTTATAAAATTAAGTATGATCTGTGAATCCTAAGAATTTAAATTGTTTATCCAGTATTTTAGATACTCTAAAAATAATGATATAATTATGCATGTACATACCTCAATATATTTGTAAGCTAACATATTATCTTTTGTGTATTTTTGTTTTGTTTTGTTGTTTGATTCATGTTTACTCGCGGTACTACCTTCATTTTTTAGTTTAACCTTTTAATCGTGGAAATTACAGACACAATAGAAAGACAATGGGTGCGCGAACGCTTGGGGTTTAATGAATTAAGTTCTTACAGTAAAATTCACGAATGATGGCGGCCGTGAAGTTAGCCTTTGCGAACGTTCGCACATACTACACTCTTCTCGCACACGCACGTTGCCATTTGATTCCTAAAACACGTTACTACGCAGCTTTCTGCACAAACTTCACGGCCGCCATCATTCGTGAATTGTACCTACTGTATAATCCATCTTAAGATTGTCTGGTAGATAACCCTGCCAGCGATAAGACTGCCGTTGTACCAATAGATTTAGTATCTTTAAAATTGTTACAACTTTGGTATACAAAGCAAAGCATCAGCTTTATAATGTTCCCACTGCTGGAACTCAGGCCTCCACTATATGAGAGGGAATGCCGTAATCAACCACGCGAGCCCAGTGCGGGTTGGTGAATGTCACATGTCTTCGAATTTTTGGTCCTAGGAGATGCCGGTTTCCTCTAGATGTTTTCCTTCACCGTTTTAAGAGCAGTGGTGATGAAATAAATTACACAAAGTAATGCGCCTGACTGGGTTTGAACCCGCGACATACAACTCGTAAGTCGAAGCTGTCACCACTCGGCCACCACTGCTCACTTTGGTGAACAATAAAGTTTATTCTATTCTGTCCAAAAAAAAAAAATAATTTTACTTCTGTACCCTTCAGACGACCACATACATAATTACAGACAGGCACTGTTTACCTTGAAACATAATTCATTATCGATCTATTAAAGCAATTCTCATACATTAGCGTGTGTACGCAAAATATTTGCTTTCCTCCCTCCAGAGGATTTGTGGCCGAAAATATAATAAATACGTAAGAGGATATTCCTGTAAAAATATGCTCTGATAGGGTTCTCAGATTGTAGGAATGTTCCCGAATTATTTAATACCATGCGGAATGGATGTATTAGATGTTATGTCGAAATTGTCGTCATTTATTTAAAGGCAAGCTGAATTTACATATTTATATATCTTTTGATGAATAATTTCTACCTATGACGTTCCCTTTGGAAGGATGTATACCTCTTGTCTATAAGAGAGCAGACTTTAATCCACCACACGGGCCCAATGCAAATTAGTAAATGTCAAATTACTTCGATTTCTTCTACTTTCCATCTGACTGTCACCACCTATATCTCATGAACCAAGAGAGTTAGACAGTTGTAATTTCTCAGTAGATATATTTTGTTACAGTAAAAACAAAACAAAATAAATATTTAAGTGGGGCTCTCATACAATTTGAGTTTTTTGCCGGTGCAAAACCCTTCGTGCACGAGTCCAACTCACAATTGGAAGGTTTTTTGTAATTTTGTTAATTGTGTTTTTTATAACTTTGTTGAAATCAGTGATGGTTAAATTGATTTTAAAATGTCTTCTTAGGCTTTTTTACTAGTCTTAATTATAAAACGAAATCTCGACTAGCATAATATACTTTATTTGTTAGTTTCCAACTAAAAAAAATCTTCTAGTTTTTTCAAGTTTCATACTAAAGAAAATAATAAAGATTAAATTTCTACCAAAAGAGACGATTTCTGGCATCTAAAATATTTAGAGATGAGAAGCTATATTCGAGTCTTGTATTATGAGTGCCCCTGCTGTGCCCTACTTCCTCTTTGCATGGCTGCATGCAAATTAATTTAATAATGCACTAGACAGTGTCTTGGTATTTTCGAAAACTTCTCTAACGTATATTTCTTAGAGAATGGTAGTAATGAAGATATATTCTGAAGTAAGTGAGAACTTAAAACCGACTTTTAAGCGTGCTCTATCGTCAACTACATCATCGTTTTCCTTCTAGCAAAATACTGCTCCAATCCTACTGTAAATGTACAACAACAAAAAGTATATCTATCTATCTATCAAACGCGTGCTTATCAAGAATAATTTTGAAAAAAGTAAATTACTTCATCACCTTTCTATCATCGGACCTGACGTTTGGAGAGTGTCCAGCCTTACATTGTTGTCACCTCTACGATCTGTACTAAGTATTTCGACTCGTTGTTTATACTACATACATCAAAGTACTGGATCAATTTTCCTGCTGTGGTCCTCCCGTTTGATTATAATTTAGATGTTGTAAAGGTTAAAGAGAATAGGCTCTTAATAAACGACTACACTTCTTCATCAACGATTACGTCGCTGCTTACCTTCACGTGGGATCGCAGTCAAGCACTAGTGTATATCTATTATATACTGTCCCATTTCTGGACAAACGCTTCCCTCCATTATTTTCATTGTTCCAGGCTCTGAGCCACGCTTTGCCAATTCCTAAGGAATACTCGTTCATCTAAGTCACCCCACCATCTCCTTCTTGGTCCGCCTTACCTTCTGTCGTCCTACCCTTTCATGCGATTTCAGGGCATCAACTTTGTGTTTTACTGGCCCACTGCTTGATCGGCAAGTGGCAGATATATCCAGTTCAGTTTCACTTAAGCAGGGCAGCCTTTTAAGCCAAGTCAATGAACTACGTTTTGGAGCACTGTATGTATAGTGCTAAGGTTATATCATTTATGAAAAAACAAAATAGTAAATGAAATAGTTTTAGTAGGTAATCCAAAAAAAACCGGTGAAATTAACAAAACAGTAAAAGATTCACATAAAAAACATGAACCTGACAAAGCAAAGGAAGTCTCAGTCAATGACTACACGTCGGCTGAACAGAATATATATTCAATCTCATTTTCCTCATGACATCAGCAGAGTTCATTGAGCTAACATTACAGTCGATTGGAGGCCTTATCTGTGCGCCCTTTGCTCAATTTTATAGCTCATCGTACACTATCAACGTTGCTACCTATTTCCTTGAGTATGTTCTCACAAATAGTTTGTTAGCAAATTATTTGGTTGTTGGTATTATTGTTTTTTTTATTGCGACATGAAGTAAAGTGGATGATAAATCTGAATTAGATGTCTTGGTAAATGTTTTGCTGTTTATTTTATAGTAATTCTGTTGTGAATTAAGCTCAACTATTTCTTTATTGTTGTCAATATCAGGATTATCAATATGTTCACCTACGACTTTAATACTTAATCAATTTCATCGATTGGATGACTTTTTTTTTGAAGTTTTGTTAGTTTTTGTATAAACAAAATACAGGCATGACTCCGTAAAATGAAAGGCCTTATTATTACATTTTAACGTGTTTCCTGGTCTTACCAACCCTAGTTTTACCTAAAATTCATACGATATATCCCATTTTCGTTTTGGTAACGTAATAATTACTGCTGGCTTCATTACGACAGGTTTGCCTTGTGAAAATAAGTCCGGTACCGTATGTATTACGAATATTAACAAATGTGTGTTTTTCTGTATAATTGCTGTAAATATTAAATTCGTATTTTGCTGCTTCACCCTCATTTCGGGAAGGTAGTATTATATTTAATTTGATGTTTATTTTGTTTCGTTCTACCAGTTACTACTGGTAACTGTACTGTAAACGCACAGTAAATATTATTATTCGTTTTAGTTTGTATACATTTTTTTAGTATATTTTCGCTTATACCAAAAAAAATGTAAATAAACTAAAACGAATATACTTGAATATGATTTCTTTAAAATCACCGAACTTGTGACTGAATGAACTCCAATAGTTTTTACACCATGTTATATTTTTTTCCAAAAATATTTAAAGCAGTTAAAAATTGGACACCACACTAAGTTCTACAGAGGTCACTGTGACCTGCAATTTAGAAGCCAGCAAACAGCTGAGTGTAAGTGCAAAAAAAACCCCTCAGTCGCCTGGATGGCTCGGTGACTATGTATTTTGCTGACACAACAAGCTTACAACTTTGTGATTTTTCATGATACAGTTATGAAATTTAGTACATAGGTTCTTTACATAAAAATACTAGATACGTGTTTCGGGTTTGGCATATACTAAAACTAATGTTGACTATACCATACAAACTAAAAATAATAATATTTACAAACGGGTACTAAAAGAAATTATTGGGCATCAAAAAATTCATTCACTTCGATGTCATTGGGAAAACTCCCCAGATAGCAATGCTGATTCGTCAACCGAAGAAAAGCCCAGCCTTCTGGTCACGCGAAAAGTCGACCAGCTGTTTGCTATCCCCCTATGGCCCTAGTATTTCAACCCCTAACGGCTCAAACATAATAACTTTCGATAAGGTATTTATATTTACGCCGTTTGAGGTTTTCTGCAATTACAGCAGTCGCCAGCATAGCTCGCTGTACTCAGAAGATGGGATTGCGCAAGGGTGTCGACGCAAGTTGCATCCTACACCAAAGGCCTACCCGACTTCCAGAGCATTATGGTCATCCCGTCTGGCCTCTTTCCATCGTCACAAAGCAAGCCATTGGGTTCTAAAACAGCTGACACTCCGGCGGTGACAAGAACTCAGCGGATGACGTCATTAACTCTGTCATGCCGTGCTAACTGACCAGCGCTTTACTGCAGGGTAGGCTATGGTATCCGAGGCGGTCGACTGCTTCACCGCGTTGACACTGATGTAGAGCTCCACTAGGAGCACCCGACAGTTGTACTACCACCATCTAATAATTTGTATTATTGGAACGTATCAAGTTGAAAGGATGATTAATTGAAAATACATTTTGTAATTACATAATACAAATATAATCAGTTACATTTCCGTTTAATTTAAAACTGTAGCTTTGTTTATTATTTCCACTAATTGAATAAAATGAATGCTTTTTATGCTATCATATAATTAATGAAGGGATATTATTGCAACTCCATAAATATAGACAATAACACATAATTTTAACGTCATATTTCAATTGTATTAATCGTATATTGATTTTTTTGTATTCGCATAATATTTCATCATCATCATTTCAGCTGAAAGACGTCCACTCTTGTACACCGGCCTCCTCCAAGTGTCACCATAATGACCGATCTTATGCGTCTCGCATTCATCGCGACGCTCACCAGGTTATGTCTCCACCTTGTGGGAAGTCTTCCGACGCTGCCTTTATCGGTGCGAGGTCTCCTCTCCAAAACCTTTGGGTAACATCGACCATGTAACCACGTTCATATTTTATTTTGGTATATTTGTTACTTCTTCACACTCGATCGGCAAAACGGAATTGAATGTTTGCCATACGAATAGAACATGAACACTTGAACAGCATAAAGAATAATTTTATCCTGGGAGTACGTTCCCTTAAGATAATTTACCATTCGTATGCAAAGGAAAGTTTTTTTTAAATGTTTGTTTGTTTGTAGGAAGTAATCTCTGAAAGAATGGGCCGATTGCTATCGGTGAAATAATTACCGATAGAAAGCTGCTTTATCTCTAAGTGACATAGGCTATATTTTATGTACGCGGGTGAAGCCGCGGGCAAAAGCTAGTCATAAATAAATACAAAAAGCCATGCTTGTATTCCCTTAATAAGTTTAAATTATATCGTTTCTGTTTTTAGAGGGCAAGCCTATTTATACTACTATGAATTACCAGGCTGCTACTTAGAATTTATTGATGGAAAAAACCAACAACACTTTTTTCCATCCAAGAAACCCAGGATGCCATTTACAACTGTAGTGCTTACAACCAGTAGAAATTAAGGGCTGTATATACTGGAATTTAATTCATAATTTTTGCCCTCTCTTTTCTATCCTCTCATTACTCGATGAACACCTTGCAACGAAGTTTCAAATGGTCGAACAGAAGGCAAGGAAATTACTTCGGTTGAACGAAATTTATCGTCAAATCAATTAGCGGTGGCTCTATATCGGTGACGGCATCCCTCGATAATTACAATTAAGAATTCCAATTAAGGTGGCTCGGGGGGAAAAATTTGGCAACATCGTTGAATGTTCCTAATTTTACTTCTTTGTTAATTTGTGTTTTGTATTTAATTTGGGGAAATGTTTTTGTTACATCGTTTATGCTTTAATGATGAAACAAGTTTAAATTGGTAACTGTTTTGAGATCAAAGGTTCGATATTTTGATTTGTTTAATGGTTTTACGGGGTTATGACAGATTCGGCTTTGTTTTAGATGACCATCATTAAAATTTCTGTAGTCAAAAGATTTGGAACAATTAGTGTCAATCATCATCTATGTTAAATAATATCTATATATATAAATAAAATTGGAGTGTCTGTTTGTAATATTGAAAAAACTGCTCTTTACTGAAAATATATACGGTACATACAAATTAATTGTTTTACAATTTTTGTCTATTTATCTGTCTGTTTGTTTGTCCGGGTTAATCTCTAAAATAGCTGGACCGATTTTGACGGGACCTTTTTGGCAGGTAGCTGATGTAATACGGAGTAACACAGGCTAGTTTTATTTTAGAATCCTGTAGTCCACGCGAACGAAGTCGCGGGCTCAGCTAGTTATTTCATAAAATTCAAAGCCCCATAACTTTTAAACCGTTTACATCGGATATATCCAACCAACACTCGCATTTGACCAAATGTGCCTTCTCATCAGCTCTTCTATCAACTATTGGGATTGGAGAGCTAAATGAGATGGAGTCGCAGTCGTAAACCCACGGCCCTAGCGAATAGGACGCGACAACACTCGTTGGACCAATCCGACGCGAGCGGCTACGGGAATAATTATCTAGCGCATTGCGTTTATAATTAAATTAAAATTACACAGGAGCAAAATTGTTTATGTTTGCAAAAAGTGACCCCTAGAAGTACCTACAGCTACTGATCTAATTAAAAAGATCCTATCTGAAACTTAATTTCAAGGACGTCTCATACCTATATGGATGCAGGATTATTTAAAAAAAACCGGGGCAAGTGCGAGTCGGAGTCGTACACTGAGGGTTCCGTGCAAACTACAATTCCCGAATGGAGTTTCGAAGATTTTCCTAAATTCCATTTTTTTTTGTGTGGTTGGTAACAAAAAAAATACTGTTTTCATATTTATTCCTATATTTGTGCTTTAAGACCTTGCTTTGTGCCAAATTTCAGGAGTTTTGGTCAACGGGAAATACTCTATGAATTTTAATCTTTGAGAGTATCAAAAGATACGTTTTTTTTGCGACATAGACGGCCGTATCTTTTTAATTCGAAAACTTGTAAGTTTGATTTTTTCACAGCTTAAAAAAACCGCAGACTTGAGTATATGGTTTAATTTCCATTTAATACCTCCACGCGTTCTCGAGATAAAGGATCTTGACAGACAGACCGACAGACAGACAACACACACATGATCACATGTGATCCTACAAGGATTCCGTTTTTTCTTTTTGAGGTACGGAACCCTAAAAATCACCGCAGCCCTTGAAAGCAAAAGGCATCTGATGGAGCACTGGTCAGTAAAAGTCTGACAATCCCTCCCACTCCACCCGGAGCTGGAGAAGTTATTTGGTGATTTCCTAGCCTTATTGCCAATCTACCATTTTTATTTTGTTGAGGTCAGCCTCAATTTAGCAGCTTAATCTCAGTATCTTATACGCAGGGAGGCGCTTCAGTTTGTATAACTTATTTTACCACCACTGTTCTCAAAACGGTAAATGAAAATATTGTAAAAAAAAAATGGCATATTTATTTTTGAACTAAAAGTTTGCTACGTGATATTCACCGAACTGATATGGGTCTAGTCTGACCTGGCTCTCGTCAGACTAGTGGTAGGAACATTATTAGACGATTATGCTATGTTTATGTATTTTATTTGGCTCTCGACGAGTATACGATTACACATCTGGAAAACCTTTCAATTTTAAGAATTCTTAAAATTTAAGAAATCACATTGAATTAGGGCGTATAGTCCCTTGAACCATCTGGCCGAAATTATGTGAACGCAACGCTCGCACTCGCTTAGGCGGCAGTACGCAAATCTGTGCATTTATTTGCGGCCAGCAGCACACGGAAAGCGCTTTAAATCAATTTTCTCTGCGAGATATTGATTGATTTACATATGCAATGTTCACTTAGAAGAATATTTAACCACCAATTTTTATGTGTAAAAATGTTTCTAAAGGTCCAAGCCGTTTCGAAGGAGTAGCTAAAAGTTGCGAAATTGCTAAATTTTTTGACAAAAGTATTAATAGCACGAAAAAATCAAATGTTGATATTATTGATCATGAATCTATATTAAACATATATTTTTTTCAAACCAAGTGACCTAGCCGTTACGGAGGAGTAGGCCTCAGAAAACCACTGTTTTATGGCACTTTTCGGGCGCTTGGCCCTAAGCGTACAGCTAAGGAGTGGAATTCCCTGCCTAACCTAACCTATTCACTCTTTTAGTCAAGAATTCTAGGCAAGCATGCTCTATCATTGCCCACAACGTCGCTTCATCGCTTACCATCAGGTGAGATAGTGGTCAAACGTGAGCCTATTAATAATAAAAAAATTAAGGATCTCTCTGAGCTTTTTTTTTAAGTCTAAGTGCCCCATCACTGAAAAAACAGTACTATATGCGCTAGTGTATAAAACACTTTGAGAGCTCATTAAACAAAAAAAACAAAACAGAATGCAACAGATGTATGACACAAGTCGATATTTTCATCGTGTTCTTTGTCTAGGTATGTTCTACAAATCGAACTACAACCCCGGGTATGTACTTGGACAGTATCACAGATCACAAGCTCGTATATCTCACGTTCGTGGTCGGTTTTTGTTCGAACTCATTAATAAATTCGAGTGATTGTTTTAACAACACAGTCGGCTCAATTTGCATTTTTATTAACACGAATGGAATAATAGGAACGTCCATTACATGAAGTGGTCTATTGTGGCGTAGGCAGAGGGATAAATTGATTGTTATTGACGTTTTATATAGTGAAATGAGTACTTTCTTCCGTTTTAAAATGGATCTCTTTTCATAACATTATGGACTGGTATATTAGTCTAATGGTTGGTGATCTTGACTGCTAAGACCGAGGTCGTGGGTTCGATTTCCACCCAGACAAATGTTTTTCAATCATTCACGGACGGCTGAACGTCGAGCAATGGATAGCTCGCCGTCCAGCCGTCCGATAAGGACGTAGCCTAACCGAGCCTAACCGTAGGGATCCAGCAGAGCCGAAGCCTACTCTCCAATAAGCTACATGAATACTACGCGCCTACGCGACTCTGACTCGATCGTCCGGATCGAGTCACCGGAAGGCTATGAGATACGGCAACCTTTTCTCTGGTATATTATTATTACAAAATATTTCGTATATTATTCCTACCAACTCCAAAATTTCAACCAACCACAAACAAACAATACATAAACAAACAATACATTTATTTACGAGCGCAATTTATTACGCATTCATCGTGACGTCACACATGATGGCGTCACGTCAAAATGTAATGCGACGTCAAATATGTTAATACAGAGCATTAATTTTGACGTGATGTGACATTTTGACGTCGATATTTTAACGTTGACGGCGAATTACTAGCTTTTGGGAGATTTTATCGAGCGGGTGTCATAATTTCCTGTGCCAATTTTGTGTAGATTATAAGAAATGGTGGGTTTTTGTTAAGTAAAGCTGAACAATTTGGTTCCTACGATTAGAAAAAAATCTACACTTTTACAATAATATTATAAAGAGGTAAAGTTTTTTTTTTTTAATTTGTAAGAATATCAGTATCTCTCAAAGTACTGGGCTGATTGCTGAAATTATTTCACCGAAAGAAAGCTGCTTTATTTCTGAGTGACATAGGCTTAATTTAATTTACGCCGCTGAAGCCGAAGGCAAAAGCTAGTGTTCAATAACACCTTTGAGCTACTTTGAAGTTTTTAAATATAATGAGTGAATAATTTACTCAATAGACATAAATTAACAATATACATACAAAGTAAGTATCTGGTTGCGCATCACTCTAGTGGTAGGCTTCAATTTTCGGGTCGAGTAAATCTGAAATTATGGATCTTAGATCTTTGCCTAATAACTACAAAGTGCTAGATAATAACAATACACTTGCTAACCGATTATTACACGAGATTTAAACACTAAAAATTACCGCACGGCGTCACTTCTGCCCAACCCTTTATCCCCAATGATCCCATAGTATAGTATCATCATCATTTTAGCCGAAGGATGCCCACTGTTGGACTTAGGCCTCCCGTGCGTCTTGCATCCATTGCATTCCCACAACTCTAACCAAGTCCACCTTGTGGGACGCCTTCCAATGGTGCAGTTTCCGGTGCACCATGCACGGGAAACCACCACTCTACAACCTTTCGGTCAGTACCTACTCGTATAGTATGTAAATAAATAATATTTAGTACTTATCTAAGGCGATTAACACACAGCCACGCATCATGCAGCATGTTGCGTGTCAACATGAGTACAGATCTACATCATCGTGCGGGTTTTTACGCACTCACGCGCGTAGGCATAGGTGCGTTTTGTAAATTCACGCAGGCTCTGACTCATTTCAAACAAAATTACGCACGGCAGTGCTACGAGACTCAGCGCATGTGTACATTTTTCTCCGCATGTAGGCGCGTGATCTGTATGAAAGCGCGTGGATGCATTTTCGGTGTGTTGGACTGCGCGTATTTTCTATGTAAACGGAGATAGTTACAAGCAACGTTAAAACACGCATTCACGCGCTACGCTGCGTGGTGCGTGGCAGTGTGATAATCGCCTAAAGCAGTAAGAATTAAAAGTGTTCTCTAAAACTAATTCACTTACAGCCAATACTTCCTAACCAAAACCACGGGTCTATTGAAACCCTAAATTTCACGTGAAAACATTATAAAACGGCGTCCATTGAAGCCATGATTAGACGCTCGCTAACTAACATTTCAATTAGCAGCACAAAGTAGGACTTTATTAATAATTGTAGCTCCCGCTGCGCGCCACGGCGATCGCATTTAATTTGAATAACGTGACGGACCAAATAAACTCGACTTACGAAACTCGCGACTGGAATTTGTAGAAACATGGTTGAAAATTTATAAGCTGAAATTAATTGCAATGCTTTTGTAGAATGTCCGTTTTTGAAGTAAAATTTGAAGAATTTACCGTCACATTCACTCTTGATCTAGTAGCAATAATAGATTGAGTCTTTGGTTGTTTGGGTAATGTGTGTGTGGTATAAGCCATAGAAAAGATGAAAGAGGTTAGAAAGGAAATACTTTCAGATTTTTACTACAACGAGTGTCGCCACTGGTCTCACACCTTTTAACTTCACTACAAGCAATAAACCAATTACGCAACTAAGGCAAACAATACACGGTAAGTTTTGCTGTCAGTTTTGCCACAGTCAAAGTTTTGATTGGAGAAATACCCACTGTTTAATGCGATGATTGACGTTTTTTAGTACTGATTGACGAAAATCATTATTCGTGATTGATGGAATTGATTGACGCTTGCGTGACCGTGTAATGGCACACTTCGATCGCAAGTTCTCTATTCATAGTTCAACTATGAGCATTGCTCTACTTTGTGGCACGCCTGCCCCACAGAAAGGCTATTCTAACATCTTTCATTTGTTCTGTGGTGTAGGTACTCACTGGATGGATGGCTAGTAAATAAAAGTCCTTGCTGAAGGTATCTCCACCTATAATCTCCTCACACACAGCACAACAACACGATAATATTGAAAGCACAATGATGCAGGGAAAGAACACAGCAATAAGTACACTTTTATATACAGTCCATCCTTCTGTGGAATGCACTTCCTCTCGATTCGATATCTGGACGGCCGAAAGTCGGTATGCATTTAAGTGGAAGTTGCGGAATCATTTTCTACACCAATAGCAGAATCGTCTCAAAACTTCTGTCCTTACTTTATATAAATACATATATGTAGTATATATATTATATTAAATATATATGTATGTGTATTTTATCTATAATTATGTATATTTTTTCTTTTTGTGCGCCTACCAAATTGTCTCTTCACCACCCTAGGTTGACTGGTAGAGAATGCCTAAGGCATTAAGTCCGCCTATGTACTTTTTGTTGCATAAAGACTAAATAAATAAATAAAGTCTGAGCGGGTCATGTCAGCCGCATACACTGGAGCCGCTGGGCGAGCGTCGCCACAAAGTGGGTGCCTACTGAAGGAAAGCGCTGTCGAGGCCGGCCTCGAAAGAGGTGGCGAAACGATTGGGTGCGTACCGTGAGGGCTGGTCGGAGACGGTGCAGGAGAAGAATGTTTGGAAGGACTTGGGGGGGCCTTTGCCTACAGTAACGTCTAGCAAAAAAAGGTGGTAATCTCTAAAAGTAAGTACTCGTACGATTGCTAAAATTTTTTTCACTAATAGAAAGCTGCTTTGTTCGTGAGTGGCTATGACTAGTTTATAATATTTAATTAGATCTATGTTAAAAAATAATTCATTATAGAGTTCATGGCTAAAATTTGTTTGATTCCTTCGACTTCAAAACAGTAAAAAGAAGCATCGTCAGGAATCTGTCTCCAAAAATGAAATGAATTTTGATGCCTGTGGCCGCGAGGTGGATTACAGTCCTCTTCTCTCAAAGAGCAGAAGGCCTGTGTCCAGCGAGCAGGCCAGTTTTCTTACGTTATTTTTCTTCATCTTTCTGAGAGCAATGGTTATTATCATATTTCTGCCCTTTTCTCATATTAATTAGCAGTCACGCACGCTACATATTCTTTTCTCCCTTTTCTATTTTATATCGCTACTCAGACAATCTTTTCTTTGGCCTCCCTTTCTCTGTCCATGCATGCTCATGTATATTCATTTTTTGTTTTCTAACATGCGTTTCATAATTCTTTTGCACATGACCATACCAAAATAAACGATTCCCTTTCAACATTTCAGTCAATGGCGCCACTTTTTAATTTCTTCTAATGTATTAATTTCTTACCTTATCCACTCTCGTCACTCCACACATCCATCTCAACGTTCTCATTTTGAGAGCAATGGTAATGAAATAAATTACACGTAATAAAACGCCTGGGTTTGAACCAACGACTTACAACTCATAAGTCGGGGCCGTTACCACCGAGTACTTTATAAAAAAATAAGATAAACTCTCCAACGAATAGGGTCATTACAGTATAATGGCCGGTGGTGTTATAGAGCTTACTCACTTGGTAATAGATGTTTTCATTATCAACCATGAAATACCGCGTACATCGATAGATTGAAACAATTTGCCTGCAGCGGTCTTCCCGTTCGATTATAATTTGGGCGTCTTCAAGGCATATATTTCTATATTCAAACGTTCATGGTGAATCGCACTAGTTTAATAAGAGCCTATTCTTAATAAACTAGTGCAATTCACCATGAACGTTTGCATCTTTGCTTAATTTATATCATCATCTTCTCGCCCATCTTATTTGGCGTCAGTGCAACACGTTTTTTTCTTCCATTCTGCCCTGTCACTTATCATGCTATCACTAAATTCCTTTTCTTTCATATTACTCTTCACACAATCCATCTATATTTACTTTGGCCTCCCTCTCCCTCTCCACCCATCCACATGTATACTCATAACTCTTTTAGTAACATGCATTTTATCCCTCCTCTTTACATGACCATACCAAGTCAAACGATTCCCCACTCAGTTAATATATTACTAGCTTGTGCCCACAGCTTCGCCCTTGTACATAAAATATAGCTTATGTCACTCAGGAATAAAGCAGCTTTCTGTCGGTGAAAAAATTTTAGCATTAGGACCAGTACTTTCAGAGATTACCTCCTACCAACAAAAAAACAAACGTTACCTCTTTATTATATTAGTTTAGACAAAAAAAAAGGTAATACTACTAGCTGCTAAGCCATACACGAAATTGAACTCCTTGCTACAATTATTGTCTTGCAAAATGATTTTGTTTTATCCTCTCCATTAGTAGGTATAATACAATCTACCAAAAGCTATCTTACGAGACTTGTTTAAAAACTACTATTAATTGAAAAAATACTGATTGCTTTTACGTACCTATTCCTAACTTAATTCAATTTGTTCATAACAGAATAGGCGATATTCCATCACTAGTAACAGGAATTTAATAACCGACGGACGATTAATAAAGAAATAGTTTTCTTATCCAGTTATTCTAATATCTTTGGCTATGAATGATGGCTGCGTTCTTTTAATATTGGATGTTGAGTGATTTTTAATCATGTGGAGCAGAGGTAGCCCAGTAACTGGGTCACCGTTGTGTAATGGTAGCCCAGTAAAAACAATAATGGCCTAATCGTTATGGCTACGACTAACATGTTTAAGGTTGTGTTCTAACTAAATCGTTTTATTTATTTAAACAGTTTATGAACATTGGTACATGTACGAATTTAATTCAATAAGGCAATTTCTACCAGCCAACCTTTCTGTTTAAAAAGAATCACCATGCGTGACAAAAATGAAGATGCGGTGGCCTTGAATCTGAAATTATATGTCATATAAAAGCATCAATAATTATCAATTAAACAAAAAATAACAACGGTTGGTATATGACTTAAACAGTTTTGATATATATTTAATTTCGAGCGTTCTTTATGAAAGCCCTTTGAACAACTGACCTTTTGGAGGAAGTAGAATACATTTCTTTCGATTTTATTTTATTTTTCGCCATTTTAGAAGGAACCCCTATATCATAGGTGTGTTTACTAATATGTAAAATCACATACATTTAAACAAGATCACCCGAATCCAATACCTACAAAAACTTTTTGTTCCGTGTCCTAATTTAACCCACGTCTCATCGAACTATTCTACCACCGCGTAACACTGTTATAAAACTTAAGTATTTTCTCAGAACAAAACAATTTATATAACAGGGAAAATACATAGAAAACTGTTTACAAAGGCTGATGTTGTTCATTCATTAGTTTTTAATTATTATGAATATTTTCTTTTTGTTACAAAGGAAAGTCGTCATCTAAGATTTGTTTTAGTAAAAGCAAAGTTTTAGCGGTATGAAATTAATTAGATTTGAGTTTCCCAAAAGAAAATTTTCGTATTATTCTAGCGTTGTAAGTAAAATTCAGATTTTCTGTTAAATGATATTGAAAAAGACACAACGCATTTTGAGAACATTTCTATTCAGCATTTTAGATAAAAACTGAATTGGTGGATTCTGTGTTTTCTGATAGCTATAACTTAGATGTCTTTAAGTTAAGGTTGATTAGGTTATTCTAAGTAAGCGTGCTCCGTCATCGACATCGTTTACCTTCAGGTGAGATGCTGGTTAAACGCGACCGTGAGCCTTTTTTTTATCTGTTATAAACTAGTACTTGACAGCGATCCCGCCTGATGGTAAGCAGTGATGCAATCGTTGATGGTGAGGCGCACTACATAGTTTATTAAGAGCCTATTCACTCTAGCCTTGAAGACACCCAAATTATAATCGGACGGGAAGACCGCAGCAGGCAGACTGTTCCAGTCCTTCGAAGTACGCGGTATAAATGACGAGGCGAAACGCCTATCATTAATAATATAAATAGCTCTTGATTCAATAACCTATTAAATGATATGAAATTATTTATTTAAAATAAACGATTTACAGGCATTTTTAAACTATCAAGAAGTCATTCAAACAGAAAAATAATGTTGATTGCACATTCCAAAGCGTAGATCTCTATGGAGAAAATGTACAAGAAACTTTTTTTTTTCACATATTTGATGGGGATTGTAGTATTTGGCAGCACACGTTTCGAGTCAACCTTTTCTGCAAGCTTAGCTGAGGTAGTGAACACTACAATGAAATTCTTAAATTCTTTATGTCATCCAGTTATATAGGCACTTGAGAGATACGAAACTATATCAATTTTACATTACAGTATCCAGTAGAGATTAATTTTTGAATAATTAAAAACCTCCTCTGAAGTTTACTCGAAAAATCTTGCTGTAAACAATGTATATAGACTTTAAGTCAATGCGTAACTTAACACACTACCGTACCCCTAGCCGAGTTGCTAATCAGTACCCCTAGCCAAGTTGCTAATCTGCAATAGTTAACGCTTGTAGAAAGCTTCAAATGTACGGGAATGACGTCGTCTTAGCGCTCAGTCCCGTGGTCAGAACAAAAGAATTGGCGGCAAGGTCAATTCGAAACGTTCGGCGCAAGCGAAACGGTTGTAACTTGGCTAGGAGGGCTGTAATAGTTAACGCTTATAGAAAGCTTCAAATGTACGGGAATGACGTCGCCTCGACGCTCAGTCACGTGTTCAGAACAAAAGAATTGGCGGCAAGGTCAACTCGAAGCGTTCGACGCAATCGAAACGTTTGTAACTTGGCTAGGGGGAAAGAATGACAGAATGTCGACTCCATGCAACGAACGAAAAAGCGCACACATATACACTCGTCACATACAGTGAGTGCAAACGCACTGGCGATCGGCACTGTTTGAGATCTATGTATGCACCTGTTTCTATTTAGCTCTTTATATGAAACTGGCTTTCTGTAGCTTTTTATTCTGGATTTTAAGACTTAGTTTAACAGTCCTTCAGAGCTCTATTAATTAGTTTTGTAGTTCGAAGTTTAATTACTTCAAAGTTGGTAAAGTATTGGTATTTGCGCCACTTATTTAAGTATTGAGGTCGGATAAGAGCTGTATCAGAGTTTGAATGTGGTTCAAGTGGCTGTTCTCAACATAATTTGGCTAGAGCTAACTTGGTATAAAAATTATTGGAAGTTATTGGAATTTCCCTGAAGTTTCTGACAACATAAGGGCATTTCTTAATCTGTAAAGTATTGTGAATATAATTGAATTATGACAAGACTATAGAACTTACAAGCGTTTAATGGCAGTTCTTTTTTACTTCTAGATCTAAATAAAGGATACAATCTACGCTATCTATACTATTCTACACTAATATAATAAAGAGGCAAAGTTTGTTCTTTTACTTTTTTATTTATTTGTTTGTAGGAGGTAAATTCTGAAAGTTCTGGTCCGATTGCTAAAATTTTTTCACTGATTGAAGTCTGCTTTTTTTTTAAAGTGAAATAAGCTATATTTTATGTACGTGCGTGAAGCTGCAAGCAAAAGCTAGTAGAGTATAAAAGAAAAAGATTTTTTAAGTAAAATAGTCAAGTCAATAACCCAGTTTTCAAAAGTGTTCATGACGCTAATTTCCTTTTAACCATCCATTGCCTTTAACGTTTATTGGTCTCTGATAAAAGAAATGCTACTCCATATTATTTGAAATCCAGTACAATTTCAGTAAAGGAAATATCATTTTTACGTTACCCTATAATATTCGTTTATTGGCCATCGGATAGCTCTGTCAAAAGCATTAATTACTTAATTTCCGCTCCCACAGAGTAAAATGTTTACAGGCTTTTAAAATGGCGTCGTTTACGCGTTGATCGCGTTCAAAGTTATCCCGGGATTACTTTCAATGGTTTTTATGTGTATTATGATGTAAATGACGGGACATAAACGTAAATAACAATATGATCGTGATCCTCGATGGTGTGAACAGAGATTTAGGTGAGAAATGATATAGTGTGGATGTAACTGAATAAAATAGAAGATTAGTGATATTTATGGTTTTTTATTAGGTAGCGTTGTTGAGGCTGTTAGCTAAATGTGACATCATATTTCGTAGATTTTTCACATCATAAACCATTGATGTAATATTAGATACTAGCTGTGCCCCGCGGTTTCACCCGCGTTTTTCTCGTTTCCGTGGAAATACCGAGATAAAATATTGCCTATAATTGCCTCCCTCAATAAATGGAATATTTAATATTTAAACAGTTTTCATATCAGATCAGTATTTCCCAAAATTACCACGTTCATAAATGTATTTATTATACTCTTCAAAGATCTTATACTTACAATCATCAACAAATATATTTCGAAAGAGATTATTACAGAATTTTATGTTGATAAAAAACTCCATGGCCCATAACTCATTAATAGGTACCAACTCTTAACATCTAACACACGTGATAACTTTTAAACGAAATATCCGATTGAGATGAAACAAAAAGTATTTTACTTTTACATAAATACTCTTGATAACATAATGCTTAATTTCGATAAAGATTAATATTACGATACATATTTAACGTAGTTTTTTTCCTTCAGATGATTTAATAATTATTTTGAACACAAAATCGATTATTGTGATTAAACCATGATAGCTAGATATATGTTCTAGCAGACTTTTTTGTAGGTCTTAATGGGATCTACAAACCCGTAGTACATCATTTTGTTCTATTGTCAATAGTTTTTGCAGCGCACGCAAAAATAGGTTTTCGATTTTACACCTTGTGTTACAATATAGCAATTTTATTACGGATCCCTAATTTTGAAAAAAATTAAACATAGCCTTCCTCGATAAATGGACTACCCAACACTGAAAGAATCATTCAAATCGGATCAGTAGTTCCAGAGATTAGCGCGTTCAAACAAACAAACAAACTCTTCAGCTTTATAATATTATTAATATAATATATAATAAAGTATAGATTTAAGTGAGGTAAAAGGGAGTGAGTTCGCTGGCCAACACTGATATATATACAGCCCACTGCATGATACCTGCACCTTCTTTTCGTAATCATGGTGGTGACTGGTAAGAAACACAAAATATTCCTGGCACAAAATACGAGGAAAAACGATTATATTTCACGACCACAGAAGCCATATAATTTATAACGTTAAAAGCGGAATAATAGCAATATTATAAAGACCCCGAATCTATAAACCCCACTTGTAACATAAAACATTTGAGGACCTAATACAATCGTTGTAAAACGTACAAAGGGTCAACAACAAACGTAAGAGCCTCGATCAACTCTTTTGGAGAACAAAACGCATTCAGATTGAATAACAGACTACTACAGAAAGTCATCTATATACAACACTAGCTTTTGCCTATGGTTTCGCCCGCATACATAAAATGTATGTAAAAGTTTATGTCACTCAAGGATAAAACAGCTTTCTACAGGTGAAAAAAATTCGCAATCCTTATACCTACTTTTAGAGATTACCTCCTACAAACAAAAAACCAAACTGTACCTCTTTATAATATTAGTGTAGATAGTGTAGATGTAACTGGAATAATGCACTCTTTGACCCTTTAATTTTACTTAAACGCACTTAGGTAGTGTGTGTAGAGTAGTGAGCAATAGTGGCCGATTGATGACGGCCCCGACTTACGAGTTGTAAATCATAGGTTTTTAAACCTAGCCTGGTGCTGTGCAACTAATACCTTCAATATGTAATTAATTTCATCACCACTGCTCTCAAAACGCTGTAGGAAAATATTGTAAGGAAACAGGCATGTCCTAGAACTAAAAATTAATTCTTCTTAGGTAGTGATTTTTAGCAATATTTAATTCATTAAACCCCAAGGGAACGCCGGCGTTCGCGCACCTATTGTCTTTCAATTGTGTCTGTAATTATCACAATTGAAAGGTTAATCGTCATGCAACAAAAGATATAAGGTAGATACAAGGGCGGACTTAACGCGGCTTAATCTGCTATGCTAAATAGTACTAAAAAATATATTTTTGGTACACAATTATTTTTAATTCTAGACAAATCACAGACGTGGACAACAACCAAATAGGTTCCGTTCAGTGAAAAACACAACACAATTGTTATTAATTACTGTTCGTTATGCAACCTAGTAGTCGCAAGCAGAATCATTGCACTGACCTGGCATAGGATAGATTGAATTTAATGTGATATTATAAATCACGTCAATGGCAAAAAAATCAATGTTTTTTTCCAGGACATGGTCTGCTCTAGACCATACGTAAAGAAGTAATAAACATACATTTTTTTTTCGCCTTTCTAACAACAGCATGATAACTGAGATTTTGTGTAAAATTAGTTCCTAGCATTTCCTGACTTCATTTTGTTTTTCCTTCTGGCTAATTCTTCAGGAAATATGGGCTATATTTTATGTAATAGAATCCTCAAAATATATCTCACCATTTCCATTCCACATCGCGATCATCGCACAAACATTAACATGTTTATTCCCGTATCGCGCCAGTTGGAAGCCTCCTAAATCTTAACAGGCAAAAATGAAGGTTTTGAGCATTCACCTCACGCAGCACCGATTTTAAGAGCCCTTCTGCCCGACCATTATTATCCTATTTTTCTTGCTCGCTGCTCTACGCTGCCTTTTACGGACCCTTGAAAAATTCCTGCAGTTTTTTTTTTTTTCTGTCCATCCGGAGATTTTAGTTAAAATGTTTTGAGATTTCTTAGGTCAAGGTGAAACTTGATGAGTTTGTGATGGATTAAAATATTTATTTGAGAAGGTGTTAGTAAGAATTTCGACATTATAGTTTTCATTAAGTTATAGAAATCACAATCTACTCAAGTCCTTTTCATTATATCTACTAAATATTTTGCTAATTTGCATACCAATCTTACAGTAAGAAATAAGTAGTTTAGACCAGGGTAGATGCCTTCAAAAATAATAAAAAGTGAAAAATAATAATAGTAGGATGAAACCCATCACAAAAGGAGGAGAATATTATAAAAATGAAAGGAAAAATAATTTACGGGCGATCTGAGGTCGGGAAAGGGGTGGGGGTGACTTTTTAAGGGGAAAAAACGGTTTTTCTCGATTTCCGGCAAAACTAAAAGTCCTATGGAAAAAAGTCAAATGGCAAAGTTGTAGGTAATAAAAAGATCTAAAACTTTTGTATTAACACTTTTTTCACATAACCTCAAAATTTATGTGAAAAATTCAAAAAACCATGTTTTTGGTTTTTTATTTTTATCTCTTTCAAAAAACAATATTTTGTCACGAAATTTGGTGAAAACTTACCTTTTTATGTCCCAAATACGCTGTAATTTATTTGATTAGAAATATTTATTTTTTCACCTTATTTTGAATAAATATCGAAAAATCACCCTAATTTTCAATCGAAAAATCACCCGTCAAAATATCTTTTTTTTTCAAAAAGTTTATATGGTGTCTGTTCGTTGAAATCTCTACTTTCCGATGGTGAAAAAAAATATATATGTTACCATAGTAAATCTTCTCAGCAAATGCAAAAAACCGAAAAAAACTCGAATTCGAAATTTTTTTTCAATTATTATATTGAATGTAGAGCTATTTATTAAAATTTACACTTTAATTACTCGAAAAACGTAAAATTACATGTTACATAGATAACAAAAAAAATTGCAAATCAAAATATAGTACTATAATTAACAAACAAATAAGTTGATAAAATTAATACTTAATAAGACGTCTACAATATTTGGAGAAAGGAGTCGAATCTTTTTTAAGTTATATGCGTAGATGCCTATTTATAACTATTTTTAGATAACTTATATTTATCTGAGTGACCTACGAAAAATTTTAGCCCATCAAAAGGTATTTCATAGAGGAGTGGGGAAGGGGCTAGGCGGGTCCGGGTCTTACTACATACATACCTAATTTCAATTTTTTTATTTTATTTTTAGCTATGTTTTTTATGTCTTTTAGGATATATTTTGAATGTATCTAAAATATATTTAAAATATATGAAATATATATGAAAATAGGCCATAAGTTAGTTAGTAAAAATATATTTACGATGTGTATTTTATATATCTTATGGGAGTAACTAAGTTTGTTTGTGCAAAATAAAGGAGATTATTATTTTTTTAATCTTCTTAGTTTTTTTGTAAACTTGTCACAATTATCTTCAAGAAACTCAACGTGCACGTGTATTTTTTTAAACGATGTTGTATACTATACTGTATTTCGAATACTGGCTAGGCTAACGGTTGTTACAGCTGCTACGAAATAATATATTAGGTATGTATGTAGTAAGACCCGGACCCGCCTAGCCCCTTCCCCACTCCTCTATGAAATACCTTTTGATGGGCTAAAAGTTTTCGTAGGTCACTCAGATAAATATAAGTTATCTAAAAATAGTTATAAATAGACATCTACGCATATAACTTAAAGAAGATTCGACTCCTTTCTCCAAATATTGTAGACGTCTTATTAAGTATTAATTTTATCAACTTATTTGTTTGTTAATTATAGTACTATATTTTGATTTGCAGTTTTTTTTGTTATCTATGTAACATGTAATTTTACGTTTTTCGAGTAATTAAAGTGTAAATTTTAATAAATAGCTCTACATTCAATATAATAATTGAAAAAAAATTTCGAATTCGAGTTTTTTTCGGTTTTTTGCATTTGCTGAGAAGATTTACTATGGTAACATATATTTTTTTTTTTTACCATCGGAAAGTAGAGATTTCAACGAACAGACACCATATAAACTTTTTGAAAAAAAAAGATATTTTGACGGATGATTTTTCGATTGAAAATTAGGGTGATTTTTCGATATTTATTCAAAATAAGGTGAAAAAATAAATATTTCTAATCAAATAAATTACAGCGTATTTGGGACATAAAAAGGTAAGTTTTCACCAAATTTCGTGATAAAATATTGTTTTTTGAAAGAGATAAAAATAGAAAACCAAAAACATGGTTTTTTGAATTTTTCACATAAATTTTGAGGTTATGTGAAAAAAGTGTTAATACAAAAGTTTTATATCTTTTTATTACCTACAACTTTGCCGTTTAACTTTTTTCCAAAGGACTTTTAGTTTTGCCGGAAATCGAGAAAAACCATTTTTTCCCCTTAAAAAGTCACCCCCACCCCCTACCCGACCTCAGATCGCCCGTAAATTATTTTTCCTTTCATTTTTATAATATTCTCCTTCTTTTGTGATGGGTTTCATCCTACTATTCGTTTTTTTTGTTTTAAAAATTATCGACACTGGTCTAGTTGGAAAAAATCAATTGTTACAGTTATACGGTGCCGTAGCGATGCGTTGCCGATATTTAGTGAACATCCAACCTATATGCACAAAACATTTTGGAACAACATTTATTATGCGTAAAACAAATAGGTGACATTTCCTGGTAACATCCCTGTTTCTTGAAAGCGGAACATGGCGGATGACCGTCGCAACCCAGCGCTGGACACGCCATAATCATGGTAGCAAGTTCCCTCTTCAAGGACTGGGACTGGGGAGACGTCATGGCGTCCTCACCTTCTGTATGACGCAGGTCCTCACCTGACATGGTAAGTTCGAGAGGATCCTGCACCAGATTCAGGTGGAAGAAACGCCCGGGTAACGTGGTGGAGCATGCAATGAAAGAGCACTCCGCCGGGATGCAATCGGTGGTGATGAGCTTGCGTGCCGATCTCTGGTTCAGGCCATGGTCTAAGAAAGAGGGAATGGCAAGCGGCTACCTCCTTTTGTAAAGCGGTAATTCTATCAAAAGGGTTGCCTCTATCTGCCGCGGCCTAAACTTCGACAGGTAGTTGAAGTCATCACTGTAAGTATGTACTTGCGAACAACGAGCAACGGCTAATTTGCTCTCTGACCGTTTGACAGCCATCTGGACCGAGCGCAAGTCGTCGACAGCACGTAGTGTTCCATGCGCTCCTTAAAGAGATGTCAGCAAATCGTAGGGGCCTAGCATCCCGATACCGGCCGCTAGCGCCATGGGGATTTTCTGAAAAGTAAACGTATAGGGTAACATTTTTTTTTCTTTTTCTCTTTCCTTTTGCAATCGGTCGTCAAACCATATGCGAATTAGGTATAAAGCATTTGGCAGCCAGTGCTGCTCCTCCCACTCAAAGAAGGTAGTTTCTCTTTAGCCTCTTTACCATCGCAGTCGGGTTCAACAGTATAGGGCAACGGAAGGACAAAGTTGTGGTTTCAGTCAGTAAAACTCTGGCACGCCCTTGCACTATACTCTAGAGAGGTCATTAAATGAATTATGAATAGGTTATTTCTAGGCAAGTGTGCACTATCTTCAATAACACCTTCGCTAGGCAAGATAAAGGTGTAAGGCGCCTCTATCATAAAAACGTTAAACAATTGGTACCTACTAGTCCGGATTTATTGTTAAAGAAACACATTAAAATTATTCATTTCTTTTGTTCGAATAGGTGCGCTAGTGACTGCTAAAACACTTCGTAGTGTCAGTTTTATGTTTTTTTTTTGGGTAACTAGTGGTGTGATTACATTTTCAGGTTACTCGTAGTATGATTCACATTCAAGACTATTTACATTTTTAAAGTTCTGTTTCCATAAAAAATCCGTAAGAAGAATACTCAAGTTCTATTTATCTAATTAGGTACTAAGTTATTCATATATCTTAGACATCACTGCCATCAGTGAATGAAATCTTTACGTGGTACTGGATTTTGAGCTATTTCTAAGCTACTGTTTTACTACAAATAAATAAATTTAAAATGTTTGTTTACTATGCCAAAATAATAGCTTTTCACTAAATACATAATTTCTTGGTCTTTCTGGAGTCTTTACGCGGTACTTGTAAAAAAACACATAAATAAATTGTATATTCTGGCTAGTCTCTCAAGCAGGCGAACTAATTTTTAAGTAAAAAATAAAAAATTGTGAACATAATTCGATTTTAAACTCATTGGTTTGACGTGGACGATTTATTGCGGGTGTAGTTGCGAGCAATAGCTAATTGGTAAATAATTTGAGATTGCAAACCAGCCTTTATTATAGACATAATTAACGATTGTGTTTTCCTTGTAGGATAAACATGAGGATTTTTGTACTATTGTATCTAATATTTGTTCTTTTCGTTTGTGTGTACAATAAAAGATGTTTGAACTAAAGTATTTTTATTATCAAATACATATTGTTACAGATAGGCATTATCTACATAATTTTACTACTTTCAATCAAGCTTACGTTCAGGCGTCTTGGACAAAAATGAAAAAAAAAAAATTTGAAATACTTAACATGCGGCTTAGCATCATTTATAATAAAGATTTTTATTTTTTTTCACAGGTATGTAGCAGCGTTTATTTCATGGATTTTTATATTTAATTGGTAAGTGAAACATTCGATGCGAACAGGAAATACATCTCTGGATTTCGTTGTTTTTTTTTATTTCTGAAAACCAATCAATTCAACCAATAAATTGTGAGTTTTATAATGAAACCTTTTCAGATAATCCTTACTTTATTTTTATTTCTTTTGTTTTTGTTAACAAAAGAATTTCATGAGACCTTACAGTATATAATTTTCTGTTTATAAAAAGTTTGCAATATCTCATGTATTGTTAAAATCACTGGAATTCCCTATAAGCAAAATTCTGATGTTGGATAAGAGCTTTCCATTGAGTATTTTTATTTACCACATAACTAATTTTAACCGTATTTCCTTACCTTACTTTCCGTATGTACCTTCATTCACCGAAATAGAAATAAGAATGGAATGAAATAGCTAAAAATTTCTTAAAATTTTGAAGGCAACAAAATGTTAATAAACAATAAAAAGTTTCATTTACATTGTTAGTACGTTACTTCAGACAAAAAAAGATCTCATCATCGAATTAAAACAAACTGCAACACGTAATCTAAAGCTGAGATCTCAAAATTTAAACAAAAGTCTATTTTCGCGAATCTTAAAAAGTAGCGGACCGAGCGTAGCTCCTTGCAGCAACCCCCTTTAATTCTGTGAGATAACGTGCGAGAGGCGAGGACTGCCCATTGTTATTCTATCCCGGTGCCGGCCCGAATTGTCCCCAACACCTACCCAAAGAATCGCTTGTGAATTCACTCGCAATACTCCTCATTTTATTGTAAATCTGTGACCGCAATGTCGAATGGCCCTTAGGGTTCCACTATAGGGTAGATCGTAATAAAATTATGCGCGATTGTGATTGATAGCTACAATTTGTTTTAAGTTTGGAGGCATAATCTTCTGGAAATGTTGTGTATCTTGCTTACAGCTCAACATTTGGATTTAGATTATTATTAAATTTATGGAAAAATGGGCCGGCAGTTTTTTTATCGTTTTTCACTTAAAATTCAATAAAAAATACATACAAATATTCATTACAAATGAAAATAAAAACAAGGTATAAAAATATGAAAGCAACGTAACCGAAAATTGGTCATAATATTTGTTTTTTTTTTTCACCCTAATTGATCCATAAATATGACAACCAACGTAAATATGATACGTAATACTCTTATAGTATGTTTTTATCATGTTTCTAAAAAGTAATGGTGTTTGATTATATGGCTCATCCTCATAACGATAAATCTTGGAAAGAAAACATGTTGTTATCTTGTCTGAAACAACAGTATTTATCACGGGGAAGCACTTTCATTTTTATGACTTATAAGGTTTGTTATGTATTTTTATATGTAACACCGGAGATCCAGTTATAATGAGATTATTTTTTGTGTGGTTAAATTAGATACAAAGAATTGTTAAAGATATTTCTACTGACACAATAAGCAATAATTATTACAAGAAGTAATTCGAACCTACTTTGTTAAGTAAGTTCAAACTACAACTTAATTTGCACTTTATTTCCAGTGAGTAGTCCAGGCTGCAAGTGACTTCAAAAGTTAGGATCATAAACTGTACTGCTAGTGGTTTTCTATAATTATTATTACTAACTGCTGCCAGAAGTTTCACCTTCGTTTTAGTAGAAAACTATTTTAAGGGAAAAAAAAGAAAATCTTAAATGCTATTCCAGGATACAGACTACCCATATACCGTTTAGCTCTTCTATCGTGAAGAAGTTACAAACACACAAACTTTCAGTGTGAGTGATAGGTTTCTATTTGATCAGTAACTTACAGGATGGTAGTCGATTATATGGTTGACAATGAAGCACATCATCATTTCAGCCGATACACGTCCGATGTTGGACGTGTATCGCCACAACGAACGTTCTTATGCGTCCCGTATCCATCGGTTTCCCGCAACCTTCACTAGGTCATCGGTCCACCTTGTAGGAGGCCTAATGAACAACAAACACGACAAATGAAGCGCGTTTGCCTTTAAATAACCTCTTTACTCTTGACTTATAAACCCCTTTTTTGGGATATGGAAAATCATTTAAAGACTTCTACTACATTAGAGTGAAACAAAAAATCGTGTCAGATTCATACTTATTAAACTCACCTACCTCCAGTTTACGGTCTAGGACCATGGGCTCCCTTTTCAGAGATTCCGCATGCCACCTGGAACTATACGGTTTGCTGACATCTCTTTAGGACACGTGTGGACCACTAGGTACCAACGACTACTGGAACTTGGTTCTCACTAGACGGCCGGATGGCGCGCTACCTAGTGCTTGTCATCCATAAGTAGGCACTCACGGTCGTTTTGAAATTTCCATGCAATTTAAAGACCCCTAGGTCCTTGCAGTTACATACATAAATGATTGTAGTAAATGTTCAAAAAAAAAAAATATACTACTAGGCATCTAAATCAGAGATCAAATCATCAAATCAAACCATTTATTTATTTGCAAAATAATTGCAAGCGACACCGATGATGCGTGGCCAGAAGAAAAGACTGCTTGCAGGAATCTTCATACAGTACGGATACAGAGCCAGAAGGAAGTAGCACAGTGTCGGACTCGGAAAATCGGGAACGGAACTGAGTCTGAAGATGATGTTCCTCTCGGTTAGGCACCTGTAAAAAGTGGATTTGTCCAGACCATCAGATTCTTTATATTCAGAATGCTCTAAAAATGAAGATTCGGAGGTAGAAAATATCAGCAAATAGTTAAGATGAGTATTAAAAACTCAAGATCCAAAGTTAAACCAATTTTTTTTAGTTTTTTTAGGAGTCTGATTTTAAGCTCCTATTATTTCTAAAATTATTATTTTTTGTGTTATTTAGTTTCATAATAAAGCTATTTAGAATATGAAGTAAACGTTTTTGTCAATTTATCTAACTTTTCTTAATAAATCGTTCATTAAAAGTATTCTACGTATGTAGAGCGCGCGTGTACTTACGTCCCAAATCTGGGCGCGTCTACTGGAGTGCTAAATAATACAAAAAACAAGCAACAAACGACGCAACCAAGCCCAAATGCACCACAATAAGATTAGTCTGAAAAATCTCATTCAAGTAGCGTTAGCAAAAGTGAGCCGCCATGATCCATACTAATTCTACCATACCTAGACCTTCGCAGACAATTCTGCCATAAAAGCAGATTTCTTTTCCAACGCTCCTTTTGTGTGGTTAAAGAGGATTATTTTGATAATAATTTACCGTTCTTGTTGGTAATATTGTACGCGTAAATCCTTTTAGTGGGACTATTTCTTTATTTCGACTTTTTATTTTTGTCGGAGCATTCAAATAGAAACGCCTTGTGAATGGATCACTTTATTTCCGAAATAGTTATAGTGTGTGGATTATTTTTGTTTCCTTTGTGTTGTTTGGCTTAACTTATGTGCGATCCCGGTTCTTTAGGAAAATAGATTTTCACGCTTTTATTGCAAAGACAATGAGCTGTGTTGGAATTTGTGTGATGCCTTATTTTATTATGTTAAGGTACTTGTAAAAATATGGATTTACTAAAATTCACATATGACGTGAATTTTAAATAAAATTTAACAGAATCTTTGTTCAATTAGGTAATAATGTCTTAGTTCCTAAATCAAGATAATAAATTAAATAGAAACTATATTTTAAAGCAAAAAAAATTACAGCTGAATGAACCCACTTCAGTGAACACACCGTAATTTAAGCATTGCAAGTTAGAGTCTCCGACATTGCTAAGCGTATTTAGCTTTTGTTCAAGTACACAATGAGAATACTGATTAGTGTTGTAAATGTTTTATATGCTATAGAATCATCCGATAGTATTTTGGTGACACAATTTGTTAAAAAAAAGTTCTCATTAGTGGAGTTCAGAGTTTCTAACAAGTGCATATAAGAGGTAATAATTATAAGAGATAATAATAATATTCCACAACTCCATCAAGTCTCAAACGAAGCAATGCTTGTGAAATGAGTACTAGATAACTAATAAACATACTACTTCACTCACACTCATCTTTATACGTACATCAAGTTTTTTTGGAGGTACAGGAAAAAACCGTAATTCAAACATATATCTTCAAAGAAATTTATACCTACACAGCTGTTTAGATACATAACGTACTATTTGACCCAATTGGAATAACAAACGTTCACAAATGCTCTACAGACAAAGCATTCAATTTCGCTGATTTCCTTCGAACTGCAGCACAGAGATATTTCCATACCAACCGTTTGATCTTTACTGATCAGAATAATTTCACTCGGACGTTCGAAGATGGGAAGAACAATATGAACGGAAAAATGTTCGAAGGAATTTTCTGGAACATTTGGGTCAGGGTAGGAAGAGATACGGAATACGCAATGGTTTTTATGGCCGAACACTGTAGAGGAAAGCTTAGGGTGAAGTTTAAAAAATGAGGTTCTTTTTAAGTTCGATATAGATTTTCTTTAAAAAAGTAATCCGATTTTTATGGCCTTGCAATTGGTTTTAATTCATAAAAAGTCTAGAATTCCTCCGTTAAGCAGGTGAATTTTTCAAAGGGCCTAATTTAAAACTACGCATACTAAGAATAGCTTAAGTTTGCTGTTTTCTAGAATTGTATTCTTAGTAGCAATACTATCAAAATATTGTATTAATAAGTACATAATCGAATTATGTTATTCAAACAATTTAAGTAAACTTAACTCTATGTAAAAAAAAAACAAAGTACGATGATATCCAATCATTTATTATTCAAAAAAAAAAAAATATATATAAAATCATTTCCCATCGGTGAATTTAAACCAACGCGAAAATGTAAGGGCTTCAGTCCCACAGGGAATATAAAATTGTAAGATTCATCAATTCCCATCGATGAATCAGCAGAATAAAATCTACAATTCAAAGTGTATCTTACAAATATATTGAACTGTAGTGGGTCGACTTAGAGATTCGTCAGAGAAAATCATATAAAAGAGACGTGGTATTCAATAAAAATCCGTACGGGGAGTTAGTATTATTTATTTCACACATATTAGGTTATCTATAAAGGCGAATAATTCACTTATAAAATACATGGTATTTTGTTAATATTGGTCAAAAAATTATAAAAAATATACAATACTGAAAAATGTCCCATGGATGTTGAATGTTCTCAAAGTAAAAAGGAGATGGCCTATCCGTGTACTAAATTCAAACTAAATCTGTGCAGCAGTTCGAGTGTAAAGAACTAACGAACGGACAAACAAACTTTTGCCTTTATAATGTTGGTGTGATTATCGCTTGATTTTTTGCCTAATCACCATAATATTATAATTAAAGCAGTTAGACCGTGTGCTGCATTATATAGTACTTTTTTGGTAAGAAAATTTTGTATCCAAACTAGATACAAAACATTCCATATACCAGACATCAGAGCCATTCTTAAAAGATTAAACTATCACAATCTTGCCACAAAAGATTCAACAAAAACCCTAAATCGTTTGAATCCTGAAAGAACGTCTATCGGAAAAAGTTTGCCCTATCATTTGAAACTCTCAATCGTTGACTGAAGAGCCCCACAAAAGTCAGGACCCTTAAAAGGGGCGCTAGGGGGCTGTAAACAATGGCTCTATAAAGAGCAACACACTAAAAGTTTATAAGCCGTAAACTGTAACTGTAAACTTACTGTATTTACAATTACACGATTTATGGATCGTTGACTATGATTTATTTACGTTTCCCTTTTCTGCGGTCATTCGTGATTTGGCTTATATGATTTTGTAACTGTATACTTTGTTGCGTTCTAAAAGGTTGTTAAAGAAAATCTTCCAATGGGTCATCATTTAAGTTCTTGCTCTGCATGTCAGACCTTTCAGCTTTTTTTGTGGAAACTAAGGATAAGTGACCGCTGATCAGCTGTAGGTCAGTAACCTTTCTAACTTTAGATTTTCCAGAATTTCTCATTTCTAAGAACGTTGTCGGATCCTATTACCGACAAGCTAAGTCCAACTTTTGCGACGAAGCCTTATGAAAGTTCTCTTTGAAAATAACCTCTAGTTTAGAATAGACGGGAATAAAAAATAATAAAACCGGGAATGCATTACAAAAGCCCTGTATAGCGGTCTCTATTTGTTTTTCTTTTATGCTGTTGTAGGAGTACTTGTCAAGTTCTATTTGGAATAAGTAGAAAAGTTTTGGTAATTAGGAAAGTCGTTTGTTTTTAGAAAAAAAAAGAGCTACTATTGTAATCATAAAATTGACATTATGATTTTTTGAGAATTTTATTTCTCTTTCTCATAAATTTTCCAAATGTAATTTCTATATACAAACTTCATTTGCTCGAGTTTAGCATGTCATAATTAACTCACTAAAATATTTCTACTAAGGATTTGTCATAAAAAAAAGTAGCAAGACTAATCGCATAAAAAACAAGCAATATTTTTCCTTGCTAACCAATAAAAGGTACCCTTCATCCCCTAACCCCAATTAACAAATACCCTCAACCCTCACAAAACGAAACAATCGAAAAATACCTTTCTAATAGTCCCACGACCGAGTCCCGTGTTGGGCGCCATAGTATTTATTGGCGCCCAGCAGGGACTCGGTGTTTGGAACAAAAGGGGAGATGTATAGGGTCTAACTAACTGCTTGTAGTATCAGCTAATTGGCAAGTAATTGGCTCTTATAAGCTTCCCAGTGAAGGATAATAGATAGCGTAATTGTATTGGGTGTATTTCCAAGTAGCGCTTTTGTTTTTAAGAATTAGGAAGGCACCTAGGTTTTAATGACCGAACAATGTAGCTAATAAATGATGATCCGATTGAGGTAGTGACTGGCAGCTATTTTTGTTATGGAACAAAAATTGACTGATAATCTCTACAAGCAAAATTTCGATCACAGTGACCAATTTCATCGCAGATTGATCAAAGTCCGCAGCATATTTTATGGTACACAAACAGAGGTGCACTCTCTATTACTTTATACTCTTGGTCTTCCATACGCCCCAATATGGCAGCAATAGTAATTTGTTGATTTTTTTTAAATCTTTTTTATACACCATTGAAAAAGTTTTCAGGCTCATTTTTTTACAGATTTCAATATCTGTGAGCTGTGTTTATATTCATTTCGATGCTTCGTTTTTAAAACCTGAGTTCGAATCCACTATTCATAAAACATTGCATTATTACACTGAAAATAAAATGGTTATAAAATTCCACGGTGCAAACTGTAAAAAAGATGAAAGACTGGTTAATAATAATATAGACGTTAGGGTATTTTTGGTGTACACATAGGTACTACATATTTAAAAAAATGCTATTTGAAATCATTATAAAATTAAAGAAGTTTCATGTTTAAATGAAGGTCCTGCATACTCTCACAAAATCTTACATAAAACGGACCAGATTGAACAAATCAAAAGAAAAAGGTTTTCCCCATAAAACCATCGAAAGCAGACATGCAAATAATATCGTTCCCTAACACGAGTACCATTCAACGAAGCGTTATGGTCCCAAAAAGAAGTGCTTACCTCACCCCCTTCCGCCTCGGTGCGCACGTGTCGCCTTTCTTCCTGGCTGCATCAGTTCTCTCCATGGTCATGTTATTTTGTTCTCCCATCGGACTATAATAGTCTCTGTTCCTATTATTCTAGTATCTGTTCCTTTAGACAGAGACTACATCTGTGTTTGTGTACACTTGTGTACCATAATATGCCCTGATTACTGGACTCATCACCGTTGAGATTGGCCACTAACACGTGATCAACAGTAGTATTTATAAACATAATATTCGAAGGACGATTAATACTGTTTAAAGATGTATGTACATTGCTCTTACCTACGATCACGGCAATATATGACATTAAATTTGAAGATTTATGAAACGAAAGCAGCCTATTTTAGATTTTTTGTTGTGAAAAGTAAGGTGGAACACTGAATGTGTATAATAATATACCGGACTGTTTGTACGAGAACATTTTTATATCACTCTCTTTAAGACTACAGTAATGAGCCCCTTTTATTTCCAAAAGAAGTTTTAATTATGTTATAAAAAGATAATTTTTCCTTATTTTGTGCGAACTTTTCCTTAGATTGGCAAAATTTGTAACGTCTAAAAATTAATTTTATGTCAGTGAATAAAGACGGGTCGTAAACTTCATTATCACTCTTTATTTTAAAGAGATAGGCTGGGAAAATATTATGGGCAGCGCCATATTACGGCTGGCAGTATTTTTTTTCATTGCTGGCAAGTTTAAATAAGGTTTCATTCATTTCTGTTCCGAGTGACTTAATTTACAGCATTTTGTTCCAATTTGCCATCATGTTTTATTAAGGTTTCTGTTTTTCTAACTTACCACTAAATTACAAGGCTGATTGTTTGGAAAAAAATTAATTTGTTGAATTTTTTTCAAAAAAATATGCTGTAAGTATTTACTGCAGGTAGGTGTCATTGTTTCCATTTAAACCGTGGTGTCTCCCGATCGCTCCTGTCTTAGCTGCGGCTTTGAGTTATTAGATCGTCCTTTCAAGAAATGGAAACCATCAAATAGCTTTTCGCGCTCCGGGCTGACAGAGCCCACCCCTGTATCTTCCATTGCCCTTTGCATTCCAGAGCGGCGGTAACTCTTTCAAACACTTGTAGCAGACATCTTGGCCCAAGCAGGCCCCGTCAATTAAGTTGACATCTCTGTAGCGTGTATTGACGTGGGCCTGGACTTCATCGAACGGCGAGCTGTCTGTTGCTCCTATACCAGTATGTCACACAATTTTGACATGTTGACATCAGCAAGCTGTAGATACATTACAAGCTGACTAGCTTTTACCAGCGGTTTTTCCCGCGTGAAAGTAACTTTGTCTATCAAATTTAGGAACCTCGTTTCATCCCCTGAGGGATGAATTTTAGAAAATCTTCTCTAAGTGCCCTCCTACGTCATAAAAAGAAATCATGTGCTAAATTTTACGCTCCTAGTCCTAGTAGATTCAGCTGTGCATTGATATGTCAGTCAGTTTTCCCAGATTATATTCCTGATTTTTCTAATTTTTAATTGATCCATAGACACGGCTTATCGTTATGTCTTCTCAAATCCTTAAGCCTAATATTGATGGATTAATATCCTTGTGTTCTCTAAGCATGTCTTAATTAGTAAATAAGGGAGTCGGATTAGTGTAATTACAGTTCTAATTAGTGAGTACCTACATAGGTAATGTTGAGAGAATTCTAGGTAGCGTCTAATCTGCTAATAATGGCGGTGGGCTGCAAATTGCAGGAATGCTTTGTTCTAGGCCTAATTATAGTTATTGTTGAGCTATGACAGTCACGAGCATTAATTAAGGACTTACATATGTCCAATAATGCTAAAATCATGAAAAAGATAGCAAAGGAATTTCCAGAAGTATTCAAATCTCATGAAAGTATCAATCTACAAAGGACACTTTTCAAAATAGGAATGGAACGCCATCTAATCTCATCTAACGAGATCGACACCTTTCGGCAGTAATCGTCAATGATCGGCTTGTCTCAAAGAAAATTAAATTGTCCGGCAACCGATTGAGTTAATTGGAAGGGTGCAAACCTATTTAGTTTCCTTGGGGTAAGAATCTTATGGTGGCAATAAGACGAGAGTGGCATAGCGGCAGGATTTGTGCGTGCGGAGGCTCTTTATATATACGAAGACATTGTGACAAAATGGTAAATCAGTGAGACACAATGGTATAAATTATTGGTTTGTAATTATGTTATCCCTGTTAATAGTTATGACTAAACATATGAAATTGGAAATCTTTAAAATACCCACTTTTTTTTTTTACTACGGGTTTTGTCTTTCACTGAAATATAAATTCTTAATCACCTTTATTTATTTTGTTATTTATTTTAACTAGCTTTTGCCCACGGTTTCGCCCACGTACTAAAAAAATAGCCTATGTCACTCAAGAATAAAGACCTAAGGTCGACTGGCAGATAATGCCTAAGGCATTAATTCCGCCTTTGTACAGTTTTTTTTGTGCATAAAGCTTTAAATAATAAATAAATAAAGTAGATTTCTATTGGTGTAAATTGTTTGCAATCGGACTGTACTTTCACAAATTACGTCCTACAAACAAAAAAACAAACTTTACCGCTTTATAACATTAATATAGATAAGACGCAAGGTGATATCGCGGTAGACCATGGTAAAGGTGGAGAGATAAGTTGGAACTGGCTTACAATGGCCGAAGTTAGACGTGTGTGGAAAAAAATCTAAATGAAAGAGGCCCCCAACTGTGGGATAGGTTTATATAGATAGATTATTTGTCTACAGACATATAACAAAAAAAGATAATCGATTACCTTTCATGATACATTCACGAGAAAGTAATGTCCTATTCCAACCTCCTTTTTCTAAAAACTATATGGACAATACCTAATGTAAAAAGAGCAACATCTAAATAATATTTAATAATAATAATAATAATATTTCCACAACTATCACACAACGCCGTCTAGTCCCAAGCTAAGCAGAGCTTGTGTTATGGGTACCAGACAACTGATAAACATACTTATATATTTCTAAATACATACATATTATAGATAAATTACACCCAGACACAGAACAAATGATTATGCTCTTCACACAAACATTTGTCCTGGGTGGGAATCGAACCCACGACCTCCGGCATAGCAGTCAGGGTCACTAACCACTAGACCAACAGGCCAGTCAAAAAAAATGTAATTAGTGATGATAGAATCATATGTTAATAATTGATTGCATCATTCACGCTCACGCTATTCCAGCACAAACAGTGCCATTTATCGAATCCATCGATTCATTAACTAGACATCAATCAAGGTCTTGTAATCAATAGCGATAGAAGACAGCTCAACCACGAGGCAGATAGCAGAAGGTCTACTGTTTTTATTATAACTCAAATATTTATTTTATGAATAACAGTTATAACATTACTACAGTATTCTTGAAAGTTCTCAGTCAGGTTTATATTGCATAGGACTGTGCCATTGTTTGAAAGAGTTACCGTGGTTCTGAAACGCAAAGAACAATTTTATTGAAGAATGACAGGTGGGCTTCTGCAAGATTTGTTGAAACTTTGTACAGTCACTCATTCGACTCTTCAAATAATTTCACACGCATCGTCAATTAGTCTCGACTTCATCGTTTCCTTTCATATAAACTTGTAGAAATTGTGGTGCTTATAACCTTGTCTCCACTTCATGAATAAGGCGTATTGACAATATAGGGGATATTGTCGATACGCTTTGCACGTGCGGAAAATAAGTCTGCGGTTGTGAAAGTTAAAAGTGTCACCGTCAAAATCACTCGAATACGAGGAGTAAGCGTTACTCGTAAATATTTGCCGACGCTTTGTTCCATGTTGAAAAAAAAACAGCTTCAGTGAGCTCCGCTTGTGTTATTAAAATAACTGACGTGAAGTCATGTGTAGATGTGCACTAAGCATTTTGCTACTGCACGTGACAAACGAAATATAGAAAAAATGGTTTTCTTTCACAGCTGTTACAGCTCTAATTCTTCTCCAACTTGCAACTATCTGTATTGGCGAGAATGAAGTAATAAGAAAGATTTAGAGCAGTTACTAAGACGCTTGATCATTGAAATTGTTTAGGTAGGTAATTCAAAACGTATAATTGTACATTTTTTGGATTTTCATGTTGAGGGCGGTAAAATGCTCATAAAGCAACCACTCTCACTATAATAGAAGAAAGAGATACTTCTTAATACTTTATTCACCATAGTTTCTGATCAGAATGGGTCTTTGGCCTTTAATTCTGATACCACCCTTTAATATAGGGGTAAAGGCTAATAGGCTCTTTGAGCTATCGTCTCCTTCGTCTCGCGTATCTGGCCATCAATCTGATCGGATTGGAGGAGAACGCTTGAGCAGTGCAATTCATTTGAATACGTGCTACCAACCTAACCTTTGGCAGGTTGTACAGTGTACTGACAAAGATTTGGATTGGGTCTAGGTACAGTTTTTTTTTGTCATCTGTCACACTCTAAGGGATCACAATTTATGAATTGACCATTGGTTAGATGAAGGTGTAAATAGGTGGGAGTAGAAATAAAGTTCTTCTTTTCCCATGAAAAGAAGATTTTAATGTTGTTTGCGACAAGCCTGCCACACTATTGTATATAAGCCTACAACTACTTCAGGACCTGAAAGTCAGAATCAACAGTGGTTTGGTTGCCAAGTCATTAGTCTACTTTTGTATCTCCAGAAACATTGATTGAATAAAGCATGACAACTCCCAGAAAAACAATTTTACTGTCTAGGACCCCGCAATTAAGTAAATGGCGAATAAATATTTTTGTATTGATATACTATTCCGCCAGGCTTATGAATCTTTAAACATTGGAGAAATAGACGACAGGATAAACTGATAATAGGAAATAAAAAGTCATACGTTCAGTTTAGCTTGGCATAGAATTTCCTACGTCTCTCAAAAATATAGAAAATTATTTTGTAGCTGTTTTTACCGAAAAGCATGATATTTTAAAAGCTATCAATGGCAATGAAACGTCGGAAATATCTTCCATTGAAAACAACTTATAAAATGGTGAATGACTTTGAAATCGGTACAATGTAGGCACCTACTCAGGAAATATATTTCATAAGTCAAGACCCCATTCAAGTCAAATTGAACTTTAGTCGACAAAGAATAAAGTACAATTTTCTTTTTGATTATCGAATGGTACATTATGCTGTAATATTCTTTTGGAATAACAAAAAGTGTTTGTTGAAGGGGAGATTGGGCTTGAGAGTCAGTGATACCATATCAATTACAGTTATTAATTTTGCATTTCATCCCAGTCCATTCGTCCTCGCTTTCTTGAAATTATTATTTTGTGGTAAACCCCTTGATAGCGTTGTTCTGTTTTTGGGCTCACGTTTGAGAATTAAATAGATTTTCGAAATATTTTTGTATATTTAGAAGAAAAAAAAATAAGATTGGATATAGTGATAATGAAAGAAAAGGAAGTCAGTGAAGAATAGCATGATGACTGTTAAAGATAGAATGGAAGAAATAAAACGTGTTGCCCTGAGCCCAAGTAACGTAGGACAAGAACTGGAAGATGACTAAGGATAGTAGGAAAAAGTTCGTAAAAATTATTAGTACTAGCCAAAAGAAAGTTATAATGAAAGCAGAAATGTCAGGAAGAAAGAAAAGAAAGAAAAATATTTTATTTGGGACATATAGCAATCAAATGCAGCAATCCGCGGACCGACCTGGATCAATTCCTACACTTATTTTGTTTTTCTGTTTGTAGGAGGTAATCTCTGAAATTACTGGATAGAAAGCTGCTTTATTCCTGAGCAAATAAGCTACATTTTATGTATGCGAGCGAAACTGCAGGCAAAAGTGAGTTGCTTATATTTAAAGATCGATCCGGCTGTTATTATGTATCCACGAGTACCAAAATACTTTAATCTTACACACATTATCCCACGAAAACATATTAATAAAAAACATGTCACGCCATATAAGACAAGAAAAACCCGATTTTGTGGTTGAACACGTTTGCGCGGTAGCGGCCATTTTTCAAGAAACAAATGAGCTGCGAAAATACGTAAACGAGGAATCAGGGTCATGCCGTCAATCGATCGCACGGGATATGTACGAGAAACGTGATTTTATATGTTGATGTTTACCATTTATTTAAATGAATTAGTATTTCCAACCTTGGTATGAAGAAAAATATAAATTTAAATAAACATAATCATCATTATTTCAGCCGAAAGACGTACATTATTCCACAACTAGATAACCTGCTTTTATGAGGCTCAATGTATTGGATAAAATATCAATTGAAAATATTGGATAAGAATCTGAGACCATACTGTTCTTAAAGAGGCAACATTTTTTTTCCTTTGTGAACTTCATTATGATCAGTAAATTAACCCATAACCATGTAAATGTGTTATATATCGTTTTTTTTCTACCAAACTGGTCTTAAAACCTCAATTATTCATTTACACAACAACAACAGTCAATATTATTCACTCAACAATCGTTTCCGTGGGTTTTCTTAGATAGCCCAGACTTATCCATTATTGCTATCTTCATTTATGAGGTTCACGAAGTATTTCTTCTTCTTCCAACCGTCATCTCAATAGTCACCTTCTCTCTGACTGTATTTACCTTGACACAATTTAATAATTGTATCTTAGATTTCTTTGGTCCTTATGACAACGTTCATATGTCTCGGACAGACCAGACTACCGCGTGGCGATTAGGTTTCACATTAAATTATGCAGCAGGCATTTCAAGTTGGTATTATTCCGGTAAAATAATAAAATAAACAATATTACTAAAATTAAGAAAATGCATCTTTCAAACAAAATAAATAGCGTTATAATTGGTAAAAAATAAATCATCCTTTATAATAATAGTTTACTGATCTGTAAAAGTGCCTACGCGAGTTACGAATACCTACTTGTGCATGTAGGCACGCGCGCGTGGTGCGACAGTAGTAGTTTTTTTTTTTTGTAGTACTGTCGCACCACGCGCGCGTGCTTACATCCACAAGCGTACGCGTAGAACGCGTAGGCGTTCCAAATGAGAACAGGACCGAATCCTATGTTTTGACGTTTCGTCGTACTGTCAAATCGAAGAAATTTTGGCAAAATTGAAGAAATGAATTCTGATTAAACTTTTTTTGTTCACAGTTCATGGATAAATTAAATTTTTCGTAAATTAATTAATGTTTAAAAATTTGTTTCCTCGATTTGACTTACTGTCACCATCGTGACGTCACAACATGGCGGGCGATCCTATTCTCATTTGGAACGCATCGTACTTACATTAGCATTTTGACGACATAGGTGATGTTGTTTATGAAATAATCACAAATTATCTTTAAAAATCTATTCTTAAATGTTCAATTAGGCATTTTAAATTTTTACATTTTCAAATTGTCCACCATACATAAGACCAGTCCTAGTCTACTGTACACACAAATTACATCGTCTTACGATATTGTTTCGGACTTTTCTTAGTAGTCACCATTTGCGGCTAATTGTTTTGTAAATTGTCGTAAGCACGAATTATTCGAGTTTTTAAATCGTTCAAAGTCGTCACTTCAGTCTATCTTATTCCTGTTACAAAATCAAAGCTAATATAAAACAAGGTCTACAAAATAAAAACAACAATAATATCCACGAAGGGCGCGCACACAGATAGTTGACTCGTCAACTATCCCTCAAGTATTTTGGCGGCGGACTAGACTAGACTCATTCATCAGACGCACCAAAGAAATTAGAATTATGCCTATAAACACCTCCGAACCCCGTAACATTTCACGCATAGAGATTTAAACCTTATGTCGTCAAATGTAAGAATATTGTTGCATATTTTTTCATACCTCACATGCGGTTCCTTTTCATCTTTTAATTGGGCGTACAAAAAACGCCTTCAACTATTAGTCGTAAGGACATTTTTCGCTTGAATTGTTTGCGTTTGTAGTAATGATTAGAAGAAACATAAACAATTCTAACGTAAACAGTCTGTAAAATGATAGTTTAGTGCTTGTAGGTAATACGGAATGGCAACGTTTGAAGTTGTGAACTAGGTATCTTCACCAACCTCGGGTCTTTGGCCTACTTTTAATGGTCAGCTGATTAAGTTTATGCAATACATGATGTTGTGAAATATTAAAATAGAAAAAAAAAAAACCCACGGGTATGTTTATTATTAAATTATTTTAACCGTATATGATAAAATACCTAATACAGAGTATGTGGCTTCAATTAATGTGATAACCTAATCGCCACGCTGTATAATTTATAAATAACACAATACCCAATCTTTATCCCATGAGCCAGCATATCCAATCATAAGACAATTAGTATCACAATCATATGTGTTGCTAACGAGGTGCTGCTGATGGCTATTTAGTTGATACCTAGAGCTGGCTACCAGATGGTTTGTGCTGAGCTGGTATTATGCATGTCTTTGTAAGAAGTTTATTGGATAAAGATTGACAAATTTTTTAATAAAGTGGAAAAATTATCTAAATGACATCTCCCGGTCTTTTGGACGGAGCGGGAGGATGTGTCAGACTTACTGACTAAAAACAACTTCTGTTCCTTCTGTGCCATTGTTTCAGGGCCCCGAGGGTCTCTTTCGCATCACCCATAGCCCCAGTAGGCGTCTGCTAGGCTCTTACAGTTGCTGACAACTCCTTGGGATAAATTTCTCCACTCCTTCTAGTTATAACTTACAATTTTCCTACATAAATGGACAATAAAACACTAAACACTGTTTCAATTTGGATACCTAGTTCCAAAAATTAGCACATATTCAAACAAACAAACTTCTCAGCCTTATAGTAATAACACTACAACATCATAAACACAGCACAACAATGTTACAAAGTTTTTTAAACGGTTTTCTTCATCTTGACTTGTTTGTTTGAGTATTTTTTTTACACAAATACATAACGTGGCCGTCTTTGTCGATGTTTTAGGCTAGTTCAAACCATTTTGATAATGGTGTATATAGTAATGAGCAATAGCTTCTTGCAATACATCAAAAGCACAATGAGCTGGATTGTTTGAATAAGCTAACTTAGGTATCCTTAAACATAAACAAATTAGAAATTCAAACAAAGTTTCTCTCTTGGACGATATGATTTGGGTTTTTATTTTTTAAACAGCTTAATTTTAATAAATATATTTAGCTCTGGGCACATTGCACGCAAACCAGATGGCCGATGGGGACCAAAGGTTCTGGAGTGACGACCGCACACTGGAAGATGCAGCATTTAAAGGCCTTCCACAAGGTGGACCGATGACCTATTGCGGGAATCCGATTGATGTGGGATACACAGAATCAGTCGTTACTGCGACACTTGGGGTTGGCCTATACTCAAAGTGAGGCCATTAATTAATTAATTAAAAATGTTCAAAAGTGGACATCTTTTGGCTGAAATTATGACGATTTTACTACGGTTTCAAGATGATTAATTTGGAGCCTATTTTAGTATTTAACCAAGGTAGGCTAAACTGCATATAGTACTTTCTTAACTGTCGAAGAAAGACCGTCGAAGAAAGATAAAGACACAGAAGCAATTATCCAACAGATACCTTTATGAAAACGCCAGCAGCAGTCATCTCCCGCATATCCCAAATTAATACAATCGGTTGTTAAGCGGTCGCTCCAACTGGAAGCAATTACAACGACTCGCTGATTCGAAAAGTTTCCCAATGTAATTTTGTTAGCCGTTTGCAGCCTAACTGGTTTTAAAAGCGGTTAGTATGTGTTTAAAGGTTTGGATACGGGTTAATTCGGTGTTTTAATAGTGTTTTGTTGCGACTAGTTTAATATTGTTTTAGATGTCTCGCAAACTGTCGAACAATTCAAAATGATCTCTCAACCAGAAAGTGCTATGAGACGATGGATAGGTGTTAAATTATACAGACTCAACTATGTTATTGTTATATAAAAGATAAATCTGCCAACCTAAAAGTCGTTAGCATCATGGACATCTGCAATATAAAAAACACGGATATATGTAGTGTCAATAGACATTAAACATGAAACCGTCAAAAACTATCCTCTGGCCGTAGCCCTACCTAAAAGATCAATTGGCCTTCACAATCATTTAAATACGCACCCTCAAATCACAGAAACGCATCTACCTATATAATAGGTATCAGAACCAAATTGTTGGCAATCCAACTCCAATATCCCAGGGAGAATAATTGACGAACCGCAGTTACCAGTGGTATAGTTTGTAGTAACGAGATTGTGGCGCCCGAGGGTCAATCAATAGAATATGCAGGAGAGATGGTAAACCATGATCGAATAGAACATGAGGTTGATACGCCTTAGGTGATATATTTGTCGATGTCACCTGTATTTCTGAAGAGATAGACGAAGGTGTACTAGATAAATACTTCGCTAGTTGCAATTTTCCATTTACCAAGTCATGCGCATAAAACATTTTGAATATTGGAATGTTTTCACTGTGTATTTTTTTAGGTGGAAAATCCTCCAATGGCTTCTTCCACTCAAGTGTAGAACAAGCTCGTCAGATTTTTACTGACTAAAACCCTCCTGTGTCCTTCAGTTGCACTTTGCGTTCTAGTACCATGCTCATTCTTTTACTCCAACCCTAACGAAGGATAAAAATAATTTTGCATCTCTTTTGAAAAGTAATGCTTCTAAAATAACTCTACCTATCCTCCCAGTAGGAGCAACTAGCGACATGGTGGAAATAGAACAATAATATTTTTTTTACAAAATGTTATATTGGACTGATGTTTGTCTGAGAAAACTATTAAATATTTCAAAAGCAGTTGCAAAATGTTAAAGTTAGAATTATACAACGTATGTACATTACCTCAAAAAAGTTCTCGGTAGTAGCCCTAAGACTGGTTTTCTACTCAACTCTCATGAGACTTGCAATATTCATTTTAAAAAAGGCATTTTACGCCTAACTCTTACTATCCCTTTTGGGATCAATATGAAGCTATGCCCTCGACTATTTGACTTACCCAGCCGACAAATTTTCAACAACAATCATAAACCCAAAAATTTATTCACACACTTTCCAAATTATTCTAAATAAATTTTTCACTCCCCTTCTAAAATGATTAGCTCTCCGCTCCGTATTAACAAACTACAAGAAGTTTCAATTCTCCCCTCCGCTGGGAGCGTTAGGTAAACTGTTACCTTTTCAGAGGCAAAGTTAAGGGAAAACTCTGTTAATATTGAACAAGTCCTGTGATAGATTATGCACCTGCGGTGGGTGTAATGGATGGAGTGTGTAGTCTTGGGGAAATAGTGGTTAGGATTTGTATTGAAATGTGTGCTGATCTGAAATTTGACAATAAGTCAAAGGGATTTTTTCTGGATATCTGTAACTTCTAGGAACACGTGACAGGTGAGCATTTTGTAGGTTTGTCTTTATGTAAATGTTTGGATTATATCAAAACAGACATTTTTGTGAATATCTAAGGATAAGGGAAGGCAATTCATTACATAGCACAAAATATAATTTAGTAAGAATAAATGAAACCCATACATATAATACTGTAATATTAAAAAACAATATTTAATTTTAAGGAACTTAGTGATAGCATGACGAGTGGGAGGGCAGAATTGAAGAAAAAACGTGTTGCGCCGACCCCAAGTACTGGAACAAGGGCAGAAAAATGACGACGAGTTAAGTTTAAAAAATCAGATCTGCATATATCAAAATTAATTTGTTATATACACTGGCATATTTTAAGTCTGGATTTTTGAATGTTACTCAAAGACAAATTTTGTGAACCCATGGATTGTATGAGATGTGAATCCATTTCTAAAAAATATTTTAATTGTTTAGTTCAATAATAACCATTAGAAAGTAGGTTTTTATGTAGGTATAATTACAGCAATGTTTTACTTAATCTATAAAGATGTTCATGCTAATTGTTATAAGAAGAAGAAAAAATGATTTTTGTATTCTCATTTACTTTTGTTAGCGTGTTCTGTCCCACTCCTGACCTAGTCAACAGCTTCCCTCCACTCTTTCCATCTTTCACGGACCCACGCTTCCTTTTGTCTGTTCAGGCGAAATCTGCCTGATTCATCCTAACATCTCTTTTTTGGTCTGCCGCGATCCCGTCGCCCTGTTTCAGGGTACCAACTTTGTATTATTGTTTTTAATTAATAAACTAAAAATAATGAACTGATTTCAAACATTGTTTCACTAATAGAGTATTTTATCACTAAGCACCTACTACACTTACGCAAAAACGCTAGCAGAAGTTAAAAAAAAAACATTGACTTGAAATTGGCAATATCACTTTCATTCCACTCCAATTCTTCTTATTCCGAACTCGATCTATCCTAAACAACACTTCATAACAATATCAATGAGCAAACCCAGTAAGAAACTGACTTACTAAGTAACATCTAATTTGATATCGACAACAATTCGGAACAATTCCTCGAACATACATCACAGTTGCGAAGTCTACGAGTGTATATGCGACTGTACTCCAAGTTTGCCAACTGTATTATTGAGCGGTATGTTCGCTGGCTTGCTATCATCATGCCATCTGCTGTGTTTTGTTGGAACTTTGATACATTGAATATTAATGTTCGTGAACATTATTATACTGATTCGTCATATGCTAAATTGTTTAGAAAGTTAGGATGGCAATTTTGACATACACTTTATTTAAGTACAGCTAAGGAGTGGAATTATCTGCCGGAGTCTGTCTTTTCTAATAGCTGCAACCTTAAGACTAGGTTACTTCTAGGCAAGTGTATTCCATCGTCGGGCACATCATCGCTTACCATCAGTTGAGCTAGTGGTCAAACGCGAGCCTAATCATATTGAAAAAAAAAAAAATTCATTGTAAGGTCCTACTTACAATAGTTTAGTGGTCATTCTTAAAATAAAATATTTATAATTATGTCCTTATAATGACAAAAAAATAAAAAGAATAAACATATATTCAGTGATAAATTCCTGAACTAATGTTAACAACTTCAAAAATTCAATGGTCAAAGGACAAATTATAACCGGCCATGAAAATAAAGATAATGACAATGTTTGCGGAGGGACCACTTTGCTTAAAAAAGAAGAAAGAAAAAATCAAGGGATACATACATTAAAAACTTTCTAACGAAATCGATGTTCCCCTAAACGGCTCTCGTTATAATACTGAAAAAAGTTGTGAAACATTATGTCAACCGTAATTATTTGAGATTCGCTTCCGATACCAGTTTCTGAATGTTCAAGATTTTGAAGAATGTTGTACAAGTTGAAAGTCGAAAGTGAACAAGAATAAGTTTGTTTTGGTGACACTTAACAGCTGTAATGGTTTTAAACTTTGAGCTCATGAGCGGAACATGTTTTGGCTTAATTGCTATTTGTTACATTAACAACTTTGTTGCCATCAAGTTTGGATAATGAAACTGTTCTTTTATGTTTCAAATTACTAGTTCTAAAATTTTACCATCTAATACTATTGCACAAGCGTTTATAAAACGTTAGAAGCTAGTGCACGGTTTCAATTAGTAGTTTTTCTATTTAAAAAAACCCACAAAGAAAATCTACGGGTACTCTTTTAAAAAATGTTTACTTGGTAGCGTACATTTATAATAATAAAAAAAAAAATACTTCTACTGTTGGACTACAAGCAGCCTTTTCTATATAACGATTCAATTCACTAGCAACATTGAACCAAAAATACATTTGAATAGATGTAGATGACCGATATTGATAAAATGTTTCTAAAGTCATCCTCGTGCCAAAGAGCCGTAGCGTAGGTAGGTCTCAAACAGGACAAAAGGCTTTATGGACGTTTTAGGAATCCACTTTATTATAAATCTTTTTTTACTTTTTATTATGGAAAGGCTCGCATTTGACTCCTATCTCACCTGATGGTAAGCGATGATGTGGCCAACGATGGAGCACGCTTGCCTAGAAGTAACCTAATCAATCTTGACTTAAAGAGTCCTAGGTTGTATATCATAGTCTAGTAGTATGAGATGATGTGGCCAATGATTCAGCACGCTTGCTTAGAAGTAACCTATTCACTCTTAACTTAAAGACCCTAAGTTGTAGGACAGGGAATTCCACTCCTGGACTGTACGAACAATAAATGTGTACCCAAAACGCTTTGTGCGTATGGGTGAGATGTCTACCATGTACCGGTGATGCCACGCCGTACGTCTAGTGGTCCGATGATAGAACAGACTCGGCAGAATTAGATTGTGCAATTCCAATGCACACTCTCCGATATGTAAACGATAGAAAACTGACAGGCCAGCAACTCGGCGGCGATGCCCAAGGCTTTGGAGCTTCGACTCAAACAAGTTCATCATAGCTGATGATTCTCTTAGTCCACCTCTTAATTGACTCCATCTCACTGGTAGTCGATAATGTAACACCATTGTCCACCGTGATGGTCTTTTGTCACCAGACTTTTAGTTAATTATTTTAACTATGCATTGAAAAAGCCAAGGATTACGATATTTACAAATGTCTCAACTGATAATATTACAAAATTTTAAAACAGTGTGAATTACACTGAAACCCAAGCCAAATTCACTTACAAAAGTCTAGATAACAAACCACCAAAACCAGAAGATCCTGTTGCAAAAGAAAAAGATAACAAAGTTACTAACAAAGCTACATATACTAAAACAATTCTTAGATTATATTCCAAAAGATAAGACAGTTTCTTTTTTACTTGTCCCTCGTTTATTTATAGCATCTGATAAAGAAACATAAGGTACGGCAGCTTATAAAAATGATAGTATTCTGATCTAGAATGGGGAACGTAATCGTTTTGCATTTATCTTTGAGTTTTAGATGAAATTGTCAGCAAAAAGGTGATTTCGTATGGGTTTTCTTTATTTAATAGTGTTAAGATAGATACTAGGTTTTGATGAGAATGTAAGTTTGGTATAGGTGGCTAAAGCATTTATGTAGGGGTTAAACTATGTAATATGTAGATGATGATTTTTTCTCTCAGGCCAATGTCCTGCAACGAAGACTAAAAGATATTCTGGTTGAAACAATTACCAAATAAAAATTAAAAAAATGAACAAGACTAAATAAAACCAAAAGAAGCTGGCTTCATCTAGATGAAATTAACGAAAGAAATTACATGCAAGTGTTATTTATAACCTATTTCAGAAATAAACATCATTTATTATGAAGATGCTTTGGATGTCGAACAATACTATTTTAATTATGTTATCGTTACATTTTAAAAAGAAAATATTTACTGCAAATGAATTTGAATAAATTTGCATACAGACTGATTAAAAAACACGAGAATATCATCTAAAGTGAAAGTAAATCCAATATTAGCACACATTTAAACAGATAGACGAATTCTTTATTTTATTATACTTAATTTTATATTCTTTGCAAAGTACTTATAAATTCTGTTCAATAGGTATTGAAAAATATTCAAATCAATTAGTCATTCCCCTATTCAAATACTGTGAAATGAATGCATTTATAAAATCCTTCACAAAGAAGGCTTTTGATAGAAATTGCAATACCAACTTCCTGCCAACTCTCAAAAGGCGAAGGCTTGATTGATTCGACGTCGGACCGATCGATCGTTAACATAATGTTTGAGGTGCAGAAGGCTCAGTTTGAACGGTGATCAATCTTATTTTTTTTTTGATAAGGTAATTGTAAACGCCTTTGGTGAGCAATAAGGCTTTTTTTAATTTATTTGAATTAAATTTAATCTATTTCATATTATGTTATATGGATTTCATAGGAGATATTTATTACATTCATAATCATCTTCCTGCCCTCTTCCCACGTTATTTTGAGATAGGCACATCACGTTTTTTTCTTCCATTTTACTCTATCAGCTGTCTGCTATCACTGACTCCCTTCTTCTTCATATCACTCCTCACCCAATTCATCCATTTTTTTTCGTTGACCTTCCTCTCTGTCGTCTCAGTTTACGTGTATATTCGTATTTCTTTTAGTAATGCCTTTAATCCCTCTTCATATAACCATAACATGACAAACAATTCCCTGCCACTTTCAAACACGTAGAAGATATTTGTATTGTAATGGCAAAGAGTAGTGACCCAATAAAGTCACAAATTGTATTGTATTTTTATAAAATTCGACATTGTAAATTTGTTTTATTTTGACTTCATACTATTAGTGAGAGGGAGTGGAACTTAATTCACATTTTGGAGAAAGTTTTTCTGGGTTTGGTTTTATTTATTTTTCCACTGTTTTATTTTTCTTACTTCAACTCAGCATTTCTTTTCTTCATTACGAATACAGTCGACGATACCTTATTATCATTCAAGCCCGACGTCTCTTCTTTTGTACCGAACCCGGTTGACGAAACCTATTTACTACTCAGTCTTTGACGTTTAGTGGGTTTCGGTTGCGTCTGGTCCAAGCAACTGCCTCAAAGTTGATTTTGGGCTGTTGTATATGTTCTGATCACGTAGAGAACTCTAATAGCGCGATATAGGATTTCAAATATTAGATCCTATGTGACGTCACAGATGTCGGTACAGAAATAACAAAACATATATATCCACATAGACCTACAGGGTCACTTATAAAACGTCAGAAACGAGTGCAATTGATCGTTTTCTACGGTACAAAACCAGCAAGAAACTCTATAATTCAAAATATATACTCCATAATTTCCTCCTTTTTTAAGGTGACTTGCAGTCATTCCATATCTGCTTCACAAAGTGGACCTTTTGTATCTCATGAGAGGTCGAACCTTGTTAACATTTTTTCGTTTTTTTATTAAATGCTGTTCAGGCTACTTTCTTGAGCACAAAGAAGAGATTAAATTCCGACACGATGGAAAGTCTGTATTGTTGTATTGATTAAATAGTAACGCTCAATCGAGAGGAAAGGTCGAGGGCGTTCCAAGTGGTGTGGAGAGTGCACTTCGGAAACTGCATTTTTTTGAGAGAAGACACGAATTATTATGACAAATGAAGTTTCTTTGGAAAATAAAATTATAGGATCTAGGCATTTTATACATTATTTTTTTTTTTTGTTATTGATTGGCTCATGTTTGACCACTATCTCACCTGATGGTAAGCGATGATGAGGCGAACAATAAGTTACTTCTAGGCAAGCGTGCTGCTTGCCTAGAAGTAACTTATTCACTCTTGACTTAATGACTAGGTTGTATATTATAGTTATTCTTTACAATGCGTCAATGAATATATATAAAATAGAAATGAGTATATATTATATTATAATATAAAACGCTACTGTATACAATGCTTAAAATGTAGGAAGAGATGAAACCACTCAACCCGGAAAACACCTGAAAATTAGGCTATGAGGATCTTAGGGTAACTAAAAACAGGCAGGTTAATGAATGTGAGGGGCTTAAAAGATTTTGTCACGTTTTTGGAAGGAACCAAAGGAAGTTTTAAAAGAAGACTTCAATTAAAAAAGTAACGATGAAATCCATTACAAAGCTGTAAAAAAGTCACCAATCGCAAAACAATGATAACCAAAATACCACAAATCACATTTAAATACTCAATCTAAACCAAACACAACCAAATGATTTACACCACGATATTGAAGTCAATAAATCTGACGGTGCCTGTGCGTTAATCTCTCATTTCAATAATCCGGTGAGGGTCCCCTCCTGCCAGGACTGAGGGCCCACCAGCAGGAGGTAATGGCGCCATAACTCAGGAGTGACCTCCCGGAGACATGCCGGTTATTAATTATGTGCCTTGGGGATTGGAGGTGGCTTGAGCAAGGTAGAGTCTGATTTCTTAGTCTTAGGCGAGATTTCTTGGTTTGATTTGGTTTCACTTGACATATATTTATGCTCTATCTATGTCATATACCCCTGTCCTAGAACGGATGCCTGACACCGAGCAGTTAGAATATTATAAAGGCGGATGATGATGATGATGTTTATACAAGGTGTAAGGGACAGCCCTCCACAAACTTTAAGGACTTGGTCAGTAGACGAAACTGAACAACCTTACACAATTTTTTTTTTCAGGAAACGAAAAAAAAATTCGGCCTCTCCATACAAACTGTCCAATCAAGTTTATAATTTTATATGGTGAGGCGGATTTTTATTTATAAAAATTTTCATTTCATATTAAAAATACGTTTTTATTTCCGGGAGTCCTAGGGACTCCACCTCGTAAATTATGTACATATTATAAAGCCAAGGGTTAAATTATCTTCATTTTAACTTAACTACACGTTTTACATAAGGAAAATAATTAAGTACACTTTTTTATTGTTTAGCTAGCGCTTGACCACTTTCTGACCTTATGGTAGGTAAGCGATCATGTGGTTGACAATGGAGCACGCTTGGCTAGAATAATTTATTCTGTCTTTACTTAAATAAAGAGCCCCAAGTTGTAGCTATTAGGAAACGCATGCTCCGATAGGAAATTCCCTTATTTAGCTACGGACAACGAGTATATATGTGTTTATTACGCCACTTTCTTTTAGTAATACTTTTACATTTTTAAGTCTGGCCCCGACGTACAAATGTACCCGTACAGATGGGTGAGGATCACTCACTGGACGCCTGAGAGAGTTTGACGAAGTCGAGGTCAACCGGAGTGAATGTGGATGTGATTGCGTGGCAAACTTGTCCAGAGATCGCCAAAGAAAGAGGTTTGGAAGGAGAAAGAGGAGGCCTTTGTAATAAAAAGTTATCATAACTTTAATGCAACGTTCTTAGTTCAATATTCCACATCTATCACACAACTCCTTCTAGTCTCAAGCTAAGCAGAGCTTGTGATATGAGTACTTGACAACTCATAAACATACTGATATTATTCTAAATACATACATATTATAGGAGAAGGAAAACATCGTGTGAAACCGGCATGTCCTAGAACCAAAAATTCGAAGACAGGTGGCATTCACAACCCGCACTGGGCCCACGTGGTGGACTACGGTCCACCTCATTAACTACAGGTCATTGAACTCGCTCAGCTGACGTTTCCTTACAGAAAATAATTTTGTACATACGTAAATTAATAAGAGTTTTGAAAAAAAGGTACTTTATTTTTTAATTTTTAATTTACAAATCGATAGTGTTTCTTCTACCGGATCGACCGGACCGACCGACAGTTACGATTTAACGGTGTATATCAAAGATAAATTACACCCAAACACAGAACAAACGATCATGCTCATCACACAAACATTTGTCCTGGGTGGGAATCGAGCCCACGACCTCCGTCATAGCAGTCAGAGCCACTAACCACTAGACCAACAGGCCAGTCAATTATACAATTTAGTCGATTATTGTCATTCCACTCTGTTGGTATAGAAATTATAAAGTAGCATTATGTAGAAATCTAGATTCAGTTTAACGTAGTAATTCTGCTTTCTCCACCTGCACACAAACCGTGAAGGAACATAAATTAAGCGGTGACCTCGTCGAGGCGTTCCCCGTTATTAATTATGTACCTGCAGTTTCCTGCTGCCCTGGTACCCGGCCAGGATTAGCGCTTTAAACCTTGGAAAATTAAAGATTTTTGGAGATTTTCTCGTGTGTTTTGAGCTGCTAGGATTAGGCGGTTATTTTTTGAAGTTTAAATGTAATGGATGTTTATTAATTGTTATAAATTACATTGCTTTTCGTGAATTTTCAGGATATTTTTTCTATGGTATGGTTCACAAAATATCTTTGCATGTAACGGTTGACTGTCTCGTCCCTAACAGAATACCAGCGCTGCGTTATTTTATTGTTTTAAATATCGCAGCATATGCTGAGTTAGGCGCCTTTTCTTGCCTTGAACAGTTTTAAAACAATTTTTAATGCCTATTTTATAACGATATTTTCTTCTCTATGTATGAGGTACGAATAAATGTTTTTTCTTTCTTTCTTTTCGTCTTTTCTTCTCAAGATGTAAAACCAGCCAATGACTTATTTTGCGTGGCGAGTATTTACGAACTGACCGACGATTGAGTTTTTGGATTTCCAAACAGCGTGTCAAACTATTACTGACTAAATCCCACCTGTGTCCTTCGGTTGCTCTTTGCGTTCCAGAACCACGAATCCTTTTCAGAATTTTCCCGTGGGAATTCTTTTATTGGTCTGGTGGTTACAAGCGCTAATGCATGACAAGAGAGTTTTGATTTGATTACTGGGTCGGGAATTTTTTTCCATGCAACCATTTTTGAGTAGCTGCCTGTAATCGGGATTTGTGTCCAACAGGTTCATCCATATAACATATATAACTTAATAATAATTGGCAAAATATATGAGGATTGTTTTTTGAAATGGGAAATCATCCAACTTCTTCTTGCTCTCCAGGTGGAGCGAGAGAGTCTGTCAGTTTTTATTGAATACAACTTCAAAATGAATGAGCAAACACCTACCTATACTTTTGACCAGTAAAAGCGTATGAATTAGTGCATGTTAAGTTCTTCATCAGCGAAAACTAGCAATGAGTAAAACAAAAAAATAAAATATTAATTTAATTCGCATTTTTCTCTCTTCGATACTTCTTTACATTTAAACCAATGTTAACGCATTAATCGCTGTATTATACCATTATGTAAGCGAACGATGAAATCTATAGAAATACGATTGAAAATTGGTATCGGGAATCGCTGTGAAAACGCCGAAATGAATTTTTCTATTTGTAACAAAACATTTCTTTAGAGCGGTTTGTGCACGAATTTGTAGAAAACGCTCGTTCAGGATATAAAACACAAATACACAGGAAACATTTACGAATCTACATATTACTCAAACGTTTATGTACGCAGAACAGATACTTGAGCGGTGAAATGTATTGTAGAGATTAATATTTCATTTTAATAATTGCTACATATTTAAAAAATCACTTGATTGACTATAATTATAGGTAAGTACACAAAAAAAAACTGTTTTAATTTGACAAAAAAACTGGCAATGTTGTCACATTGTAGGACAATGTTTATCCACTGGCTTTTTCTTCTCAAAGTCATCCAAATTCAAGTTCAAAATTTTCCGTATCCAATCGTACCTACCACATACATATACTGTGAGAAATATGATGATAAAAACTTAGGTGTCTATACCCGTAAGAAATGTCATGTTTGCTTTGCCAAAGCATATTCTAAAGTTTTAATATAATCGCTGAAAAGTCGGTTAATTTTGAAATTAGTTAAACACGCCTATACAAGAATCATATCAATATCTCCAAATTCATTTGTGCGTTTACTCACACTGATACAAGTTCCTTCCTCATACAGATTGTAACCTTCAATTTCATGGCTAATCAAACAGTAAGACGACAAATAGACCTCCTTCAGGCCTCCAATATAATATAGCACATCTATCATTCGAAGGGTAGACAGCCCCATAAACGAAAGGTGCTGCCTATAAATCTATGCAGAACCTTAATACGTTAGAGCTTACAGGAATCGGAGTTCCGTAATCTTCCTCCTAGGTCGAATTTCACCGGGATCCACCATTCAAGGAATTGGATTTATTATAGTCGAAATAGAAATTTGTGAATTTGCGCTCCTTTGAATTTGGCTGATGAATTCATTTTGAATGTTTGGGTGACATTTTATGTTTCATGTTCTTGAAGTTTGGGCTGATTAGTTTTAGTAGTTTTTAGGTAATTGTTGGCTCACTATTTCACATACTTTGCCTTAAAGCTATAATAATACAAGTATATTATTCTTAAGGTCGTCTCTTTCATATTGGAGAAATTACCCAGGAAAATAATAACTGAAAAATAATGAACGTAGGCTTTGTCTACAGGGGGACTACCACGTTGTTAACTTTATAAATAATCAAACGAAAGTCCTGCCAACTAATGGAGAAAATATTAGATTAAGCAACTGTGACAAACACACGTCATACAGATCTGAAACAAATGAAAGAGTCTCAACGTTTTAATCAAATAAACAACTCCAATCCCTTAATCATAACCTAAAAAGCCAGAATAAATTTTCTTTTAGCACAGCCTAAAATTGTTTCAAAAACCCTAAATTCCGGGCTTCTAGACTAATGACAAAGATTTGCATCACAAAGAAAGATAAAATTGATCTTCTCTAGCTTCTATAAAGTCGACGGAGTAAAGACAATTGTATACTTTGTTGACAATAAAAGACAATAGCTTACCAGGTTTGTATGAAGGGGTAGAAGTATGCAAATAAATGTACATTAACATAATGAATCTTGATTTATTGTATCTTGCGTAATACCAGCTTGTTCCTTGAGGAATACAGGGCTGGTTGGATGAATACAACATTATGACTTTTTTTTTAACGAAAACATCTAGATGGTTTTTCATATTTAACTATTTAAAGTTTGAAATTTGATACAGTTCTATTAAATCTTTAGCTTTTATCCTGTTTTTCATCACAATATCGATTTTTTATTACATAGTTCTCTACAAAAATAACAAATATGCTGTTTTTATATTCTATATTGACCTCGACACGTCCCTTTAGATAACCAACCGGAAAATTTATGATCTGTCGAATTTATGGTATATGTGTCGAATTTTGTGTGTTAGAGATCAATTGATTCGTTCCCAAATAAAAAAGTTGTTAAAATGTTGTCGTTTTGAATTCACGTTTGAACTTCAGAATACGGTTACTGATGTTTAAACTAATACAAAAGCTTTTTATCTGAAAAAACGTTTATCAAACAATAGCAAAAATATGAAATGAAACGCACACTGCACTATGCATTTTTTGTTTTTTTGTTTGCCACACAAAACTTTTAAGCTTTACTTTTTTTTTGGATTTTATTACTTTTTATGTTTTTATGTTTAATTTTTTAAAGTTTTTTTTTTTATGTATGTAATTCAATGTATCTATATCTGTGATTGTTTACATTTTCTATTTATTTAATTTTTATTAATTTTGTGTTTAGGTTTATGTTTGTAATTTTATTGTGCTTTTGTGTGTTAATTTTGTTGCATCAAATAAATGTTTTATCTATCTATCTATCTATCTAAATGAAAATGGAGGAAAAAAAGATGTAATTAGTAAATATAGAGCACTTAATACTGAGAAATAATGTTCGTAATTTTAGTCATTTTTTATTTATTAGTTAGAACAGCAAGAAAGCTAATAATACTAAAGTAATTCTGTCACACTGTCATCTCACAGCATAGCAAACTTTCTAACAATATCATCTTCCATTCATAAGCAAACAACACTACTTACCATCAGGTGAGATTGCAGTCAAGCACTAGTTTTATACCGATAAAAAAAAAAACTGAAATACTCAAATATACACAGTGAACACAGAATTTATATAAAATTATTTATTTATTTATTTATTACTACCACTCATCTCTCTCTTTAACTATTCATTTTTATCACCATTAGCCCTTTTAAGATGATACAAAGGTTAATTATCATGAGAGACTTTTTTAAATTCTGGATTTAGTAATGTTCTACTACCTTGTTTCTTATTTCTTATTTTATCTTTATCTTTAGAATCACTACGAGATTCTATAGGCAGGAATATGAGTGATATAAAAATGTATAATTTTGCGGCATATAATAACACATTTACTATAATTTAAATACTACTTATTTTTAAGAAACAGGCATAAAACTGCCACATCAACTCTTGAAAATCAGAAATTCTACAAAACCCGGTCAACCTCTATCTTTTCAAAAATAAAACCACCTCTATCCAACTACATTCCTAAAATAAAAGGTAGAAAAATAAAAAAGTCGATCGGTTACGATCACATTAAGGTCTGCCACAATCTTAACGAAATCCCGCGCTCCGGACTCCGTATCTCCGGATCTCGGGGCACAGCTCAGCAGATCAACGGGACGCCAATGAATTAGGTCCCGGGGGAGGCGTCAGTCGTTCGATAATTGTTGGATAGCTATCGGATAGGGATGTCCGGGTGCCGGGATACGAACGGTGTTTATTTTAAGAATGGTGGAAATTTCTTTCTTTCCTTTTAGATATGGTGGTCCGATTTCGCATAGTTAGTTTATTTAGATTAATGAATTGGAATTGGTTTTGGGATTTTTAACATGATAGAATGACGACGCTATCAAATGAGTCACGATTATTATTAATCTGTCAAATAAGCATTTCCTGCATAATGCCCCGTCATTATTATCCATTTCAAACTTCTCCTTCCTGTCATTCTCTCGTGTCTTGCTTTGTCATCGAGTTTCTAAATTGATTTTCCTTCAAAAGTTTGATAGCTTCCATTACGGCACAATTTCTTTTCCATCAGTCAGCTCCTTTACGTTAGCATTATCTATTAAATGTTATTACTTCCTATACTTAATTTTGACTTTATACCATTTAATCACTTCTATAGAGTCAATTTTAGATATTATACTTTCATTTAGATCTTTTAGAATGCCAGAATTCAGGAATCTGTTTCTAAATCTAGTGATCCTAATCCCGTCCTCCTATTCCATCACTACTAGCTGCCGACACGGCTGTTCTCAAACCACCTTGTTAGTATTCTGCCGACGGATTAAATTTTGGCTAATTTCAAACTCGTTTTGATAAATCGAGATTTCCGAGATAATAGTCAGTTTCATTTGAGCGATATAAATTTCATCGTTGGCTTCTGGGTTGATTTCTTGCTGATTTAGAACCAAATAACGGAGATTATCAATTGGAAGAGTTCTAGTATTGTGAGTATTTTACTCGAGAGATACTTCATGTTTACTAAGGAATTGGTTTTGAGGTGAAGCTTGGATCATTATCATTATTTTGCTTGCCTAATTTATTTGTCGTCAGTGCAACATGTATTATTCTAACGTACTTCTTGCAAATCAATCATCATCATCATCTTACAAATCAAGCAGCTTTCTATTCACACCATCCCACACAAAGTCTATTCATAGTTTCTTCAGTATCCATATATCTTTCTTTTAGTCATCAGGTTTCTCGTTTCATTACATAACTTTAATAGTCAAACTACACAAATCAATACAAATATTACTAATAAAATCACAAACATTTTTTAAGTATTCAGATAAAACATTCAAATTAATTCATTTCAATTAGTTCTCTCTTTGTATAAAACCAGAACCTCATGGCGAATTACTTTGTGTTCCTTGGCAAAGCACCTTTTAATGAAGCCGGGAATTCACTGAGGAGCTCCTTGTCAAATCAACGTTCGCTTCGCCTAGCAGTGTTGCTGTGTTTTGGTTTAAACTTAATGAATAAGGTTGTTTCATGTTGTGGATTTTTGTAATCCTGTTGTTTTTATAAAGGATCAGTCTTTTTCTCTAACCTAATGTACGAGTACGTTGATTATAACAAAAATAATTTAGAAACATCTGCTTAGTTTTTTAAAAACCATTTTTTTTGCGGGTTTCAGTCTTACAGTATTTTACAGTTATTGGTTAAGACAAATCTCCTCTGCAGACTTTTAGATTTTTGACTACTATTGGAAATAGAATGTGGTTTATCTACGAATCACAATCAGCTTAGCTAAACCTTTATCGATGGTTCCATTCGACTGTTACTTATCCAAAAGCCCCTCATAAACCTATAACATAAAAATAAAAACTCGCTCCTTAGCTTTTATCTACACAACTAAAGATCTAAGAGTCTCAAGAAACAGCCCAAACATTATTACTGGCCAATCAAAGGGATCGTACAGCTGGCTATGTTAGCACTACCAATAGAATTGCCAATTTCGGCACCGTTTGGAATGGCATTGGAATTGCCAATGGTCGGCCAGTATGTGTAGACTGACCATTTTTGGCGCAATAATTGAGGTGATGGAGTAGATTGATCAGAACAGTTAGTTTACTTTTGAGTATTGGCCATTGGGTAAAGTTATGAGCGGCCGTTGAGGAAGGAAAGTGATTCGGAAAGTGTCTTATTTGTTGGGGATAGTTAGATGTCTCATAAATGGGGTGCTATATACTTATATGGCTTACTTATTTGGTCTATGCAGGCAAAAGAAAAGTAAAATATTTCGAGTCGAAACTAGATAAGTAATGAAATGCAAAAATCTAAATTAATGTAGATTTTATAGTGTCTTAAACCTTAATTAAAATCCTATCAAAGCCGTATGTTGCGTCATAAGTCCTGACAAGTAGAACCCTGATTAAATCAATGGCAATCGCAACATTCTAGTAATACTGGTAACCAACCAGACATTTCCATGTAGATTAGAATAATGATCATCCGGATTCTAATCATCCTTCTTCCTTATATCTAATTTATATTGGGTTGGTGAAGCCATACATTTTTAATTGCTGTCACTTAATTGTAATAGTGTAATTACGAGTATTACTAAAAGTAGTTAAATACACAAGCCATGTGGACAATTTTACACATCTACGCCAATCCAGATTTGTAAAAGAAAAACAAAATTAAATGTATTTAGCTTAATCCACTTTAGAGTACACACCAATCGTACGGACATAACATACGGCGTCCAATATTTCCCCTGCCAGCCGCGGGCCTCTACCAGGCATTCGTGCAAAACCCATCTATCAGAGTTTTACTAAACAAAATTCTCGACTTTCCTTGGTCCATTTGAAATATTATATGTATTTTTAATATTTTTCCGTTTTCATAACTTATTTCAAAGAATTTTTGTGTAAAAGTACGATATTATGTAATGTTTGAAAAAGAGACCATTTCATCCTCGGTTTTGTATCTATTAAAATCAGAAAAAAACCAAGCTACAACTTTTCTCTTTCTGATTTTAATATAAAATTCTTAGAAATAATAAATAATAAGATGCGTAAACTAGGGCTGTTATATTATTTATAAATTTTCTTGTGAAATGGAATGTCGATACCGCAAAATAAGATATATAAATTTAAGAATAGAAATATAAGTAATAGGAATTTTACTCAAAAATTTAAATTACTACAAACGCTTTGTATTTATTTTATAGTTCTTAAATTAAACCACAATCAAATGACTCACTTCAAGGCAAATCATCGTAAGCAATCAATCATCACAAACACCAAGGACAAACTAGCTCACACTAAGATCCAATCACGTAGATATAAATACACACAGCGGTAATCAACCACACGGTCTAATTGCGACCGGTGTTGATACTACACCACAAGACTGGGACACGGAGTAGATAACTACAGAAGGTCGGTTTTATACAAAGACCTAAACACACGTACAAATAAACATGCGTTTACATATAACGAGTGACAGCGTATTTACAAAGTACTAGCGTTCGTTTGACATATATTTGATATCGCACCAGATGGACTCGTGGTTAAGTAAAAACTGTTTTAACAATTAAAGTAGTGCTATGTTTGCTGCGATTAGTTTATAGATATGGTAAAAGCTTGTTAAGTCTCTAGTTCTGGTCAAAAAGTCTACCATCCAGTCCCAGATTGCAAAAGAACATAAATATAAAGATATGATAATGATCTCAATCTAGTGTTAGTAGTACCACAACAGTGAAATGCAATCAATTGAAGATTTAGTATAGAGCCACAAATCTTGGTAGGAAAGTTTTGGGGTTTAAGATCACCACAGTCTTTCTGAAAGGCAAACTCTTTACAATAACTATAAAAAAATATTGTAAAGAGTAGGTTTTCTGTATCTATGTATATATTTTGTATCGCACCTGACCGTGGAATTATCGTAGCGTGTTTAGAGATATGGGAATAGGAGTGTTTGCTTCGGGGATGATTATTGACGTGTTACGGTGGACGGAATTAGTGTGGCAGGTTGCCTCAAGACAAACATACATAGATAGAATTGGTTTAACTCAACGTAAATAAAGTCACCTGCCCAAGCTTATCCAGGGTTCGTTTCTGTTATCCCCGGAAAAATCATAAGCACTTTTATGAAATCACTGCTTATCTCAAAAGCTCTGTTACTGAGTGTTATGATAATATCAGTATTTTATATATGTAACGACTGTATATTTGACCTGCAAAATCCAGTAACTAGTTAACACGGTACTCCTTTGATAGTAACTAGTTATATGACTGGGTTCTCGACTCATGACGCAACATAACAGATCACGATTCATAACAGTCAGTATCTCTGTTTGTATCTTTTTAGCCGTTGTTCCAAATGTAAAACTCCTGACATGAAACGTTTGTCAAAGACACTGGGTCTAAAGGTTTAATCTGCTTTCAGAGACACCCATTCACAAGTCGATCTGGACAATATACGCCCATTTGTACAAACAAAACGTTCTGGGAACACATTCATTGTGCATGCAGCTAAGGATTGGAATTGTCTATCATTTCCTGATAGATTGACACAGCCTAGAGGTTTTAAGTCAAGAGTGAATAGGTTATACCTAGGCATCTTTGGCCACATCATTGTTTACTAGCAGGTGAGACAGTGGCCAAGCGAAAGCTATCACATATAAAAACGACCTCGGAAAACGTAGCTATATTTTTCAAGTAGATTAATTCCGCAGTTACCAAATAGTCACTACACAAAAGAAAAGAGAATAAATAAGTAATGAACTTTGGAATCATTAATATGGATAACAAAAAACAGCGTATCTACTAATAACTTACTGAAATTACTTTTTTGTTTACCAGAAAAGGAAAATATAACTATATTTCATCCATTATAAACAGTAACGATACAATTACCCATTATTCATTAAACAGTAAAAATTATGTAATAATAGTAAGGCATCTAATTGCTGCTACATAGTAAGTAATAAATAAAGACAAAAGGTTACAAGTAACAGATTATTAGCTCAATAAGGACCCGTCTTTGATCAATAAATGTATGGAACATATTACTAATTCTATTAAGATAGAAGGTAATAAGAAATAGAATCGTGAATATTATTACGAAGACAGACATTTTAAGTATATGAAAGATGTGATATTGGATAAACGTAAGCCTTTTAATGATAATAAAACCGTGTAATAAAAACATATTTAGAAAATTTGAAAGAGTTTTTGATCGTGAATTGGCAAATTTACCTGAAATGAAGAACAAAAGATTTAACTAGAACACAATAGTTGTTTTAGTAATAGCTGCGTTGGCAAATGTATCATAACGTATCGTAATACCTGATGAGAAAATTATGACGATAGTGTATATAGTAGAAATAAAAATAGATTATCATGTGTGTAAGGTCTATAAAATGAAAGCAATTTAAGAGTTAACTTCACTAATGTCCTTAATAATAAAGTAGGTTCCAATCAACCAAAATGTCATACTGGGCAATCTAGTCTCTTTGTAATCGATATCCATCTTCTGAAAGGCACCAACAGGCTCTCAAGCCAAGCTCAAGCATCAAATTGTACGCATTAGAGCATCTTGTGGCAGATTAGCGCTCTATTGAATAGATGCTTGGATCTCAAGTTGCTGTGATTGAAAGCCTGTTTGGATGACGGCTTTATAGCAGCTTCACTCAGGATTATTAACAGCTGAGAATTTGATCATTATTGCTTCATCTAAGTAGGAGCTAATGCGTCTATGTTTAGCTTTGTGATTGTCTTAGTAGTTAAAGGTATGCCTCTTGCTATACTGTGGTATATACATACATAGTAGTATTATGTGTAATAACCACATTACGAGATAACTGAAAAGCATTATTATACATTACTAGCACTTACCCGCAGCTTAACCAGCGTAGGTGCATAAAATATAGTTTATATCACTCAAAAATAAAACAGCTTTCTATCGGTGAAAATATTTTAGCAATCGGACCATTACTTTCAGATTTTACCCTCTATAAACAAAAAAAAAAAAACATGAAATAAATAAATTTTACGTCTTTACTATACATCTACACGTATAGCTATGTGCAAAGATCATTGTAAAACTCACCACGAATAAATTACAGCTAAAATTTTAATTTGTCAATTCATTATCAGTCTCCAAAATAGATTATGAAAAATTAGTTCAGTTGAATATGTCAAAGAAACATATATTATCATTATTATTTTGAGTAACAGTAATAATACTCAGGTTAATCAAATTTGTATAATAATTTGATCTCGATATTTAATACCATTAATTAAGGAACGATAACCCATTATGGTAAACTTAAACAAATATGGGTTTCATCCGGAGTAACTTTCGTACATCTTTCAAGCATCTATATTTGGACCACCCCTTATCCAAACCCAAACCTATCCTCATTAAACTAACGTTTAATTTAGACCAAATTTTAACCAAAGGGTTAAAACTAATAGTTTCAGATCAACGGTCAGATATAATCCAAAGTTAAACTGTTAACGAATGTTATAACCAAACTTATGAAATCTGTCTAGTATGTACGTAACACAGGTGCCGACAGTTTTCATGTAATTAGATAAAGATGCAATGAATTTTTGCACTTTATTTTGGCAAGAATAAAATTGATTATGTAGATAGAAGTGTATTAAGATGATCAAAAGGATATGGAATAGGAGATCGTTCAAATGGATTTATTAATGATAATTCTGAAAACAGATGTATGTGATAATAATTATATATTAAACGCAATAAGTGCTTACACTGGGCTTGATGTGAAAATATTTATATTATAAGAGTATTTATATATTCTTGTAACGAGTTAATTGTATAGCATTTATTCGAGTCAGGCAATACAATACACAGCAACATAAAATAATAAAAAAATAGTATTACAGAAATACAATACAGTTGTACTAAGCGCGCCCGAACCAACTCAGCAATTGCTGGGCGTCAACACCTAGCGCTGATTTTCAGCTGGTACCCTGTAGCTTCGTAGAACCGTAGCCCCACCCTTGTTTTTCTTACATTGCAATAGTTTCTCATCAACCGGAGATTGTTCTTGGATGCACTTGCTTAGCGCGTACAGAGAGAATCGAAGGATGGTGTCACATTTCATTTTAATATGTTCAATGGCTTTGCAAGTTGACTTCGGATCTTTATTGTGCTTATCTTAGAATTCGGTGATGTATTAAAAACAAAAAACAGTAAAACAAATTTGGGAAATTCTAATCTATTTCAAGCATTAAGAAACCTTTTGTATAAACGCTCTAATCATTCACTGTTCACTCACTCTGTCTCACTGTAACTATGGTTTTTAGACGGAAAGATTCATTGTTTTAAATTCCTTTACGCACAGTACGACTCAAGTTTCTTGAATCTTGATAAAACTACAGATACAATGGTCTGAAGTTGAGTCTTTACTCTGGAAATTCCAAGATTTTACTAAAAGCAAAGTCAAATAATTTTCTCTAGATAATAATAATTTCACCTAATTTACTTACAATTTTATATGCACGTCTTGTCTTCTGTTACGTAATGCGACACTATGTACAAGCATATTCAACCTGCATGTTCCAAGTTCGTTCTCGTTAAGTTCACAATTTAACTAAGATGATGTAATTAATTGGTGCGAATAACGAAGTCTTGTTTCTCTCTTGTACGCTTTTGCACGTGATGTGTGCTCAGAGTTTGAGGTTGTTGTTCTTGCATATTTGTTTTGGGTAATAAAATGTTTCGGCTTCTTTACAGGAAAATACGCTTCGGCACGTTATTAGCTCGCCTCTTTGTAATTTTAAAGTAATTGAATTTATTTAGCTTAGCAAAATCAACCAAATAATGTTCCCACTGCTGAGCTGGAATGGGCCGTAATCTTTCACGCGATATCAGTGTGGATTGTTTCGATTGTGATGTCCTCGCGATGTTTTATTTTGCCGTTTTTGAAAACAGTGGTGATGAAATGAATTACAAAAAGTAGTGTGCCTGACTAGGTTTGCACTCACAATCTACTCCTTGTAAGTTGGGGCTGAGTGACCACTGCTAGTATCTAATTCTAGTGAACTCGAAATCAATTTTTTTATTTTATTTTTTTTGCGCGTTTTTGTCATCACTGCTTTCACAACATCGGAAGATAATTATAGTGATTTGCAGTTTTTGTTTTCCACAAGACAGCATTGCGTAGAGGATAATGGCCTATTTTTTTTTTCACTATGTTGATTCTTGTATCCCAGCAGTGAGGTTTTTATTGATTAACTATGTGCTCCGAGATATATATAATACTATAAAACTATTGTAGTACCCAATAATACACTATTTGATGCTATAAATCAGGACTTCTCTCCAAGAGAGGCAATAGTCCAAAATCTACCATGCGGGACCAGTGCAGGTTAGTGGATATCACATGCTTTCGTTTTTATGCCATTTTTGAGAACAGTGTTATTGAAATAAATTACTTCAACAAAGCACGTGCTTTGATTTGAACCTACGCCTTACGACTTGTAAGTTTGGGCTGTTACTATTGAGCCGGTTACGTTTGTCAAAATAATTAAAATATTTCAACGCACAACATATTGATACGAGCATTTTCCATTCTTGTTTTGTCAATAAAAATTACATAACTGATTTATTTTTAAGTACCTCCAGTTTATAGAAAATCTTGAAATTCACATCTGTAACTGACAAATCATATTTCTTGTACTCTTTCATATTTTTTATATGTACGAATTATTCATTCGATTCATTTTATTCCTAATCTAAAGCTTAAAGGAATAAGTATAAAAGCAAAATTTATGTAAATATGAACAAAAAATAGCAGACGGGTATTTTTCAACCAAATATATATAACAAATATAATTTCTGAAAATAAATTGTTGAACAAATAATATTAATCAAACAATATTGTGGTGAATTCTGGTAAAGATTTTGTTTATTCATGTTGTTAAAAGTGCTTCCATTGGTATATAATTATATTATTTATTTACGTAGAATTGTAGCTTCCTTACTTTTCTATCTAGTGATTAATTTGCTTGTTGTTTAAGACAGCCTTCTGTGAAGCTGTGTCTGAGTTTATCATTATCATCGGTGTATTTTAATCTGCTTGCCTTTTCTTAATCATATTGGGGTTGGCTTCCAAGATAACCGGACGCAGATGAGGATCAGTACTATGGATAGAGTAATCTAAATAACCCAGTATGCAGGCTCAGGGCAAATTATGGTTTTATAGTTATTGCTTCTTTTAGGGTATTTGTATAGAAAAATGCATCTGGTTTACAGCAGAAATCTGGTATTAATTTTTCTTCCGTTATTTATATATTTGTTGCTACTTCTTCGCTCTGGTGGCCAAGTCTCACAGGCACCGCACATTTATTTAGAATTGAAAATAGCTTGTGGCCGATGCTTGTGGCACTCTACAATAGTAAATTTGCCATCACAGAAACATTAGTTGTACTTGTAATGTGTAGAAAAAATTATATCCGGTTGAAATGCAAGCGTAAATTACGTATATAAGATAACTGCAAGATAAGATCAGGAATTAAAATTAGATAAAGAAATATGATAAGACAGTAGCATATTTTTTTTTTAGTTTACGATCGATTATTACAAAACATTCAACTCACATGAAAAAAAAAAACATAAAGAAAGTATTTGTTTTATCGTCGATCTCAGCCATAATTATCCTTCCTCATGACTTACAGTCAAACATCCGTCATCTTTGTATTTTAAATTAATTAAAAAGGCAAAAGTTAGACTACGCTTCAGGTAACTCATAAAAGGGTTTTGTTGAATTTGAATTTAAAATAAGGATAGGTATGGCTCACGTAGTACTTTGAAAAGCCAGGTAAAAATTCTGAATTAAAATGAAAATTCAACATAAAAGTCGACATAGTTGAAGTATCTGGCACATGTGATATCGATCGTATGAAGTTATGATACCAAGAATTAGGAATGTGGACTCATTTTTAGATATTGAATCCCGATTTAATTTTAGTTTTGATAGAAAGTTAATACTTTGTCATAGTCATATTCTTGGAAGGCCGTTACTTTTATAAGGAACTAAATAAAAATACTATTGTATGAAAACTAGACAAAACATGACTGATGAAATGTGAGTATACGTCTGTCTATTTATTCAGGAAATACCTGTATCTGACATCATCGGCACGTCGACGGCGTGATGATTATTATATTCTGTAAAGAGCATATATATATAACTACTAGCGGGCCCGACAGACATCCTCCTGTCCGTTAGTTAGGTTTTCGTCGATATAAAAATTCAAAACCCAATAATAGTACACCTTATCATCACTATCATTATTTCAGTCAAAAGACATCTACTGTTGGAGATAAGCTTTCCCCAAGTGTCACCATAATGACCAGTCCTGTGATTATCGCATCCATCGGATTCCCGTGACCCTCATCGCTAGGTTATCGGTGCTTATGGGAGGCCTTCCAACGTTACTTCTTCCAGTATGTAGTCGCCATTCTAGAACCTTTCGTCCCCATCGATCATCTGTTATGCGAGCAGTAGCCACCTACCATGTTCAATTGTATTTTCAAACCATACAAGGACCTATTCAAATATACACACGAAGTTTCTTCCAAATCTCTTTACCGATTTTACCCTTTACAAAGAGTTAGGTGATATACACACTTACAGAAGAATTATAATTATATATAAAAGTAAACATAATTACGTTTTTAACAACACTAGTCGATTACCTTAATGACGGATCAAACTTCAATATATAATGATTTGTACTTAATTTATTTAAACATAAACATCGAACACGCTTTTGATCAAGATAATATTCCCGAAGCGAACATCACTCATCTCACAGCTTCAATTTTGAACATGACAGGGAACAAATCGGAGGCATTTCGCTATGCCATTTCGGAGTCGCAACTACAAGCCCGTACAAGAGAGGCCTAAGGCTGTAATTAGGAGAAGCCTGCAATGGGCCGAGAATTGGATACTTCTTGTTCTGTGTCCACTGAAATACTCGTGATTTTACTGATACGAATTGGCAGAATTTTGAAACTGTTTATTGGATTGATATTTATTGCCATTGTGGAGTAATTTGAAAGTCAGTTTTATGAGCATTTCATATGAAAAACTATCGAAACTCCAGATTTGAAAAGAAAAAACTGTAACTTTCAAAAGTAAAGTTCGCAAGCATATTGGTAAGAAGTAGGCATTAGTATCATCAGAGTGTTAATGTTTTCCAATAAAAGATTTGGGCCAATTCTTTAAGAAGTTCTTTAAGTAGTAGTATTTGTTCGGGCCTTGGTATAGGGCCAGGCCATACTCCGGAGCGAGAAAGAGTTGCAGGCGGTCGCCTCCTTCTGCTAAGCAGTAATGCTAGCAAAAGAAGAGGCCGATCGCATCAGGCAACGGCGCTCACAGCGCCTTAGCCGTCGCCGGGATTCTGATCCCGATTTCCGGCCACCGTAGGCGCGGGCTTGCAGAAGGCGAGCAATGGGTAGCTCACTGTCCGACCGTCCGGTTACTGTCCGGACCGAGCCCAAGTCTCACTATCTCCCGCTCCGGCCAAAGGCGGGAGTCATTTCGATGATTTTTACCCACCAAAAAAAGTACCTATATTTGTGTAATTAGTTTAATCATTTTTTTTTATTATAATTGATAGGCTTGCGTTTGACCACTATCTCACCTGATGGTAAGCGATGATGTGGCTGATGTAGTAGTAACTTAGTTACTTACTATTTGAGCATATTATACAATTATGTTGTATCTAAGGTTTATTTATTTGGTTTGAATGTCCATTTAAGCTGAATAAATTGTATAGTAAAATGAAGTAGCGTTAAATGTGAATCGTGTTTTAATATTTTATTTATTTTGACCCTAACAAAACATTTTTTTCCAATTTTTATTTATTACTTTGTCGGCGTGATCGATATACGTATTGGTACCAAATTTCAGCTTTCCAGTGCTAACGGTCACAGAGATTAAGCGAGGACGGACAGACAGACGGACAGACAGACAGACAACAAGAAATGGAGAAACTATAAGGGTTCCTAGTTGACTACGGAACCCTAAAAAGCAAATATATTAATACGTTTTGTTGCCTACTAAACATAGCAGGATAATTTATTCCAGCTTCAATATCGTAAGGTTCTATACTAAACAGAGTATCATTATTTTTCCTGGAGCTACACGCCTGACCTTTGCAACCCAATTAATGACCGACACCGATATCCCACGGTGTGGTCAGGTTCACGAGTTACCTTGTTATGTTACCGTGTTGTTTTGTTTGATATTCTTCACAAAAATAATTGGGTAGCTCAAATTAATTGTGTACGGGAAAAAATGGTTTTGTGTGGTCCCCGTACGCAACGTTTTATATATTTTTAGGGTTCCGTACCTCAAAAGGAAAATGGAAGTCTTATTCATTTTATTGTTCGTCTGACTATCTGTCAGTCTGCCTATTGGTCTGTCTGTCTGTTTATCTGTCTACCATGACGCTTTATCTCGGGAACGCATTAAGGTATCGTGTTAAAATTAAAACCATATACTAAAATCTGCGATCCCTTAAAGCTGTGTGAAAAAATCAAACTTCTAAGTTAACAAACGAAAAAGATACGGCCTTTTCAGTTAGTTATCGACTACACGTATAAAGAAAACAATTTTACTTGTTATGACAATTCGGTTGTGACCCTATGAGGAGTTCTGTGAGTCATATCATAACAATATATAAAAAAAATCTAATATAGCATATATACATATATCTACCTATCAATAAAAAAAAATTCAGAATTGGTCCACAATTGACCGAAATATAGGTGAACATATATAAAAAAAAACGTACATTCAGCCGAACATAGAATCTCCTCCTTTTAGAAGTTGGTTAAAACGTATGTTAAGTTACTCTCAATAATATTAAAAATCAAAGAGTACTTTCCGTCGACCCAGAATCCTGTTTGGCATGTGAGACTACATTCACCACACCAGAACCGGTGGGCCAATCACGTGCGTCTCCCATCCATCGGATTCCAACGACCGTCACCAGTTCATTGGTTCACTTCAAGCTGGTACGCGGTTGCCACTCCAGAACCTTATAGCTCTAATGACCATCTGTTTTGCGAGTAAAGCTCCCTGCTCACTGCCTGCTGACTTTGGCAATTCTTCAGACTATTGATATATTGATCATTATACGAGTATAATATACCCCCGGCTGATATCTACATTTCTGATTTATTTTATGTCCAGTAATGAGACAAAAAGGTCTAGAAAAAAAATGGCATTGATGTGCGCTATTTAAATTTAACAAGATCCCTTACATCACAGTATTTCGACAATCGCTATGACATGACACTTAAAGAGCCTCTTACTGTCATATTTTCCAACAAAATCTTTCAATCATTCTTTTCGACATTCAAATCAACACCACATTTCCTTTCCACGAACAGCACAAAGCAATCAATCCTAAAAACAATTTCACAGCCCCAACAAAAGGGAACCTTCTCAAAAACACACTAAGAACGGCTTAACAGCCGTGTAAAGTCTAATCGACGCGACGCTGAGAGGGGAGCAAACGTGTCGCGGGCTTTATTCACACGGATTCATTTCCGAGGCGCGACGACATGTTCCGATGTGCTCCGAGGTGCTCCGAGTGTGAATACGTATTTAGAACGAGGGTGACCAGGTTTTGGTGTGGAAATATTATTATTTAGGGGTCTGAAAATGGTATTATGCGTGGGTTTTCTTTAGAACATAAGAGAATCAATATAAACAGAAAATGACCTATAAATATGTATGTATATAAGTATTTATTTATTATACATTTTTTGTTTAAGTATAGTTTACTGTACACATACCTGTTTAATGTATTTTAGTATAAAGTTGAGTTCAATTTATGTTTAATTTTTGAGGGTTTCTCAAATGAAAATTTCATTTTCATTTACATGGTTTGCTATAAGAAATCCCAGTTGTAGGTTAAACTCGCCTATGTACATCAAATATCCTGCATTTTGTTGTTTGTTAAAATTTTTGTGTACAATAAAGAGAAACACCATGGACTGTGGTATGGTTGTTAAATGAAAGAAAGGGTGTCAGTTACGGTTCAAAGGATAAAATTGAAGAAGAAAACGTGTAACACCAATGCTACCGATTCTGTCAAAATCCAACAGTTAACATGAAACAAAGGCAAAATCAAGATATATGCGAAATTGACGTACGCTTGAAAGGCGTATGAGACCACAGTCAGAAGTTCAGAACTGCTCATTCTTGTGTTTATATTAAGCGTGACAAAAGAGTAGAAAATATTTTTAAACCACAAAAGAAGAAATCCAACATTTTCAAAACTTTTCCAATGGTAGTTACAATACGTTCGGGAACCAATAAAAAACATTCGTCCTTTTCAAAAATCAAAGCCGCTTTCCGCAAATTCAAATCTCGTAACTCGCAGCCCCCGAGAATCTGCACCAATTATCCAAATCCATTTCCATTTCTTTTCCCCTACGCCAGAACCCAAAATAAACCAAACAAAAAACGTGGAAACGTTTCATTGTTCCTCTAACTAGTGAGCGAACATTTGCTCTGAAATATCTCCGTGTCAATCCGGCCGCGAGACATATAGGACTATTACCAAGCCATCCAGTTATTGCCGAGGAGGCGCGGTCATTATCTCAATGTTCGCTATACATCGCCGCTCGCACGAACACTCTCGAACATTTATAACCTTCATTAGCTTCAACTGAATGCGCAATTTGATGAACCCCGCGTATGGGGAGAGGTTAATTTGCCGGAAGATCTGTCTTTGGTAGACTGTTTTTTAAAAGGCTTCTTGTGTGTGTGTACTGGCATTTTTATGGGCTTTCTAAGGCAATATTAATTGAAAATGGGATGTCGTTTTTGGGTTTATGTTTTTGGTTCAAGTTATGAAAGACGTGTGGGTCATGACTAAACCCTTTGTCGGTGGTAAACATACAAGTTGTGTATGTTATATTGCTGTTTATAATTAAGTCATTATGCGGTATTACGAGGATTTTGTAGGCTTTTTGTTTGTGCGTGAACGTTATAAGGCAGTTAAATGGATTATAATGAAAATTTTGTGAATAGAGACGTTATAGGAGTTTCTGAGGAAGATAAGATAGTTTAATCATGTTACCTAGAAACTGGAGGTCTTATAGGCAGTCGCTCCATGTAAAATACAGGCATTCATCCACATGCAGTAGACTGGAAGCCAAAAACAAGCTAGTTACGAAAAAGGATAGGGAAGAGATAACTCAAACTAATATTAGTGTCAGAATATGGGAAATTGTCTTTGCCATGTAAAGAAACACTGCGTCTACTGGTACGTTGTCGCCACTCTAGAAACTTTCGTCCCCATCGACCTTCTGTCCTGCGAGCAATGTGCCCTGCTCACTGCCACTTAAATAAAAACTATCTTACTTCAGAGTAAAGTGTAATTGTGTAAACCATAGAGTACTCACAAAACGGTAAAATACTTCTAAAATCACATGTAATTACAACCAAAATCTTATCTGAAAGTAAGATATTATCACCAATTTTCCTTCCATTACATTTAAGCACACGGTTGTAACCGTCGTTATACGGTGGCGAAAAGTTTCAACGATTAAATGGTTGGATTCTCGACTGAGTCTCATTCACAAGTTGATATGAACACATTTAAGGTTTATTAATATCTAGGCTTCATTATAAGCTTTCATTTTAATATTTTCGGGGAGATTTTAAAGCTTTCAAGAAGTAAATTAAATATTAAGAAGATGCTATGTTTGACTGTCAGATGTTCATTCGGTGTTTATTTTGTACTTCTAATTGTTTTTTTTTTTTTGTAGCTTCTACTTGTTTCCTGAACTTTTTTACCAGTTAATAGGAGGTAGCAACAGTACCAGTTGTGTTTGGTGGTCCACAGAGTCTGCGTCTTTGTGTTTATTAATTTAAGGTATTCTGAGTAATGTATGCTTACGGTAATAACAAAGCGCCCCTTTGAGTATGCTAAACATAATGGAATAGATTGGGCCGTAAATATATTATGGAGTTTCAACTATAAGCTTTGCATGGATCCTAAGCGTAGTGAAAAAAATATAAATGTGTCGATAAGATTAAAAAAAAAAAGATTATTAAAATGACAAATTTTATAAGCTATGCATACCTGTAATTGACACATTTGCACAGATCTTAACTACTATAGGGACTAAGTTTACATTTGGCTAACTCCCAAATGTAAACTGGTCTTCTTTAAAGACCTGTGTATCTATAACATCGTCCTACAATTCTGCAAAACGGTGTTAAAGATCCCAAACAAAGAAAAGAAACTACTGATTTTATTTCTTCACAAAATGAAAATGTCGAACAAATACCTATTAATTAACTGAACTACCACATTAATATTATAATGAAACAAACAATACAGCTTTTATCCTAAATCAATACAAGAAAACTTGTAATTTAACAACAGTAAGAAGTATCAAAAATCCCACGGTTGAAGTCGATGACAGCAGCTAATCGATTATAAACGCAAAACAGCAACTCCATAAACGCGAAAAATCTCATCAATTAGTAACTAGATTCCTCATCGAGATACCACCACATCCCTTAAGGGTCGGTCTCACCACAAGCCGGGCCTTGTTTTCCCAGCTGCGAACATATACCTTTAATGACCATAGGATTATGCATGCACACAACTTAATTGATTGTTTGGGATACTATCTAGATTCAGACCCACTTCTGTAATTGTCTTTGTTCTAAAGTAAAGAAGGGATAGAATTTTGTTTACCTCGATGATGTTATGGTTTTTCTGTCAAAAGATTAGCTTAAATTTATGAGCTTAATTTGAATAGATAAGCTAGGTTTTGACTGTTTGTGAGGTTACAAAACTTTTATTGTTATTATGGCTACAAATCATGCAGAAGAGGACCAAATCCTAATAGATAAACAGAGAAGACGATGAAAATCAACCAAGCGTGTCGTATATTATAATTTGATATTTATTTGTGGGTGTTCATCAACAATTTGTACAGAACATATCCCTGATTGCACCAAAGTAAACCAACCCAAATCGTAACCGAATCAAAACGAAAATTGACGAATCCACCCGACCTTAATTCAATAAATCTGCATAACGTCTTCATGGCATTCAATTGAACTGTAACAACATTACGGCCTCGCCTGGCGTCTCACAATGCAATCACGGAACAATACCAGCAATGTATCAGGCTCGAATCGCAACAATCGCTCTAACACACTAACAATGTGTTATCTTAGCTGATCAAGTCGTGAAGGGTGACAAGCAGACGTAGGTGTGGACAGGCGTTGTGTGGGCAGAAGGACCATGGTAAGGTGATCCGCATTATTTGAGTGAAAGGAATAGATGACATGCTGATTGTCTTCTTTGATGTGAATTCGTTCTTATAGTTGGAAAATTAATACTCCAACTTGCATTTGACAAATTTCCACAAGACACATTTTCTAATAAGGAATGTGTTATTTAATACTAAAAAAGAAATATTATCAATTTATCAGTGACAACAGTATCAAAATTGGTAGAAAAACGAGATATTATAATTTTAAATAAATATAATTATGTATAAATATTGATATAGATATCTCTCGTCAAAATGTCGTTTTTTATTTCGACCGTTATGTCCTACATACACAACATACACAACTTACTTATACATACATAACTTTGACGTTAAATTTCACGTGTAACTTTTTTTTCTTATTAACAGCTTTGAAGCTTTTAAATTCGTTGTCGGTTAATGAAGATATTTTAAACATTTTTTCATATTTTTTGCTTGCGTATTACCTATTGGTACAGGCTAGTAAATGGCTATGCTTAACTTCATTGCTACAATCATTCTTTTCTATGATTTTGACTTTTTCTAGTACAGGAGCTTCCCAAACGTTCAGAATTAGGAACAACATCATTAAAAATGTTTCATCTGTCCCATTCGTATACAATAGTGACTTTTGTTAACCATTCTTCTCACCCATCATCAGTAAACCTTCTGTTCTCCCTTACTCCATGGTCTTGGTGATTAGTGACCGCGTTTCCTCCAGTTGGGGCTCTCAGCATCCGGGTAGGGTTACCAGGAATATGATGCTCACCAAAATTGTTTTAAAGGTAGGTTTAGGGTCCGGATTAAAGGTACCGCGGTAAGCGTATCGGGTAAAAAGCTGTGTTGTCGCAAATTTGATCTCGTTGTATGTGGAGCTAAAAAGGGTTGGAGATAATTATGTTTGTTGTAAAAATTTGATTCATAATTTGGAAAAAAACCTTTTCTAAAAATACGTCCATTTTGAAAATGTAATATTGATATTTTTAGGATGGCTATCTGAAAACATTCCGAATTACATTATTTTGACAGTAAAACTTCATAAAAAATTTACTAAGCGTTTATTATATTAGGTTAATTTACGATATATTCTATATATTTTTTATTATATAGAGAAGCCTAGGCTCTACGCTAAGATCTAGTTTTGTTTCGTCGCTTATAAAACTTTTTAAGTCGGTAGATCACTAGTATACTACAAATGGCAGCTCAGTGTAAGCTCGGGACGGCCCTGGAATGCATAGGGCAACTGGAAAAACTCGGGTGGGTATCAGTCAGTAAAAGTATGCACTTCTTCATAAATTTCCATTGGATATGCACTTCTTCATAAATTTCCATTGGATATGCACTTCTTCATAAATTTCCATTGTATTACACATAATACTGGAGTTACTACGGCACAGCCGTGGGACTCACAAAGTTGTTTTTTATTTTATTTTTCCATTCTACATAAGTTATGTTTCTTCATTGTGTGTCTGTGTGCTAAATAAATATATTTTCTTTCTTTCTTTTTTCCTCATGATCCAACCAGACCGGAAAAAAAAAACCTGTAGTGACATCTATGGCGCCACGTAAGAACTACGAAGAAAGTACGAAATCCTGCATCACGCAATCAAAGTTCTCCGCGCGATTTGAACATATACGACAGCCCGAAATCATCTATTGGGCAGTCGCCCACCAGACCATAACACCTGTCTGGTCGGAAGATCCTCCCTTTTCAATGGAGGCATGTGGGACTTTACTCTCTGTTCCGCATACCTCCAAACTGGTGACCCTCGCCAAAGAACGTCAGCGCAGCCTTCGTGCAGCTACTACTTCGTGACGTCATCATCACTTCCTCAAGCTTTCGAGCAGCGAGCCATACAGCCAGCACCCACAGCTATAAAGGGTATCCTGACCACCAGCATGCCTACCCGGTCATACCTGGTCATCACCTTCAGCCTCATCAGCGACCTTGGCTTGGCACACCGCATCTTCGGCCAGTCACATGAAGAACCTCTCCTGGTCGACGCCAACAGTCAAGCCCTACGTCGCACAAGCACCGCTCCGACTCACTGGAGCTAGCAGCACTACTCCGACTCACTGGAGCCTGCAGCATTGTCCCGACTCACTGGGACAGCACCACCCCGACTCACTGGGGCATCATCCCGACTCACTGGGACATCATCACCCCGACTCACTGGGGCATCATCCCGACTCACTGGGATACCAACACCCCGACTCACTGGGGCATCACCGCAGACAGTTCCGACTCACCGAGAACTATGCGGCATCGGTTCCGACCCACTGGAACCAACCTACGCTGGCCTGGCACGCATCAAGAACCATCGATCTCCGATCTCCGGAGGGGAGTGATGTAGCGACATCTATGGCGCCACATAAGAACTACGAAGAAAGTACGAAATCCTGCATCGCGCAATCAAAGTTCTCCGCGCGATTTGAACATATACGACAGCCCGAAATCATCTATTGGGCAGTCGCCCACCAGACCATAACACCTGTCTGGTCGGAGGATCCTCCCTTATCAACGGAGGCATGCGGGACTTTACTCTCTGTTCCGCATACCTCCAAAAACCTTATGACTGACCGTGTTAATTGATGAAAGACATAAATAAAAATTAGTTTACCATAAAACTCTTATACTCACCATATTTGATTGTAAGTTCACCATTACTATTTCAGCCAAAAACTGCAGTCTCTGCTACATAGGCACAAAATAGGCCTTCCCCAAGCGCCGCCATAAAGACCGATTCTGTGGGTATCGCATTCGCCGTACTCCCGCGACTCTCTCCAGGTCATCGGTCCACTTTGTGAAAGGCCTTCCAATGCTGCGTCTTCCGGTACCTGGTTGTCACTCAGAACCTTTCGGCCCCATCAACCGTCTGTTCTGCACTCAATGTGTCCACTGCCACTTAAGTTGTTTGATTGTAAATTACCAGCCTACAAAAGTGACATGTGCAGTGCAGACAGTGCCCCTGCAGACTAAAAAGGAGTGGAAGTAAAGAGAAATGGTATTCTTAACGCGGTTCCATGACAGATTAATATCTTCTTCTTCCTGCCCTTGTCCCATCTTATTTGGGGTCACACACAGACAGACACACACACAGACAGATTAATATATTGTTTCCAAATCAATCCTGGTACTCCAATTTGTCGGTTGCCCGTTGTGTGTAAAATTAGGAGAAATCCACCATTATTATTGAGCTATTTGGCATTTATTCGGGTTGAGACCGGTAAGCATTAATTTGATAAACTTTTATTGAACAAAACGTTCCCTAAACGTGAACGTGCAAATCAATATTTTCCAGTATAAACTAATATTTATAAATTATTATTTTTTTTTTCACTATAGGCATAACAACCATAACTCACAGGCAATACATAACGCACGCATTTTTCAAGTATTTCCGTATTGTTTAAACCTCCGACTGTATGGTTGGTAGTTGGTTTATTCAACGCAAGTTTTTTTTTCCAAATATGCCAATTACGAGGCTTCCGGCGACTGGGACCGCAATTAACTAGGACCGCGGTCCAATAGGCGCGCGAAATCAATAGGTTCATGACAATGAGCAGTTTCATTCAAAGTAGTCATCGCATCGACTCTGATTTTTATTGTCGCGTTGCAAACACTTTTTCTTGCACATCGCCAGAGTTTTGAGCCATCTTTGTTTATTCTTTTAAGAATATATTCATAGCCAGCTCTTCGCAAAAGTTCACGTCCTCTTTGTGTGACATCAATATAAAACTACTGTTCAACTCGTGAAATTGACTTTTTTCATTCATTTTGATAATTCCAAAATCGAAAAAAAAATATTAACTACAAATCAGATAATCTTATTAGATGACAATTTTTTTTTTGTGTTTTTAAAAAGTCTCATCAAAGATGAGAAACAATTTAAAGTAAAAACATTTGTAAGCAAATTGTTTAACCCCCTTATTAGCTTGTTTTGTTCATAAATAAGTTAATAAAAAATTGTTTTACACACCTGAAGACTATTAAATGAAGTCACTACACCACCACTCACTCATACAATGATCTAATACAAAACTGTCTGATGCAAAATTTGACTTTCTTAAACTGGTAAGCTTCTTGTTAGTGATTGGACGAGCCAGTCATCGGGCGATGCAAAATTTCCAGTTTATAACCAAAGGGCTACCTGACCTTGAATTCGACAGGCAAAACGGACTCGAGTTAGAAAGGGATAGTAATATACAATCATACAATGCTATTGCCTTTGTGTGTGTTTTACCTGCATGTGTGAATTATGTAAAAATGGGCTAGCTTAATCTATTACTAAGCGCTATGATATTCATATAAGTAATTTAGATTTTTTTTCGTTTGACTGTACCAATTTTGGCTTCTATAATAGATTTTTTTAAGTTACCTATGAGTGGTCCCAGTCGCCGGAAGAAAATTGTTTATTTTTTATGGATCCGGCGACTGGGACCGTGGTCCTAGTTAATTGCGGTCCCAGTCGCCGGAAGCCTCCAATTACCCTGGATGCAGCAAAATACCAGTACCTATCCCCTTGAGCGCCGATTGTACTTTACGTCTGTACAACTTTATTGACCTTGTTAAACGCTTAATTTTCGTTTTGTACGAAATTGATTTGGCCGAAAATGTTGGTTTCTATATTTTTGTTTTTCTTAGAAAAATCCAGAAAAAGTTTTTTTTGTGATTTACGTAAAAACGGCAATTTTATTGGTCATTAATTCCTCGCGTCCCAGGAGGTATTGGATACGGAGTGGGGTTCTGTGCCGGCGCGGGTGGCAGCACGAGATGTGTGCATCAAACTCCACCTAGATGCTCAAGGTCATTGGCGGTATTATGCATCTTAAGATCACCTATGAGAACCTCGCCAAAAGTTGCTTAACTTTGAAGATTACTTGATAATGAACTGCTCGATCTTTTTCTTTCTTTTCTATATGTACTAGCTATACAAAATACCCAGTACGAAAGTAGGTTTCTCCTTAAGGCCCCTGTTTCATTCCCTTAGGGACGCATTTTGAAAAACTTCTTCTCTTAGTGCTCGCTTTTGTCATAAAAAGAAACATTTTGCAAAATTTAACGATCCTAGTCTCAGTAGCTTCTGCTGTGCATTGATATGTCAGTCAGTTTATATTTTTGTACAAATATTTAACATGATTTCCAAAGTCTAACCGAATAATATGAACACGCCACTAATGGAGTACATTATTGAACAGTCACTCAATTCTACCTTATCTTTGAAGAGATTAACCTGTGATATCTGAGGTGCACATCACACACAACCTAAATAAACATTTGGTTGGACAAAACCAAACATTCCCTAGAAGGAAAACCAATTGTTTTCCGAATACAATTCTGTTTGTATTGTCTGCTAAAATGCTAAGAATTACAGACTACTTACTCGTATTGGAACATCTTTTAATACGTCCATTTAGAAAACAAATATACTTATTTCTTGTATAATACAAAAACTAAGGACCAATTACTAAGTCTTAGTAACATGACTATAAAGAATAAAGTAATAATGTTCTATATGAAGGACGAAATATTTTTCTATATGAAGAACAAAATGTATTTGGAATAGAATTCTGTGGAGAACTACATGTGTTCGAATGGGTAATATTTTAAGGTGGAATCCCTAGGGTTAGTTTCAGAAATAGAGGCTATATGACTTGCTATTTTCTTGGCTGTATTCTTAATTTTGTCACAAAAAGTTATCACCGGGGGTAATATTTTTTTTTTTGGGATCCTTTTACCTTTTTGGATGTTTCAGTAAATTTATATTATACATTGTTATTATTCTCGTTCGGCCTCTAGTATCGACAATAGGGTCCAAGTTACCGGTAGCATTAGGGCTTCAAAATGAGAAATCTCCGCACAATACGTATTATCTTAACGCGGTGGTAGGCCATAGCATCGGCTGCCGGCTTTAAAGTTACCACCCACCAGACAAAGCCATGCCGCCAAGCGATCCGTCGTGTTCCGGCGTGATGTCTGGTGAAGCCGTACGGTGGAATTTGGGTCTGAGCAGTTGTGTTGCGATGTATACCGGTTATGATGCACCAGTTGTTGTTGCGTCGGAGGTTTGATCGTGGAGGGTAGCGGGATCCGAAGCACGGTGCTCCGCTGGCCGACCGTAGGTAGTTAGGGGCCCAAGTAGTGTGCCAGCCACACACGAAAGGCTGCCCCGCCAACTGCGAAAAATCCCAGGGTGGCCCCATCGTGCCGGTTGGCGACCGGGTGAGAGGACCCGATGGCGATCCCTGGGGGGGTTCGGGCGTCCCCGCAGTCTCCAGATCAACCCTCCACTGGCGCAGCAACTCTGGTTTGTGTTGTCGAGGTTAACATCGCATCACCTCGCTCATCTGCCATATTCCACCATTCCTATTCACTCCAAATTAAAAAATCAATGAAAGGTAAAAAGAGAAGCAAGTGTCAACAGCGGATGCACGTCCTCTCATTCAAAGTGCACCTCTCAAACATTAGAGGACTGCACTCCAATCTCGATGCGGTCCACCACCATCTAGAGACTGACAAGCCACACTTGCTTTTCTTGACGGAGACGCAGATTAGATGTCCGGCAGATGCGGCGTACCTCAACTACCCGGGATACTCATTGGAGCATCATTTCCTGCAGCGTGCCGGGGTCTGTGTGTACGTCCGTAATGACATCTGCTGTCAGCGTCTCCGTCACCTTGAGGACACAACTCTTTCCACGCTATGGCTGTTGGTGGACACTGGCATGGACAAAATTGTCTATGCCTGTGTCTATCGATCGCACAGCGGTGATCAGGAGACAACTCGAATGTTTGACCACCTTAGTGAGGCCGCCGATAAGGCTCTGCATCGGCACCCTGATGCGCAGCTCGTCGCTCTGGGGGACTTTAATGCCTGTCACCAAGACTGGCTTTTCCCGTACCAGAGGACCGACCATGCTGGGAGAGAAGCGCGAAACTTTGCGGTATCGATGGGCCTGTCCCAGCTGGTGAAGCAAGCGACTAGGGTGCCTGATGTAGCTGGTCATACTGCCAACTGTCTGGACCTTCTGCTGACCACCGATCCAGACAGATGTATCGTAACAGTTTCTTCACCACTTGGAACTTCAGATCACTGTCTGGTGAAGTCTGTATCGTCCTTCTCCCCACTTGACTGCGACTCTCGTGGTGAACGGCGAATGTGGCGATACAAGTCAGCAGATTGGGATGAGATGCGTCACTTTTTTGCGTCTTACCCTTGGCAGCGGGTCTGCTTCTCTTCTAAGGATCCGTCGAGGTGTGCGGATGCTGTGTCCGATGTGGTGCGTCAAGCTATGGAATATTTCATTCCTTATAGTGACGTACCCATCGGAAGCTCAGCTCACCCATGGTTCGACGCTGATTGCGTTCAAGCTGAAGAGCGGAAGCATTCGGCGTTTCTAGCCTGGGTTGACGCTCGTGACCGCAAATCTCCGGATCTGAGCTCAGCAAAGAGAGCCTTTAACCGTGCTGCCAAGTCCTACAAAAAGGCACTAAAGAAGGCTCGCTTTGACCGCATTGCCCATATTGGCACAAAGCTTTCTGCACAGCCATCCGGTAGCAGAGCTTTCTGGTCCCTTGCCAAATCGGTCGAAGCGAACTTCTGTCGGCCCACATTGCCTCCGCTGGTTAAACCTGACGGAACACTGGCTCATACGGCGAGAGAGAAAGCAGGTCTCTTTGCATCTCTCTTCACCCATAATTCTCGTCTTGATACTGGCAGTGCTACTCCACCGACTCTACCTCACTGCGACACTTCGATGCCCGAAGTTCGCATAAAGCTAGTGGACCAGATGGTATACCAGCGATTGTTCTCAAGGCTTGTGCGCCCGAGTTGTCTCCTATATTGACACGCTTGTATCGCCTCTCGTTTAGGACTGGAATAGTGCCCAAGTCCTGGAAGCTTGCCAACGTGCAACCCGTGCCCAAAAAGGGCAGTCGTGCCGATCCTACCAACTATCGGCCGATTTCGGTAACCTCCATACTCTGCAAGATTATGGAGCGTGTATTGAACTCGCGCCTCATGGCATACCTAGAAGGTAACGATCTCCTCAGTGATCGACAGTACGGGTTTCGCCGCAATCGATCCACTGGGGACCTACTAGTGTATGCCACCCACTTGTGGGGCGAGGCCCTCGAGAAGAATGGGGAAGCAATTGCTGTCTCCTTAGATGTCTCGAAGGCCTTCGACAGGGTATGGCATGCTAGCCTCTTGAGTAAGCTTCCAGCATACGGCATTTCTCCTGGTCTGATTAACTGGGTAAAAGACTTCCTGAGAGAACGGTCTCTTCGAGTTGTTGTCGATGGATGCTCATCAGAGCCCATGACGACTAATGCCGGAGTTCCTCAGGGGTCAGTGCTCTCTGCAACTCTTTTCCTGCTGCATATTAATGATCTGCTGATGCCCGGTATATATGGGTATGCAGATGATAGCACAGTTGTAGAGAGATACCTGCCAGGTGCTCGGGCTAGTAAAGAGCAAATCCGGTCCGAACGAGAGGCTATGGTAGAGCGTACGAATACCTCGCTTCAGGCAGTCTCCAAGTGGGGCGAAACCAATCTGGTGGGATTCAACGCCGCCAAAACACAGGTGTGTCTGTTCACCGCCAAAAGGAGCCCGTTCACCTCGGCTCCTACTTTTCAGAATGTATCTTTGGATTGTACCGACCGCCTTCAGCTCTTGGGTGTCGAAATTTCCTCCGACCTCAATTTTGGGCGGTTCATTGAGTCCAAAGCCAAAGTAGCTGCTAGGAAACTAGGCGTTCTCGCAAAAGTCCGGCGGTACTTCACACCGAGACAGCTTTTAATTTTATACAAAGCACAGGTCCGATCGTGTGTGGAGTACTGCAGCCACATATGGGCTGGTGCTGCAAAGTGCCACCTGGCAGCTTTGGACTCGGTGGAAAGGCGTGCGAAGAGGCTGATTGGTGATCCAGATTTGGTTAAGTCCAATCTTCAAAGCCTTGAGCACAGGCGTAGGGTAGCCAGCCTTTCGGTGTTTTACAGATTGCATTTTGGAGAGTGTGCGCAGGAACTGCATGACTTGATTCCGCCATCACATTTCTATCATCGGACAAACCGACGCACGGCGAGTATCCACCCTTACGTTGTTGAAACATCTACGGTCCGGACTAAGCGTTTCGCCTCGTCATTTATACCGCGTACTTCGAAGGACTGGAACAGTCTGCCTGCTGCGGTCTTCCCGTCCGATTATAATTTGGGTGTCTTCAAGGCTAGAGTGAATAGGCTCTTAATAAACTAGTGCGCCTCACCATCAACGATTGCATCACTGCTTACCATCAGGCGGGATCGCAGTCAAGTACTAGTTTATAACAGATAAAAAAAAAAAAAAAAATCTGCATCCAGATCTGGAGTTCTGGCTTAACGTGAGCCTCCTAAGGTTTTTTTTTTCCGTGCGTAAAAATCATCTAAATGACATCCCCCACCTTTGGGCGGAGTGGGAGATAGTCAGACTCTTACTGACTAATAACCACCCCGTTCCTTCGTGTCTTCATAGAGGGGCTGAGCTACCTCTCGAAACTAACCCTAGCCCCAGTAGGCTTCGACCCAGGTGGGCAACTGCTGTTGCTGACAACTCCTTAAGGCGCGCGGGAACAGTGCGCCCCGTCGACGACTTGGGTTCATACTTTAAAAATCCGTAGCTCGACAAGCCTATATGCATCGTAAACTAAGTTAATATCTGTACGATAATATTGTAAGGAAATTAATAATTAAAAAATAATAATAATAATAAAAAATAATAACAAAAAATAATAATAATAATATCATAATATTGGAAAGTCTCATTTATTATTTTTGAAAATTCGAAAAGGAGGAGGTTCTATGTTCGGCTGAATGTATGTTTTTTTTTTAATTTTTTTTTTAATTATATTCACCGATATCTCGGTCAAATGTAGACCGATTTTCAAAATTCTTTTTTTTTTATTGAAAGGTCATACTTCCAAATTGGTCCCATAGAAATATTATTATGATCTGGTCATGAACTTCGAAGATATGGAACAGAACTCCACATAGAATTACAGCAGAATTGTGGTTACAAGTAAAGTTGCTTTGTTTATACGCGTAGTCGATGACTGACTGTTAGAAAAGGAATGAAGCCAGAAGGAAAAAAATGTAATCTAACCGTATTTGGGATTATTAGAATCGTTATAAGATGCACTGTGGCTATATGTTACTAAAAAGTGTAAAATAAAAAACTTTTTACAAAAAAAATATAACTGACTTCAATGTTAAAAAACACTTTTGGACAACAATTTTGGAAGGCGGTGTCAAATAACGAAGAGACAAAACTATTATAGAAACACCAAAAAAAGTCTTTGGTTGTTCGGGTGGTGTGTGTGTGGTGTAGGTAGGTACTCACTGGGTAGGTGGCGAATAAATAAAAGTCCTTGTCGTAGTGTCTCCAGATATAATCTCCTTACACACACAGCACAACAACACAAGTAAATAGAAGTCGCGAAATAAGCCAAACGCAAGCTAATGAGAAATAGTCTTTTACTCGTAACACAGCTGTAAAGTTAGCGCGGGTAGATTTGACACAATTTTTTTCATTAACGGCGCGAGCGCACGTATGTCTAGCGGACAGGATAGATCGTGACTGATGAGAAACGAAATGTAACTTAGTGCTGCAACTCGGCGGTAGAAGAAAATAAATCGCCAGCGCGTCATCGACTGTGTGCGTGTCCATAGCGTCACGTCAATGTGTATGTCGTGTTTAGCGTTGGTGAATATGTGTGTTGTCAACTTGGAAATATATAAATATATATGAATGTATAAATAGACATAATAGATGTAGGTGAATATAAATTTATTGTGTACGTGTAGTGTATACAGTGTAAATATATGTGAGTCACCCACAAGTCGGTTATATATTTTTTTTTTTTGTAAAAAAAAATTTTTATACCCCTTTACAATTTATGAATGAGAAATGGCCAAAATAACTTTCCGACATATTAGTTAATTATTATTTCTACAAAATCACAGAAGACTACTCCATAAGATTTAGTGCTAGATCGACTTTTTTTATTTTTATTAAGGACTACCTTTTTCCCACAAGAATAAGTAAAGCAGCTTTCAGTCGGTGAAAAAATTTTATCAATCGGCCAGTATTTCCAGATTACCTTCCACAAATAAAAAAACAAACTTTACCCCTTTTAAATATTAGTATAGAAGTGTATAATTATATCCTCTAATCTAACTCTTTTCCTTTTTCTACAGGTGGTGTATGGTCCCTCCGCAACCTCTCAATCTCCGTACCCCGCGCGGTCCTCTCCGGCGAGGGTCAGTCAGCTATCCTGCGATGCTCTTACGACCTGGAGGATGCTGCACTGTACTCCATCAGGTGGTACAAGGCGGAGACAGAGTTCTACAGATATGTTCCAAGGGAGATGCCACCGACGATGGTGTTTCCTTTGCCTGGAGCGTCGGTTGACGTAAGTTGGTTCTGTGTTATGTTGATGAGATTTTTAAATAATTTCGGCTCGTGCAATGGTTGAGCGATTGACTGCTACGCTGCGTGTCGCGGGTTTGATTCCCGCACGGAACAAATATTTGTATACCCTACATATAGGTGTTTCGGGTATAAGTGTCTTGTGTATGGAAGTTTACATGTCTGTGAACACACTAACAGTACAGGAGTAATTTTTAGTGTGGGACAAGCTTTAAAAAAGAAAATAGTTTTTAATAATCTCAATAATATTAAAAAGGTGAAAGTTTGTGAACGTGTATGTCAGTTTGTTACTTCTCCACACTCGAACATGAACCATGTTCTGGAATAGCGCATAGGATTCTTCTTATGCCGGGAGTAGGTTTCCTTGAAATATTTTTCTACTATCATGCGAGCGAAACCGTTGGCAAGGGCTAGTAGTATATAAATATACACGAAATGAAACCAAAAAAGGTGCTGTTCTTGATTTTTTATTGATTATTTTCTTCTTTTTTTGTCTTTGCACAATTTGTGCATTTAGCCAGTTTCAAGTCAAGAAGTTATTACTGTTAATACTTTGAGTTTCATTAGAACGCGGATGTAACACATTTTAATGTAGGTATAGTCTGTCTAATAAGTTAAACGACTTGGGTAATTATTAGGATTTAATGAAATCTGATGTAGTCAACACGGGTTCAATAATCAAGGTTGATTAAGAGAGAGAGATCATTGTTTACTAACAGAATGACCTTATAAAAAGTACCGAATTTATGTATTTTTTAAATGATTAAATATTATACAAAATTTCCAAGTCGTTTGACTTATTAGACAGACTTTAGGTACTCGTATTTGCAGTATTTGGCAGTAAATGTATTGGGTGGGTCAGCGTTCTCAATACTTAGTCAATACTACAATAATTCTCATCTCCATTTTACCGAAATCACGCCTGTTTCAATGATTCCACATATTGGTCAGCTGTGTGTGTGTTGTGCACTACTTGAATGAGATACAAAACTTCACCAATTTTCAATTTGCATCACAACATTTACAAGGAATTTTGCGAATAATTAAAATAGCCATTGAGCTTCACTCGAAAACATGCTGCCCAAAAAACTCGATTGGTTTCGTTAAAGTCAGCTCAATGAAAAACAAAAATCAATGTCTCAGGGCCAATTGCAGTAGGTACTTCAAAGCCTTTAAAATCTAGATACAGTATTATCCCAAAGACAAATTAATTAAAATAACACGCTATTTAAAACATCAGCTCTCTAATAACTAATTAGTTATCACTTTGAGAGTAATCTTTGTTTAAGTTCTAACTCACTAATAATGATCTCTTGTCGAATAATTAAGATTAGTTAGTATTTTCAACTAAGCTTTCTGAGGTATCCTTTAATCATTCACAGAAGTCTGATAAATTGTGCTCAAAAGTAGCAATATAAAAGCGTTTTGAATTTGCATTCAAATTTAAATTTACATTCTGAATATTTCTGTCTCCCTGAATTCATATTTAATTCAAATTATTTTCCATATTCAAGGAATCTCTTCTTATGTCATAGCTCATTTTGTTACGTCAAATTCTATTTTGAAGTCAGTTTAGAGATCCACTATTTTTAATTTAGAATCCATATTGGACCTACACTGTCAAAATTATTCTAAGCTACCAAGTTTTCGTTGGATTTAAACTAGGAATACTATCAAATAGGGATCTTATTAAAAAAAAAGTAAAAACCGTATGATGAATTTAAACGCTGATTAACAGAATCTTAATTGAAAAGATTTTTAGATGGAGAATTTAAATTTTGAAACCAATAATAAGTATTTGAGGACCGTTTTTAGCGGCTTTTGGTTGAGTGAAATTCAGTGGCGATTTTAATTATTCGCAAATTGATATTGTATTATTGTGTGTATTATATAATTTTTATTTATTTATGTACACAGAAATACTTAAAAATCGAAAATAACAAATACAGATAGAAGAGTACAAAAGTTCTGGTTATTTTTAACGTTTCTTCCTGCAGACCTGCGACAAGAGAGTTAGATGAGAGTATTATTTATTGTGATAAAAAATTACCGTAGTTTTACATATATACTTTATAATACTGTTATACATATTTCATGTACTCCTTAATATTTTCTGAATTTGACACTGGTTTAATGCACGGACCGTACGAAGTAAAAAGAAAAATTAAAGCACAGCTAAACAGGGTTAGCAAGTTTTAGAAACAAAAAGATTAGCCATCTGGATGAAATGAAAGCCGATATAATAATAAACGGTAATCATAGACCACAGAAAAAAAAACCAAAAAGAAAAGGCTACAATATAGTGGGGAGACTCCCGTTAGCCGCATGCACATTGACCACTGGACTAATAACTCTATAAAGTAAATACCTGAGGATGAACGATGTCGCCTAGCCGACCTAAACACCTATTATAAGGGCTAGTTCTAGTTTTCTGTAGAATAGAATACCTGAAACGGGATTTGGCGGAAGCGTTTACCTAGCATCGGGAAAGTAAAGGTTTCAAACATTTATTACATAATACAATTTATTTTTATCCTAACATTTTAAGTCAAGTGGATTACACATAATGCTTTTTGGTGATACGTGCGTGTGGTAGTGTATACCGAGATACAGGACTCGTCTTAGTTCGGTTACAGGTGTTCCTTAGTCATATAGCCTCTAAGTTTATATAATACGTAGTAATAATTTTGGTAAAATGAATATTATTATGTTATGTTATTTCATTTGAAAACAATATTTATTATAATGTGTAATTCACAATTTGGTCATAGATTTTTTTTTTATTTACCAGTTGACGCAGTCTGATCATCAGCAAGTCCGCATAGTGAATCTGAATCGGAGACTGAGCGGTGACTACCAGTGCGAGGTCTCCGCCGACGCACCGCTGTTCCACACTGACATACGATCAGCACCACTGACGGTTGTTGGTAAGTTCTACTGTGTACTGTATATTTACTATCAACTATCGGCCACTGCGTAAGGTACGGTGGTGACCAGCGTAAGGTATTCGCCACAATGCACCGTTGTTCCATACTGACAAAGGGTCAGGACTGTTGACGGTTGTTGGTAAGTTCTACTGTCAACTATCGATTACTTAGCGGCGATGATAAGCATAAGATATTCGCCAATGACAAATGATCAGCACCACTGACGATTATTGATAAGTTTACTGTCAACTGTTACTATGTTTACTGTCAACCATCGGATGTTAAGCGGAGATGACCAGCGTGATATATTCACCACAATGCACTGTTATTCTACTCTGACAAACGATCGGCACCACTGATGGTTTCGGTTGTTGGTAAATTTTACTTTCTACTGTTAGTATGTTTACTGTCAACTATCGGCTGCCAAGCGGTTATGACCAGTATAAGTTATTCGCCGGTGCGGTGCTCTTCCGCACTCACATAATAATATAATAATCTGCTGATTTAGTTAGTCAGTGGTGCTCCAATGACAATTGTTGGTAAGTTCTACTGTCAACTGCTAGTATGTTTACTGTCAACTATTAGCTGCCAAGTGGTGATGCCCAGTGAAAGGTATTCGCGACAATGCACCGTTATTCTACATTGACAAACGAACAGCACAACTGACAGTTGCTGGTAAGTTTCAACTGATAGCACAATCAGATCACCAGCTTTGTTAGGTTTATGCCAACAAACCGCAGTTCTACATCTACATACGATCAGCACTATTTTTCGTTTTCAATAAGTTCTTCTGTCAACATTTGATACGATATAGAACTGTCCACACTCTTGTTCATAAGGTAGCCAAAGTTTATTTTTGTACGTTCCATTGCTCATCCGGTTTTATAAAACGTCCGATTTGTACTATGTCTGTGTATTTAAGAAATCCAGACGTAACGTTAAGTAGACAAATTAAGGTAAATGCTCCAAGATAATCCGGATTTAACTTAATATTGGATTTTACCTATGTTAACAAAAATTACACAAATATACTCATTAAAACTATCACGATAGCTTAGAGACAAAATGGCATTTTTAGGGTTCTGTAGCCAAATGGCAAAAAACGGAACCCTTATAGATTCGTCATGTCTGTCTGTCTGTCTGTCTGTCTGTCTGTCCGTCCATCCGTATGTCACAGCCACTTTTTTCCGAAACTATAAGAGCTATACTGTTGAAACTTAGTAAGTAGATGTATTCTGTGAACCGCTTTAAGATTTTCGCACAAAAATAGAAAAAGAGCAATAAATGTTGGGGGTCCCCATACTTACAACTGAAACTCAAAACATTTTTTTTCATCAAACCCATACCAGGGGTATCTATGGATAGGTCTTTAAAAATGATACTGAGGTTTCTAACATTATTTTTTTCTAAACTGAATAGTTTGCGCGAGAGACACTTCCAAAGTGGTAAAATGTGTGTCCCCCCCCCTCTAACTTCTAAGATAAGAGAATGATAAAACTAAAAAAATATAATTATGATGTACATAACTATAAAAACTACCAACGAAAATTGGTTTGAACGAAATCTACAACACATTACAAGAACTTTAATATTATGTTACTTGCTGCTACGGAACCCTTCATGGGCGAGTCCGACTCACACTTGGCCGGTTTTTAGCTCTTCTTTAAATAAGAGAGGCTAATTTAATGGTTTTAAAGACTATGTGCAAACATATCATATACACTACCGCAAATAAACCTTTTTTTTTTACCTTACTCTCTGATACTGACCTTAAAATTACAAAAATTTGGATTTCGCAACGAACTTTGTCTCCATTGGGATGTAGCGTTCCACGAAATTAATTCTCCAGTTAAATCTCATATAATAAGCAGCAAGTCCAATCGAGCTCAAACGCAGCCTCTAATCTGCTACTGAGAAATCCTAATGGAAAAACCCATCGAACAAGTAATTACAATCTAAGCGTTCTTGGAACAACGAACTTCAGTAATTATTGTTTATTGGACCGAATCTGATCGCTTCCTGATGGAGCTATTTTAGTTAATACAATGGAAACGGTATTTGCTATCATTCTGAGCTTCACTTTCATTTGCTATTAATAGATTGAGGCTTAAATTGACAACAGAAAGATTATATATTTGTGCTGGAAGATCGTTAAAATTAAACATTAAAATAAACTAATGCTTTCCATGTTGAAACACATTGAAACCAAAGTGACGTACACATCGGACTGCGTACGCCATATTACTTTGGTATACTTAGTCCCAGCAAACTACAAAGCTCGGCAAGGTTGCTAAAAGCCGTACTGCTAAAGTGCTGTAGCGATCGGACATGATAAAAAGGTTTATTCGCGTATTACCGTATATGTCACCATAAAATTGTAAATACCGTTAGATTATAATCTATCTTGCGAAATTGTAAACTATCGAAAGATTGTGAAGTGTACAATATTTATCGCCTTATTTTTCGATAGAATTTTACTTTCGCAACAATTTCATATAGCAAATTCTAAATCCGTGAGTTATTTTTAACACGAAATCAATTCACAATCTATAAAACATTGTTTGTTTACATTCGATAACAAACGAATTAACGAACTAGTTAACTAATAAGTATGACGGCACGGGGCACGTGGCGTTCAACTATTTCACAATTTACCAGCTTCACTTCGGTAGATTATAATCTACCGAAAAGTAATGCGTTAAATTACAAGCAGTATGTTCCGACTCACGATCATTTGATAGTTTACAATATAGCAAGATAGATTATAATCTAATGGTATCTATAATTTTACGGTGATATATATAATTTATGCCTACGAAATCACTCATGAAAAATCATTTAAGCCTATTTACTTTATTTTGCGGTTCCGACTTTCTTCTGCCAATATTTTTTAATTCACCAACCTACATTGGACCCGTTTGGTAAGTACATTACAGTTAGCAGTAGGAACATTATAAAGCTGATTATCCTGTGAAGAAATACTTATGAAACAGGGTCTATAGTACCTTCCTACATAAAGTAATCATACTAGTGAGAGCGCGTCCATTATGCTGAATACCATGGATTGTCAAATCAAGTGTCAGTTATCACAAGTTATGTACGATGATATCGGTAACGATTTCGTAAGAAATATTTCAACAAATACTACAAGCAAGGTAAGGAGTATATTGTTGAAAATATTGTTAATGCAAAGATGGAAACTTATAATATATGTACATAATGTTAAAAAACCGACCAAGTGCGAATCGCGATAGCTTTATAAAAAAACCGGCCAAGTGCGAGTCGGACTCGCCCATGAAGGGTTCCGTAGCAGCTAGTAACATAAAATAAAAATTCTTGTAATGTGTTGTAACTTTGATCGATGTTTTAATAATAGTGTATTTTTTTCGATTTATGACGCATTAAAAAAAAAACTACTTACTAGATTTCATTCAAACCAATTTTCGTTGGCAGTTTTTATAGTAATGTACATCATATATTTTTTTTTAGTTTTATCATTCTCTTATTTTAGAAGTTAGATGGGGGGGTACACACATTTTACCACTTTGGAAGTGTCTCTCAGGCAAACTATTCAGTTTAGAAAAAAATGATATTAGAAACCTCAGTATCATTTTTGAAGACCTATCCATAAATACTCCACACGTATGGGTTTGACAAAAAAAAAATTTTTGAGTTTCAGTTCTAAGTATAGGGACCCCCAAAATTTATTGCTTTTTTTCTATTTTTGTTTGAAAATCTTAATGCGGTTCACAGAATACATCTACTTACAAAGTTTCAACAGTATAGCTCTTATAGTTTCAGAAAAAAGTGGCTGTGACATACGGACGGACAGACAGACAAACAGACATGACGGATCTATAAGGGTTCCGTTTTTTGCCATTTGGCTACGGAACCCTAAGAACCGTAATCAATTTTAGTAGCTACCTATATTTTGTTATAGCGGCATCGAAATGCGATCTGAGAAAATTTCAACTGTCTGGCTATCATGGTTGATAAGATACAGCCTGTAGACAGACAGACGGACCGTGAAGTCATAGCAATAGGTTTCCGTTTTTACCCTTTCGATACAGAACCTATAACGAACCAAAATATCGCCACTGACAATCTTTATGTATGCTTTTCATAATTATGTTTTTCTCATACAGACCCACCGTTCAGAGCTCCACATCTGTCCATCTCTCGAGGCAGTTACGCGCGCGGAGACATCCTGCGAGCCAACTGCTCTGTGGACGAGGCGTACCCAGCGCCCAACATCACGTGGATACTAGACGATCATAAAGTAAGTAGCCTATGTATGTAACTTTTGTAAGAAGTGCTTTATCACGTTCTTAGGTATCGTTTGGCCGTTCAGTTAAAACTGCCCTGTCTGCTTACTATGCATATGCATACGCATGGCTCTCGTATGGTATCATCCTTTGGGGAAACAGTGTAGATAGCAATGACTTGTTTATCTTACAAAAAAAATGTCTTCGAATAATTGTAAATATTAATAATGATGACACTTGTAGACCGCATTTTCGTAAATTAGAAACTCTTACATTATCATCAATTTACATTCTAGAAATCTGTAAATTTGTGAGGCAGAACCCTAATTTCTATAAAAAAATAAACGACCAACCTCGCCGATACGCACCGCGTTCTCAATTTAAAAACATGCTTGTAATACCTCCATCAAACTTAAAACTACACAGTTCGAGTCCTCACATAAGCTCCATAAAAATATACAACAAAATACCAAATGACATCAAAACCGAGAAAAGTGATAGAATATTTATGAAACGACTCAAAAAACTGCTAGTTGACAAATGCTATTATTCGGTAAATGAATTCTTTAACGATGATTAAATACTTTCATATATTGTCATTTTTTCCATGTCCGTTTTATGTTTTGTTGATTATAATTTATTTTATTGGAATTTATTTCGACATCTGCAATGATTTTTATTTAATTTTTTGACATTATAATATTTTTTTATTTTTTTTGACATTTGTTATGATTTTATTTATTTTTTGACATTTGTTATGAATTTATTTTGACACTGTAATAATTTACTTTTTGATTTTTATTTTATTTTTGATATTATCATTTTTCTCCCTTTTGACATTTGTTATGATTTCATTTTTATTGACATTTGTTATGAATTTATTTTGACATTGTAATAATTTACTATTTGACATTTGTATTATTATTATTATTTTTTTTTGCTATTTGTAATTAATTTATTTTGACATTTAAAATGAATTTATTTTTATTATGAAGGAATTGACTTTGAAATTTATGACATGATTTTTTTATTTTTGACATTTTATTATTATTTTTATTTTTATCTTATTACTTATTATTGTACTTTTTATTTGATTTGATTTTTATATCCGATTTTTTTTTTTAAATTGTATTTCTACCTACTTCATGTATGACATTGCTGTGCCCGACAGGGTCCATGTGCACTTATATAAATATTTTGTCATCCTATGTAACACATGTGATATAGCAATAAAGAATTGAATTGAATTGAATTAACCGTCCGGACCAAGCCCGAGTCGTCGACAGTGCGTAGTGTTTCACGTACGCTTCAAGAAGAGGTCAGCAAAACTGTAGAGGCCCAGCTGAGCCGAAACCTACTGAGGCCACGGGTTGTGCGAAAAAATTCCGGGGTCCTGGATCGGAGAGAAAGAAGGAACATAGGAGTAGGTTTTAGTCAGTAAAAGTCTGGCACGCCTCCCGCTCTGCTCAGTAGCAGGAGAAGTCATTGGATGATTTCCTATTAAAAAAAAAGTTATTGATTAGACAGGCCTTTTCTTTTTGAGGGACAGAGGGGCTGTATTCCACCACACACGTACAGTTTATTTAGCATAAAGTATTGCTAGCATAATCAGCCATGTTCTCACTGTGGGGCTTAGGCCTCCTCTCTATGAGAGGGAATGGGTCGTAATTCATCACGTGGGCCCAGTGCGAGTTGGTGGATATTACATATCTTCGGACTTATGACGGCAAGACGGCATGTCTTAGAGGCAAAAGTTTTCTCACATTTTATTTTCATTCACTGTATTTAGAGCAGTGATCATGAAAAGTACAGTGACTACTTTTTGCCTGTATTCTTTGAAAAAATTCTTAACCGATGAAGATAAAAAAAAACTTAAGAAGTAAATTATCTACTTTCTTCTGATAAAATTAAGGTATTATAATATTTTTATTCTCGTGATATTTATAACGCCTAGAAAGACAGTTGTAGTAACTGTAATAAAATTGATTCCGAGAGTTCTATCTCTTTACTTTCCAGCTAACTGATTCCTTCCACATCGGTAACAACGTTACCTAAGAAAAAACCATCAAGTTGTGTAAACAACGCTGGAATTTCATTAATATTGTCCTCTCTCCAACCCCTTCATATTTCGGATATTATGAAAATCTTTTATTAAAACGAGACCGGCCTTCCTGTATTTTTATTCGAAATGGGGAAAACAATAGACTATTATTCATGGATTCTTATTCATTAGTACGAAAGGATGCTATTATTTCCATTTTGGCTTGTTGATCAATACTCCACAAGGTGTATACACGGGCAATTTAAGTTACTTCATTCTGAATGCACATATTTAAGTAATAGAAAATGTCTAATGCATGTAGTCTAAATATGTTTATTTCTCACCATATAATTATACAATACGTCATTTATTATTTTGGTAGACTGGTGTCTAAACTAGGCTGAAAGCCTGTATTGTAGAACACCAGTGAAAAGACCATGCATGACCTAGAATCAAAAATAAATTGAAGATGCATTTAAGTCAAAATACGACTTTCTTCTCACAAAGACGAAAGCTAGAATCGAACAGTTAAAACTCTGTCGCCTAATTTAGACTTGTGTTCCTACATATGCGCAAAACTCGATCAACCTAATTTTTGGCAGTAGTGATCCACAGAGACGTCTTGGCTATCCCGAACTTAATAAGTATTACAAAAACTAAGAATATAAATAAAAATTGAACAATATTAATACCAGGTTCTAGATAAACACGTAACATTCTATTAATAATAATGAATTTTAAACTTCTTGACAGTCGTTATGACATTAGGTCATGCGCTATCAAATATGACGTGGTTAATTTTCGAGATATTTTTGACAATCGTGTCAATCAGCGAGATTGAATATCATTTTATCTAGAAGTAATTTTGCTCTGGGACTTATAGCAACTTACTGTTGCTGGTGATAATTGCCCGTGTCTCTTTGCTTGTATAATAATATTTTTCGTCTCATTGTTTTAGAGTATGTTAATTGGTAGGTACAAAGCTGAGAATTTGTATATACTTTTTAATGTTTTTAGCCTATTACTTTTACGTAGCTTAGTAGTTTTTGCTAGTATAAAAAATACTGTTTCAAAAAACAGTTTCTATCGTCAATTTAGTAAACTAGCTATGGCTATAATATTATTACCGTGCTATGGCCAAACATTTTTGGCAGCATTGAGTACCTATACTTATAATATTAGTGCATACAAAAGGTTTCCCAATAGCGATGGGTTAATTTTGACAGGCTGTGGCGGATATGCTCATTTGGTTGGATCGGATATACATTTTTTTATTTTAAATACAATCACATATGCAAAATCATTACGGCAATATACATTATAATCAAACAACATTGCAACGACTGGTACAACGATTTCGGTGTAGGGTTATTTATCTCTCGTCGAGGTAATTTGAAATGTCTAACAAGAACATGCAATTTGACCCCACCAAACTTTTTTCTAGGGTCTCAGGTATATATGGCCAATAAGTCACAATCAACCGATAGTCTCAGAGTTAACATACGTGAAGCCACCGCTCAAATTAAATGTATGGCTTTCATTGTATGGCAACGTCATTAAAAATAGACCTCACGGATCCGTGCTACCATGAAAAGCCGTTGTGGACATTTAAACGAGGGCAAATATTGGTTACTAAATAAAATAAAAAGTTGCATCAGTCATAATTTGTTTTATCGCATTTCAACATCGACCTGCTCTTTTTAAACAAACCCTTCAAATCATAAAACGAATAAAAAAATTGATGATTTTTCAAATAGGAAACCAAGATTTTTTTTGGACCAAATTGAGTTCAGAAAAACCACATTGGCAATTGAAAATGTAAACAAAAGGTACGTTTAACTAAATCGTTTTTAAGACGCGTCAACAACTTTCATCTTTACGAATGCTTCACTGATTTCTAAAGCGAAGCTTAAAAGCATTTCAGTCTTGTACAAATTCTAAAAATCATACTTATTTAATACCAATTGACTTCAAAGCTAAATTCTAGAAGTTTTAGAACATCTACTATTTACATGAACATACGTTTCGATAACTTTGCTAAGAACTATTCATTGGAATTTAAACTTGAATGAATAAGTAACGATTGACGAGTCTTATAATTTTAAGGTGAAAAGACCTAATATATTTAAATATTTACAAGTTGTTTACTGCTTAGTAGCTAACTAAATCGTAATTAAACGAGTAATAATATCGGTCTAGTCCAGTTTCAGTTACAGTTTTTTTCTTTTATAGACAGTGGTCTTGTGGAAAGAGTGGAGGAAAGCCTTTCCACAGTAGTAGGGAAAGAATTATCGCCACCCTTCAGATCCCGCCATTCAGATGTCTAACTTCATCTACAATTATTTTATAGGTACATATTAGTTAATTAAACCTCAAAAGAATTCTCGCTCTCTCATTGTCTTTTTACTGGGTATAAACGATTGTCGATTGAAATCGTGAAAAGGCACAAACATTTTTACCGTCTTCTTTAACCCTAGATAGATAACCTACGTCGAAACGACGTATTCGAATTTGAAAAAATGTTGTAACTCGTTTGTTTTTTGCATCACTAAATTGCCCATTCCTGCCAACTCAGTCGGCTATCGGAGCTAGCAGAACACACCCTTAACACTTGGGTAAGTGCAATACTTTCGTCGATATTTATCTACCGTACGTCGAAGCGACGTATGGTTATCTTTAGTGTCAGTTTCTAGACTATTGGGAAAATGTGTTACTTTCTTTTTTGAGAATAAACATACGTGTTTTTTTATTAGTTTTTTTACTTGTTATAATGACAATAAAAATAACATAATGACGTCACAAAATCATACAGACGGTTCAGAAATCGGTCAGTCGTTGCATGAAACGAGCCATGAAGAGATTCAGGGGTCGGACAGTGAAATTGAAGACAATTTATTAGAAGATAAAGTACAGAGTGATACCGAAGAATAAAGTGAATGTTCTCCTAGTGGTATACCCATTCGATATTGAAGATGTTTCTGGAAATGATCCTGAAACTCCTGAAAATGCTTCGCCAAGTATGCTGAGTTGTACTATCATGCCACAGTGACAAATTCTTAGAGCAAAACACGACCATCATTGTACAGCTATTAAAGTAGAACAAGTGGCTAATTTAGGTCCTTACATATGAAATTAGCGTTTTGTCTACAATTGGAATGTCTGCGACATCCACCGTACTCCCCGGACGTTGCTCCAAAAGATTACCATTTTTTTCTGGAATTTGAACAACTTCTTACAAGGAAAAAAAATTAATTCCGATGCGACAGTCCAAACCGCCTTCAAAGAGTTTATTGATTCTCGCCCCCATGGTTTATTTAGTAAAAGGATCCATGAACTACCTATGAGATGGCAAAAGTGCATAGATAACAACGGTGCATACTTTGACTAACAAATATTTTACAAAAAAAAAAATGACTTTACGTTCTTCCTATACCAAACGCCAATTTCATTTGTAAGGACCTTATATTATGTGGACATGATAAAACTTATGAAGAAACTCGGCAATACCTCGATGACCCCATGAATAGAGACAAGGTAGAAAATGCTTACTATGCAGACGAATCTATAAGTTTTTGTTTGTGATATATTGCCAAAAAGACAAGCCGAACCTTTCACACTACATGAAGGTATACCTGAGGCAAAGGAAAGAAAATATTATGCCTTTCTTCCATAAAAAATTATAAGGATGACAAAAATAGATATTATTTTTTGACCGCTGCAAAAATCTCATTTGTGGAAAGCACAAGTCCAGCGCTTGTTCTAAGTACCTTTGAGGCTAAAATTGATAAAAAGTGTTATTTTCTTAGGTTTTTTATATTATAGAGATTGTAAAAAGTTAATTTTAAAAAGTATACATAGTAAGTTATACGACTGACGGAGAGTTTCCGAAATGCTTAAGATTGGTAAAGTAAGAAGTGCCTTGTTCTGTTCTTTAATTTTTTTTTCTAATAAAAATATAAATAAACTCTAATATTTTTCATTTACTCACAATACAATTAATGTACATAATATATAATATCACATTTATAAACCTAGTATATACATAATCCAATATATGCTCACTCAAACATTCGCACGTCGAGTCGACGTATGGTTATCTTTAGTGTATAGTGAAATATGGTTATCTATCTAGGGTTAATTTCAACTTCAAATTCAATAAAAATTAACTGTCTCAAAACATTATCAAGCCAGTGTGGCATCCGCTAAGCACCCACATCTCATTCCTTAACACCTGCCACGCAACTAAGCCTCCCTTCAAGGCAGCTTCCCGCGGCCACACTAACTCCTTTAAGCCGTAAATCCTGGCTTTAAAGTGGTCTTCACTGGAACCCCGCGGCGACACTCACCGCAGGCACGCTAAATAGTTTTAGAACTAACTTCCCAACGAACCGAAACAAAAATAGAACTAAAAGTATGGAGGTGAAAGCGGTGCCTGGGTTGTTGGGTTTGTCGACTGAAGGTACCAATCAACTACTTTTTTCCACGTTATTAACTTACCTGGACACTGGTAGATTATAATTTTATAAATTATACTGTAACATATTTCGCGTCATTTTGGTGGGTCTTAGCGCCCCCGCAAACGGGGCACAAAAAAAAGCTGAAGCGCGTGACAGTTTGTGACATAATGGACTCTGACAAAGAAGGATTAAATGCGGGAATGGCATGCAGCGACGTATGCCACTATCATCATTATAAAAAACACCGCCACCAAAAGAAGCTAGAAGCAGCTTCTAGCTTTTTTTTGTGACGGCACTACCGCGCAAGGGCCACAAAAAGGCCGCCTAAGCTAGAAAGCGCCTTTCTTTGTGGCCTGTTACACTTAATGTAAAGAAGCTGAAAACCATCGTGGGGTGCCAGCTGAAAACCAGCGCTGGGTGTTTGACGCCCAGCAATTGCTGAGTTGATGACCCTTTCGGTTCAGGCACAGTCACTGCAACTGTATTGTATGTCTGTACCATTTTTAATATTATTATTTTATATTGTGGTATATTGTGTTGCTTGCACCAAATAAATGCTATTCTATTCTATTCTTCTATTCTATTAAGCTTCAGCCACGTGGCTGCCTAGTGTTACACCCTATTAATTTTAAACTGTTTATGTATGTTTATGGTACACATAGAGTATGTCTATGTATCTATCACAAATCTTCTTCAGCCATAAACATATTTGTATAACAAGCTGACCCGGTAAACTTAGTTCCGTCTAGCAGTCAGTGAATTTAATATATCTTTTGACCGATTGCAATAAAACAAAGCCTAAACAAAATATCAAGATGCACACAATTTTAATGTATAAAAGTTATCTACATTGATATCGATATCGTACATTTTACGTGATGCGCGCACAACTAAAAACTTCAATTAATTTATTATATGGTATAAATAAGTTGTAGTATAAGTAGAGTGAAATATTCTGTTCTTAATTTGTCGAGAGTTTATAATTTGGCTAGATTTATTATAGACTTAAAATAGAATTCAGTGCGATGTAATCACAAAGATCCGTAGTATAGCCATTTAGCCAATCATTTCGAACAAAAAATATAATTCGATTACAAAGCTCGATTTACAAAAAATATGGTACAAAGCGCCCCACGCTTTTTTCACAATGATATTAATGTTTTTCGTTCATTATTATTATTTTCTACCTATAATGAAAATTATTTTACACTTTTTAGTTTAATATGCTATGAAAGCGTGTTATTTTTAATTTTTTTAAACTATATTTTTATTTTTGACTAAAAAAAAAACAGATTATTGTATTGTCAGACAATCTGATCGCCCAAAGTTGGCCAAAATCGAGCTCAAAGGCGTTGGTTACAAACATACAGGTGAAGCTAATATAAGCGTGTTAAAATGGCGATGAAATGATTGAAGTCCTAAGTCACGCGCTACCGATAACTCATGTAGCGCCCAAACGTTTTGGAGTTTTGATAATGGTTTAATAGAATGTGATTTTATTCACGATTTAGAACCTAATGAACCGTGGAAATATTCTAAACTAAATCGTCTTTCTTGAATCTGACCGTTAATACAAAGAACAAATCTTTTTTTTTTTAATATATAAACTAGTGCTTGACTGCAATCCCACCTGATGGTGAGCAGTGATGCAATCGTTGATGATGAGGCGCACTAGTTTATTAAGAGCCTATTCACTCTAGCCTTAAAGACATTTAAATTATAATAGGACGGAAAGATCACAGCAGGCAAATATTGTTCTAGTCCTTCAAACGACTTGAAGTACTAATTTTCAATCTTCTTCCAACAGATTGCAGAAACTGTATCCTGGCGAACATCAGACCTGGACTTTAAAGAGCGAGGAGCGTTTAGCAGACTGGAGATCTCCATCCTGGAAGCTGAACACTACAAGATGGGTCTGACGTACACCAGCTCCAGCTTGAGTAGGGCATACCAGGACAATTACTACGGGTTTGAGAAGCCACCTGAGGAAGATAAGGAAGTATTGAGGTAAGTTGGTAATCAGATCTTTGATATCTACGTGAATGAATCGTTGGTTATTTGGTTAGTGTGCTGGTCGACTAGAAAGTGGATATATTTCTGTGAGGCCTTGAAGAAAATGGAATGACAAAAAATAGCTTTATCAGACGAAGCATTTTTAGTAAGAAAGTTTCTGGAAAATGGATGTAATGGAGATTTGCTGTTATTAGAGGTACTGTGAGAATTTGATTTGCCCCTTGAAATTAAATCTAAATCTTTTTAAAATAATCACTCGACATATCAGCTTGATGGTCTCTGTCTCAATTTTGTCAGAAAAACTTATCTTCAAAACTTGAATTAGTGTTTGGTGTATTCATTGTAATGGGCCATTACTACTAAACCTTCTATCCTTCTCAATGACTGATGAAACAATCTCTACAGTAATATAACTTTACAATCTTGAATTAATTTGAATAAATGCTATCTAGTGTGAGTTGGATGTGACGTTAGAAGAAAAAAGTAATTTTCCTAAGACCAATTTTTTCGTAAACATGGATGATACAGAGTATGTAAGTGTGTGTCATTTATTTCATTTTCATAAACAAATCTGAAATGTGATTCTCATCCGCTAGATACACACTGATCCCGCCCCCCACGGGGCAGTTCTCGCTGAGCTGCGTGGCTACCATCTATGACATCTATGCGCGGAAGGGAGACTCTATCCTCATCAAAGAAGATGCCCCTCATCCAGCCTCAGTCACCGGGGAGGACTCCTCAGGTAAACCGTAGTTTTTTTTTACGTTTTAACTATAATTTTAATGACATTGATGATCCATTTTTCATCAGATCCATTATTTTTGACATAAGTACCTAAATGTTTTATTTTTTAATTCAATTATAATAATAGGAAATAATTTAGTGAAAGTACCTCATTTTTAATGCATGTTAAATTGGGATGATAAGGGCAGGCGTGTCGTAAATAATTGCAATGCTTGAAGAAGGCTGCCAAGTCATAAGCACTTAAATAATCATTGCACACTTGGTTGGCCAGAAACGTTTTGACTTTGACTTATTTTTTACATTTTGTGGGTAGGAGATGAAAATCATTTTGAGGATCAAAAATGCTTTAGATAACGGTGGCATCAATGTAAGCGTCTTATAGTTATGACAATCTTATCCCATTTCCTCAGATTTAATTGTATTTGAAAAAAGATTTCTTTATATGAATCAGAGTCAGCAGAGTAAAAATGAAAAAAAAAGTTATTGTTTGCGGTAGCATATTTTTTTAAATCTTAAGATTAAACCGCATAAAGAAAAGCTAGAAGCGGCCGCAAAAAACAGCTGAAGCGCGCGACACCTTGTGTCTGGAGAAACTTCAAGCCTCTTCAAGCTTTTTTTTGTGGCGGCACCGCCGCACACGAGACACAAAAAAAAGGGAACGCGTGTGCGGGGACAGTAAGAGGTAAACGTTATTTGGCAACCACAACACCTGAGTCAGTTCCGAATCTAGTGAAATTCTACGACTGCCAGTAGGTCTACAAATAATTTTACGATAGAAACTGGAGAGTTTCTACCGGGGACTTTTGGAAGGGTATTATGGTCCTAAAACGAAAAGACAACTATAGAACACAGGTGTCGTAACAATGTGACACAGTCTTAGTTCCACCCTTGAGCTTCCAATGACTTCATTGGAAGAATTACCCCCTAAAAATAAAATACGGTAGAAACTGTTCTTCGTGATCTTCTAAAAAATGTACTTGTTTTCAGAATTTTAACCTTGCTCCTCTCTCCCTCAGGTACCCCGGTGTGCTACAGCCTCGTGCTGACGTCGCTGTGCGCGGGCGCTGCGCTGCTGCACGCGTTATGATCGGCGCACGCGCCGCGCTCGCACACACTCAATTAAACTCGCTAATATCGCACTGCGCGCGGTTCTATTGATGAAAGTTGCATGGATTACGAGAAGGGTATCTTAGAGTCCATAAATAATTTAAATAACCGATAATTGTCTTTTTTGTATATTTCACTGGATAATAATTACAAACATCGTTATTTTATAATAAATCGCGTGAGATTGTAAACTCTTTTTTCCCGATAAGAATATTAAAAATTATAGAATTTGGTTAGAATTAGTACCTACTTTAAACGTCCTGTTCGAGAATTTATAATCTTGTTCAAATTTATTACAAACTTACGGCGTTGGTTGGATAGAGAATATGCATGAAAAAAATATTTGTTATCTGAGGAGTTTATCACAAAATATAAAAAAGAAATAGAATATTAAAAGTAAAAACAATATCGAAATTATTAGGAAGGCAAACGAGATAAAAAAAACATGGTATCCAACGTCAGGACTTGTAATAAATATTTATTTATTTATTTTTATTCCCAAAAATATCCTTACATAATAGCCCAAATCGATATTCTGTCTATATCTGTCATTCTCGTCAAAATATTGTTTTCTATAACATCGTCAAAGGCCACATTGGACTTATTTTTCTCCACAGCAGCTTTGAAGCTTTATAACTTCTTTATTGATGAAGACATTTTAAACATTATTTTATAATTTTGTTTGTGAATGCTAAAATAAGTTTAAATAAAAATGTATAAAAATGTTTTCTTGCATAATCTCTATCATCCTCGGACGTACAGATGCAATGGATTTGGATGCATCAACGATTATTTCTATTAAACACTATAAATCTCGACTAAGTAATCGATGGTGTGATTTAATTGCTTGCAGTACGTTATTAGTTGAAAAAATAATAAACGATACACCGTTGAAGCAATAAATAAGAGACGATACAAATCATTATGTTACTTCAATGAAGATTTTCTATTCTATTCTATTTTTTGTTAATGGCAAATAGAGCCGATGTCGACTATTCTGCCAATGTCAAAAGTGAATTGGATTGACAAGAGTGTATGATGATAACATATGGAATCGGAATGTTAGAACTGTATGAATGCATAAAAATCATCGATTGATACAGTTGAACTCGATGAGTTAGTACTGGACTGAAACAAACAAAAAAATAAAAATACATAAATATTATAATTGTTAAGACATTAAATATATACACGTAACCACAATTACACAGGAGTCGGGACTCATAATTTGATATTATTGTGACGGATGAAACTCATCAGCGCCACAAGTAGTTCTGGGGAGGGATAAGTTAGGAGGGCGGGGACATTGATTGGGAGAGGAATTTTAAATTTCGGGAGACGGCTATATAAGTCTAAAGGTGGAATATTATTTGTGCATTGGAAAAATATGTGGTCTAGTGTGCCCTCCTCCAAACCGCATTCGCATAAGGAGGAATCGCGGACTCGAATTTTTTCCAAAAAAACAGGTGTACAACAGAAACCCAGGCGGATTCTGCAAAGGACGGAGATAACAGGTTTGGACGTTTTTTTGAATGTGAAGAACCAAGGTTTTGATGTTATGGTTGGTTGGACTGCATAGTAGAATTTACCCTTTTTTTTTACCAGAGGTATCCCACTGCTCCTGCCATGCACATTGAAGACTTGCTTTTGGCAGGTTCAGCAAGTCATACCCCTGAATAAAGTTGTGTGATAGATCAGCTGCAGTTGATGAACAAGCATCTTTGGCCAAGGCATCAGCACGTTCATTGCCCTTGATGCCACAGTGGCTAGGTATCCAAACTAGTTGAACTTCTTTTTGACTATTGGTGCTTGATAGCAGGGATCTCTTAATTTTAAGGAGTAGTGAGCTGTGTAATTTACTTCTAAAGGGATTCTGGGTTAGGGCCTGAAGACAGCTAAGAGAGTCTGTGAATATTACGGCTTTGTCGATATTATGGTGTGACTCTATAAAAAGGCAAGCTTCTAATAGAGCCACACATTCGCCTGTGAACACAGAGGACTCCTTAGGACATTTAAATTGTAAAATAATACTGGAGCTTTGGTAGTATACTGCCGCTCCAGTATGACTAGAGTCAGAAAATTTAGAAGCATCAGTGTAAAACTTTTGAAAAAATGAAGATTTTCTAAAATGACACTAACCAAGTGGCAGCACTGAGTTGACAGATCCAGGCGCCTGTCAAAACAATTATGTCAATGACACTAGTTTAGACATTAACGTCAACGTCAAACGTTAGACGTCAACGTGATGTTTAAGTTTTCAAAAGTAAAAGACTCTGCTATGTAGCGCCAACTGGTGGTAGTTTTTTTTTCTGAAAACCCTCATTTTGCTGTATTACCAGATAATCGTGTAATAAGTTGGGATTTAAAATAAATGACAGTTGTTAACGTCAATTATGAAAAGGAACAGTTTAGGGTGTCCATGTCTTGAACGTTCTTTACAAGAAATGTTTCGGTTTTTTTTTTTTATTCTTGAGCGTTTCAGTTATTCGTTGTTATAATATTGTACACAAGCATAATATAATTGTAAGAACTATAATTAGTAGATATTTAATGTACAAAGGTGAGCTTAATAAATTCAGCGAAAGATATTGTAATTAAACCTTTATAAAGAAAAGTCTACCTAAGTATGTATAAATTAAGGTGGCAAAAATATTAATCAATAAAACAGTCTGTAAATCAATTCAATTTTATTTAAGAAATTCTGTTAAAAACGAAAAAAAAAAATAACAAAAATGTCATCCATGTTTTCAATCTCCTCTCTCACTCACATTTATAAAACCGTAAGAGTGACAAGGGCAGACCGCGCGCAGTGCAAACGTTACGTAAGGAAACTGAATGTTGTGATAGACACTTAATGAAGCTAATATTTGTACTAGAACGTAAGAAATATTGTATATTATACTTATTTCAATGTTGCAGATTTAATTATATGTGAATATGTAAATAAATTCATTAGTTACTGATGTTTGTAGTTTTATTAAAACACCAAAGCACAGGTCCCATTATTTGTGGAGTATACTGCAGTCACATATGCGCTACCTTTACGTAAGTGAAGCTAATAAACTAATATGAAATACCTAGGAGTAAAATTGTTTGTTTCATTGAAGGAAGTAAACTATGGTTTTAATTTTAAACCAATCACAACAAAAACTGTTGTGGAGTGGACTACACAACACACAAAAAAAAAAACTTTATTGCTTTTATTGTTAAAAAATACAGACAATATAAGCCAAGGAAGTGAAATCATGGGAAAAAGCCAGAGACGATGAGTTTTTTACTACCCGAATGCAAGAAGGGTTATGTTTTTCGCGTCATCTTGTATGTTTGTATGTTCTTTATTACCTCATATCTTCCAAACCGCTAAACAGATTTTTATAATTAACATATCGTTAGATTCGCCTTGATAACCCAAGTGTTCTTAGATAGATGACGTTAAAAAAAACAACATATTGACTGTGTGACCTTTTTTTTTTAATTCTGCAATATGAGTGTTAAATTAAAGGGCTTTTCATGAGGGTTTCAAAAGGATATATCATGACCATATTAAAAAAAGTACAACAGGAAATCAATGTTATTTATTTTGTACTGAGGTGAATGCCTAGGTCGGTTTTTGAACTTTATAGTGATTTTACGTCTAAAATATAATGAAGTGATATTGTAATAATAACTAAAAAGTGTAAAATACAAAAAAATAATTTAAAAAATAAAAAAACCCGACTGCGTAAAGAATTACTTTAAATAAAATCTGAAAAGAAAAATAAACAAGTACAATCCACAGTTCAGCAACAGTCGGGACCCATTAAAATAATCTAGACTAAAATCATTTTTTAATAAGTTCTTAATTTTTAAGACATCAAACTTATAGAGGAAGTCTACGTGTATAGATAGATATACTCTTTATTATATACACCATGCATAAAATTACAGTAGGAGCTTAAAATCTTTAGGAATATATTAAAATATAAAGTTTGTTTGTATCTCTGGGAGTACTGGTCCGATTGCTACAATTTTTTCACTGATAGAAAGCTGCTTTATTCTTGAGTGACATAGGCTATATTTTATGTATGTGGGGAAAGTCACGGGGAAAAACTAGTTTATAATAAAAAATAAAAACAAATTGTAGTAATATTTATAGTATAGTATATACCGAAATGGAACAAATACAACACAGTATGTACATAAGTAACACCCTCTGCACTTAAGTCAAGTCCTCGTGAGCTCTGTTCCCATCGTAAAGTACCAATCTGCCACTAAATTGACGTTTAGTGCCACTACCGACTGTCTTTTGTATCACCCCGGCGGCGGCGTGGCTAAGAAAAGGAATGGGTCATTTCCACGAATAGATTTTCTCTCTTCGATTGCGATTAAATTCAAGTTTCGAAACAGAGTTTGATAAATCGCCGGATGAGTCTTCGCTATCACATCGAATTTATTTCTTTTTGTTTCTCTTTGTTCAATTTAAGCACGGAAATAGACACGATGGCGCAGTGGTGGAGCGATTGGTTGCTGCGCTGCTTGCTGTGGGTCCGAATCCCGTGTGACACAAAATGTATTTGTATGGTCTACAATCCTTTTCGTCTGCAAATGCAGGATACAGACGTAATTCCTAGTGTGCAAAAGTCTAAAAAAATTGGACATGGACCTTTTCATCATTCGATGTGCCAGACGCCGATGTGCTCTCATTATGAAAACAATCATTAATAATGGCACAGCTTGCAAACTTGCACTTGTGGTAAATTTTCAAAAATATTTAAAATAAACGACCTATTTACAGGCACTTTCGAATTGTCAAATTGTCGGTTAGTCAAAAAGCGAAACTACATATATTGCACATTTTAAAGTATAGATCCCTATGAATGGGAATGTGAAAGCAACTATGAACATCGACTCTTTTGAATCAGTATGCATTTTTTATAGTATCATCATTGAACAACTCACTAAACAATAAATTATAGGTCTGATAACTTGACTGCTAAGTATAGGTAACGAGTTCCGGCAAGCTGCCTGTCGTATGATTTTATAAAAGAAAATTTTGTTGCAGCCCCGCAAAGACTAGTTAGATATTATAATTCATTATTTAAACCATAAAACTGGTTCCTACTGTTGTTGCGTTACATGGTGAACACCCTAACCCATACGCGCAAAACGTTTTGCAAAGACATTCAATAAGCGAACCGCTGTGTAGTAGAATTCCCGACCAAATTCTATTTTAGGATACCTACAACCAGTCTTTAAGTCAAGAGTGAATAGATTACTTCTACTACTAAGATACTAAGTGCGATCCATCGTCGCTTCCCATCAATAGAGATAGTGGACAAACGCTAGCGAATTAAAAAAAAAAAATCGTTGGATATTAATAACATAGTCTTATTATATAGTCTTAAGCCCCTGCTACTTGGTTACTGGTAACTAGTCCACTTAAACTTCAGCATCTAATAACATCCCACGCTCTTGAGCGGGGCGGGAGATAGTATCAGACTTTTACTGACTTAAAACCCACTCCTGTTCCTTTTTTCCCATTGCTCCAGGGCCCCGGGGATATCTTTTGCATCCTCCACGGCTCCAGTAGGTTTCGACTCTGCTGGGCTACTTCAGTTGCTGACAACTCCACGAGGCGTGTGTGGAACACTATGCGCCGTCGACGACTTGGGCTCGGTCCGGACGGTCGGACGGCGAGCAATGAAATGCTACCTTCGCAAGCCTGACCTTCCAAAGATCTAGGACCCCAGAATCCTGATATATACAAAAACATAAATAAATCAAGTTAGATAACACACTTGTCAGTAAATAAGTTACCTAAGTTAATAAAAAGTAACACAATACTGTAACTTCTTCCCGTTTCGTTGTTTACGATCACAACATCACTCAAGAAGAATAAATCTGTTTAATGGACTCCTCAATTCCAGAATACTTGAGTGGTTACCGGAAATTAAAATGGTCATTAATCATGCTTAGCTTGGCTTCAGAACAGTCATTTCGCTGAAGTAAGAATTGTAAAGGACTTGGAGAATACCACTTCATTTTGTTGAGATCGCGGAATTATCTCCGTCTTCTACAAACATAATCTTTTACTAGTTATACTGGAGATTCTTTGAAGTTAATATTCTAACTTACTAACAATGAGCGTTAAAGTATGTTACTTAAACCGATCATGACTGTGTCATTAAAATTGCTAAAATTTAGTAGTAAGTAGTACCTTTTAACGCAAGCTACCGTTTTGTGCATATGATAAACTGGGTTATTTGCAAAACAGCACAATGGCAACCTCCTAGGACTATGTTACAAATTACTTTTAAAAATTTATCTTAAATTCGTTCATCAGATTTTCATAAAAATAAAAATATTTAATTAGAACATTCTAAATTTTACGAATGCGAATCATTATGCGAGGCTAGCGATAGTACAATAGCGGAGAGGAGCGGGGATTGTGCGCAGGTAGTTACGCTACCTGCGCACATGTGGGTTGAAATTGTGTTAGATAAAACAACGAAATCTTAATGGTTTCTTTTTGGTAAATTATGTATTATAATAATAATAAGGGCCTGATACAGAAGGCAGTACTCCTCGATATGGCTCGCATTGTGAGGAGGTTCCTGTCTCTGCAGCCCTAACCACCGGTAGCTTGGACCCTGCTCCCGACACCGGTGGATAACTATATTTTTATATTTTTAAATGTTTTTTTTTTCTTTTGTATAATTTCATTAAAAAATATTTAAAAATGTAATTTTATATGTTAAAAAATTGAATAAAGAGAATAATAATAATAATAATTTATTTAAAAGACAATTTTTATCCACATTGTATGTTAGTAGCACTTAATTCTATGTTAGTTCAAATTTACGCGAATTATGTTTTGAAAAAAGTCATAGAGCAAAAGTTGTTGTTTATGATGTTATTAATACAGTCCTGCTAAGTTGTAAGTGTTATACAAATAACCCTGTATATCAACAAAGAACTTCTCTTGCTCTGGGTGGAGAGAGTGAGAGTCATCATCATTTCAGCTGAAAGACGTCCACTATTAAACATAAGCCTCCCCAAGTGTCGCCACAATTAACGATCCTGTGCGTCTCACATCCATCAGTTTTCCGCAACCGTAACAGTGAGAGTATCTGACTTGTATTTTTTTTCCAGGGCAGCGGTAGCTCTTTAACGAAAAAAAGAAGAAAATAAAAAATAGATAAAAGCAGAAAAAAAAACATACAGGGACATTCAATTTTATTTGCTTATCTAAAAAAAAATGCCAAGTTCTTGTAGCAACGACAGAAAAATCTTAATAAATCCTTCTCCTATGTTAAAGTTTAAAACTTGTTTGCCAAGTTGTTAAGTTGAAAACATTTCATATTGCAGCCATGAGCGAAACTGTGCTGTGAGGCTTTCACAACTTTTTAGATAGTACTTGTGTTTAGTCTAGAAAACATTTTAAGACCAGATGTGATGCGGAATAGCTGGGACTGTGGACCAACGAAAAATGATAAGCATACATTTTAGTCTTATAAAATAGGCAGAGCAGAGAAAGTTTTGATAGAATTATATAGGCTAGGGAAAAAATAAACATCGAGATGATTTCTGGCGTAGCTATTAGAGCGGTATAGAAGAAAAAGGTCAAAGTCACAAGAAAAAGAGAAGAAAAAGAAACAATGACGACAATGCACTTGCAAAAAACTTCAAATCTATTGATAAATCGATGGAACTGACCATATTTATCTCAAATATTCTTTGGTATCATTTGGACTAGATTTTTCAAAAGGTAGTGGGTCATCGTGTGGTGGAATGTGATCCATTGTTTTTTTTAGTTCTTGGTAGGTTTCAGTATGCCCACTTTCTTACCTGCTGGTAAGCAATGATCTGATCAACTTGCTACAAGTAAACTATTTACTTTTAACATAAAAACTTCAAAATTATAGTTATCAAGAAAACACAGAGTCTGAAAGGAAATTCCATTTCTAAGCTGTCTTAACAAGTAATCGCTGCCAGCCTCGGACAACATCGGATATAATAACATCTTTCGTTTTGCGATCCACTTGTGATACAAATATCATTTAGGCGCAAGTCATTGATACGATAAAAATGGTTTTATTATACAAATCTAAAACTAGCCCATAATATCTCAAGCCAATACAATAGCAGAGCTTACCAATTTCATCCAAGACATTGTTTGCTGAAATGACCATCAAAAATAGCAATATTCAAACAGAGTGACTCGTAATTCTGCCACTGGCATCTCAAGAGCATTCCGAGGCTGGCTGCCGTCCAAACTGGGTGTATCTAGGACCCTTCACTGCTCACCGCCTAGGAATAACGAGCACTTCAGATTTCTATACTAGATCTCCAATTTTCTGTGCAATTTTAAACCTTATTTCTCAGTACCTAGAGTCTATAGGATTAGGTACGTAGAAGTTTCCAAGAACGCAATTGCCAAATTTATCTCTGCAGTTTCTTCATTTGAATTTGGACTTTGTCTTGATAGTTATAAGTGTGAGGGTTGTGAATTCCAACTTTTTAAAATTGAATGCTATTGGATGTTCCTTGAGTTATCAGGGATTGTGTTCTATTTTAGTACTCGGAGTACACTTTTGGTGACAAATTGATATCGTTTAGGCGATAAAAGTCTATCCCGAATTGGTGGATAAGTTGTTTGTAAATATATTGTCTGTGAATTCAATGTATTTACTGAACTTCTACATTCAATGAGTTTGTTTTGTTGGATGAGTTACGCTTTCTTCTGGTACGATTTATTTATTTTTCAAGATTGTGGAGTTGTTGTCGGAGTTATTTTTGATCAACAACATTTTGTGAATCGACACTTCAGATAACGGAGTTTTCAAGAGCATTTGTGTTTGCATTAGAAATAAATGAATTAATCAGTTTCACTTAAATAATTGTAAGGGTAGAACTATACAAATCCCATGTAATAATTTTCTTATTGTCATCATTCACATACTTTTGACAATTCTTATCCCCTTCTGCTTTTCCAAACTCATCATCTTCATAACCGAGTCTACCACCATAATTTCTATTAATATCATAATCATTCCTACCACAATCTATCTTGGTATCTTGAGAAACAATCTGAAATGACCAGACATGGCCGCTCTCAGCGATATGTAGCGATAAGGCAATGTTTTATTGTCCAAGTTAGATGAAAACTGGAATGATTTATTTGAGGTCAAACGGCGGAGACGGGCCGAGATTCCTCGGGCCCGAGATTATGGATAAATTAACTTTTTTCACGTAAATCTGGGACTAGATAAATGGAGGTGCTTCAGCAAATGTGGTTGTAAGTATTGCGAAGGATGAGTGGCAGTTTGGATGGGATAACTGAAAGTAATAGTTTTGTGAAGATCTTTATAGAAATTCTATTATAAAAATGTTGGAGTTGCTGAACAAAGAAGTAATGGGATGAATAATAAAATGAAATAGTATTCACTCTGTATTTCAATATTCATGCGATAGCTGTTCGTAGCTGAATTAGGTACGTGAGCAAAAATTAGTGACAACAATACCTAACTTAATTAAGATCAATCATAACACAACGTAGTAGGTATAGTAGTAGCGTCGCTTAAAATCCTATTAACTTTAACGATAACAAGATAAAATAATAAAAATAAGGTCATAATTAAGAAAAAGTTTATAATGGCTTAACAAGATAATAATTATTATAATGCCTGTGGGTCAGATAATCCTGGGCTGTGTCCGTACTATGATACAGTACACGTGCCAATCAAATAGATATACCCTTGGGATACTATGTTTCTTTTTTATTACTTTATACTGTTTTACTCATTTATCTGTCTTTCTCATTTGACTATTTTCACAATTACCATTTTCAATTGTTGGGTTAAATCTAATAATCACCAAACTTAAGTGGATGTGGACTAGGGTCATTGCTCGAGGAAAAAATGTTCGGAGGGGCCGAAAGTTTCTAAAATAATGATCGCGAATTTGGCGTTCGAAACGCCGCATATTAAAATCTATCAACCCTTATGGTTGTTGTGTCCCATAAGGTGGACGAGTAAGTTGATGAGGGTTGTGAGATTCCGGTGGATGGGATACACACTGGAACTATCATTATGGCAACACATACAACATTATTTTTAGTATATGCAAAACCTGAATAAAGTTTGTTTAGAATCTGTAACTGAATCCATTCCAATAATTTTTACAACATGTTATATTTTTTTTTAATATTTTTAAAAGGTCACAAGTTTGACAACATCGACACTAAGTACAACGCAGATCACGGCAGGCATTAGTCGCTAGCGCATAGCTGGAAGCGGGAGCAAAACAACTCCTCAGTCGTCTGGTTGGCGCGGTAACTGTGTTTGTGCGAATAATCAGATCGCATAACAAGCTTATAACTTTGTGATATTTCATGATACAGTTTTGTAACTATGTACATATATTCTTTTTATAAAAATACTAGACAGGTGTTTCAGATTTTGCATATACTAAAAATAAAGTTATAGATGAGATTTATATTAGAAATGGATGAATTTCAGCTGGAAAGGTGATGATAAATTGTTACTAGTGTAGCGATATCAAAAGAGCCACATAAGAACTAATCCTGAATCGCGCAATTAGAGTTCTCCGCGTGATTGGAACATATAGACCAGCTCGAAATCATAATCGGACAGTCGCCTACCGGACATATAACACCCATCTGGTAGGAGGATCCTCCCTTTTCAACAGAGGTATGTGGAACTTTACTCTCTGTTCCGCTTGCCTCCAAACTAGCATTAACAACTGATTCTAATTTTCTAAAAGAAACCTGACTACCTCAAACACAAAAGACAACTTTATTATCATCCTCGAAACCTCTTAATCCAGTCCATATATTTTGTATGACAGTGACATTACTTGCCTGGTACATCCCGCACTGTCTTCAGTAACCTACCTACTAACGTATTCATTGGAAATATTGAAATCCGGACTGAAATTGGGACCCTCTCTATATATATCATCTTCATAACGATATCGGATAGTAGATTTTTTGGAACAAAATTCTATTAGACGTGTATTTTGTATGAGTTCGTTTCCGTTCTGAAAGTGGTTGTGTTTCGTTTTAATCATATATTTTTTGTGTCTATTTTTGATGATAGAGTATCTCTAAATAGTTATGTACTTTTATATTATTTCTGAATAGTGACTATCAGCCTTTATATCTATTTTTTTCTTGAAAGGTTCAAGGCTTCATCAATTCGTTTGCCAATGTGCCCCGATAAAATGTGATCCTGCCAATATACAAATGTGTGTATCTGAATGTTTGTCTCTATTATGTGAATTTGGATGATAATAAATGGCTAAACCATAACTTGAATTAGGACAAAGAACATTTTTGATTACGTTATAATTCCATACCTATATTAAAAATTGGTGATAGTAATTAGATGGCACGGTTGGCGCAATGGTTGAGCGATTGGCTGCTGGGCTATGAATCGTAAGTTCGATCCCTGCACGGAACAAATTTAAAAAAAGCCAGATAGGTGTTCCGGGTATCTTGTGTATCTGAATAGAAACGTAATGTTTGTGAGCGCAGCCACGATACAGGACTAATTACCAGTTAGGGGCAAAGTTTATTTAAAACTGAAAAGGTTATAATTATAAATGTATACATATCGGTACATACAAGGTGTCGTTTTGAAGCTGCAAAATATTTCAGGAGGTAATTATGTTAGTGATTCTCGACCCAAATCAATAATAAAATGAGTAGATAATTTTTTTTATTTTTTTTTTCTTATTTTTGGAAATCGGTATGTGTGAACTACGTTTCTTAAAAAGCAGCCAGTCTGATACCTGCCTTATAACCGCGCTTTCTTTCACACACACAAACACGGAACAATAAAGGGCGTTTTCACACACACTAACTCGCAACGATAGTTTCATAAATAATGTATCATCCAATCATCATCCCGCACGCCACACCCTAGCCACGCCCCCGCGGCTGAATCGAATTAGTTTAGTATAATTAAAAAATAAAATAACAAGTATTACTGATTATTGACCAGGTATCGTTTTTTCACATGATTATTTATGAGTTTTATTACAACCTCCTAAATATTGTGCAGTTTTAAAACTGCACCTTGTATATTAGTTGATAACAATGACTTCTAAGAATAAACCTGTATTATATCTAATAAGCTTGAGAAAAGTTAATATTGAATCGTTTGTGAGAAATGGATGAAGTCTGAACGAAAGACAACGTAAATTACAGCGACATACCATATAGCCAATAGTTACCGTCGATTACCAAATTAGGCAAAGCATTATGATGCATTATTGGGGAAGTTATTTTGAAGTCCCTTTCGTCTCGATTTGTGTTCATTAAATGACTAAAAACGTTACTGACGAAAATGTACCTAATTGCGTTTTTCACTCTGATTTAAAATCCAAACATAAAGTAAATGACACCTAGGTATATTCTTCGAGGACTTAGACAGACGTTGACCTGTAATACTAAGATAAATCCATATTCAGCCAGATACGTTTAAGTCTAACTTAATTGGATAGGAGTGAGCCCATAGACATGAGCCGTTACAAATCCAAACTTGGGGCTGCTACTGTGAAATCACAGATACAAAACCCAATAAGACTTTCTGATGACTATAGTTGAATCCAGAACGCTAACTACATTTAATCGTAATTTAACTGATAGGTTTTGATACGTAGCCAGATTATTTACCTTCTTTTTTTAACCAAAAATATTATTTAATTTATTTTGTATTTGAATATTCATTCTAAATCAGAATCTCAAACATTTATTTAAAATAGAACAATTACACGTACTTTTAAATTGTCAAAATATCGCTCATTCAAGAAAAAAGTTAAGCTAATTTGCAAATCACTTCTTGTGTTGGCAACACCAAAACGTGTGTAATATATTATCTGTGGTAAAGCTGTCGATATAGCATAATGATAACGGCGAGTGATAGCACTCTCTTTCAAATGGCAACATTTGAAGTAGGATACACAATTTTTCGCATTATTATGTACAGTGACAAGAAAGATATAACAACATAAGTTAAATATTATCCATGGAGTTTCTTAAACATTCTTCTTCATGAGATCTACGCTTTGACTGACTTCCGCTTTGACTGACTTCTTAAAAATTCACAGAATTGAGTAATAAATATAATATATTATTTTATACTAAAATCAACGAGGCAGTCAAAGACAGCATTTTAATAAATATCTCGCAAAGCCATAATAGTTTACCGAGCTCCTGCATCGACATTTAAAATTCATAAAGAGGCGAATACACTCAATATCAGTGAACTAGCACTCCATTAGTTCTGAATCGGGAAGACTTGGCAAGCAGCCAATGTGCAGGCACCTTGAGGAAGTTTCCCGACAACAGTTTGTTAAGTAGCGGATTAATTTGATAAGTTGCTGATGATACAGGGTAGGATAAGATTATTAGTTTTGGGATTGATTTCACTACAGGTAAGTTAAGTTATAAAGGTGTTGCAAATTCAAATAATTTATTTGCTAAAATTGGAACATGAGTGTAGTATTTTAAAATTAGGTATCATCGTATTTTAAGAAATACAACAGACAAATACGAGTAATTAAACTGAAAGCTAAAACGTAAACAGAAAAGCAATGATATTTTGTTATATTTTTTTTTTTTTTGTGTAAAGAAATATATTTATGTAAAAATAACCTGAAGGTTAAAAGGAAATAAAAAACGATGGATGGGTAGTGCAAAAGATGATAATAATATGTGTATAAAACAAGAATTAATTTTGATCTGCAGCATAATTAAGAAGTATACGTGATGAGCAATTACAACTAAATTAGTAGAAAGGAGTTGATAAATCGTCGTCTATATAATATCATCATCACCAGCCTTTTTAATGTTCCCATTGTTGGGACTCAAGCCTCCTCTCTAGGAGAGGGAATGGGCCGTAATCCACCACGCGGGCCCAGTGCGAGTTGGTGAATGTCACATGTCTTCGAATTTTTGGTTCTAGGACATGCCGGTTTCCTCACGATGTTTTCTTTCTCCGTTTTGAGAGCAGTGGTGATGAAATAAATTACACAAAGTTATGCGCCTGGCTGGGTTCGAACCCGCGACCTACAACTCGTAAGTCGGGGCCGTTACCACTCGGCCACCACTGCTCTCAGCCACCACTGCTCTGATATGATATACTAAAGAGAAAACAAGCCAGTAAGAAAAGATGGAAGATGGATAGTATGAGGGATATGAAAGAAAAGGGAGTCGATGATAGTGTGACGGTCCTGCAGTACTACTATATGACAGAATGTAAGAAAAAAACGTGTTACGTAGACCACAAGTAATATGAGACAAAGACAGGCAGATTATGATGATGACTATAATACAAGATAGATGCAAGGAACACTGGACTGGTCAACGTAGCAATTTGAAGGAGGTCTATGGCCAGTAGTGAACAACTTTCAAATGAATACCTACAAATAACGGTTATATTCATCACTCTCTCGACTTCAAGTCTAAACTTGAAATAAACTTAGCTCTTACCCGCGGCTTTATTGTCTTAGATTGTATGGACTATTAAACTCATGATATTAAAATATTTAATAATTTAAAAGAATAGTTCAGCCCCATTGGGGTGAAAGAATTTATATAATTGGTACTTTCAGAGATTACCTTACATAAATTTAAAAAACCCACTTCAATATTCAGACGCATCCGGTTAGACTGGAAACCGACGCCAATGATGATAATACAATCTTACAAATTTTACTCTTTATAATATTATTAAATCGAGTATAAGTACACTATCTTTCCTCTCAACTGTAATATTTATTTATATATTGTATGTATTATGTATGATATATTTTTAGTAGAAGATATATATTATTTTTATATATTTATGTGCTATTTGATACTTTGATTTAAGACTTCACACATTCTTCTTTTGCTTCCTACACACTATTGTCTACATTTCTTTTTTATTTCTCATTTCGCAGGTTTGCTGGAAGAAATTTCTTTGGAAATAAGCCGTACTTACCTTTGTATAACGTCTCTTATGTATTGTCTTTTTCTGTTTTATTTTGTGTACATAAATAGTAAAATAAATTAGTATAGTTTTTAAAGCTTATTGAAATACAACATTCTAATTACATTAAAATTATGGTTTTCAAGCTTCCAGCCCCAATTTCCACCAACAAATTATTTTAACATCTACATTATTAGAATCACAAGTTATAATTACAAAGTAAATTCCGGCAGAATCCAAGTATGCTTATTTTAAACGCGGCTCGAGCTTCACAAATAAACACAGTGAACCAAAAATATATACCATGTACAGGGTGGGTGCTATAATTATTATTAGGATAACAAGTTGGTGGAACACAAATATTTGATGCCTTTGTGTTTGGATTATATAAAAACAGATTATTTGAATGCTTTTCGCTCGCGTTAAAGCAGAAAATTTTCCTATTCCAGGAAATGGTTTATCCGCGCACTAAATTTTCTCGAGGCATGTGGGCAGAACTATAGTGGCTCAGCAAGGCCGATACTCACTAAGGGCAAGGTGAATTTCCGAAAAGAAAACCCGTGGTCTTAAAACAAAAAGGGTCATCTGAAGGAGGATTTTAGTCTGTAAAAGTTTAAACCCGGAACTACAGATTTCTATCAAGAGGTCATTGGTCTCTTTAAAAAAAAACCCTTATTAAAGCATGCTGTTTTGAAGGCTGGCAGAAAATATTTCTGGCTACCTTTGAAGAGTTATACGGATTTATAATAAGACTTAAAAATAAAAAATACAGATGTCAGACAGTCGAAAGGATTGTGGCACGCTTTTTTTTTTCTAGCCGTTGCTGTCCCACTGCTGGGCAAAGGCCTCCCCCAAGTCTTTCCAAACTTTCTCAGTCAGTGGCACGCTTAAAATACTTTAATTTGTTTTTTGTTTCGAAATATCGTATCTTTTTGGATAGATTTCAACAGTTTTGTTATATTGCACTATATATCTAACGTCCTTATGATCAATACTCTTCTACGGCAGTTGGTCTCTTGCTTACTTTTTTTTTGACCGGTCTGTTGATCTAGTGGTTACTGGCCCTGACTGCTATGCCGAAGGTCGTGGTTTCGATTCCCACCAAGGACAAATGTTTGTGTGATAAGCACTGTTCATTGTATATATCTATTTAGAAATTTATAAATATGTTTATCAGTTGTCTATTATTCATAACACAAGCTCAACTTTGATTGGTACTAGACTGCGTTGTGTGATGTTGTGGAATACTATTATTATTACTGGAATTTAACTATTGTACCAATAAACAAATGTAACATCGCATTTACACCCTATATGTAATACACAAGTTGAAAATGAACGAATTTCGCATACACAGCAAAAGGATTGTCGCATAAAACTTACATGGCCGTTGTTTTGATAAATAAGCAGGTTTTGGTGTTATTCGCCCGCTTCCCATGATATATTACTAATGTCCGGTTGTGTTTACGTAGACGAGTTTAATGCTTGCTAATATTTATTTTAAAATAAATTACTTTATTTAGGTTCCACAAAAATTGTCACAGCTATTATATTAAAATTGTGCGTACTACAAAAGTTTGTACGTAAAGCTAGGAAAAATATTGTAGTTACTTTTATTAAAAGGACTTCAGGGGCCGATTGGGAGTTTTATAATGTGCAAAAGTATACATATGATCCACTGCAGTAAACGTTTAAAAAAATGGTAAAGAAGCATTACCTTTCGCTGTGATTTCTTCTTCTCCTGACTCAATATATATTTGATATTTATTAATATAGTTATTTTTGTAATGTGAGTATATTTTTATGTCATTATTACTGATGTTATACACTGATAGGAATAAAAAAATCTCATTTAAACTTTAACGTATCTATTACTGAAGTTGATACATAGATTATGGTTTTGAAAACTATCCAAAACAAAAGTATGTCTTTTTAACTAAAAATGGACTGCAATATTTATTTAGGTTAACCAACAATTGTTTACACTACATGCATATCTGATTTATGGGCTAGAGTAACATTTACAAGTGTGACAATAATTACAGGTTAACACCACATGCACAAAAATAAACGGCTATATATAACTTATTTCTATCTTACTGAAATTAGAATTTATACATACCAATATTTTGATCAAATTAAACCAAAATGGAAGCAAACTCATCCCTCAAGTAGTAACAAATTGTTGATTGAGAAGTAACATGCACTTCATACTTTAACAGTAACAATATTCAGTTTCTTAATAAGTTTTTCAGTAAACTCTAAAGCTTAAGCCTTCGCTACGCTCTCGAGCCTTCTTTTTGCAAGCTGTTAATGATCACTGAGGCTGGCGTTATGAGTAATTGATCTTTCTTGCACTTCAAGATACTTCTTTCATTTTCAAGGCGGGAAAACCAAACAACTTTTTAACTAAGTAACAATCATAATTTAGCCATTAGATGCGAGATGTACAAGAGTGGTTGTTGTGATGATATTTGAGGGAGACCTATGTCCAGCAGTGGACGTCTTGTGGTTGAAGTGATTATACCCTGTCTGCAATCCGGAGTACCATGCCAAAAACCGGCCAAGTGGATGAAGAGGGTTTCACAAGAGAAGAAAAGAAGAAGCCCTCTTCCTGTAACCAGTGCGGTACCGCTCCGAGTGGTCCGTACATGCTGCTGCGTCCTGCTATGCCAACGACGCAGCTATACGTTTTGCGCCTGCATCACTACACGAAGGTTGAGGACGTCGTGGAGTATTTAAAAGTGAAGACCAACTGGACTCTGAGGGTCGTAAGGTTGGAAGTGCGTCACGACGACTTCAAGTTGTTCGTCGAACGAGTTCCAAACCAACAGAGCAGCTACAGACCTTTTTTAAATTCAAAAATTCAATCCCCAAGCATACCGGGCGTTCGCGCATCTATTGTCTTACTATTGTGTCTCAAATTGACGGTATCTGAAAGGTAAGAGGGCTTCTAACTGAAACTTGTCATATATCGACGTTTCCGAGGACAGTTACGCGACACCACGCAGCGCAACACAATGCTGACTACATTACGTGTAAAATAATTATAATTAATTCATTAAACCCCAAGCGAACGCCGGCGTTCGCGCACCTATTGTCTTTCAATTGTGTCTGTAATTATCACGATCGAATGGTTAATAAGTTTTATTGTTATATAGTTATGTAAAATAATTATAATTAATAAGTTTTATTGTTTTAATAGTTATTATTGTTAAAAAATATTTTATTTATTTTTTCTCTGTTGCCTGAAAATAAAATGGTAGGTATTATTATATTATGAGTACACATTTGAGAGTTTTACATACAGACAAAGACAACCAGACTTATTGAAGGTAAGCTATGCTTGTCAGATTTGCCTTTGATGGGCAGTCATCTAATACATATCGAGACACCTACGTGCTTCCGGAAGTATTTTAAGTGGTTGAATAATGTTTAGAAGAGCAAATCTTTGACAGTTCTAGGTAGGTTATTATGTTGTCAGAAACCTGAAAACCTCTTAACCAGTTTAAAGCACCTATAAAGCATTACAGAGGATGTTCAAGGCATTGCGCAATGGAAACGTACAAACTAAAAATACTTTTGTTATAATCTTCCTTAGGAAATGACAAAAAGTGACTCAAAGCCGGGAACGACGGAAGGAATGGTGGAAAGTCTTTGCCCAGCAGTGGAACTGTAGAGTCTAAACATAATAATAATTTCTACTAACGGAGTTGTGGAAGTCGCTCAAACTAAAATACAGAAATATGAATGCCTCCAGGTCAGTAAAATACACCTTGGATGCAGCTAGAATACGCCAGCAATACAACTACCACAACACATCATCTACCGAAATACCAACCCTCAACACCATTCTTCCTACTAATTTAATACAGAACCCTTCATGTGCGATCAGTATCGGCGATACAATCCTCTTTGGTAACGCAGACACGCGCGCGCTTTTAACCTTTAAATAAAATAAAAAAAGGTAAGGGCATAGAATAAGAATGTTTTGAAGGGTAACCTCCGACCTGAGTGAGATAAATGCCTACAGCTTTGGAAGATACGATCGTACGTCAAAATATTAGACAGCAGGCAGCCCATTTTGGAGGCTCTACGCTTGGTTATTGGCAAAATTGAGAACCCTTGTCTATTTTATTAACCGCCTCGTCCAGGAATCGCTAGCACTGCTGAATATAATGAAACAGGTTTCGCAGAAGCTGGCCGGAGTCGAATGACCCTTTGATTGACCTCACCTCCTGTTGCACTGAAACATGACTGGCCTAATGAGTGTACTATTAGAAAAATATGTGGGATATTTTATCGTGAAAGTCATAGGGCAGACTTTTTACAAAAACACACGGTGTTTCTGTTCATAATTTTTGGGCTAAAATGTATTGACGAGTTTGCATTTTCCACAATCTCCCCAGTAGTACACAATATCTTAACAACGGTTGGGAAATTCAGGTTCAGGGAAAATAGCATGATGTTTATTTATTTAAACTTCATGTATAGTACGGGTATATAGGCGGACTTAATGCAGCAAAGCATTCTCTCCCAGTCAACCTTTGGGTTCTATCTCTTTTTACACAATAAGCAAACGACAAATAATGAAAACGGAAAAAAAGTTATTTATATATAATAAATAATAAAATACATATATATGCTAAAATACTAAACTAATATATACTATGAAAAATATCAAATCTTAAAGAGAACTTAACAACAATTCTGACAGAGAACAAACTAAGGTTGAGAGGACTTCAAGTAGGTAGTAGTTCCGAATTTTACGTTTGAAGAAAAATTTACATATTATATTTATTTATGATGTTGCGTTATTAATTATGGCAAACCAGTTTTTAAAATCGATAAGCAGTCATAACAAAAGCTAAGCCGAATGTTTTCTTGTGCTCAGAACTCGGAACAGTCTTGAAAGAGCTGCGCTTTGGAACGTGCAACAACCACTTTCTGCTGCCTGATCGATTCATGTTAATTATAATAGTGAATTAAATAATATTAGTGAATTAAATAATATAAGTGAATTAAGTATATATGGGTGATATTGACCTACGTCAAGGTTTTATTTTCTGCACTCTTTTTCTACTCTATGTTAACATTCTTGGCAAGGGAACCGATCAATGTGGAGGCATCAGAGTGATTCGGTTTGAGAAGGATTTATCTTTATGTTCCACACAATTTAGGAGTCGTACGTTCGTTACTCTATAAGCTGTGGAGCCTTTGATGGATATATCACTAAATAACTTAATAATTAAAGTTAACTTAAAGGGTCAAAAGCGAATTTATGGCTTTTTCAACGACTTACCAACGTAAATTTATAGAACAGCTATAACCCGGATTCTACACTACATCAATGGAATATAAATTAATTATAGTTATTATCGAATATTGTATTGTTCAGGCGCCTTCTGCCACTCGGCAATCCTTGGCTGCTGTCGTGAGATATCGGAAAGTGACGAGCTGCGGCGACAGATGCCGCGTGCAGGTCTTCGGACATCTCTAAGTAGTCTGGGGTTCGGACCACTCCAATTTCTTCATCACTTCAGCCGAAATACGTCCATAGACCCCTCTCAAGGGTCGCCACAATGAACGGTCCTGTGCGACTCAGGAAATGAAGACAATATATTAAAATGAAGATCCCAATTTAACCTATAAAATACGTAACAATATGTGGCTAATTTTAACCGCAATCAATCACAGGAAATCCTGGACCAATATTTAAAAATTAAAACAAAGGACTTTCAGCACAATCTATCGATCATGAAGAGTTAAAAGCCAATTGACATGCCATTCGGACCGGACCGGCCCGCATCCGGCACGGTTACCGGACGACCGGGAGATATTAAAAACGTTACGGCTTAATAACCGGACGATTATCACCGGAGCTTTGAACGATTGTCGGGTGGTTTAAGCTGAGAACTTTCGGAGATTTGAAGTTGGGACAAAAGATAATTTAATTAAAAGAAATAATGGCAAGTTAGATTCAAAGAGGCGACCTTACGCTATGTCTTACGTAAGAAATTCAACGCGACGGCAAACGCGAAGCGATGCGGCGTTAATGAAACTAACGATTCCTTTTTTTCACTACTTTCACACAACGCCATCTAGTCCCAAACTATGTAGAGCTTGTGGTGTGAGTTGAACTACATATATATACATACTCGTATGTAGATCTTTTGTTTTGTGTCTGTGTGTAATTTATCTACAATATATACGTATATATACATATTGTAAATAATCCAGACACAAATTTAATGATTTGTCATTTGACTTGGGTGGGAATCAAAATCACGACCTCCGGCATATCAATCGGGGCCACTAACCACTAAAACAACAGCCTACTCATCTAGAATGAATGATATTCTATTGCTGTAGACAAAGTGACTAACCGCGCGTAATAGCGGTGCGGCGATGAGAGAAGCGAAGCGGTCGCAAACAGTTTGATATTTTTGCACAAACTCTTGCGGTGCGGTTTATTCATTATACATAAATGGCGGCTAGTCACTTCGCGCGCACGTAAGATAGAACCACGGCATCGCATTGAACGCCATTTTACTTATAATTTATAAGTTTTTCCAAAATAAGCAGAAATGCAGAAAAATCAAAGTAGATCTTTGATTTTTGATTTTCACCATAAATAGCCAGTCCTAAACAGAACTAATCAGTTTAATTGATAGCTGATCTTCATGTTGCAGCTAATGAGCGAGCATCAGATCTCATTACTTTGCGTTCGTGCAGCTTGGCAGCGCTCCAGGAATACCAAATGAGAAGGATTAACCCTTCACCATGGTACTTATTACACACGTAGCTTAGGTCACAAAATAGATAAGTACAGAAGTCGATCTACATACAAAGCACGCTCGAGCAACGCACACATAGACACCACTCATCATAATCATCATATCAGTCGAAAGACGTCCACTGTTGAACATATGCCTCCTCCAAGCGTCGCCACAATGACCGGTCCTGTGCGTCACGCATCCATCGAATTCACACGACCCTGACCAGGTCATGGGTCCACCTTTTTGGAGGCCTTCCAACGCTGCGTCTTCCGATATGTGGTCGCCACTCCAGAACCGTTAGTCCCCATCGACCATCTGTTCTGCGTGCAATATGCCCTGCCCATTGCCACTTAAGTTTGGCGTTTCTTCGAGCTATGTCGGTAACCTTGATTCTCCTGCGGATATCTTTATTTCTGATGTGCAGACATCATTTACGGACATGATAACTCGGCTCAATCGCTATTTTACAATGTAAATGGAAGAACACTGTAGACTCCACGAATTCTTAGATTACTTCATATTTTGACTCACTTTTTTTAAATGATTATTTTGATGATTTTATTGTTCTTTTAAGTACACTATAGACCGGTTTACACTGTTCTTAAATAATACCTATTAATACTGTAATATGGAAATATTGTAACTACAACCACTTTTTTAAAAGAGTAACCATGGAGTTTCTTGCCGGTTCTTCTCCATAGGAAACGACCAATTTCGAACCGTGCACTAGCTTCTGACGTTTTATAAGTGCCCATGTAGGCCTATGTGGAATAAAAAACTTTTGACTTTGACTTTGACTTTGATCGCCTGGCCACTAGTACAGTTCGGCGCAACGCGCTGACCCTAGCGAGATCGCCTAGCGTAGGTATAAAAAGTGAAGTACATACATAAGATTGACTTCTGTACCTATCTATTTTGTGCTTAGGTACAGATCTATCAAAGGAGGGGCCTTCGATTTAGAGATACAGTTTCCTTGATTAAAACCAATATGTGCCTTAAGTAATGAGTTTCCTATGCGAATGCAAAACTTGTTAGAATTTTGTTACTTCGATCATGTTATGTAATTTCGCACGTTTGTTATTTTTGACGTTAAGCAACACTGGTTGAGGTCGGGCCATAGATGGGTGATCACCTATGATCATGACTATGATACGCAGTGACCTACACCGACCCGAAAGTACTTCGGAAAACATGTATCTATGGATTTAGTTATGAATTGAACACCGAAATTCAGAGTTATGTAAATCTAATCTTACCTTATGTAGCCGACAGGCAGGGGTTACTCACAGAACAGGTGTTCGATGAGGCCGAAAGGGTCTAGAGTAGCGGCCGTGTAAAGGAAAACACAGCGTTACAAGGCCTCCCACAAGGTAGACCGATGGTTTGGTAAGAGATGCGGGAATCTGACGGATGTGAGAAGCAGAAGAACGATCTTATGTCCAACCGTGAATGTCTTTCTGCAAAATTAATACGTGTATAGTCAGCGATTGGCCTACGCTGAAAACCAGCGCTGTGAGCTCTTCGCATTATGCGAAAGGCCGCAGCTTTATGCTGAGCGTTCGGCCGTTTTACGCGGATGTGACGCATATATTCCCTTTCGATTATGTAAAAATATATTTGTTAGCAAGTTTTAAGATTGCATCTTTTTTCACGTACATAATTAAACTGTTTTTCGTTCAGTTATGATGATGAAAATAGTATAAAGAATAGTTTTTTGGCGGTCAGATGTGCTGTGCACTGATAGTTTATAAAATTCTGGTATTAAGATGCATGCCAAAAGGCTGGGAACCGGTATCTACAGTGTTCACAAGGCCATAGCTCTGTTGTTACTGTTGAGTACATTAAACTAAACAGAAGATGTTTTTTTTTTTTTGAAGTGGGAAACCATAAAAAATCAAGAACAAGGCAAGCCTTTTACGTACTAGGAGCACAGAATTACCTTGGTGGCCTTGCTGGGTTCTACTAGACTCTGCTAGGCCCTTATGGTATGCTGACCTTTTTTTGAGGTGCACGTAGAACACTACATGCCATCGGCTACTTGAACTCGGTCTACATCGGACGGGCGGACAGCGAGCTACCTATTGCTCATCGACCACAAACCCACGCGTCAGGTGTCTGGGAATCGCCCTACATCAGGCTGAAGCGGCGGGATATCCGTTTTCTTACAGTTACGGCAGTCTTTTTTACACAGTCTCTTTGCCACTGCATCCCATTCCCTCTTAACAAAATTCTCCAAACTCGTCTTCCACAAATCACAGTCTAACTAAACCTATCTCCTTTCCTAACTCACACCACACCAAGCATTATTATTTGAACAGCCGGTGCTACAAGATTATTCATCGGGACGCTTTAATGTCCCTAATAGCTGTGCTATAATACCAGCAGCGGAATGAACACCGTTCGTCCAGCACTTTTATGCGACTCTTCACGTGAGAACAGATTTGCTGGTCGTTAAGTAGAATTGTTACGAAGGTGTTACTTGTTTTAGCAATCTGTTTTGTGGTGTAAAAAACCGGCCAACTGCGACAGATTTGCGCTCGAAGGGTTCCGTCCGTAGCAAAAAAACGGAAAAAATATTATATTTTTCTTATTTTATATTTTTCCATTGGAACTATTTGTTATGTATTTGATTATTATGCAAACCTACCACAGTGTTGTCTTTTTAAACCCAAAGATTGACTGGTAGAGAATGCCTTGTGGCATTAAGTCCGCCTATGTACCACTATTGTACATGAAGTTTAAATAAATAAAAATCACTTTTGTTGTATGTGTGCCGACTGAAATATTTATTTTATACTGTGCTTTTAGTATTTGTTTTTGTAGCTGCAACAGAAATACATTATAAGTGAAATTTTCAACTGTTTAACGGTCACGGTTCATGAGAGCCTGCTGATAGACGCATTGACAGACAGATGGACGGACGAACGGATCTTAGTACTAGGGTCCCGTTTTACATTGAACACGAAATGGCAACGACTCGACGGATTTGTATGAAACTTGTTTAGTACATGGGTAGTACATGTCCTGAAATAGCATATATGAAACTTTTTACCCAGGGAATATGTTCCCTTAGGATAATTTCCTACTATCACGCGGGCAAATCTACTGGCAGCATCTAGTTACTTATACCTACAAAATGGCAGTTTTCAAGCAATCCTAAGCCTTAATAATGATTTAGTAGTTCCTCCTGATATAAATAACCATTCCATTTCCACGATAAAACGTAGTTCGTGGCTGAAAGTAACTATTTCTAATATTGGCTTAGATTTATAGCTTCTAAGAAAAAGTCTCTCAATATCCTTGATATTATAAGCAGATTCCCAATTATTGGTTATTTGGTTCTTTGTAGAAAATGTTTGGAGATTATATTTTTAGTAAAGATGCGGCAATTCTATATTAATTTCAGGGTTCCCTATCCGAAAGGTGCCAACTAAATCCTATTACTAAGCCTCCACTGATTGTCCGTCCGTCTGTCCGTCAGCAGGCAGTATTTCATAAATCAGAAGCAGAAAGGTGGAATTTTTCACATAGAGTCTGTCTAATAAGTTAAACGACTTGGGTAATTATTAGGATTTAATGAAATCTGATGTAATCAACACGGGTTCAATAATCAAGGTTGATTAAGATATAGAGATCATTGTTTACTAACAGAAGAACCTTATAAAAATAATTGAATATAAGTATTTTTTAAATGATTTAATGTTACACAAAATTCCCAAGTTGTTTGACTTATTAAACATACTATATTAATGTGTATTTTTATTGCCCTTACAACAACAAATAAAAATAAATCGAACAATTGTTAATTAAATAACCTTTTAATTTACTTTAGTTAGTTCTTATAATGGCGTACAAGACGCGTTATTTTGTCGGCGATTGTGACTCGAAAACAATAAAATATTACGGAACCCTTTGTGTGCGAGTCCGACTCGCACTTAGTCAATTTTTATTTATTTAAACTTCATGTTCTTCTTCTTAGCGTGTCGATGGCAAAACTAAAATTCTTCGCCTAGCCCAGTATTCGGCCACGGCAATGCCGTCCACTGATGCTGTCATTAGATCCTACGTGAACAGGGCAAGTCATTCAGGATGGAAGGTGGGACATTGTTTGCAGAGAGACTCCGCACAATCAGTAGATCGGAACCGTCCAGGTAGCCAACAGTACGGTTGTACTTTACAGTACTGGTACATAGGCGGATTTAATGCAACAAAGCAATTATATATAAGAGGTAAAGTTTGTATTTTTTTTTTGTTTGTAGGAGGTCTCATCATCTCTGGAAATACTGGTAAAAAATTTCACCGATAGAAAGCTGCTTTATTCCTGAGTGACATACCTAGGCTATACTTTATGTACGCAGGTGAAGCTGCGGGCAAAAGCTATTTGATTATATTTTCAAAATGTTTTTTTCTGCTTTTTATTCACACTTGTTTATTCGGACCCTACTCAGGGCAGTTCAACGACCGCTAAGCTGTTTTACATTACGTTAGGATAAAGTTTAGAGACAATGAACCCAGATAGGCACGAAACTATACCCTTTTAGTGAATTAGAAACTGTAAACAAATAGGTATAGTGGAATGACTTGAAAACATTTTTGGTTAGAGATCTAACTTGAAATGTTTAAAGATTTTTTGTTGGTCTTTTTTTTTATCTAATAACTTCTTCTACTCTGGGCCAGGAGCAGGAGAGTGACTCACTGACTAAAACCATACGTATTTTCCTTCGAAATCATGGACGAAATCGAATATTTCACAATCTTCAGACTATTGTTCTAGTCTTTTTTTTAACAGCTTTCCCTTTCAAGACACATCTCTCATTGTCAAATGTCTCATGAAAAATAAAAGCAAAAACACATTTATTTGGGTTAATCACAAAGCGACAATAACAATTATGTGTAGGCCATACAAATAAGGAATTAAACCCGCGACACGCAGCACAGCAGCCAATTGCTCAACCACTGCGCCAATCATGCCATGTAGTAAGCCTACTTAGGTCTGAAACAAACAAACAACACAAACTTAAAATAATAATATGTATAAACGAGTGAAAAAGGCTGAAAAACGGGGAAAACTCAGAGGGCATCAAAAAATTCGTCCACATCGATGTTAATGGGAAAAGTGCCCAGAACGCTGGCAGCATTGCCACGCTGGATGGCAATGCTGATTCGTTGACTGAAGAAGAGTGCAGTCCTCTGGTCAGGCGAACAAACAAATTAAATATTACAAGATTTACATCAAATCTATTGAAGTTAATGATATCACAATGGAATTGAATTCACAATGTATCTTGCTTATTCAATGAGACAAAAGCCAGCTTTCACGGAACCCATTAAGGAGCAAAGTACCCGTGGAACAGATGAACACGTTCCAGTATAAAAATAGAGCTTTCATTGCGAGCTGTTAAGGGGAAGCGCTACGCTAAATTTGTAGAAATTATTTTTATTTATTGCAAGTACACATTACAATAGAGATTAAATGAGGCTGATTTGATATCAATTTTATTTTGTCCCTCGTATCGGCAGGAATAACGAAGAGAGGATTCATACCATTTCAAAAATGTTACTGTTTCACTATGGCTGTTTTTTGCAGCTTCGTTTCAGCTCTCTAATTCAATTTTAACATGTTTTTATGTAAGAAACACTCATCGAACAATGCTTTTTATGACATCATAAAACATAAAAACATGAGTAGTTTTGCTGTCTCAAGATGTTTACAACATAATATGTAAATTATTTATAAATGAATGATAAATGATACTTATTTTACAGATAGGTTTAAAAAAAAACACTTACCTACCTACTTTTTGTTTTTTTCGTCCTTTTAAACTAGATGAAGCCGGTGTTTCCTAGCTGACTACCCTAAAAGAAACACCGAAACAAACTCAGGAGTCAAAGTCTCTTATATAATCCATACGGGAAGAAAATGGTGAAATCATGTGAGAACCATGTAGATTAGTCTCAGATGGTCTTTTGAAGAAGGAACCACACAGATTTAAGTGGACCTGTTCAGTCAGTGCAAACATTTGTGCAAGCCCTCGAACCTGTTATCTAATGAAGTAACAAAATTCTTTTGCTGTAATAACACATCCCCTTAACGACAGTTCGTTAAAAAAAGCAGAAAAAACAAGACAAAATCCCCGATTAAATATCTTAAGCCCACCTGTTTCGCTAAACGCTGTTCATTTGTCGCTGCCTACCCCCTACGGAGTACACCTTAATGATAATCGTTAGTATTCCGGCACTTCTTAGTACTAAATAAAAATTTGCAATCATTTCTAGCAGATGTTACGCCCATTTAGAAAAGCGTGATACCACTTAGATTTATAAGTAGTAGAAACACAAGTGAGGAAATTAGGGACGGTCACGCGAAAAGAGTGTTTCATTTGGTTTTAGTGGCTGTTTCGACGATATACAGTTATGTCTGTAAGTAATTGTGTCAAGTTATGAGGTATTTTACGTTATTGATGGGCGGTTTGGTGTGAGGTATGATAGCGTTTGTGGAGCCTAAATAGATGAAGACATGATAGCCATTTGTATAGAATTTTATTTTTTTGTCTTGAGCTAGTTTTTGACCCCGATTATAGGTATAGCGGTCACAGGTCAGCTAGTTAGGTAACTAGTTGACCTATGACCGCTTTACCGGGCGTGAAATATATTTGCAGTAAAAAAAAAGATTAATTATAATCAAATGTAAGCTATGTCACTCAGGAATAATGTAGGTTGATACTGGTGATAGAATTTCAAAATCGGTTCCAGAGATTACTTCCTACAAACAAAATTACTTTTTTATTAATATTAGTGTAAATATTTTTTTTTAATGAGAAATTTTTTTTCTAGGTAAAATATGAAACATACAACCAGGTTTTATGCCCAGAAGAAAAATTTTACCTGATTGCGGTCGATCGACGATGACTAATCAATTTTAATTAAACTTCAAAACGAATGATAATGATATTTATTTTATTTTTGTAAATATGTTTAAAAAAACAATTCAACTTTTTTTCGTCAGTTTACACTAGATGAGGCCGGTGTTTCCTAGCTGATTACCCGAAGAAACACCGAAACAAACTCAAGGAAAACTTCGCTTCTGAAAGGAGAACCTGGCCCTAGAATGCAAGGCAATGAAGAAACACAGGACGGGGTTTTAGTCAGTAAAAGTCTGACACGCCCTCGCGCTCCGCCCAAGGGCGCGAAATATCATTGGATGATTGCCCAAAAAAAAAACCGTCGATCAATATACGTAAATTGGTATAATCTAGCTGCACACCATCTTTACTATATATCTGAACGTCAGTCAGTCAATAAGAGTGTGTTTCCTCTACTTCGGACCAGAGTGGAATGGAGAAAAGTGGACTGAGAATCGGCCAATCAATCAAAACAATCAGACTCAAAACAGTGGAAACAGTGTAAGTAGAGCGGATAATAATAATATTCCACAACTATCACACAACGCTGTCTAGTCCCAAGCTAAGCAGAGCTTTTGTTATGAGTACTAGACAACTGATAAACATAAGTACTTATATATTTCTAAATACACACATAATATTATAGATAAATTACACCCAGACACAGAAACATTTGGTCTGGTTGGGAATCGAACCCACAACCTCCGGCATAACCACTTGATCAACACGCTACTCCACCTCACTCAACTTCAATCAAAACACTTGTCAGTTTCCACTGCTTTTCTCTGTCCAACTCGACTTCAGACGAAACTCACCCTAATAATCCACTTTGCTACTAAAATTACCATGGAAACTAAATATTATTTATGTCATCTCATGGTAACAAAAGCCTTCGTTCATATAATGATTCTCCATCAAAAACTAGACAGAAACTGTCATAAATCAGAAAACAAAAACGCATCGGGCCCTTTCCGACAACCCTACCGTAAAACTCCACCTCTTTACATCGCATTACGTGACTTTACAATCTTTCCTCTCCATCGCCCGCTCGCATCACCTCTCTACGCGACATGTTCGTACAAAAGCCGCGATGCATACCTCCCGGGCATTGTCTTCTGGCAGATCCGTTTAATATCCGCTCCCTGATCGTTAGCGATTTCCCGTACAAGTTGACTGGGTGAAGTGGAAATTAGACATCCTGATGTGAGGAGAAGCTGGGGAGGGGGGATAGATGGTGACCTGGAGTTTGATTGTTGGGATAGATGTGGGTATTTTTTAATGGTAAATGTTTTTTACATTACGTTGGTTGACGTTGAAATGATTTATTTAAGCGTAAATACTATAAAAGCGAAACCTTGTAATTATGTGTATTTGTTACTCTCTCGTTACACTCAAACTGATGAAAAAATTAAGATGAAATTAGGCCTATGGACAGACGATGTCCTAGAGTAGCGTGGAATATTTTTTCTATACCCTTGAAATATATATGTTTTTTAATTGAGATAAACTAGTGCTTGACTGCGATCCCACCTGATGGTAAGTAGCGATGCAATCTTTGATGGCGAGGTGCACTACTTTATTAAGAGAATTATAATCGGACGGGCAGACCGCAGCAGGCAAACTGTTCCAGTCCTTCAACGTACTCGGTATAAATGACAAGGCGAATCGCTTAGTCCGGACCGTAGAGGTTTCAACAACGTAAAGGTGAATATTCGCCGTACGTCTGGTTGTCCGATGGTAGAATTGCGATGGCGGAATCAAGTCATGCAATTTCTGCGCACATTCTCCAAAATGCAACCTGTAAAACACCGAAAGGCTGGCTACCCTACGCCTGTGCTCAAGGCTTTGAAGGTTTGACTTAACCAAATCTGGATCACCAATTAGCCTCTTTGCACGCCTTTCCACCGAGTCCAAAGCTGCCAGGTGGCATTTTCCAGCACCAGCCCATATGTGACTGCAGTATTCCACACACGAACGGACCTGTCTGTGTGTGTGTGTACCTATCTACTTTCCAGTAGATCCTCTTAATACTCCAATAATTTAGGTACACGTTTTTGAAATGTGATTCTTTTTGCTTATGGCTGCTTGTTTTTCTTTAAAAATAAAAAATGCTAACTCTGACTTTTTATTTCAAATTGTAAGTAGCGTCACCCACAAACTGCTGGTTCATCCCACGATTCACTTTATTAGATAGCTGCTCTTTTTAAAATTCTATAGTTTTTATTTTGCACCCAGACAAAGATCTTTCTTTAAATAATAACGCCTTATCATGGGATTGTGCAAAAGAGTCACCACCGCGGCCTTGGAACGCAAGGGCAAATGGAGGAACACAAGTGGGCTTTAGTCAGTAAAAGGTCCTTGCTGCACCCAGAGCAGTAGAAGTAACTTCATGCCCTTGATGATGATATTGATTTTCCACCGGTATAATTTGGCGGTGCTCTGCCCAGGCCAAGACTTGGCCTTGGTTTGATAATTTCTGCCCTCTTACAGGGTTTCCGCACTCTGCCTGGGCACCGCCGCAGCCATTGTCCTAATTACGGTACTGTAGATCAACACTTATTAATTCCCTACATTTTGTTATTGATTGTAAATACGACAATATAATAATAACTATCTGTACCCGAGACTTCGTTCGCGTGGACAACAGGATTTTGAATTTATTTTTTCTAAAATAAAAGTACCCTAGGCGTCTTTATGTCAAGAGTAAATAGATTGCTTCTAGGAAAGCGTGTTTGACTTTCGGCCACATCATCGCTTACCATCAGGTGAGATAGTGGTCAAACGCGAGCCTATCCATAATTAAAATAAAATATTCCACAACTATCACTAAAACGCCGTCTAGTGCCAAGCTAAGCAGAGCTTATATTATGACTACTAGAACACTGATGAACAAAATATATTTCTAAATACATACTATAGATAAATTACACCCAGACACAGAACAAATGATCGTGCTCATCACATAAGCATTTGTCCTGGGTGGGGATCAAACCCACGACATAGCTGTTAGGGTCACTAACTACTAGACGAACAGTCCAGTCAAATGATGATATTGCAACTTTTGAATGTTTTATAAATACGAGAACGACCTTCATCCAAGTATCTATAGCGGATATGTGATGGTCGAAGGACGATTTGTGAACAAACGGCCCCGGGGAAGACGGATCGGCTCCGAGATATAGATTCTGATGCTGAATTAACAAATAGATGTAAATGCGATTATGTTCGAGGGTAGCGAGATAGACTCGCGACTCTGCGATTTTAGTGGTGGTTGAGATTATGTTATGAGATTCTTTAAACGTCTGAACAGTTTAATGTTTTATATTATTTAAAAGCTGTTATTTTGAAGTGTCAGATGAGCTAAGTATGGGCTAAGAGAGCCACGTATTGGGTTACATTAAACGCTGGTCGACATCGCGGCAGACATAGACAAAGGTGGAGAGATGAGAAGGACACTTACTGAAGGGACTGGCCCGCAATTGTCGAGGACAGTGTGGAAAAGGAAGAGATAGGCCTTCGCCCAGCAGAGGGACATAATGGGCTAACTATTTGAGTAAATGCAGTTTTTAAGACGATTTAGAAAATGAAATAAAATAAAGATAATTTAATTAAGTAAAGATTTTTATTTTCCTAATAAATGTGTGGTCTCTGTAGGATAACTAGTGGCAAGAAAAACCCATTTATTAATTTTGTGAACACAGGATACAATGAAGGAACTCATACATTTATTAGAGGAAGTCTGAAATTGACGCCAGTGACTGACAAGTTGAAAGGAAAGCGTTTGTCTTGGTATGGTCATGTGAAGAGGAGGGATGAAGCGCATATTACTAAGAGATCTTAGTATACATGTAGATGATGGATGGAGAGGGACAGGAAGGTTGAAGAAAAGATGGATGGATTGTGTGAGGAGTGATATGAGAGAAAAGGAACTAGTGATAATGTGACGGGTGGCAGGAAGAAGAAGAAGAAGAATACAATGATTTTATATAAAAAAAGCGGTCCCATCATACGTTGTCCTGTCTGAAAGCTGGATTTTCATCAGAAAAGAAAATTGAGAACCCACTGGATTCTATTGTATTTTCAAACCATAAAGGTACCTATTCAAATATACTCACTAAGTTTCATTTAAATCGGTCTAGCCGTTTAGGTTCATCATCATAATATGCTGGAAATATGCTCCAACTGCAAATGAGCGTGGTATTACGTTTGTATGGAAATTCATCTGTCGCCGGCCTCTTAAGAGACGCGACAAACACACATTCAGGAGAATTATAAATGCACCTAAAACAAAACTGTCAAAAATCATATCAAAAGTTCTAAAACAAATGAAGCCCAGCGAGCGTCTCATTTGTTTCGCCACTACTACAAAATAGATAGGTACAGAAGTCAATCTACATACTAAGCACGCTTGAGCAACGCACACATAGACACCGCTCACAGACACGACATCTCGGTTCAATCGCCCGGTCGCACTCGTACAGTTCGGAGCACTGCGCTGACGTGTGTGCCATCACCTAGCGTAGTCATAAAATGTGAAGAACATACATGAGATTTATTTATTTATTTATTTTCGGAAAACTTACAGCTAAAATACAGATAGTTGAAAAATATTGAAAGAAGGCCAATTACAAGTTTTCACAGATAACATTAGAGCAGAACAAGAGACAGTAGACAGATAACAAGAAAATAAAAAAAAAAGGTAAAGACGCTCGGAGCAAGTACATAATTAATTATAGCAAGAAAAATTAAACGTATGAGCACTAGATTTCTCGAAGGTCGCTGAAACTGTTAGCGGTCTTCGAAAAATCCAGCACACATAATTTTCTTGAGTTTGGTGATGCTGGTGGAGAACAGGTCAAGATCATCAACATGTTCACACATTGCGTTGTACGCTTTGCTAGCTCTTATCATGTAAGAGTTTTGCCTGTAAATACACCGCACTGAAGGAACGTATAGAGGTCGATGATTCCTTAAAGTAAAGGATGGAACACACAGTCCAATCTTGCCAACCAGTTCCGAGCAGTCGACTGAACCATTCGCTATGTTAAACAATAGTGTCATGTCAGCAATTTTTCTCCGCTCAATTAATGGAAGAATGTGAAATTTCCTGCAGTGACTATGATAGCTGGGCAGGTAAGTTTTAGATCTAAACTGAATGTACCTTAAAAATTTCTTTTGGATACTTTCGATGCGATTGATGTAACAGTTGTAAATAGGGTTCCATACCGGAGATTGACTTCTGTACCTATCTATTTTGTGTCATTACACTGAACGCCAAAGACATCTCATTTAAGAACAACACAAAACAAACATCAATAATGCGATTACGTAAAACCTCGTACAGACGGACGACTGCGATACCCAGGGGACACACTTAAAGGACGCAGCGAACGTCTTAATTTTAAACATAATCCTACTTAATTGACACTTTACTACCTCTCCAGAGTTCAAGGTATACTTCCAAATGTTTATTCAGACTCTCAATGAAACGTGGAAGAAATAGAAATGTTTTGCCGTAAAATTATATGATCCAGGAAGACAGAGGCGTAGTATGGACAAATTTAGACGCAGGTGAAGCCTTTTTTGTTCATAAGTTCAAAAATGAGACGGCGACTGTCGCAACCCAGTGTTTGACTACATTATCGCTTACCGTGGTGAAATAGTGGTCAAATGCGAACCTAAATACACTAATACATATTATAGTGAGATAAAATTTGTTTTATTGTTTGTAGAAAGTAATCTCTAAAAATGTTTACAATCCGGGAATCTTTTAATCAAGACTGAGAAAGTTTCATTTAGATAAGTGCGTTCCATCGTTGACCGCATCCTCGCTTTCTATCAGGTGAGATAGCGGTCAAATCAACAATTAAAAAAAGTACTGGTCCGATTGCTAAATTTTTTTCACCAATAGAAACCTGCTTTATTATTGAGTGACATAGGCTGTATTTTATGTACGCGGGCGAAAATGCGGGCAAAAGCTAGTCAATTGTTTAAAAAAATCATACATTCTTAAATAGCCTTCATTTGCGCGAGACCCCTTTAGGTGCATGGCCGTGGGCGAGGGACCGCTTTCATCATAAGTCTTTTAAATATACCCACAGCTGGGACTCAGGCCTCCTCTCTAGGAGAGGGAATGGGCCGTAATCCATGATGCGGGCCCAGTGCGGGGTAGTGGATGTCACATGTCTTCGAATTTTTGGTTCTAGGGCATGCCGGTTTCCTCACGATCTTTTTCCTTCACCGTTTGCGAGCAGTAGTCATAAAATAAATTACACAAAAAGTAATGCGCTTGGCTGGGTTCGAAGCCGCGGCCGACAACTCGTAAGTCGGGGCCATTACCTCTCGGCCACCACTGCTCATAGGCGGGACCGTTTCGCCCACGCTTGATTACGCTACTTCAGGAAGACGGAATTCTACGTGATTTTCTCGAAAACGGTAGCTCTTTATAATAAATGTGAAGTACAATTTGAAAGGAAAAATCTTTATTTATTGCTCGAGATTGGTAGAGTGCGTGCTGGATGTCGTTAAGCGGCGCCCTCTACAATGGACTTAGTTACTTTTATTTTGGTCAACATTGTTAGGAAGTAATGCTTTGATGGCGAGTGACGATTTGTGACTATGTAAGTGGAAATTTCTTAAACAAATACTGATTTGGCCTATTTCATACCTGCTCATTTTGATATTTTACATTTTGATTATTTGCCAGATAGGGCCGGCGGCATACTCCCTCTCGCCCAGACTATGTCCTTAACCAAGGTCTGGCGTAAGGGGTCGCTGCCACCAATTACAATAATTACATATTAATATTTTAATTAAATTGGGTTCGGACACGCTCCCCGCAATTTTATTGTCTTTCTGTGTTTCTCTTTTATTTTGTGTTTATTGCTGTTGTGTCTGGGCCGAAAAAATATTGTCTATTTTATTCTTATCATATTTATTTATACACTAACCTCTGTCATTGGCTTTATTTACCCAACGAATGCTGAATTCCTGGGATAAAAAGTATCCTATGTGCTATTCCAAACATGGTCTGCCCATGTGTCAAGTTTTATTGCCACTAATCCCGCCAATTGAGCGTTTGGAGGTATGCGGAACAGAGAGTAAAGTCCCTCACACCTCCGTTGAAAAGGGAGGATCCTCCGACCAGACAGGTGTTATGGTCTGGTGGGCGACTGCCCGATAGATGATTTCGGGCTGTCGTATATGTTCAAATCGCAAGGAGAACTTTGATTGCGCGATGCGGGATTTCGTACTTTCTTCGTAGTTCTTATGTGGCGCCATAGATGTCGCTACAAGCGTGAAGAAACACCAAACATATAAACAAACAAACTTTCGGAGCCCGTTTTGACATTTGTATTTTAAACTACCTAGCGGCTCGTCTGGTGTAGTTTAGCTACTACTACGCCGGACCCCTAATTATCATGATTTGTTTCTTTCAGTTCCGTTCCAAGTTACATCTAGAGTTTTTCTCGAATACTAAAACGAGCTTTTTATTTTTTTACGAGTTCATCTATTTTTTTCTTGTGTTATTTTATAATAAAATCTCATGACTCAGCGAAAAAAACAATGATTATAATTTAATAAATGGAGGTTCTTCAATTATTACATTATAATTAATGTGTTTTTAGGGTTCCGTACCTCAAAAGGAAAAAGCGGAACCCTTATTAGGATCACTTTGTTGTCCGTCCGTCTGTCTGTCAGTCTATCTGTCAAGACCCTTTATCTCAAGAACACGTGGAAGTATCGAGTTGAAATTTAAACTATATACTCAAGTCTGCGGTTCCTTCGAGCTGGAAAAAAAAAACTTTTATGTTAACAAATAAAAAAAAATGGCCGTTTATGTCGCAAAAAAACGTATATTTTGATACTCTCAAAAATCGAAATTCATAAGGTACTTTCCGTTGACCCAGAATCCTGAAATTTGGCACATAGCAAGGTCTTATGGCACAGGTATGGGAAAAAATCTAAATTTAAAAAATTAAAAAGTAAATTTGTTGTTACCTACGTCACAAAAAACGTTCTTTGTAATTCGGAATTCGAAAAATTGTAATTCGGAAAAAATTCAATACTCCATTCGGGAATTATAGTTTGCACGGAACCCTCAGTGCGCGAGTCCGACTCGCACTTGCCCAGTTTTTTTATATTATATTTATATACATCATACTTAGGTTTTAGTATAAATAGTTTAGTTAATATTTAAGTTTTTTATGTACATATAACACCGTGCGAATTCAGAATTCATATTACAATTATTTGCCCACACAGGTGACCCACTTTTAATTATTTTTTTTTATGTTGTGTCACATCCCCGAATTATTATAATTTAAAGGCCTTTTTCTCTATAATTAAATTTTAGAGTTGTGACACTATTTGAGCACTAGTGCGATATGTAGATATAATATTGTTTGCACAACTATAATATAGATACAAAACTCACCAACAAGTCGTCCGTCTACGTCGCCCCGCGATTGGCTTTAAGGAATAAATCATCGGACCCATCCCCAACGATCAATCACCTACCATTATACAGATATCATAAATACGCGCGTCACTATTGTATACATTATGTGTGCTTGTCTGCCGATGCTATCTCAATGCGTGTTCCACTTCCGAGGAAGTGATACGTTTGGCGTTGCTTTGTGAATGTGTTATGTTTATGCGATGATTAGACATTTTGCTTGCTTTACATTTACATTTGTAACAGTGAAATTTCTTATTTACAACCTCAGTGGTGGTCAAAATATTGTGATTCTGTTGATGAGTTCAGTTTTCGGTTGGGAACATTAAAAGGCTGATTACATAATCAGCGTAATTTTATGTAGGTCTAGATGATGTTCCTCTTCCAACCCCCTTAAAAAGGTCCAGGGTCTAGGGATTAGGGGACATCCGTCGCCCCATCAATCGCGACCCAAGATGGTGGCACGTAGTCTTCCACACGCGCCTCTCTTAGACGTACCCACGGGAAACAGGTCACCACTAGTCCGGGGCAACTACCTTGCCTAACCTAGACTAATTATATTGCCGACTTGCGGACGTAAGAATCAAGCACGAGACGAAAACGCTTTGTGTCCCACATGTGCATCAAAGCAATGTCAGCAAAATTGACGTGGTCAGGGCTACGCTATGGATTGGTTGATTGTATAACTATAGCCCTCGCAAAAAAGACAATAGAAGGAACACTGTAGATTTTCATCATCATCATCAGCTGGGACTCAGGCCTCCTCTCTAGGAGAGGGAATAATAATCGGGCCGTAATCCACCATGCGGGCCCAGTGCGGTTTGGTGAATGTCACATGTCTTCGAATTTTTGGTTCTCTCACGATGTTTTCCTTTGCCGTTTCTGGGTTTTAGCCAGTGATAATCTGACACTAATAAAAAGTAATTTGACAATTTCCTTCGAAAAACGACTAACCAACTAATAAAAAAAATAAGGTTACGTAATGTAATATTGTAGTTTATTCATTAATGAAATATATTTCAAAGAATAAGCACAGGATTTATTCTATGTGATTAATATGAAGTCAGATATATTAATTTGTAAATAAAAATTTCATTTTATCAAGTAAAGTCTGTCTAAAAAGTCAAACGACTTGGGTAATTATTAGGATTTAATGAAATCTGATGTAGTCAACACTGGTTCAATAATCAAGGTTGATTTATGAGGTACTAGTTTTTGCCCGCGACTTCGTTCGCATGGAATAGTGACTTCCGGAAATTTCAGTACTGAATTGATGCCGACTCTTGACCAATAGATGGCGCTATATGTCCGGAATAAATTTTATTTTTTATTTTATTTTTTTATTTTAATTTTTGCAATAATAACTATCCTATGTTCTTTCTCAAGTTCCAAACTCTGTCTGTACCAAATTTCACACAAATCGGTTCAGTAGTTTAGGCGTGAAGCAAAGACAGACAGACAGACAGACAGAGTTACTTTCGCATTTATAATATTAGTTAGTAGTTTGGATTGATCATTGTTTACTAACAGAAAAATCTTATAAAAAGTATCGAGTATTTTTTAAATGAATAAATATTGTACAAAATTCCCAAGTCGGTTTATTTTTTAGACAGACTATAGGTAGGTATTTTGTTAAACGAAGTTAATTATCTTATAGTTGGTTGACGGACATATCGAAGAATCTTAAAACTTTTGACGGCTAATGAATACGAGATTTAATATTTTTAACATAGGATGTTTTTGAATTTGACTTAAAAATATACGCATTTAAAAATCCGTGGGGACATAGGTTGACTTCTAAAAGGGAACCCCGTGATCGTCGAATATAAAGTGCAACTAAATGAACATAGGTGTAGTTTTAGTCAGTAAAAGTCTGACACGTCCTCCTGCTCCATCCTAGAGCAGAAGAAGAAATTGAATGATTTCCCACCTTATAAAACACATATCCGTTAAAAATAGCTAATGATAAAAAGATGCCATTGTGTCAGTCTTATAGTTCTTGTTATAAAGAAAAATCGATTTTAATCATCATCATTTCAGCCGAAAAACGTTCACTGTTGGACATACGCCTTCCCCAATTGTCACCATAATAATCGGTCCTGTGCGTCATACATCCATCGGATACCCACAACCCTCATCATTTCACATCAGGTCCACCTTGTGGGAGGCCTTCCAACGCTGCATCCTCCGGTAGGTGGTCGCCACTCCAAAACCTTTCAGCCGCATCAACCATCAGTTCAACGAGCAATGTGCCCTGCCGACTGTCTCTTAAATTTGATGATCCTAATAGCTATTTTTTTGTTGTTAAATTTTTGACAATGTTTTAAAAAATCAGCTCCCTGAAAACAGATAGTAATGACGCCCAATTTTATTTTAAAAACACTTCGATACATCGTTGTTTGCTCCATTTGACATCGTCATTACTCAATCGCGATGGCGTCGCTTACAATAAAAGGATTACATTTTTTTCTGTTTTATTTTGAGCATCACTCGTGGGTGATAATGGCGGCAATTTATTTCGAGTGCGCGTATGGCCTAAGGGGATAAATCTTAGGTTTATGTTCGGATTATTGTATTTTTTGGACATAATGTCGAGTTGTTAATATAATTGGGAACTATGTGTCTTCTTCGATTGTATGTTTAGATTTACCGTGTTACATTTATCCTACTTTTAACCGACGTCGAAAAACGAGGTTTAGTGTACGACCCGTATGTGGATATAGTGTAGTTTTCCACAAAAAATAATTTACAATTGGCTTTTATTAATTTTCATAGAAGGTATAAATATATAGGGTGACTGGTAAATAGCGATTTCAGGTTTGTTCCCATAGTAAAAGTTGTTGGTTGTCATGAGCACAATCACGTTTTTAAGTAGGTATCGTACATTAATTACCAGTCACCCTATACACCCCTACTTTTTAATTAGTACTCAAATAAAAGGGGCTCTATCTGTACCTGTCACTGATCATATTTTTTTAATCAAAAGTAGAAAAAACCGAAATCCTAAAATTGACCACGAAAAGGTAAATTCATCACAGAATCAATCATACATAACAATTGCTAGTAGAAAATACTGCGGGCAATGTTTTTCCTTAATAATTGTCACTTATTCATTCATTAATCAATAGCCTGCACAATATTTCCATAAATTGAGTGACATTTTGGGGCATAAACCAACGCCAACGCTAATAAATTTGCTGTTTATGAATATTATTTATTGAGATTTTACTTATAAAATAACAAGGGCTTTTCTAGTAGTTTTATTTAAGTAAAAATTGTGGTGTAACTATAATAGAACTAAACAAAAACTTTGGAAATACACAATGGAACTTTTGGAAAACTCAAAACTACTTTTTAGCTTCGCTTTAGTTAGGTAGGTACTGAGAACCACAACTAAATATAGTTTTTTGTAAAAAACGGAACTGAGTTTCAAACTATAGGTAGGTACTTCTGTTGAGTATAAAGTTTTATTAAAATAAAGTAAAACGTCTGCGAAATTAACAAGAACCGAATATGTAGAAAGAATATATGGAATACCCGTGACCAAATATTGTAGAACTGACACTAATTCAGTTACGCCACCGCCTATCAAAAACATCGCATCATTGAATAAAATAAACAACAAACAAAACAGCCAAAAATACGGAATACATTCCCCAAACATAAACAAACGGAACAACACACAACTCACCAACTCCGGAACCTGACTAGATTAAAAACAAATTTTTTATTCGTTGTTAAAAAATTCACACACACTCGTCCTAAGTAGGTCCTGGAGGGATGGTGGCTAATGTAATTGGCCAATCTGCGGCGAAGTACCATTGGCCATAAATAATGGCTAAAGTAGGACAAGACGCACATACATTGGGATCAACGCCGAGATATGGCGGGATATGGCGGCGTGTGGCGGCTTTTTGGCCAATGGGACACGCGGCGGCCATCTTGTCGTCCACCATTTTGATTAAACGTCTAAACGCAGATTATGTTAGCATTGTTTTGTTTATAATAAAATAAACTTTTGTTTGTGATGAGTGGTTGTATTTTTTGGTGTTATGTGTGTTTGGGTAGGACGACGTGTGGAAATAAGAAAATGAAATGGTTTAGAAAAGATGTGATTAGTTTTTTTTTTTTGTTGTTTTGTTGTGTTAGTGAAAATTATCTCGTCGTTTCGCAGAATTAATTTCCTTTTTGGAAATATGAAATTAAATATTTGAAATGACAAAAACCGGTTGGAACGTAGGTATAAGACTGAAGTACTTATCTTTTTTGGATTTCGTTATTAACGGGTTTTATAGACAAAATGGTAAAATTATTATTAAGTAGTCACCCTTTAATTAGCTTTCTGAATTTTTTAGTTACTTAATTTTTTTAAATACCTATTACTTCTTTCTTTATAAATTCTATGGGTTTGGAGCAAAGTCCGAAAACGTGTAAAAATGACTCATTACTCTTTTCATTATCGTCATCATCATGACCTAATGCTGTCGCACTGCAGGACAAAGCAAGCATTCCTTCTCTCTTTCCACTTTCTCAGCACCTCTGTAATTTTAAGCAAGTTCTTTGAGAAGGAATTCAGTTCATCCCGCTATGTCATTCTGTTTTCATACAAATTAAAATATACAAACTGGAGCATGGATCCTCACATTACACAGACCGTCAAATTAAAAATCATGTAGATACGTTCATTTTAATTATAGACAACACCCCAACAATATTTTCTCGTAACAAAAACATAGGCTACACTAACAAACTAACAATTTGTAACACAACACCCGTGCATAACGAAGCAGCGCTCATTAAAAACGATAAATTACTCGAAGTAATTAATACCTGGGCTTTTAATTTGAAAGCTGATAGCTCTGGAGATTTACTGGCTTTGTCATAAGTTGCGACGTGGGGGTAAGTGTTTTAAAGTTTGGGGAAGCAGGTTTTTAAAAGTTTTGACAAGGTGACAGTGATTTTGTTGGGAATTTTTCTCTTCATATTTATATATTTTCGTCACAGCAGTAATTAGTTAATATACAAGCTTTTGCCCATGGCTTCGCTTCGTACATAAAATATAGCTGATATCACTCAGGAATAAAGCAAGAAATTTCTCTAGAAATAAGCAGGTCCTTTGTACTCTTTTATCCTTATTTGTTCTTTTCGATTTTAAGTGTCTGTGTGTACATAAATAAATAAACTTTCCTCTCTTATACTAGTGTAGAAGTATAGATATAGTATTTAGTTTATATTGTCTAGTAATTAGGATGAAGGCCAAAGTATAAAGTTTTGTTTGGGTTTTAGATCTAAAAATACGAAAATAAATAATGTCATAGTTTATTCTTTCTTTTGGGCACACTCCCAGTCGACAGCGATGCGGAGGAGTTTTATGACGTCATATTTAGCTAGGCATTTAGTGTATATATTATTTTTAATTATTTAAGTTGTTTTTAACCTTTCAATTGTTATAATTACAGACACAATTGAAAGACAATAGGTGCGCGAACGCCGGCGTTCGCTTGGGGTTTAATGAATTAATATTTAAGTTTATTATGTATATATTTTCTTGTGATTTCTTTACAGAATTTCCAACAGAGTTTACATAAATTAAATTATGATACAAAAAATGTGTAGAAACTTATAACAGCACTGCACTTCCTATTAGGCTCGCCACAATTATGGCGGTAAGTCCCCTCTTTGAGGCCTGGCCGGAAAGACCTCACGGCGTCCTTACCTTCCGTATGACGCAGATCCTCACCGGACATGGTTCGTTCGGTAGGTTCCTGCACCTGATTCGTGCGGAAGTGACGCTCGGGTGTCGCCACGGTGCGGAATGCCCGGAGGACACGGTGGAGCACACAGTCGAGGTGTGCCCCGCTTGGGCGGGGCATCGCCGTGCCCTCGTGGGGGCGATCGGCGCAAAAGTGGCAGGCGGTGGCCGACTTCTGCGAAGCAGTAATGCTCGCAAAGGAGGAGGCCTAACGCATCAGGCAACGGCGTTCTCGCCAGCGCCGCCGCAGCCGGGATTCTGATCCCGATTTCCGGCCACCATAGGCACGAGCTTGCGGACAGTGATCAGTGGGTAGTTCGCTGTCCGGCCGTCCGGTAACTGTCCGGACCAAGCCCAAGTCGTCGACGGCGCGCACTGTTCCCGCGCGCCTCAAGGAGTTGTCAGCAACAGCAGGGACCCAGCCGGGTCAAAGCCTACTGGGGCCAGGGTTATCCGAAAGGGAGCTCGAGCCCCGGCATGAAGGCTAGAAAGAACGGCCACCCCGTTCTTCTTTTAGTCAGTAAGAGTCTGACACTATCTCCCGCTCTGCCTAAGAGCGGGGGTTGTCATTGGATGATTTTTTCCCACCATAAAAAAGTGCACTTCCTATTAAATAAAACCAATTTATTATTAAAAAAAAAAGATAAAACCATAAAAAAAATATATGGAAACAAATAAAAATATTTAGTACAAATCAAAAATAAAGATAAAACAACATTCATTACCTGCCTTCGCGCTGTCATTGTCTTTCTATTGTGTCTCTAATTGACACGATTGAAACGTTAATCACTTCATCAAATATGGACTTTGACAGTTTTGACAATATAATGACTCGTAGGTTTTATCCATATACCGACATCTTACACATAATATATATACCTTGATGTTTAGACAGTTCATTAGAATTCAAACTTTAGTCGTTGCTTTGACAGCCTTATATGAAATGAAATGGTTCTTAGCTACATAAGTACAAAAATATTTAGCATAGTACTTATTAGGCAAGTATGTAGTAGGTGTGTTTTTCCTTTACTATTTTTCTACATCCAGAACTATGTATAATTTTCCTACCTACAATACTTTACCAGTTTTAGGTGACACAATAACACCCAGCCCTCACTAACAAGCTCCTAACTCCACACTTTATTTCGACAGCTCCTTACCACTGCCAAAAACCGAAAAACCGTAAACTACCCTCGAATATTACAGAAGAGGTCATTGCACCGATTTCTCCTCATTAACATAAACGCCATCTTTGCCACTGATCTTTATGAAGGAATAAAGTAAAGAGTATAATGTTAAAAGCTAAGGGAGCTCGCCCACGGGGAGTTTTGGCAGCGATATGATCGCGTAAAGATTTCGATACAGTCGCGGTACTGATATCTTTGCCTACATAACTTCGATTCTGTATCGCTACTCATAATATATAATATCGGAGTGGGGCTATTTGGCGACTACATTTTGTTACCTTGGATATACCTGTTAAAAACTATTGTGTGTGTTAATAAATAAATAAATAAATAATAATACTAAATCAATATCAGTTAATTTGAAGAAAATTAAGAAGACTTTAACAATTAACGTAGCCTTTTTTGAGGTGGAAAATCATTATAAAATTTCTCAGTCAGACTGTAAGGCCTCTGAAACACTAGACGGAAATTCCGTCGCGGAACATTGGTCAAAGTCGACGTTGTGTGCTAATTACCTACAGGACATTGAACTCGCTCAGCTGACGTTTTCTTAAAGAAAATAATTTCGTACATGCGTAAATTAATACGAGTTTAAAAAAAAAAAACTTTACTTTTTAATTTTATCTTTACAAATCGATAGTGTTTCATGTACCGGATCGACCCTCTACGGGATTAAAAAGACCAAAATTTAACGGGGTACAATCCGATGCAGTATTTTGTCTGTTTTAATCTTCAAAACCGCCTAACTGCAGAACTTTAGCTGTCGCTCTAAATGGTATCACGATAGCCGCGATGTTATAGCGATGGTATGCGATTGTATCGCTGCACAAACTGAAAAAACCTCCAAGTGCGAGCAGGACTCACGCACGAAGGGATCCGTACCGTCCAAAAAACGAGCAAAAACGTCACGTTTGTTGTATGGTAGCCCCCATGTAGCTACTTTATTCAATTTTTTTTTTTGTATTTGTTATTATAGCGGCAACAGAAAGACATTATCTGTGAAAATCTCAACTGTCTAACTAACACGGTTAAGAGATACAGCCTGGTGACAAACGGCCAGACAGACGGACGCACAACGGATTCTTAGGGTCCCGTTTTACCCTTTGGGTACAGTACTCTAAAAAGCAGCGATGAAACAAAGCGCTAACGAAATGCGCTACTGAATCGAAGCAAAATGTCGTCGTGAGCGTCCTGCTTAAGTATGACAAAGTTGCAGAGCACTGTATAATTTTTTATGTCCGTTGGGTGCAGGTTATGGCAGCAAAGATTCTTTGAGTTTATTGTCTATGAGGTTTTATTAAACTAGTACTTGGTAAAATGCAGCTGTGAGTGTCTTCAAGTAACGGATTTATTAATGTTGATGTTTTAAGTTCACATGACTTAGTATACTTACAAAGTTTCTGAAAAAATATCACTTAATAATTTTAACTCATTGCTATTTGTTGAGCAGTAATGGCAGCAGTAGTGGTAATGGCCCCGACTTACAGGTCGCGGGTTTAATCCCAGCCAGCCAGTCATTAAACTTTGTGTAATTTATTTCATCACCACTTCTTTCAAAACAGTGAAGGAAAACATCGTGAGGAAATCAACATATCCTAGAACCGAAAATGCGGAGACATGTGACATTCACCAACCCGCACTGGGCCCGCGTGGTGAATTACGGCGCATTCCCTCTTCTAGAGAGAGGAAGCCTGAATCCCAGCAGTGGGAGCACTAACAGGTTGATTATGCTATGCTATTTGTCGGTTGTTGTCATTTCAAAAAATGATTGCCGTGATCACTCTTGTCTCCTAGGTGCTTTCACAAACTAGTTAACTCTCATTCACAAGACACCCAGACCCGGACCACTAACTGTAGGCCGTGCAATAGGATAGTTTTCAGGGTCAAAATAATTACAATAACAAGGATATTTATAGCCCATTAAATTTACGTGTGACGTCACTCTGTACGAAAAAATGCAGCGCGGCGTGACGTTACACGTAACTTTAATGGGCTATATCTTTGTCATTTTTGCAGATTGCAGACACAATTGAAAGACAATAGGTGCGCGAACGCCGGCGTTCGCTTGGGGTTTAATGAATTAATTTACAAATAAAAAAATACGTGTCCCTTATTTTTGAATAATCTAAAAGACAGAATAATTACATTTCTTACAGCAACTAGCCTATAACTCGGTGGTATTAGTCAGCAAAAGACTTCTCCCTCCATCATGAATGAAAGAAATTACTTGATGATTCCCCAAAAATAAGGCTATAAAAATACTTGTTACATGCGGGAATCGAATCCGCGACTCACAGCGCAGCAGGCAATTGCTCAATTACTGCGCCAATCGTAATAATTAACTTATAAATGAAAATAATTAATCTAATAGCTAACGAACATAGATCCATCGATTATTTTAGTTTGAAAAAACCGGATGTACATGTCAAGATAATTCGCCTCTCCTCCAAATTTCTTTGTTAAAAACAACCTAAACAGCAACAGTTTTCATTCGCTTTTATGAAACAATGTGTAGTCATGTATTCTACTTTTCATTTCTCACTATTGTTTCATTTTATGCAAAGCAACTACTTAGTAGTTAAATTCAAAATGAATATCACAAACTTTGTCCAGACAAAGTTTGTCAATGCAGATAATACTTTTATGGGCATGGAGTGAAAACAGATCTAACGCAACAAATGCTACAATGCTGCAGTTCAGCGAGAGATCTTATTCAAGTGTGTATTTCCATTGTATAGGATCATTCGTCAACTCATTTATTTACTAAAATTAAATGCACTAATAAAATCTTCGCAAAAAAAGGAGTTCTTATCAATTAAATTCGAAATTTCACTCAGGCCTAAATGTGCACTTTTTGATTAACTATACCCCGTTAAATTTTAATTATTTTAATCCCAGTGTATAGTAGTTGGCGTTGCGTACTAATTACCTACAGGTCATTGAACTCGCTCAGCTGACGTTTTCTTAAAGAAATTAATTTCGTACATGCGTAAATTAATACTAGTTTTTAAAAAAAGGTACTTTATTTTTAATTTTATCTTTACAAATCGATAGTGTTTCATGTACCGGATCGACCCTCCACGGGATTAAAACGATCAAAATGTAACGGTGTATAGATAGACTCGCGTTTAACTGCTATCTCACTTGATGGTAAGCGATGATGTGGTTGACAAAGAAGCACGTTTATCTAGCTAGAAGTACCCGATTCACTCTTGACTTAAATACCCTTAGATTGTAGCTATAAAGAAATAGACTGTGGCAGGGAATTCCACTCCTTAACTGTAGCTTCACTCCAGCACATTGAATGTATTCTCTATAGGTGAGATGTCTACCATGTACCGGTGGCGCTACGCTGCCGTACTTCTAGTGGTCCGATGATGGAACGACTCACTTTTGTTTTCACTATTAATGTAACATGTACTTTTTGTACTTACTTACTAAGTTTTGATTGTAGACTAGGTTTTTAAATTTGTAAACAAAAATTTACAAAACAAAAAAAAAATACAACAAAGAATGATTATATTGTGCAACATTTAATTGCTATAGATAATTTTTTTACGTCTTATATTTAGTAAGTACCTCTTTTCAAAGTTAAATACTCCAATTCATCATCATCATTTCAGCCAATAGACATCCACTGTTGGACATAGGGCTCTTCCAAGTGTCGCCAACCGGCACGATCCTGCGCGTCTCGCATCCATCGGATCTTCACCAGGTCATCGGTTCACCTTGTAGGAGGTCTTCCACCGCTGCGTCCTCCGGTACGTGGTCGCCACTTCAGAACCTTTCGGCTAATACTCCACTTAAAAATTCCAAATAAAAATCATAATATTCTCAATCAATTAGAATAATTAACAACATTTTGGTACTACAGATTAAAATATTTTCGTCATATATTTTGTATTCTTTTCAAAGTTGATTAATTACTTACTCCACCTAAACAAATAAAAATCACAATATTATTTTATTAAACTTAATCAATTAGAATAATTATGAACTTAAGTAGTAAAGCTAGTTGTCTGGACAGAGACAATAGACGATTTTATATCTTTTGATGAAAGGCTTTAGAATTTCAAAACAATCACCCGATTAATTGGTTTGACCTTCAAGTATACTTATACCTATCAAGAATTTTCACGGGCACTCAATGTTAAAAGGTCTATTCTATTTTACGAGTATGAAGTAATCCTTAGATATATTAAATCATTCACTTGTAAGTCTTCTTCTTTTAGTACAAAGAAATAGTACCTATATACAACTCTAGGGTATGAATGAGACCATATCAAAGAATCAACTGGCATATGAATTATTTTTCAACTAGCTGTGCCCGCGACTTCGTTCGCGTGGACTACAGAATTTTGAATTTATTTTTCTTAAAATAAAGGTACATCAGCTACCTGCCAAAAAAAGTCCCGTCAAAATCGGTCCGTTCCCTAAAAGTTTTGTGCATACGGATGAGATGTCACCATGTACCGGTGGCGCAATGCTGTACGTCTGGAGCCAATCAAAACACAGTAAATCCCGATAGCTAAGACACGGTGAGCAGATAATAGTTGTGCCGTCTAATAATATTCTACAACTATTACACAACGCCATCAAGTCCCAATCTAAGCAGAGCTTGTGCTAAAGTTATTTAAGTATATTATGAAAGCTGAATATGATATACCACTGTTCAGTTTATCCCAACGTCACGCTAACGCAGCGTCAAAGTTGCGCTAACGCAGCGCCAAAGTTGCGCTAACGCAGCGTCAACGTCGCGCTAACGTAGCGTCAACGTTGCGTCTACACCGTACTAGAAAACTGATAAACATACATGCAGGGTTTGTATACTTGTCTCAGGCTACGTGCGATATCAAGTCAGTCGTGTACAAGCCTTTGCCGAAGACTGACCTAACCACTGATAACGCAACGAACCAATATGTTTATCCTCTGTGTCAGTGTGTCCACTACTATACTTATATATTTCTAAACACATACATGTTATAAATAAATTACATCTAGATACAGAACAAATGATAGTGCACTAAACACTGGACCAGCAGAGAAGTAGACGGCTGTCTACCTATACTATACATTATAATATCAACTAAAATGAAGAATACAAAAGGAGTAAACTAAAACTCATCAACACCAACTATCTCTCGTAAATCTATACCTAATGGACACAAACCCAATACGAAAAGGAATTCTGATTCTAACAACGTCTTGCCACTAACATAGGAGGTGAGGGGGGTAGGTACAGGGTACAAGAGGTGCGGGGGGGACAGCAAATAGCTTCTAGACCTCGCGACATACATTTCTAGAAAGACTGCTTGTACAAATTCACGGGAGGTGATTGAAGTGAACTTGGGTGAGTCGTTTTAGATCCAAGTGATATTTGTGTCCTAGTATAGTGGAAACAGGAAAAAAAAAGACGATAAAAATGTGAATTGTTTCACTGGTGAATTTAAGGTTTCTATACCGATGTTGATGCTTGTCGCCGTAACCATTAATAGGATTAAGCAAGAAAAGCTACAATCGATTGGCAATATAAGTTGAAATAAAGTAAAGTGCTCATGGACAAACCTATATCTGCCAAATTAAGAAGTCGGTGAAACAAACATAATGATATACACGATCGTAACAAACTTTTTAACGCCACTTTTAAGCGTTAGATCTTGAATTTGATCCTCAGCATTGATGGACCTGCAAATAACGCATAGATCCCTGTCCGACCGTCTGGTAAGGACCAAGCTCAAACCGACGGCGAGTTGTTTCTACACACGCACCAAGAAATTTTAGCAAAATTTATGGAGCCAGTTAGGGCCGACGCCTGCCAGTGCTGCCGATTGTTCGAAGGAGTTACCTACCATAGCCCTCATAATGAGGGTAACTGATGGAAACAAACATATAAATATTTCTTATAGCTATGGATGGAATACTGATGGTTTTCTCGCTCCAGAAGAAGTCATTTAATGATAAGAAGAGGTTAGTCAATGTTCATTTACATTAACTGACAAAATGTAAAACTGAATTAAAACTAAATAAGATTCTCCTTTGAAAAACTCGACATCAAAAATCAAAGCGAAAACAAAAACCTTCCTCGAGCACCTAATTCTGCCCTCGCAAAATATTCCAATGTTATTCAAGTAAGTCGGAGTCGACAATAAAGGTAAAAAGAGGTAAGCAGAGAGGCAGGTACGCAAGTCAAACAATAGTCCTCGTTAGTGCAGATCTCATGAGTGAATTTGAACGTATTTTTCTACGCTTCGTATGGAAATTAGTTGAAGACTACCCCACCTGCTAAGGTCTGCTTCATTATCTAGTATTTGTAGGGTTTTTTTTGTTTCTGTAATGAAGTAAGTTTGTACTTGGTCGTAGTTTACACAAAAATATTTTGTACCAAAAAGTGTAGTTTTTAGAAAATACTGTAATTTATTTATCTACACTAATAATAATAAAGAAGTAAAGTTAGTTTTTTTTGTTTGTAGGAGGTAAGTAACTAAAAACTTTGTAAGTACTGGTCCGATTGCTAATTTTTTTTATACCTATAGAAAGCTGCTTTATTCTTGAGTGATTAAGGTTATATTTTATATAGGTACGTGGGCGAAACCGCAGGAAAATGCTAGTTTATTATAACTTCATGCAACACAAAGGTACAAATGCGGGTCGTTATTGATGTTGCAGCGGAACAAAAATTTACTGAGTGCCGTGGCGACGTCCTCGCCCTCGTACAAAGCACGTTTAATCGCTTTCTTAACGGTTTTTACCGCGTTTTCTGCAGCCCCATTTCCCTGTGGTCTGTAAGGTGCTGTGGTAACATGTTTTATACAATTTTTTTCACAAAATGTCTTAAAATCATGTGAGAAAAATGGAGGTCCGTTGTCAGTGACCAGTAATGATGGCAAACCAAACCGAGCAAAAATAGTTCTCAATGTCGCGATAGTTGCCTGTGCGTCCGTCCTACTCATAGAAATCGCTTCTATCCACTTCGAGTTTGCGTCTACGATGATTAAATACTGTTTTCCCCCACAATCCGCAAAGTCAGCATGTACTCGCTGCCACGGATGCAGCGGAAACTCCCAAGGGTGCAGCGGCGCATGCGGCGGCGCGTCACGGACTGCGCGGCACGCCGTGCAAGCACGACATACCTCCTCTATATCTCTATCTAGTCCGGGCCAGTACACATAATTCCTAGACAGGTTCTTCATTTTATTAATTCCTAAATGCCCTTCATGAATTTCATCTAAAATCTGTCTCTGCAATGTATTCGGTATAACGACCCTATATTTATAAATTAGGCAACCTAATTCTATACCTAAATCCTGTTTTCTAACGAAATACGGTTTTTCCATATCGTTCACCGTCAACGGCCAACCAAAAGTTACATAGCCTTTCACCTTGCATAACAATTTGTCTTTTTCAGTTTCCCTAGCAATATCCTTAAAACTAACAGGAAATGATTCCTCTATGAGGTTGATGTAGGTCACTGCATCCACTAAGCGACCCTCTTGAGGAAGTGGTAGTCTTGATAAAGCATCTGCTGGCCCATTGTCAGCTGAGCGTACGAATTCCACTTTGAAATCGTAAGCGGCCAGGCGCGCCGCCCACCGCTATAGCCGGCTAGCCGCCGTTTGTGGGATGCCACCCTTGGCACCAAATATGTGCGTCAATGGTTGGTGGTCTGTACGTAATATAAAGTTTCTACCAAACAAGTACTGATGGTGCTTTGTTATACCGAATAATATAGCGAGCGCCTCCTTATCAAGTTGGCTGTAATTTCGCTCAGCCGCGTTGAGTGTGCGAGACGCGCAGCTGACCGGCCGCTCGCTGCCATCGGAATAGCGATGAGCCAGCACTGCACCCAATCCATACGCACTACTGTCTACCGCGAGTACGAGAGGCCGCCCCTCCTCGTAATGTGCTAACACTCGATCGCCCAAGAGAACTTGCTTAGCTTCTTTAAACGCCTGTTCACAACTGGTATCCCATTTCCACTGTGTATCTTTTTTTAGTAAATTGTGTAATGGATACAATAATGTGCTCATATTACTAATGAATTTACCATAATAATTCAGCATTCCCAGGAAACTTTTTAACTGAGTTATATTCTCTGGTCTAGGCGCGCTGGAAATAGCATTCAATTTAGCTATGTCTGGCCGTAAACCCTTCTTATCTATTATGTAACCTAAATATTTAACACTATCTTGTAGGAAACTACACTTACTTAATTTAACTGTTAAACCCGCTGTGCGCAACCTCTCGAGCACAGCTCGCAAATTACTGAAGTGTTCTTTATCATCAGCCCCTGTTGTACAAATATCATCTAGAAAAACAACACAACCCGGTATGCCCCGCAATGTTTCTTCCATTAATTTCTGGAATTTCTCGGGTATGCAAGCTAGACCGTATGGCGTACGACGGTAGGCATATGTTCCGAGGTGAGTTGTTATGGCTGTATAAGGTTGTGAATCTTCCGTTAAGAAACACTGTTCGTAAGCATGTGTCAGATCGATTTTAGTAAATTTGTCTCCTCCACTTAATTTAGTAAACAACTCATCAATACGGGGTAACGGATAATAGTCACGCTTTAACTTTGGATTAATTGTAATTTTATAATCTCCACATATGCGTATATCTCCATTTTTTTTTACAACCGGCACAATTGGCGTTCCGTAGTCGGAATAGTCCACACGGTATATCGAACCATCAGACTCCAGTCGCGCTAGCTCGCGTTCAACACGCGCACGCAGCGCTAATGGTACAGGCCGCGCACGAACGTACACAGGCTCATTGTCTGTCAGCTGTAGTCGGATGGCTCGCTTACAAGTGCCTAGCTTATCCGTAAATACCTCAGGAAATTCAGCACATAGGCGATTCACGAATCCATCGTCGGTAATCTTGTGCAAATTAATTTGAGTTATCTTAAGGGCGCGTAACCAGTCCCTTCCTAATAATGGGCACGCTCCATTTCTAATTACATAAAGTGGCAAGGATTTCACTTTTACATTTTGTAACCTAACTTGGACATCTATATACCCGAGCGATTCGATGCGTGAACCAGCATAACTCTTCAACATTAAATTATCTGCCATTATGGTTTTATGAGAAAATTTGCGATTATACAAGTCTTCATTAATAGCTGAAATACGACTACCAGTATCGATTTCACATTTGGTCTCAAAGTTATCTATTAAAATGTTTATAAAGAACGGTTTATTGTCCTTACCCTCAATAATCTGAAACATATCGTCCGAATCGTCCTCACCACTGATATAATTATGTCGATTGTTCGCCCGATTCACTAACTTGCACATCACTCTTAAATGCCCCTTTTGTTTACACTCGTCACAACTGTAATTCACATAGCGGCACCTAGCCGCGCTATGTGTCTTACCGCACCGCCAGCATGCTTGCGTGGTCGCGCCGCGCGCTCCTTCCGCCGCGCGCTCCGCGGCCGCTGGGCCCGCCGCGCCAGCGCCGTCCCTGGTGCGCGAGCCGCGGTTGCGTCCTTGCCTGCCGCGTGTGTAGTGCAGATCTTCGCCTGCGTTGCCGCCAGCACCTAAGGTCGTAGTCGGCACCATACTGCCGCTCACCTCCGCGTGCTTCTCTGCAGCCTCCAGAGCTAGCGCTAACTCCACTGCCTCTTTGTATTCTATTTTTCTTTCGGCAAATATTCTAGATCGCATTGCGTCGTTTGCCAAACCCGATACAAACTGGTCTCTTAAATTTTCCTCGAGAGTAGAACACTTTTTACATTTGCCAAAATTACAAGTAGTCGCCAGGTGCTTGAGGGCCTGTAGATATTCCATCAAAGGTTCGCCGGCCCGTTGACGCCGCAGCCGATACACGTGGCGTTCGGCGATCTCTGATCGCTGCGGTTCTACATGATCGGCAACTAACTGTACCAAAGTTTCGTAAGTTTTGTTCTCGGGAAAGTCAGGCGAGCACAGATCACACATCAACGAATATGTTGCTTCACCTACTATAGTAATTAACATGGGCACTTTTAGATTTTCTTTAACATCATTTAGTAGCATGTATTGGTTAACCCGGCGTATATATGCAGGCCATTGTTTTGAGTTAATATTATAGGGTTCTAACTTGCCGATCGGCATTTTTGAAACAATGATGATACTGCACGTGAAATAACACACCGAAATACGTAAATAAGACACCGAAAATCAAATTATCCCGTACTCGTCGCCAATGCAGCGTCAATGAAAAGCAGAGTTAGCGGTACACTGGTATATTGAAAAAGTTTTGGAATCTTCCCGCCAAAATACAAAATATTCATAGACAATATAAAGTAATCATAGACAAACTAAAGTAACCATCGGTACAGTAGATTTTTGTCAAAATGATTTACGCTACTATGATTTACGCCCTCAAACTAATTTACGCTAGTTAGTAATAATACTTTGACACATTATAAATTAAAACCCGTGACATGAAAACAATTTATAGCCATATAAAATTTACTTGTACTCGGAAATAGTGCAGCAATAAATTAGTAAAATAATGTTCAGAATCGGTTCAGTACTTTCAGAGATACCCCCTTCAAACAAACTCATAAGTTTTGTAGCTACAATTGCTAAAGCCTTCAGCCGCGTGAAAGTAAAAAAATATATTTATGATTAAGAGCTTTGCTTATGCTTGACTGACAGTTTTTTAATAAAAAAATTCGGTTCCGACTGGCCCGGGGTTTTTTTTTTGAGTGTAGGTACCTCTTCATTATGACATGCAAAACAAAAAGAATCACGCACCCATAATTCAGTAACCCATACCACATATCACATGAAGATGTCCCATAAACGAACCTCCGTGGTACATCAGCATTCGCCCCATAAAGCCATAAAAAGTGTCAAAACTGTGCCCGTTCGCGATACGGATTCATAAGCTGTCAGTATTTATGACATACCTACTAGCTTTACTACCGACCCCCCCTCGTGTTTTGGTGACGTTTCATTTAATCTCATTCGAAGTTTATTGGTTAAGTTTTGGTTTAATCTAAACTGTTTGATTTTTGGGGTGCGCTTTGTGTTTTGATTTCACTGCGTGGGGAAGTTTATGTGGCAATTTTAGGTTAGCAACGGTATTTTACTTCTTTTAAAACGCGTATTCAATTCCTAAGATACAGGCATCGCCACCTTCCAGGTCCTTGGAGATCAACGTATAATCATCATCATCAGTTCAGCCAAAAAACGTCCACTGCTGGACATAAGCTTCCCCAAGTGTCGCCAAATTTAACGGTCTTGTGTGTCTGCATCCTTCGCATTCCCGCGACTCACACCAGATCATCGGTCCACTTTGTGAGAGGTTTTCCAACGCTGCGTTTTCCGATGTGTAGGTGCCACTCCAGAAGCTTTCAGAACCTGAAAAAGAACTAAGTATTTCATTTAATTCATTAAATCCCAGGCAAACGCCGGTGTCTGCTCTCTCATTGTCTTTCTATTGTGTCTCTAATGATGGTATTCGAAAGGACAACTTGTTTTTAGTGACATTATCAACATAGAAACAAAATAGGTAATCGGCCTTGTAATATTCCCACTGCTGGGATCAAGCTCCAGGAGAGGGAATGGGCCGTATTCCACCACAGGGGTCCAGTGCAAATTGGTGGAGGTCACATATCTTCAAATTTTTGGTTCAAGGACATGCCAGTTTCCTCACGATGTGTTCCTTCACCGTTTGAAAGCAGTGTTGAAGAAACAAATTGCACAAAGTAATGCACCTGGCTAGATTTGAACCCGCGACCTATAACTTGTAAGTCAACGCAGTTACCACTAGATCACTGCTGCTCTTAATATTAACACTTGGAACACTCTAATAATACAAATTGATATTATTTTTCCCAGTCCTATCGACCCAATAAATCTACTCGGGAAGCTTAGCCCCGAACACATCATATATTAATATTAGCAATCATTCAGCTGCACAAACAAACCCCTGACATTATTAATGACAGCTTTCCTTTATCATATATTTTGCCATCCATTGCTGGGTCTGCAAACAAACTTGATTGAGTAGGCAGTTGGGAAGCGGCAATGTAATTCGTTTAGGGAGGAGTATCGACATATCTAGATGTGTATTTATCAGTCTTTATGGTAATAACTGTAGGGGGGTATGGGGGGAGGGGAAGGAAGGGCGTTGAGAAGATAAAAGATAGAAGTTTAGCTTGGAGTAAAACGTTTTAGACCGATGACCCGGTTAGGGTCACGGGAACCCAGTAACCGGGCAATACGATAGTTCTTGGCAAAATAAGCAGCATCCTTTTCCGCTTTGGGCACACCACAATTGTGGCGGTAAGTCCCCTCTTTAAGGCGTGGCTGGAAAGACCTCACGGCGTCTTTACCTTCCGTATGACGCAGGTCGTCACCGGACATGGCACGTTCGGAAGGTTTCTGCACCGGATTCGTGCGGAAGAGACGCCCGGGTTTCGCCATTGTGTGGAATGCCCGGAAGACAAGGTGGAGCAAACAGTTGAGGTGTGCCCTGCTTGGGCGGAGCAACGCCGTGCCCTCGTGGGGGCGATCGGCGGCGGAGACCTCTCACGCCGGGCCTTGGTTGAGGCCATGGTCCAGAGCAAGGAGGAATGGCAGGCGGTCGCCGACTTCAGGTCCGAGCAATGGGTAGCTCACTGTGCGGCCATCCAGTAACTGTCCAGACCAAGCCTAAGTCGTCAACGGTGCGCACTGTTCCCGCGCGCCTCAAGGAGTTGTCAGCAACAGCAGGGACCCAGCCGAGTCGAAGCCTACTGGGGCCAGGGTTATTCGAAAGGTTACTCGAGCCCCGTTATGAAGGCTAGAAGGAACGGGGTGGGCTTTTAGTCGGTAAGAGTCTGACACTATCTTCCGCTCCACCCAAGAGCGGGGGTCATTGAATGATTTTTCCCACCATAAAAATAAAAATCCTTTTCCACTTCTCTCCGTACTTCTTCTTTTCAATTTTAAGTGTTTATGTATACATAAACAATTTCCTTGGAACCCTTAGTTTTATCCAGAAACTCACATCTATAGAATCTGCAGTAATATTTGCGAAACACACAAACAACGTAACACTTTTAACAAGAAAAGAAATCAATAGAAACCATTAGATATATTAATATTTTTAATGTTCCAAAGATGTCGGTGCATTACTGAAATTAAATGTAGGAACACCAAGGTACGGCCATTAATTTTATTTTAAATTGTCAACTGTCTTTACAAGTCTCGTGGGAAAAGGTAATGGAATTGAGAAAAGTAAAAAAAATATGTTTAGAATTTAAATGTTTTTTTGTATAACAGAGAAAGCTGAGGCTACGTCTCAAGGTCAAAACTCCTGGGATCTGGTATTACAAAAACACATTCGGGGCACAATATTTCAACTGGGCAGCGTTCGGGAAGCTGCATGGTATTTTCTTATCCAAGACCAGTATAAGACCAGTGCATGTTGCCAGTGATGACATATGGTTCTGACATATCGTTGCTCACCAGGACCCCACCAGAAGACTTAAAATCACCCAAAAGAATATGGAAAAGCTTGACTCGGAGTTTCCTTGCGTGATCGCATCAAGAATGATGACATCCACAGGGGAACTAACATTACCGACGTAGCAAATAGAAGCCCGTGTCTGTGTTTAAGACTTCGTTTGAGAACGTTATTACGCTAAGGAGCTTATTAGGCCCCGTAACTTTTTGACCAGGTGTGTTACGGGGTCATAATGACCCCGTATTAAGTAGATATATCACTGCATTCGGATGGATTAATAGGGTATCTTAGGTATATATTCACCTGATGTCTTATTAGGGTGTCTTAGGTATATATTAATCCCATCTCTTTTCTGAACTGAACCTAATTGAAGTCATGGCCTTCACAAGGCAGCAAAGATTATGTTTTCCTTGGCCGCACCTCAAAAAATACCCGTGCAGGGCGTATTAGACTTCGTACCAAACTGAACGTGTTAAGGAGTAAATTCCTTTATCCGTTCCAAAAATCAGTTTTCAAAAATTCAAAATCCGATAAGCGAGAAACTTTTCAGAAGTATTTAAGTGGCTTTGTTTAAAACTGAGTTCATTACTAACTTTACGTGTACCACTTAGTTATTTGTTTTGAATACTTTCATTAAAACACTTTTCCTTTGATTTAAAAGTTTCCTAACTAGATCATTGAATATTGTTCTTGTTATATCTAAATATTCATCTTTATTTTCTGAAAGTTGACATAAAAATAAATCTTATACCTACACTACATAAGCTGCTTACCTATACATATCCGTGTGTCCTTGTCTTTTCCGAGTCTTTTACTGAAAGAACTCAGTATAACCTTCAGGAAATCTCCGTGGCCCTAACGGATATCGGCTCTGCTGGGCCCCTACAGTTTTGCTTATCGACTCATTGAGACGCGCGTGAACGCGTGCGCGCTATTTATTACGCAATTCATATGATTGGGAAATTTATAATGGATGAACGAGTGGTGAATTAAGCCAGCGCGGGGCCGTTAGCAAATTTGACCAAGGAGTCTTTACAATCATAATATCATAATAATTAGCTTTTTTAATGTTTCCACTGCCGGAACTCAGGCCTCCTCTCTAGGAAAGAGAATGGGCCATAATCCACTACGTGGGCCCAGTACGGGTTGGTGGATGTCACATATCTTCGGATTTTTGGTTCTGAAACATGCCAGTTCCCTCTCGATGTTTTCCTTTACCGTTTTGAGAGCAGTGGTGATGAAATAAATTACACAAGTATTGCGACTGGCTGGGTTTGAACTCAGCGACCAACAACTCGTAAGTCGACGACGTCACGACTCAGCCACGACAGTTTCAAGGGGTTTTTGTGTAGACCTATTAAATATGAGTACTTCTCATTTTCTTATCGCAATCACCAATAACTCCGTGGATTTTAAAATTTGGTAATATACGTGGAAAGTGCGATAGTGAGGGAAATCTAAGGTATCGAATACCTATCATAATCAAAAATAATCAGTTGTATTCAGATTTTGATATATTTAAATAGTTTGACTACATTTTTTTTTCCTCAAATATGTGGGGCCCTGAATGTGCGGGGCCTGTAGTATTTGCTGCTCTTGCTATATGTATAATCCACCACTGTAGACCTCGACAGCTTTTCATGGACCGGTGCCCCGAAAAATACAATAAATTAGTCTTTGCAAAAGTGGTCCTTCTGCTCTATAACTGTGTCATCAGTCAGAATAGAGTCAGCGCTGTCCATATAGCATTAGGTAAATTGCTCAGAAAGTAGCAACTATTTCTTTGTGTTTCCTCCGCATGCGAACAAATCGCCTGTTTTCTCTGTACGTATGTGTTCGTTAAGATTGGCATACACTAGAGTGGAGTTGAGTTATATATTGGAGTTAGAGGAGTTTTGTTTTCAATGTAATTTCAAGTATTGCGGGGATCAGAGATATTAAAAAGACTCATACGCGTATTAGGCCCCTCGCACACGGCTACATATTGTAGCGATGCTGTCGCGCGTTTTGTAAGCGCGCTACAGTGTATAGAGTAAGGTGTGTGTAAAGAATGTGTGGAAAGATAGATGCTTTTAATATTTTTGTGTCTAACTTAGTCCAAACAAGATGCACTATGTTTTCTCATACGAGAGAGGTTTTATTTATTATTTATTTATTTATTATTTATTTATAACTTTATTGCACACCTTAGCTTAATACAGGTTTTAATTAATCTTTTAAGGTTATTTTGCAGTCACGGAGAAGCATAATATTAAGCGTGCGTTTTTAAACGCGCTACAGCATCGCGACTGTAGCGAGGCAAACGCGCGACAGTGATGGACGATATCAGGGAGAAAATGAAAGGAGTGAAACATTCTTCATACAAAACTACATTGTTGTTACTGAATTGCATATGCATTGTGACAGAAGTGCGACGGTACAGTCGCGCTTCTTTTTCTGTTTGTATCGCAACTGAGATTCGTGACGTGGGCGAGGGCAAACAGCTAGAGACTGCATTGCAACTGTAGCGATACGAACGCGCGACAGCATCGCTACAAAAAGTCGTCGTGGGTTAGGGGCCTTAGTGTAGAATTTATTTCTAAGAAATTCATTTCTAAAGAGATACTCATGTAAGAAGCTCTAAATTGTCTTAAGGCCATGTTATTTAAGATGATATTAAATATTATGCTTTTCAGGATGCCTTTCAGTTATTTCAATTATGAAGTAAATTTCAGAAGTGAGCGATACGATTTCAAACATTATTTCAATGTTAAACAACTATATAAACACACTGTTGTGAAATAAATCAACTTGCTTGAAAGACGCGGGACAGTCTAGTATCTAATCAATAAATCACTTTTAGCTACTTATTTCATTTTAGCCTTAATTGCTTACTTTTTAGGGTTCCGTACCCAAAGGTTATAAAATGGGACCCTATTATTAAGGCTCCGCTGTCCGTCTGTCTGTCCGTCTGTCACCAGGCTGTATCTCATGAACCTTGATAGCTAGACAGTTGGAATTTTCATTGATGATGTATTTCTGTTGCCGTCACAACAAACATTAAAACAGAATAAAATAAATATTTAAGTGAGGCTCCCTTACAACTAACATGAACTTTTTGCCGTCTTTGCTACGGATGGCAAGTACCTTTCGTACGCGAGTCGCAGTCGCACTTGGCCAGTTTTTTTTTTTTTAATTTTTGTTTGAAAATATAAAAAAATCTATCCTAAAAAAGTTCAAGAAAAAAAAAACAATTTTTTTTTGTAATAATATTCCACAACTATCACACAACGCCGTCTAGTCTCAAGCTAAGCAGAGCTTATGTTATGAGTACTAGACAACTGATAAACATACTTATATATATCTAAATACAAACCTACTATAGGTAAATTACACCTAGACTCAGAACAAATGATCATGTTCATCACACAAACATTTGTCCTGGGTGGAAATCGAACCCACGACCTCCGGCATAGTAATCAAGGTTACTAACCACTAGACCAACATGCCAGTCAATCCCTTCCATCCAATCCAATCCATTTCATTATAGTGAACTCTAAGCTTAGCTAATATACGTCATAGATCAAATATTATGTAAGTCTCAACCGACATAAGCCGATACGTCGCTGTAATATTACGAATTACAACTTACTGGTAAACAAATAAGATCATATTTTTTGTTAGTATAATTGATTGGCTCGCGCTTGACCACTATCTTAACTGATGGTAAGAAATTTTGTAATCCACGATGGAGCTCGTTTAATAGACAAGGAATCTTCTAAGGACACAGACTTCGGCAGGGAATTCTATTCCTTAGCTGTACGCACAATGAATGTATTTCCAAAACGTTTTGTTAATCATTGTAATGTCCACCATGCACTAGTGGCGCAACATTGAACATCTTGTGATGGAATGGGGTGGCGGAATTGTATTGTGCAATTCCGTCGCGAAATATAACGGACAGAAAACCGACAAGTTAAATTAGCCTTGATGCTCACGATTCTAGAGTTTTGACTCGAATGGTGCATCATTGCCGATGATCTTCTTGGCGCACTTTTAAGGTTTTCTTGTCAAAATCAAAACCAAAAAATAATTTAGTTCAAATAGACCATTTGCAGGCGCTTTTGAATACTCAAATGTCAGTCAGTTTTTTTTTTCGTGGGTAAAGATCATCCAAATGACCTCCCTCGCCCTTGGGTGGAGCGGGAGATAGTGTCAGACTCTTACTGATTAAAAAACCCACCCCGTTCCTTCGTGCCTTCCATACCGGGGCTGAGGTACTTTTCGGAGCTAACCCTGGCTCCAGTAGGCTACGATCCGGCTGGGCCTGCTGTTGCTGACAACTCCTCAAGGCGCGCGGGAACCGTGCGCGCCATCGACGACTTGGGCTCTGTACACCTCAAATGTGTGCTCCACCGTGTCCTCCGGGCGTTCCGCACAGTGGTGACACCCGAGCGATACTTCCGCACGAATCCGTTGTAGGAACCTCCCGAATTTACCATGTCCGGTGAGAACCTGCGTCATGCGGAAGGTGAGGACGTCGTGAGGTCTTTCCAGCCACGCCTCAAAGAGATGACTTACCGCCATAATTGTAGCGTGCCCAAAATGTCGGTCGGCTCAAGAAAAGTGAAGCTAAATTGCACATTCTAAAGCGTAGATCTCTATGGAGAAGAACGTACAATAAACTCAATATTAGTTTTACCATATTAGTTTTCCTCAAACATTTGAATTATTTTTAGAAGGGTTTATAGTAACTCCCAAGGCAACACAATAGACACACACGGACATACAAACTGATAAATCAATTTCCAAAAAAAAAATGCACTAAAAGAGTTTTAAAACATTTTGAATTCAATACCCTCTCCGCCTTACCCACCCCAACACTCCTTACTCTGCCTGTCACTACATCAGCTGAACTCTAAAGAGGGTCTGAGGAGCTACACTCACGTACATATTGGACAGTTTGTCTGTCTGTGGTCGCTATTGGGTACCGTCGTCAAATTACTGCTGCATGAGACCTTGAGAGCTGTTGATCTTGAATGTGTAAAGACTTAAAGGGTATTTATTATTGAACTAAGGTAAGCGCTAAATAAACGTGAAGTAACGGTCATTCACGCTCCTTCATTTATTGACATTCTTATTTTCAAAAACGGAAATAAAGACAAAAAGCTATCTTGAAACGACATGTATCGATGAGTAATAAGAAATAATATTAATATTCCACAACTATCACACAACGCCGTCTAGTCCCAAGCTAAGCAGAGCTTGTGTTTTGGGTACTAGACAACTGATAAACATACTTATATATTTCTAAATACATTCATATTATAGATAAATTACACCCAGACACAGAACAAATGATTGTGCTCATCACACAAACATTTGTCCTGGGTGGGAATCGAACCCACGACCTCCGGCATAGCAGTCAGCGTCTCTAACCACTAGACCAACAGACCAGTCAATCCAATGAAATAATGAGCTTTGGCCACATGCGCAATCCTATACAGTACGACTACAATATGAACAACGGTCTTATAACTAGAGTATCTACAATGAAAAACCTCGGTGTCCAATTTGACACCAAACTAACTTTCCGTTCGCACATAATAAGCCTGGCTAAAGAATCATTTAGACGTTTAGGATTTGTTTTACGCAACTCTCAAGGTTTTAAAAACTAAGCAGTTATAAAGCTTCTGTATAATGTCTTAGTTCGGTGCAAACTTGAAACCAGCGCTTGTGTATGGAATCCTCAAGAAGTTACATATACACTCATGCTGGAGAAAGTTCAAAAAGCTTTTCTCAGGTACCTATATAAACGACTATTTGGATACTATCCATACGCGGATGCCTTTTCAATACATTAAAGCTTAGGCGAGCTGTTGACCAAATTACAATAGCTTATAAAATTATTAATGTTTACACTGATGCGTCCGACTTACATGCGGAGTTGTGTCAATTATTTGTTTTAAATAACTACACTCGCTCTAGGAAACATAAATCATTTAATGTCCCATTTTGTCGCACTGTAGCTCGATCCACCTCCCCTATACCGCGTATGCTAACGACGCTCAACTTGCTTGTGGAGGCCAATCCTGGATTAGATTTGTTTGCTGACGAACGGAAGACGATATTATTAGAATGTTTGCGATTCTGTGAGAAGACAGAGTGAAAGGATTAACATGCTTAAGCATTAATGGCAATTGCTTTACTAAATAATAATAAAAAATAAAATAAATATAATCGTGATCCTTGATCTAGTAATGGAAATCAATTCATTGTTTGTTTTTCAGGAACCTACGCAAAGATATTAGGAAAAGGTCAATGTGTTCCACGGTTTTCTGGTACCTTCTTTAGCTGACCCGGCGAACTTCGTGCCGCCTAACAGTCTATGAATGCTGTATATCTTTCGATATAGGCAAACGATTGCGATGAAACAAAGCCTAACTAATATCATCATCATCATCATTTCAGCCGATACACGTCCACTGTTGGACATAGGCTTCACCCAAGCGTCGCCACATCGAACGTTCCTGTGCGTCCCGCATCCATCGGTGTCCCGCTACCTTCACTAAACTTCAGTCTTACACTCTCATGATGTATAACGTGTAATCTCACTACTCCTTAGGACTAGTTACTAATATATAGTTAAAATTTTAATGTATAAAAGCCATCTATATCGATTTCGTACGTTTTACATAATGCGCGCACACTTAATATTTTCTACACATTTATTATATGAATAGACTAAGTAGTTGGAGAGACCTTGTAATAATTTTTAATTCAAAATACCAATTTTTTAAAGTTCATTATGTACTTTTCTAAGTTTATCTATATTATAAAACTGACACTCCGCGCTTCACGTGTAACGCCATTGGTCCCGGTTCTCATTCGTAGTCACAAGTAGATAGAGTCTGTCTAATAAGTTAAACGACTTGGGTTATTATTAGGATTTAATGAAATCTGATGTAGTGAACACGAGTTTAATAATCAAGGTTGATTAAGATATAGAGATCATTCACTAACAGAAGAACCTTATAAAAAGGATTGAATATAAGTATTTTTTTTAAATAATTAAATATTATACAAAATTCCCAACTCGTTTGACTTATTGAGAGAGGATAATCTGTGGTGAAACTTCCAGAGAAGCTCATATCGGACTGTCAACTAGTGACGGACTCTACTGCCCTCCCTTTTTTTATTAGACAAACTATAGGACTAATATCAGACTTTCTGGCATCTAGCCAGAAAGTCTGACTATTACTCTATCCAAGGAGTATCATATTGCTTCCCAGTAAGTGGGTTGTGAAGTTCTGATCGACAGTCACTCCATGAAAAGCAGAGATATTGAGCCACATCCAACTTGACTGGACGCCGACACCAAGCTAGTTGGAAATGGCTTGGTAGATGGTGATGATGACTGTAGAGGTTATCTGTCTTCATTATCATCCTCATACCAGCTGTAAGACTTCCACTGTTGGATATAGGCCTATGTTGTCTGTCTACTCTTTGAATAATATTAATCGAAAAACACAAAAATGTTTCTATGTCAACAAAAAAAAAATGGTACCAATATTTACACCAACCACTTCCCAAAATATGACCTTTTTACACACAATGCAGACCACTCTAATCCCGTAAAAAAATAAAAAAAAAAACGGTCCTAAAAGCAATACATAGGGAAACCATAACAGGAAAAAATCTGTAAAAACTCGGCTTGAAAAAATAATAATTTGAGAAATCCATTTCCACTATGATAGTATGAAAGGAGTCATGTCTGAGGGATATGGGACCCTTCGTCAGGACGAAACGAAATTAATATAATCTTTTTTTTTTCTCATAAAAGGGAACTTGCCAACTTATCTCTCATACCTCAGTTAAACGACAAACACTCTTATTGTACCCTTACATAAAGGTTATGATGACTGCATGTGTTTTGAAAGGAGGTATTGTAAGAAGAATAAATCTTATCTCCATTTGAATAACAAAAGTGTATGAAATGCTCTTTGATTCTGAACGGCCAGTGATGGTAACAGCGCAGCTATTGTTGAGCTCTTCAAATAAGTTTTTATGTAATAAAAAGTATTACGAAGCCATTTTCGTTCGTACTTGAGTTGAGATGTATTGTGGTAAATTGATGCACCAGCATAGGAGGTTTTATAAATGACAGTCTACACTAATATTATAAAGAGGTAAAGTTTTTTTTTTTGTTTTTAGTAGATAAGTAATCTCTGGAAGTACTGTTCCGGTTAAGTTTTTTTCACCGACAGAAGGCTGCTTTATTCTTGAGTGGCACAGGTTATATTTTATGTACTCGGGTGAAGCCGTGGGTAATAGCTAGTTTTATGTAAAACAGTGATATTACGATTAAGCCCATATTCTATATCAGTCAGTCAGATGTCAAAGCAATGGAAAAACCTCCTCAAATATTACATTACACGCTACAACTGTCTATTTGGTACCTTATTCAGAGTTTAAGTTTAAATACTTGTAATATTAAACTGGTTTCAATGTAGTTAGGTAAGACATAGATAAATATTATGGTTATACGCCAAGCCTTAAAATATATCATGAATCAGTTCTTTAAGTTGGCTTTCCCGGCCACCGTAGCCGCGGGCTTGTGGATGAAGAGTAACAGGTATATGTATATCCTAATAATTACCCAAGTCGTTTAACTTATTAGACAGACTCTAAGTTCAGTCACCGCTTTTGGGGATAATCACCAGTTGGTAACACGTTCCATTAAAAGCGTCTAAAAGGGCCTCTGCGAGTTGGTTTCGGCTCCTCGTATGCTTTCCAAATGCCCAGGACCTCGGGGTCCTGAGATTAATAAATAAACGCTGATATTCTTGTATGGTAGTCTATAACGATGACATGTGAGCACCACAGACGGAGTTCGAATGATGCAACGTGCGTTTTTTTTTACCGCAGTGCGCGGCCCCGTGAATGCGTTTATGAAATACACGCACCGCCTTCCACCGCAAGGCAATGCGCGCTAGATCTTATCGTTTTCTGCAATTGCTGACAGCGAGGCGTCGATCGGAGAACGGAATTCGACACGAATCGGTTGCAACTTGGCTAGGGGGGCTGTTATTACAAAAAAAGAAAAAAAAAACTGATACAGTTTTAAAATACAGAACGGGTTCAATTCCCATCCGATCAAGGTCCTATGTATATGAGTTTCCATGTTTTGAGTATGAGAGTATGAGTAATTCTTAGTGTGGGGCAAAGACTTTCTTTAACACTCTCAGCGTTTTATGGTTCGCCGGCCGCCCACATAAATTATTTTATTGCAAGCCAATATGATTTTTTATGACTTATCTCCGCAGGCCATATAATCGGCTGGCATCAATGTATTTACTTACTAGCAAGCCAACGACAAAAAGTCAATATGAATTATTTGTGGGATCACACGGCCGGCTGGCGGGACCAACCGTGACCTATGCCCAAGGCATACCCCGCCAGGCGGCCCGCATGGCTTCCTACAAAAGTTCAATTGTAGTGTGGCCAGCTGCATGAAATTATATGTGACCTGTGCGTCGCCCGCTTCTCTAGAAAATGCTTATATGTATATACGTGGCGCTACGAGTGTTAATATTAGTTTCTATAGCATTGCGATTGCCATAACTTCTTAGCTAAATAATAAAAATCCAGGAAAACACCGTGAAAGCGTGTCGCGCCCCATGGGAGGTGTAACATAAATACAACATGACCATTGACCCGCTTTGTGAAACAGAAATAAGAGGCATTTTTTCTACTAAAATACGGAGTTAGTATTTTTATGTTGGTAAGAAGATTTCAAGACTTACCAACAACAATGAGTATTTTGGGTTGTTTTTAGGTTACCGTGCCTCAAAAGGAAAAAAACGGAATTCTTAGGATCGCTTTGCTGTCCGTCCGTCTGTCTGTCTGTCTGTCAAGACCCTTTATCTCAAGAACGCGTATAGGTATCGAGTTGAAATTAAGATCATAATAATATATTCAAGTTTGCGGTCCAATCAAGCAGTGAAAAAATCAAACTTCTAAGATAACGAATAAAAAAGATACGGCCGTTTATGTCGCAAAAAAAAGTATAATTTGATACTCTCAAAGATCGAAATTCATAGGGTACTTTCCGTTGACCCAGAATCCTGAAATTTGGCACAAAGCAAGATTTTATGGCACAGGTAAAAATCAGAAAACAGTTTTGTTGTAACATACGTCACAAAAAAAATGCGATTCGGAAAAATCTTAGAGACTCCATTCGGGAAATGTAGTTTGTACAGAACTTTCAGTGCGCGAGTCTGACTTGCACTTACCCAGTTTATTTTTATTATTGGTAGGCTCACGCTTGACCACCATTTCACCTGATGATGATCGACGATGTACACGCTTGCCTTGAAGTAAACTATTGACTTTTTTTTATTACCTGATGGTAAGCGATGATGTGGCCGACGATGGAGCACGCATATCTAGAAGTAACTTATTCACTCTTGACTTAACGACCGCTAAGTGGTTGCTATCAGGTAACACAAACTCTGGCAGGGAATTCCACTCCTCAGGAAGCTCAGCAGCTTTCTCTAATGATGTCAGTAGCAGCTATATTCTTCTTGTACTTCTTCTAAGGTTAACCAAAGCGGTAGCGTACCCCACTTGTGAAACTAAGACACGCATTTAAAATGACAAACTATTTATACAACGCAAGTTAAACTTGCATTGTATACTATATAGTTTACATCGCCGTCATACTATAAACTAATCAGACCGGTTCAAATAAGAACCAAATTTTAAATGCGTGTCTTAGTTTTGCAAGTGGGGCACGACACTGGCTGGGACATGTATACCTGGTTTTCCATATAGTAGAGTTAGACCTAATGACTTAAAACCCCCACCAGGTGGAAAAACAAGCTTAGAGTCGACATCGTAATTGCTTTACTGCTTCTGACAACAGTCCGAGTAAATTGAAACTTCGCTGCAAGTTTTAACTGTCTACCAAAGAGACAACCTTGTTGTTTAAGAACGTGTGAGTGAAGTTAAACCTTAGGGTTATCATACACCGCTATTCTTTGATTAGTACAAAAAAATGAGGCTCTATCCGCACCTGTAACTGATCACATTTGTGTAGACAAAAGTAAACGAAATTGGCCACGGAAATTTCTCATAATTTGGAAATTCATAATTGAATCAATAATCCATAATAATTGCTACTAGAAAATACTACGCTCAGTTGTTTTTCCATCTTAATCACCATTTATTAATTCATAACAATACAATATTTCCATAAATCGAGTGACATTTTTGGATAATTTTAAACAAATGCTAATAACTGTGATGTTTATGAATGTTATTCATAGAGACTTTAAATAACCTTTTTTAATAAGCTCTTTAAAAATATTTGCACGAATTAAAAATTAGCTGCGTACACTTACCGTCACGGATCTTGAGCGTTTGGCGTCAGAGTGGGGATCGCTTTGCGCATTCCTTACATTGGCGAGCCAATCGTCGTCGTTGTCAGATAATTGCAGCAAGTGCAGAGAACGAATCATGAGTGACGTCTATGACGCGATGGCGCGGCAAGCCAATCTCTGACAGTCCCCGCCCCCGCGTTTCACTTCGCACTATTGAAGAGACCGAATATTTGACTTTTGCGCAACTTGAGGCCAGCGCTCAAGATCCGTGCCGGCAATTGTACGCCGCATTAGCTTTGGGAGCCGCAAATGATTACCGGCCATCGTAGGCGGCTACTCGTGGACTCGTAGCTCGCTGTCCGATTGTCTGGTAAGAACCAAACCCGGGGTCTTGACCATGCGCTCTTTAAAGAGCTGTCAGTATTTATGGAACCAGTTACGGCCGACGCCTACCATGACTCACGCTTACTATGACTGCGTTTTAATTGTTCGAAACAGTTAACCTAGCTTTCGCAAAAAGGGCAACTAAAGTTCGAGTTGGTCTCGCGCACTTAGGGGTTCCGTAGAAACTTACCAACAAACAAACAGTTTAATTCCTGAATTAAGTTACGAATATTTTATCAAATCATAAAAAAAAAAATGATACGTAACTACAATTTAACAGTTTTCAGTATTTTTGGCTATACTTGTATGAGACCTTATTTCATGCCAAATTTGAGGATTCTACTTCAACAAAATATTTAATATTCTATAATAAAATTCCTCCCCAAATATTAAAACCCACGAAACTAGATTTAAATCTTGTATTAAACGCACACTACGCAGGCAAGCATATTATAAGTTGGAAGATTATATTCTAGATAAAAATGCTTGGCTCAATGCTGGTCCAGCTCCACTGGTCAATGCTGGTCCAGGGTGTAAAAATTGATTAGTTTGGAAATTATTATTATTATTTATAAGCACTATTTCAAATATCTTTTAATTATTTTTATTTTACTTTTTATTATCTACATTGTGCTCACATTATAGAAGTAACAAGAAATATGTAACCAAGATTATATGTAACTCAATATGAATTAAAAGAATGTTTATGGAGTTTCTTGCACGTTCTTCTCCATAGAGATCTACGCTTTGGAACGTGCAATTTAGCTTGACTTTTTTTGAATGACCGACATGTGGCTATTCAAAAGTGCCTGCATGTGGTCTATTTGAAATAAATAATTTTAACTTTGACTTCGACGGAATGTACTCTACGAATTTTAATTCCTTTAAAAGTGACTGAATACATGTTTTTTGTGATATAAACGGCCGTATCTTTTTTTTTTCGTTAACTCAGTAGGTAATTTGATTTTTTTCACCACTTCTAGGAACCGCAGACCTGAGCAGGTACATATGTGGTTTTAATTTCAACTCAATACCTCCACGCGTTACCGAGATAAAGGATCTTAACAGACAGACTAACAGACGGACAGAAAAGTGATCCTAATATAGTTCTGTTATTATAGTATCACAATGCTGATACCAAGGCTAAGTAAACTACTGAGCCAGCTGCAATTGTTTAACTGGTTTCTACCTAAAGCTATGACGTCAATGAAAGCATGTCCGGCATCGTATCGAGTCAGTTTGGTTTTGCATTTTTTATATGGACACTAATTCTAATCGTGTAATTTCTTTCATTTAAGTTCCAATTATTCTAAAAAGTATTTTTTTTTTAAGTCTTCAGCATCCCACCCTGTATATTATATATAACTAGCGACCCGCCCCGGCTTCGCACGGGTGCAATGCTGATACTAAATACACTACAGAAAAACTGTGAACGTTGTATATAAAAACATAGCGGCCCGCTCCGGCTTCGCACGGGTATAAAATATATAGCCTATGTGATTAAAATCGATTCAGTAGTTTTGATTTATTCATTACTGCCCGTGGCCCGCACGCGTTTTTGGAGTAAAACAATCCCCCTTTCCCTATACCATGAAGAGGCACGCTCTTGCCGCACCGGGCGGCCGGCCGGTACCGCCGCAAACGCTACGTCCCGCAATTTTTAAATCTGTAATATCTTCGAAAATATTCACCTAAATCATACAGTGTAAAGGGCCATATAGATCTATATTAAATGAACAATGTATTCAAGGTATTTAATTGGTTAAGGATTAATGCTGTATTGGTTAAAATCGCTTAGAAAAGTAGCCATTATTTGTCGTAAAAAGTAAATGACAAAAAAAAGTTATTGTGGGTTATCCATAAGAGATAGACATATACCATCACGGACTTTTCTGTAGACCTTTTCAATATGTACAATACTTTAGTACATTATTTTGATAAAACTCGTAGGGTTCAGCCTGCGTTTGCAATGTAAGCGGAAAAAATGTAATTATTTACGACATCACATTAGAAACCTCAAAAATAACAGTACTTCTCCACTATTTAATGGATGTTATTATACATATAAACCTTCCTCTTGAATCACTCTATCTATTAAAAAAAACGCATCAAAATCCGTTGCGTAGTTTCAAAGATTTAAGCATACAAAGGGACATAGGGACAGAGAAAGCGACTTTGTTTTATACTATGTTGATAGTTCATTTATTTTTCTTTTTTAGGTGCGGATCCATAAAAATCTTAAATATTTTCATTCTACCTCTCCGCAACATCCTGTGTTACAAAACTTTCATTTAAAACCTTTTACAAAGTAAGATTAGAAAGGAAATCCTTTCCAATTTGCACTACAACGAGTGTCATCACTTGTCTCACACCCTTTAACTAGTGGCCCACAGACAATAAACCAATACGAACGCGCATTACGCAACTAACAGACCACGCACACCTAGATCACAAGTTTCCTATTGGTTGTGTCAATTATGAGCATGATCATATTTTGAGGCACGCCTGCCCCACCCCCAAGGCCCTTCTAACCACATTCATCTTTTCTTTGGTAATAATTAACTGCCCATCTTACATAGCCGTATGTCACGAAAATTTAATATTAACATTGCGTATCAATTACATATTCGTCTTTGTATGATGTTGACAGTCGTACACGCCTGTGTGTGCCTACTCGCGAATATTAACATAATGTACTCTGAAGAGTATATAAATATGGACGTCTGAAATACTGGAAGTCTTTGAATAATATATAACATAGACGGATCATGAAAATATTGTGGTTCAAAAGTCTAGTGTTATTTTGTTAGTACCATCGAAAAATACGTCTTTATTTTTTGCTTCCAAATAATTTAATGAAATCTTATTTTGTTACTTTGTAAAATAGGTCTTACTTTATTAAGAAGAACGTTTGTTCACCCAGGTTGTGTATATTTATTACTCTTATCATCATTATAATTTCAGCCGAAAGACGTCCATTGTTGGACACAGGCCTCCCCTGAGTGTCGCCATAATGACCGATCCTGTGCGTCTCGCATCCATCGGATTCCCGCAACCTTCACTAAGTCATCTTGTAGGTGGCCTTCCGACGCTGCGTCTTCTTCTTCGTCGTTTGATTTATTTTATGGTGGGAAATCACCACATGACTTTTCGCGCTCTTGGGTGGAATGAGAGCACATATCAGACTTTTACTGACTAAAGCCCACTCCTGTGTTCCTTCAATTGCCCTTTTCGTTACAGGGCTGTTGACTCCAAATGATCTTGCAGCGAAGTACGGAACCCAGCAGAAACAAAAAATCTTTTAAGAATAAATTAACTACAGCCTTCGAATCCACTTCAGGACAGAAGCCCCCACTGACCTTACAAAAGGACAAGTTAAACCCGCCTTTTTTAATATCATTCCGCACTATGTAAGCACCCCTTGCCCAGTTCTACAAATATACCCAGTGTAGAGACGTTTTTAATAAAACTCGACCGTATCAAACATCTCCGCGTTATGTTGAGCGCTCACAAAGCTCTTTGACTCTATTTAAAGCGTTACCTTGGCCATGTTATCCGATTTATTTCTCACTTACTTTTTTTTCGGGGTTTGGTTGGAGTTTTTACTTCTTTTCTCTGAGGAACTTCGGTTCTTAGAAAAACTGTACTTTAGCTTTAAAAGCTATTCATCACCATCGTCATTATTTCAGCCAAAAGACGTATACAATTGCCGAAACGGATCTTGAGCGCTCGGTGGCAGAGCGGGATCGCTTTGCGCATTCCATACAATGGCGAGCCAATCGTCGTCGGTGTTAGATGCATGCAGCAACGTAGGGAACGAATCAGGAGTAACGTCTACGACGCGATGGCGCGGCGAGCCAATCACGGACACTGCCCGCCCCTGCGTCTCACTTCGCACCACTAAAGAGACCGAATATTTGACTTCTGCGCAACTTGAAGCCAGCGCTCAAGATCCGTGACGGCAATTGTACAGCTGGGCATAGCCCTCCCAAAAGTGTCACGACTCTCACTAGATCATCGGTCAACCTTGTGAAAGGCCTTCAAACGCTGCATATTCCTATATACGGTCTCATTCCGCAATCTTTCGGCTCCATCGACCATTTTTCTATCATCACATTACTAAGTATTTTATAAAGGCGAAAGTTTGTGAGTACGGTTACTTTTTTACATTCGAATAGTTTTCTGGGACCATTTTCTACTTTCCTGCGGGCAAAGCCGCTGGCAGCAGCTAGTGATATTTAATTATTATTCGATAAGTAGGTAATTTATGAAGTTATGTTAAACAAAACGGTTTTTACCACATTATAGCACTACTTCGTAATGGTTGCGTAATGGTAATAAAAATGTCACAGTTTGGTAACAAGTGCCATTATATACCAAAGTGCAGTGCAAGAAGAGTCAATTTATGAGCAATTGAAAATTAATATTATCAGCACGCCTTATTTTGAGTGCCCTCTGTTTTATGATTACTTTTACAGTTATTTTCTTCACAAGAAAAAGAAGAAGAAAGAAAGAAAAGAAGAAGAAGTGTATTGAAAAACGTCGTATGATACAAGTGAGTATTTAATAATTAACGTTCTCGGCTCTCTTAAGACCCTCGCCACGGCTCGGGTCTAAATACCGCCTCGTCGGTTATCATTAACATTACACACTTATATCATAGTGTACTATATTAAAAGCTTGCATAATGCAATAATGAATACCAATACACCAGTTTAATAATATTTCAAAGCCATAAGCAAATAAAATCAATATAATGAACTAACACTACCACAGAAAATTATCATTACTGAACTACTAATTACTATCAAAGAGTAACAGTGGCTCTGTGGTAACGACCACGACTTACGTGTAGTAAATCGGGGAATGGTGACCACGTACCGGAAGACGCAGCGTTAGAAGGCCTCCTTCAAAATGGACCGATGACCTGGTAAGGGTTGCAGGAATCTGATGAATGCGAGATGCACAGGACCGTTCATTGTAGAGACACTTGAGGGAGGCCCATGTCCAACAGTGGGCGTCTTTTAGCTGAAATGATGATGATGAATTATGATATTTTACAAAATAACAAAATAAGATTTCTTATTAAATAATCGTGTGGCGCCAGTGACTGAAAAGTTGAAAGGTAATCGGTTGTCTTGGTATGTTCATGTGAAGAGGAGAGATAAAGCGCATATTACTAAAAGAGTTCTGGGGGTAAGGGCAGGAAAAAGAAGAATCGTCACGGGTTCAAACTCAGGCAGGCGCTTTACTTTCTGTAATGGTTCATCATCACTGCCCTAGAAACGATTTTTGAGGAAACTAGCATGTTTTCATTTATTTATTTTATGTTGTGACGCCAAAAAAAAAGAAGACATGTACTCAAAATTCTAGTACCTATAAAACAAATAGCTACACTGTTTTAAGCGACATTATATGCAAGAAAAATGGATCATCGTTTGTATGTATATGGTAACTTTTTATTTTAACCTTTATGCGAAAGACGTTGAGGTGTATTTGCTCAACTATTTTCCTGTTAATGGTTTTACTCTCCATGTTTAATACCTACATTAAACGCAAAGTTGTTGACATGAGTGGTTAGTCCATGCACAGATGTAGGAGTGATGCTTGGTGGTCCAGTATCGAGACGTACCTCCGCTGCCTCGACAAATTTCAGAACAAACAGCCCCCTTAGCCAAGTAACAACCGTTTCGCTTGCATCGAACGCCTCGAGTTGGCCACTCCCCCGATTTTTTCGTTCTGACCACGTGACTGAGCGTTGAGATGACGTCATTCCCGTACATTTGAAGTTTTCTTGTAGCTAGCTAACTACATAAAACTACCCATTGTACACTTATTTTTTATAAAGTTTATCTTGTACTTTTTAATAATGTTTGTATTGTTTTGTGTTGTGTACAATAAAAAATACAATAAATAAATGGTACCTTTTTTTTTTTTTTTTTTTTTTATGGTGGGAAAAATCATGCATTGACATCCCCCGCCCTTGGGCGGAGCGGGAGATAGTGTCAGACTCTTACTGACTAAAAGACCCACCCCGTTCCTTCTAGCCTTCATACCGGGGCTCGAGCGCCCTTTCGGATAACCCTGGCCCCAGTAGGCTTCGACCCGGCTGGGTCCCTGCTGTTGCTGACAACTCCTTGAGGCGCGCGGGAACAGTGCGCGCCGTCGACGACATGGGCTTGGTCCGGACAGTTACCGGACGGCCGGACAGCGAGCTACCCATTGCTCACTGTCCGCAAGCCCGCGTCTACGTTGGCCGGAAATCGGGATCAGAATCCCGGCGATAACGCCGTTGCCTGATGCGTTCGGCCTCCTCCTTTGCAAGCATTACTGCTTCACAGAAGTCGGCGACCGCCTGCCACTCCTCCTCGCTCCGGACCATGGCCTCAACCAAGGCCCGGCGCGAGAGGTCTCCGCCGCCGATCGCCCCCACGAGGGCACGGCGATGCTCCGCCCAAGCAGGGCACACCTCGACTGTGTGCTCCACCGTGTCCTCCGGGCGTTCCGCACAGTGGCGACACCCGGGCGTCACTTCCGCATGAATCCGGTGTAGGAAACTCCCGAACGAACCATGTCCGGTGAGGACCTGCGTCATGCGGAAGGTAAGGACGCCGTGAGGCCTTTCCAGCCACGCCTCAAAGAGGGGACTTACCGCCATGATTGTGGCGTGCCCAGCACTGGGTTGCGATAGTCGTTGACGCCATTTCACCATGAGATCCCGCCGGAGCTCTGTCCGCCATGCCGTGACCTGTCGCGGCAGCGGACTTTCACCCCGGCGTTGCATCTCCACGCGCATATCGTGCATGTGTGCAAGGACTGTTGCCTCCAGATCCCACGGTGGTAGGCCAGCCAGAAGGCTCGCCGCTTCGCGGGAGACCGTGCAGTATCCCCGCACCATCCTTATCGCCATGACTCTCTGGCAGGCGTTCAGTATGGCCGCCGGTTGCTTTTTCAGCGACGGCGCCCACACCGGCGCCCCGTAGAGGGCCATGGACCGAACGATCCCCGCGTAGAGCCTCCGGCAGGAGGCGTCTGGACCCCCAAGGTTGGGCAGGAGCCGCTTGAGCGCAGCCCCAGCCCGGCTGAGTTTGGGAGCCAGACGTCGGAAATGCTCCACGAAATTCCACCGGCTGTCGAGGACGAGTCCCAGGTACTTCATCGTCGACCCGACACCGATGTGAACTCCTCCTACCGTTAGTTGGGAACTCAATGGCGGCGCGTTCCGAGACCGGCGACCGTGAAAACACATCGCCTCGGATTTGTGAAGCGCCACCTTGAGTCCCAACTCCTGGATCCGATCAACGACCATCGCAACCCCGCGTGTCGCTAGAGCGACCGCCGCCTGGTACGACTCTCCCCGCGCTAGGACCAGCGTGTCGTCTGCGTAGCAAACCACGCTGACCCCGTCAGGGAAGTCGCCGCGCAGCACGTAGTCGTACCCGATGTTCCACAAGGGTGGCCCTAGTACCGACCCCTGCGGAACACCGCACGACATCTCTCGACGTTTCCAGTCTCCCTGGTGACCGGGGTAGACTATAAGTCTCTCCGACAGATAGGCCTCGACCACTCGACAGAGGTACTCGGGCACCCGGTGGTACCGGAGTGCCCTCCGGATCGTACTCCAGGGCAGGGAGTTGAACGCGTTGGCAATGTCCAAGGACACTGCCACGACACACCTGCCCCGGGACACCGCATCCCCCGTCGTGAGGGCTCGCACGCGCATGATGGCGTCCACTGTAGAGCGCATCCTGCGAAAGCCGAACTGTCCGTCCGAAAGGTCCGGCCCCACTCGTGTTAGGCGCCCGACGAGGCGGTTTGCAATAACTCTCTCAAAGAGCTTGCCCACCTCGTCGAGCAGCACAAAATAAATGGTACCTAAAGGAATACAAGTGGTGTCTAGTCCAAAAAAGTCATACATTTCCTCTCGCCCCACCCAGAGTGGGAAAGTTTACTTAAAGATTTCCTACCTTCAAAAAATTAAACAGGTTATACTCTACCTTTGTACAAAAATTCATTCAAATCCATTGAGCCATTTAACAGTGAATAAACATCAAATATACAAACATTCAGACTTGCAAACATCGAAACTGACATTATTTTATAATAATATTCTATTCACTCCATAAAAAAGACATTAAAGCCGTCAAAAAGATTTTCCCCAACGAACGAATGAAGTCGGAAAAGTTCACCGAATGAATTGATAACGATGAATGAATGAACGAACGAACTAAGTTTATTTCGTCGGCAGCGGTGCAGTAAAATGTATAGGAATTATTGCGATTTCATTTTAACTTGTATTCGTTGACATTTTAATGAAAGTGCAGAAATTGTGGAAAGGAAATATTTAAATTATTGGTTTGAATACGAGCTTTTTACTCTGGTAAGTGAATCGTTTATTTTTGTAATACTATTAAATAATGTTAAAACCATTGAATGATTCTTTATTCTCAAACCCAATCGGGTTTTGATTTTTCAAAATAGACGTCGTTTTGTCGTTTCGTCTTTCAACAGGAGCCTGGCAGAAAGTTACATTTTTTCTAGAGAAAGAAGCTTTTAAGGTTACCGACATAGCTCGAAGAATCGCTAAACTTAAGTGGCAATGGGCAAGACACATTGCACGCAAACCAGATGGTCGATGGGGACGAAAGTTTAATGGCGATTGCGTACTGAAAGACGTAGCGTTGGAAGGCCTCCAACAAGGTGAAAGGGTCGCGGGAATCCGATGGATGCGTGACGCACAGGGCCGGTCGTTGTGGCGACGCTTGGTGGAGGTCTATTTCCAACAGTGGACGTCTTTCGGCTTATATGATAATGATGGTGATGGTGCGCTACCCAGATAGTAAAAAGCGCAGGCCCGCGCCTACAGTGGCTGATAGTGGTTACCTTACACTATGTAAATTCCTTCATGCGTAAGGCCGCCTCCTTCGCTAGCATTGCTGCTTCGCAGAAGGAGGCAACCTCATTCTATTCCCTTTCGCTTCAGACCATGGCTTGACCCAGGGCCCGACGCAATGTTACGTTATTATTTCGAACCTAGTCTTTTTACAATTTAAACTTTTACGCATCTTTAACTTCTAATAAACGCTCTGTCTGCAAATACTAACTTACTTAAGTAAATATTTTTCAGGCACCGTGCGGTACTTAAGAGAAAAACATCCTATTTAAAAAGTTTCAAAGAAAAATACAAAGAATTTTCCTCATTAAGCCTTAGTTTAGTTCCAAGGTCACGGTTGATCAATCTGGTTGAAAAGCCGACAAATAACCGCCTTACCTTGTTTGTGTCAGTTTGGGAACAATTCTCGTTTCATTACGAGGCTCCGCGATTTTCGATCGAGTCGTTTATTTTTTCACATGCTGGTAATTTTGGATGTAAACAGTTTTTTGTCAAGTCTGTGATGTGGGAAATTCAAATTTATCAAAGAATTTCTACACTTAAAGAAAAAAGCTGCTACTTCTTTTTCTTTTCGTGTTGATAGATTTAGATTGAATTTTCCGTGAGTATTTGGCAACTAAGGTTCGCCGACATAGCACAAAGAATTGCCAAAATTAAGTTGCAATGGGAAGGGCACATTGCTCGCAGAACAGATGGCCGTTGGGGCCGAAACGTTTTGGAGTGGCGACCGCGTACCGGAAGACGCAGTGTTGGAAGGCCTCCTACAAGGTGGACCGACGACCTGGTGTAGGTAGCGGGAAACCGATGGATGCGGGACGCACAGGAACGTTCGATGTGGCGACGCTTGGGGGAGGCCTGTCCAACAGTGGACGTGTATAGGCTGAAATGATGATGATTTGGCAACCTGTACTGCTTTGTCATTAGCCTCGTATAAATCTCAGAAAGCTTACACGATCAATTTTAGCTACTCATACATTCCAAATATAAGAATCCAATATCTCTGGACCCGATCCGGTCATAAAACTATACTTAGTAGAGTCATAAGACCGACGAGCCTGATATTTCTCTCTCAAGTGCATTGAAATGCGTTTCTTGAGTCTTTAACTGAAAAAATTGGTTTTTTTTTTAGCATATCTCCGTATCATACGTATTTATTATTGAAATTTGAAATCTATACTCATTATTATATATAATAATTATATTGTTAGTTTATTTTTGTTTCAAAAAAATTGCTGTTTTTATTTTTTACATAGCACCATGTATTCAGGAAGAAAAAACTGACTCCTGAATACTTTGTTACGGAATTCTTCATGAACATTATTTTTTTATCATTATTTTGTAAGGACTTTTATAAAATGAAGAAATTATAAATGATATTTAATTTGCAAATAAATTCTAAGATACTTTCACACGCCAATTTTTTTTTCGTTAGTTTAAACTAGATGAGAAGAAACACCGAAACAAATACAGAGGTCAAAATCTCTTCTAGAGCTCATGTAGTAATATATAACGGTCAAATTATATGAGAATCATACATTATTAGCGTCTCATAGTATTTTGAGGAAAATACAACACAGCTTTTAGTGTACTTCTTCAGGCAGTGCAAGCATTTGTCAGTATTCGCAAAGCTCAACTCAGGACTACTAAGGAGCTCAACGACTTGACAAACAATACCAAAGAAAGGATATTTGGATAGGACGCATTATGTACTCAAAATTGCCAGAGATTATGTTAAAATTACAGAAAAGGAAAAAATAATCCACATTATCTCCACATTCACAATAATAAAATAAAATTTACAAAAATGCAACGCTTACCAAAGTAAATATTGCAAATTGTAAAATAAAGTACAAAAAATAAATAAATCTAAAAATTTAAAAACTGTAAGAATATTATCATTTTATAGTACCCATTAGCATACACTTTTACCTACAACGCAAAATTTAACAGAGAAGTCCAGAACTACCTTCAACTCTGCTAAAATATTATAAACGGCAAACAAATCTCAACTGCATTCTGAACCATTCACTTTGAATAATTGAATAAGTCTGACGAAACCCCACGGAGTCCCCCGAACCCCACGGAGTCCGTACCTGCTGTTTTACGATTCACTAGGTAATTATTCAGACGGGCACAGCCGGGGGATCTCGTAGTTCATGAGACATCAACTGCGATTCGTGCATCATTTATTCATTTATTTAGGAACTTTGTGAGCGTTTTGATGTTTGAAATGAAGGTACTTAATTATTTTGGATTTTCAGTGTGAAACGGATTTAAAGGCTACCTTCTAGAGATCTTTTATTTCTTTATTTTAGTATCAGGAAATCATATAAACTATACTAATATATTAAAAAAAGGTAAAGTTTGTTTTTTTTTTGTTTGTAGGAGGAAATCTTTGAAAATACTGGTCCGATTGCGAAATTTTTTTCACCGATAGAAAGGAGCTTTATTTTAGAGTGACATAGATATTATGTACTCGGGCAAAAGCAAGTCAAATATATTTTCGCGTTCTGAGTAAAGCGAAAGAGACTGTCAGACTTCAACTGAATAAAACCACTCCTGCATCCTTCAGTTGCCCTTGGCGTTCTTTCACGGACCACAGGCATCTTTTTCAGAAAATCCCTGCGGCACTAACTGGCATCGATTTTATTGGGCCCTACAGTATGCAGATATCTCTTTGAGGACGCGTGCTATGCGCTGTCGACGACTTGGACTTGGTTTTATGATGATTACCTGAGGGTATCATGACGAGCTACCCATTGCTCGTTGTCTGCAAGCCCGAGCTTACGAGAACCAAAAGAGGGGACCACCATGATTATGGATTCCTCACACGGTGAGTTGTAAGTGAGTACTATGCGAAACATATTTATCTAATTACTCTAATATTTTATAGGTGAAGTTAATATGTGTCTGTTATAGTTATCGACACGGATCTTGAGCACTGGCTTCAAGTTGCGCAGAAGTCAAATATTCGGTCTCTTTAGTGGTGCGATGTCAGACGCGGGGGCAAGGAATGTCAGTGATTTGCTCGCGCGCCATCGCGTCATAGACGTCACTCCTGATTCGTTCCCTGCGCTTGCTGCATGTGTCTAACAACAACAACGCAATCGTTGTTGCTCGCCAATGTATGGAATGCACAAAGCGATCCCCACTCTGTCGTCGAGCGCTCAAGATCCGTGCCGGTAACTAAACATAAACTAAACAACTTGCACACACGTAGACCATGTCTTGAAATAGCATATTATATGTTTTTTTTTTTAGTGTGTTCCCATGGGATAAATTTCTACTTTCACGCAAGTGAAGTCACTATCAAGAACTAGTTTTACAATAAAACACATCTTATTCATTCACACTAGTTATACAACACGGAACCTGAAGCGGAGAACACACAGCGCGCTATTTGTAGCGACGTTAAGCTGTCGTTCTTCATCTCTCATACAATTACTTGCTCGGCACTGAGCGGTGTTGAGAGAAACCATTTTATTTTGTTGTGTAAATAACTTAATATTATTTATTATTTTTTGACTTCTAACAGATTTAAGAATGCACCAGCTGGGTTGTCTCTCCAGCACCCTTTGCTGACTAGTAAAAAATGGTTAAGACACCGTACCTTTATTATCATTAGAAAGAAAGGTTAAAACCAACTCTGCAAAAGTGAATGAAAATTATTGGATTTTTACACTTTTTCTTTTAGGGTGGGAAATCATCCAATGACATCTCCCGTCCTCGTGCGGAACGAGAGGGTGTGTCAGACTTTTACTGACTAAAACCCACTCCTCATTGCCCTTCATATCAGGGCCGAATCTACCTTTCAGAAATAGATCCTTGGCAGCAGGTTTCGACCCTGCTGGGCCCCTAGTTTGTTAACAACTCCTTGAGGCGTGCGTGGTACGATACACGCCGTCGACGTCTTGGGCTCGGTCCGGACGGTTACTGGACGGCGAGTTACCCATTGCTCGCCGCCCGCAATCCCGGCGATCCCAAAAGGGAGTAGTCTGCGGTGGGGATTAGGCATTAAATTTTACATTATAACTATATACTGGACTACACATAATACGTATAAAATTAACATTATCTTGCATAAAAAAACAATACAACAATACTTATTACGTATAAAAGCATAATTATTAGCCTTATAATGTCCCACTGCTGGGGATCAGGCTACTCTCTAGAAGGAACCGGCCGTAATCCACCACGCAGGCTCTGTACGAGTTTTTACATGTCAACAGGTCTTCGAATTTCACTTTCGTTACGATGTTTTTCTTCACCGATTTCAGAGCAGTGGTGCTAAAATAAATTACCTATATTAAAGTAATAAGTATGGCTGGGTTTGAACCCGCGACCCACATCTTGTGAGTCGGGGCTGTTACCACTGGACCACCACTACTCATTATTATAATTATATTGAGAAGATGATATATGAAAGCTAAATAGAACTAGTTTTCTTAGGAAAGGATTGAAGCCTCAGGCATGATCCCGTTATTTATTATTGACATAAATAATACAACAATATTTTTGTTTTTCCAATTATATTATCTACAGTGGTTCTTATTCCAACTTCCTTAAAAGATTTCCCAGCCACATTTTGCCCGGACTACTATTTATAAGGGACATATTGCAACAAATTGCATATTTATGAGGGTCTGAGAAATGCGGCGGATGATAAATATCAGGCGGATGTGACGTCACGACACACGCTTCCTCTGCAGGTGAACTTAGCGCGCCGGGAGGGAGGCTTTAGTGGGGACGAGGACGATACGATTACGACTGTCATACGATTAGCCAGTATGACAATACTTCATAATTTTTTACTCGCACTAGGAACTCTTTTCTATGTTTATCTTGGGTACGTTTAACACATGTAAACTCACATACAAATCACCCCGAAAAAAATCCGATACGAGAATCGAACCTACGACACACAGTATAGCAGCTAAACACTCAGCCACTGCAAACAACCGTTCCATCAATATCGGTAGCCGGCGTGCCCTAGAACCAGAAACTTGAAGACACGTGATATCCACCATTCCGCACTGGGCCAGCGTGGTGGATTACGGCTGATACCACCTGTTTCAATATTATAAGGCTGATTATACTTTACAACGTTAGGTATGTCTATCTTTGAAGAACGTCACTTGGTTATTAATATATGTATTTTTACTTGCTAAAAATGTTCACAATATTATATTAATATATAGATGGATTGCTGCACCCCAGAGATTAAACATAGTTTACCCGTACACATTTTATCAATTATGTAAGTAAATCGGTTTATCTTTTTGTTACTTCTTCACTTTTTAATGGTTGAATTGATTCGATACCATTATCCTATTTTAGCATAAAAATTAGTTTTTCATCACGGGAGTACTCATACGATCCCACGTGAAGCTACTTGAAAAATATCCTATCTATTCTCAATATCCTGTCTATTCTAGAAAATGGTTTATCCGTGTGTCAAATTTTATCTAAATTTGTTTAGCAATTTTGATGTAAATGAGTACCTAACTTAAACACAAACGCGTGAAGTGTGATTTACGACTCTTTTAGCATCGGTTTGCGACCCAATACACCAATAGGCACAAAATGCCGAGCTGTTGGGTAAACGAGACTAGTTTTTAATCTCATTCTTGCTGAAATAGGCAACTTATAATTAAAAGAAGTATAAGTGTTAACTTGAGTAAATAATAATTCACAAATCGATTATTTAGTGTTGACGCAGCCTCCCACAAAGTGGACTGATGACCAAAATCAAAATGACTTATTTCACATGGGCCTACATTGGCACTTATAAAACGTTAGAATCTAGCGCACGGTTTTACTTGCTCGTTTCCTGTGGAGAAGAATCAACAAGAAACTCTACGATTACTATTTAAAAAAAATGCTTCAACAGAATCGAGAGAATTCGATGTAGCGAGATACTTAGGGGAGACGTGTGTCCAACAGCTGTTGACATCTTCCGGCTAAAACGATGATGGTGATGATGATAAAATTATTTCAGTAGGCAACACTTTACGACTAGTTTATTTTTTTTTTTCTTAACAAAGTCGTTCGCTTTAAATACAGTGGAGTTAAATATTTCAGTCGGAGTATGAAATATTGCCGACGATATATAAATGTTATATTTTAATATACTCGTGAATAACACTAATATATCCGCTACTAAGAGATATAGTCATACTATTTGTATGAGTTTTATTTACGAAAATGTTTTAGAAGTTCACGAATTTTTTCTAGGGAAAATATAAAACACCAATGGTTCCAATTTTTTCCGAGACATAACACATCAGATCAATTCAGGATGGATGAAATGGCGACAAGTCACAGGAACAACTTATGACCCACGAATGCCTCTCAAGTTGAAGGGTAAAATCTAAAAGTCTGTGATAAGACCTGTCATGCTGTATGGATCAGAATGTATAGTGTCTTTGAACAAGATGGATGAAAAAAGATTGCATGTAGCGGAGATGAGAATGTTGAAATGGTTGTGGTGTGACGAGATTGGATAAAGTGAGAAATTAGTATATTTAGACGAAGTTTGAAAGTGGCGCCAGTGACTGACAAGTTGAAAGGGAATCGTTTGTCTTGGTATTGACATTGTGTGGACTGCCCGGAGGACACGGTGGTGCATACGATAGAGGCGTGCCCCGCCTGGGCAGAGCACCGCCGTGACCTCATGGGGGCGCTCGGTGGCAACGATCTCTCGCGTCGTGCCTTGGTACAGGCCATGGTCCGCAGCGAGGAGGAGTGGCAGGCAGTCGCCTCCTTCTGCGAAGCAATTAATGCTAGAAAAGGAGGTGGCAGCACGCGCGAGACAATGGCCTTCGCGCTCCAGCCGCCGGGATTCCAATCCTGATTTCCAGCCACCGTAGGCGTGTGCTTGCGGACAGTGAGCAATGGGTAGCTCACTGTCCGACCGTCCGGTAACTGTCTGGACCGAGCCCAAGTCGTCGACAGCGCGTAGTGTTTCACGCGTGCCTCAAGGAGTTGTCAGTAGCCGCAGGGGCCCAGCAGGATTGAAACTTACTGGGACCATAGGTGATGCGAAAGTGATCCCCGGGGCCTCACCCTCGAAAAATGCCAAAGAAGGTAAAGGAGTGGGTTTTTAGTGAGTAAAAGTCTGAAACGCCCTCCCGCTCCGCATTAAATAAAAAAAATACCCTTTATCTTAAGAACGCGTAAATGTATTGAGTTGAAATTAAAACCATGTAGTCAAGTTTGCAATCCTTTCACGCTGTGAAAAAATCAAACTTCTAAGTAAACGAATAACAAAGATTTTGATACTCTCCAAGATCGAAATTCATGGGGTGCTTCCCGTTGATCCAGAATTCTGAAATTTGACACAAAGCAAGGTGTTATGTATAGGAGTAAATCTGGAAACAGTAAATTGGTTGTTACCTACGTCACAAGAAATTTATTATTTTTTTTGCAATTCGAAAAATTCTCCGAGGCTCCATTCGGGAATAGTAATTGCCTTTCCAACAAGATGTATACGCTATTGAGGAGTAAATATAAACAAAAAAAAATCTTTTTTAGTATAGTTTAAATTTTAGATTGACGCGACGAAACTAATTTTGTGTAAATCTCGTGAATAAATAAACTAAGTAAACAAAGTGTATTAAAAGTTTATATTTAATAAGATTTCAAGTCAAAATCGTAAAACTTAAAACTAGAAATTGCATTTTGCAAACATTTAAAACTAAAGAAAAAAACTGGACAAGTGAGAGTTAGACTCACGAACTGAGGGTTCCGTACAAACTTACCTATGTAAATTCAATTCCCGAATGGAGTCTCAAAGATTTTTCAGAATCGCAAATAAAGCATTTTTTAACGTAACAACTTTACTGTATTCAGATTTATTCTTATACTTGTGTTATAAGACCTTGCTTTATGCCGAATGTCAGGATTCTAGGTCAACGGGAAATAAATACCCTACTAATTTTGATTCCGATTGAGTGTTGAAATATACGTTTTTGCGAATTAAAAGGCCGTATCTTTTTTTTCATTACTTAGAAGTTTTTTTTTTCATGGCTTCGAGAGACTGCAGATCTGAGTATATAGTTTAATTTCAACTCGATACCTTTACGCGTTCCCGAGATAAAGGGTCTTGACAGACAGACAGACATCAAAGTTATCCGATAAGGGTTCCGCTTATTTCTCCTGAGGTACGGAACCCTAAAAATAATAATTTCTTTTCTTGACTATCGTAACAAACACAATTTTACAGAAACGAGTACTTTATTCTTAACTATAATATGTATTATACCATCATACACAAAGTCACATTGAGTTACGTTGCAACCTTAGTGCTACGGCGTAGTAACTAAATTATGTAGCTTCGTAGCGCCGTAGCTTCGTAGCAGCGCTACGGCGCTCCGTAGCTCCATACTGCTACGACGTAGCAAGTTCTACGTAACAACGCCGTAGCAAGCGTAGCTAAGTGGCGTCTACGACAAAGGCTTTTGGTTAAATAGTTTCATTCTCTTGATATTGTTTTGAGAATGTAGTTGCGAAGTTATAATGTTTTGGTTGAGAAAAGTTATTGTTGAGTAGCTACTTGAGATTGAAGATTATTTTGTTTGAGTTAGAAGGTTTTAGTAAATGCAATTATTTTATACATAGTTTTTAATCAAAAAGAGTCTTAACCTACTTTTTGCTAGGCTACTGTTAAAATGCATCCTTGCTAAAAGGCGAACTCACATTTTAATGATTGGTGGAAGCACATTTTGTTTTTACTTTGCCTATAATAGGATTTACCTTTGTATCGTGAATGCATTCACAAACATATTACCTCACATACAGAATACACCCAGACCCGTAACATCTATCTGTATCCCATTTGTTTCGTGCGGGAATCAAACCCACCGCACTCAATATTTTAACAATTACAGCCATATTAATTATTTGCTAGCAGCTTTGCACGTGCTGACGTTCTTTTAAGCTATTGCTTAGCTTCTATCGCGGGCCTTGAGCGTGGAGACCGAATCCAGAAATTCCGTAACGAAAATAACCTGACACTCTCCACTCATTTGTTTTCTTATCGGTCACCACACTTTTTATGAATGCAGTATTTTTTTCCTTTGTTTTTTTTTCTCTTTGATATTAATTGGAGTTACACTTTTTGAGCGTGAAAAACAAAGGAAAAAAATACTGCATAAAAAAAAACAAAGAAAAAAAAATACTGCATAAATAAAATAAATAAATAATTATAACTGCATAAGTTGATAAAAAATGCTATGCAATAGCTTTACCGCGGCAGGCCCCGAGTGCCACACGTCTTTTTTTTTAATTGATATAAACTAGTGCCTTACTGCGATCCTACCTGGTGGTAAGCAGTGATTGAATCTCTGATAATAAGGCGCACTAGTTTTTCTTTGAGGAAGGTATAGGCATTACACGCAATGCCGACCCACCGACCAGACGGTGAGCTATCCATAAATTATTACACCCAGACACAGAATAAATGATCGTTCTCACACAAAAATTCATTGTGGGTGGGAATCGAACCCACAACCTACGGCATAACAATCAGGGCCACTAACCGCTAGACCAGTCGAGCATTACTGGTTAGGAGGTGACTGCATTCCATTCCCATTTTCCCCACCATGGCCTACTACTTGAGCCTGGTACGAGAAGTGGTCATCACCGAGGATACGGTTGTGCTCCACCAAAGCGGGAGAAGTAAGTAAGTAGAAATGTGTTCTCTACTTAATCCTCCGGACGGTTCGTGCCTTAATCCGCAACAGGAACTTTACAAACTTACCATGTCGGTGAGGATCTGTATCAGGCGGAAGGTAAGAAAGCTGTATTGCCTCTCTAACCACTCCTCAAAAGAGAGGGAACTTACTGACGCGATTATAACGTACTTAGACGTAACCTAACTGGGAGTTAAATTAAAAAAAAAAACCATTGAGACTTTCATCATCATCATATCAGCCGAAGGTCATCTGTTGGACTTAGGCCTCCTCCAAGTGCCGCCATGTCCTGTGCGTCTCGCATCCATCGCATTCCCGCGACTCTCATCAGGTCATGGGTCCGCATTGTGGGAGGCCTTCCGAGGTTGCGTTTTCCGGTTCGCTGTTGCCACTCTAGAACCTTTCAGCCCCATCGATCATCCGTTCTACGAGCAATGTGTCCTGCCCACTACCACTTAAGTTTGGCGATTCTACGGGCTATGTCGGCGACCTTGGTTTTCCTGCAGATATCTTTATTCCTGATACGATCACGCAAGGAAACTTCGAGCTCGGACGGCCCTTTTTATTGCTCTTTGGGTGACTTTAAGCCTTCTGATGAGGCCCATTGTAAACGACCACTTTTCATGGACTTTCGTCTTGAGACACTGTGGTATGTGCGTTCAGCCGGTGCAACAATCAAATCACAAATCTACACCATCTACACTAATATTACAATATTAAAAACAGGTATTTGTTTTTTTTTTTAGCTTGAAGGAGGTAATCTCTGAAAGTACTGGTCCGATTGCTAAAATTTTTACACCGATAGAAAGCTGCTTTATTCTTGAGTAACATGGGCTATATTTTATGTCCGCAGGCGAAGTTGCGGGCAAAAGCTAGTTCATAATACACTATACAATACAGTTGTATAGCCTTTTCACTGATACAATACAGTTGTAGAGACACAATCAAAGAGTTCGTCTGAGCGAAGCCTTCTGTTTGTCTATATCACAAGAGAACGACTCTTGCAAACAAATAAAACGGCTCGATCTGTGACAAACTCGCTACTGCACAAGTTTTTTCATTTTTCGCTAACAGCTGAGCTTTGAGTATGAATAAGGCAACGTATGAACTGGTAATTTTGTGTTTTTTTTTTTTTAATGATACGCGTTTGTTCACTATCTCACCAGATGGAAAGCGATGATAGTCAATTATTTATTTAAATCAATAAACATAATCGTTTTCGATGTTTCGTGCTAAATAGTATAATGTAACGGTTTCGTTGAACCCTTGGTTGCAAGCATCAGCCAGGGTTCCTGAGTCCAATTCATGGATGGTTTTTTATCGGTTGTTCTATTAAGCAAATAAACGACTTTCTCTAAAATTCTAATATAATATTTTTTAATTAAAAATGGTATATAGTATAAGCTGTACCAAATAGATTTATAAAATCTTAATTTACTTTTCATTTAATAAAAAATAAAAATGTCACTAGTTCCTGGTATGTTAATTTAAACATGAAACCGGCTTTAAGCCAATTATCGACTTTGCTTTATCCCAATCAATGTACTTGTGCACTCCATTGCTCATGTATATACCCTTTGACAGCTAGCAGGGGAAGCGAATAGGATTAACGGGATCAGCAAGCAAGGAAGTAAAGTTGTATGGACGGAGTTTATTAGCAGTTGTGTGGATGAAGGTGGAGGGTTTGTGACGCCGATGTGTGTCACGCTATTAATGTTATAAAGCCAAAAGTTTGTTTATGACATGCATGCATGTGTGTGTGGAGGGGCAACGGCCCCGACTTACGAGTTGTAAGTCGCGGGTTCAAACCCAGCCAGGCGCATTACTTTGTGTAATTTATTTCATCACCACTGCTCTCCAAACGATGAAGGAAAATATCGTGAGGAAACCGGCATGTTCTAGAACCAAAAATTTGAAGACATGTGACATGAACCAACCCGCACTAGGCCCACGTGGTAGATTACCGCCCGTTCTCCTCTTCTGAAGAATGAAGTCGCCCACTGCTTAATCGCCTCCCACAAACGTTGCTACATCAACCAGTCTCGAGCTCTTCAGATTTGGTCGGATCTTGCGGCCTCTACAAGATCATCAGCCTTCTGTAACTTGGCATAACTTTACAAAAACAAAAAGAGCTCACGTTTGATCACTATCTTACCATGATGGTATGCAATGATGTGTAGAAGTAACCTATTCACACTTGATTAAAAAACCCCTAAGTTGTTACTAGGAATAGCAGATTCCTACTGGAAATTCCACTCCTTAGCTGTACACATAACGAAGGTGCTCCTAAAACGTTTATTGTATATGGATGGGATGTACGAGTACATCACGTAACGGTGGAATAATGCCGTACCTACGTTTTTAGGTGGAAAAACACCTATTAGCTTTTCTTGGGCTAGATGGAGCAAGAGAGTTTTACTGACTTTTACTGAGCTCATCTGTTTTTGATTTACCCTTTGCGTTTTTGGGCTTCTGTAACTGTTTTAAACAATCCCGCAGGACCATAACCCAACATGCGAGCTTAGTTTGAGTTGGTGGATATATCCGATTTTTTTTAGTTCTGGTTTCCAATGGTAAGTCAAAAGTCAAACTCTCAAAGTGGTTAGTGACCCTAACTATGCTATGCCGAAGTTTATGGGTTCAATTCCTATGAAAGACAAATGTTTGTGTGATGAGAACGATCATTTTGTCTGTGTCTAGGTGTATATATTTAAAAATATATAGGTAAGTATGTTTATCAGTTGTCTAGTACTTATAGCAGACACTGTGCTTAGTTTGAGATTTGATAGCGTTGTGCGAAAGTTGTTGATAAAAAACTCCTATAAAACCTTAACGATTCCACTATTGCCTCTTAAAAATCCATCGACCAATCTTCCAGTCTTCCTGTTCAACAGACAGATCATTCCACTTTAAAACAACATTAGCATCGGAATAACAAGCTATTCTTAACACAACATCGCATCGAGTCGCGAACTCAACCCTCCTGTGAGACAACTTGTTTCCACCCCTCCTCTTCCCCCTCTCAACCCTCCCAGAACAATTAGCCACTGCATTAAAATATAGCTCTGAGACAGAAGGAACTTGTTATTGTGGAAATGTTTCAATTTCTTTGGTCATTTGTTACAGGAGAATGAGATGAGAGTATTATTGTGAAGTGAGTGTCTCAATGAACTGCTGAAGAAGACTCACACTTGGAATTACTCCTGCATTTTGTTTTTTTTTTTAGATAGAAGAACATCCAAAGACATCTCCCGCCCTTGAACGGAGCGGCAGGGCATGTCAGACTTTTACTGAATAAAACCCACTTCTGTTCCTTCTTTGTCTTCGTTCCAATGCCTCGGGGTTCTCTTTTGCACAGCTCATGGTCCCGGTAGGCGCGCGGGAAAAGTACGGGCCGTCGACGACTTAGGCTTGTTCCGGATGGTTAACGGATGGTCGGACGGCGAATTACCCATTGCTCGCCATTCTCAAGCCCTCACCTACAGTGGCTGGAAATCAGGATTGGGATCCCGGGACGTGAAGGCCGTTTAATTGTGCATGTGACCGTCTCCTTTAATAGCATTAGTGCTTCGTAGAAGGAGGTGACCGCCTGCTATTCCTCATCGTTCTTCTCATACAAATATTTGTTCCGGGCGGTAGTCAAACCGATGACTGCGCGTCATCGGTTCGATTCAGCCACCAATGGCTTAACCACTGCACCAACTGTACTTTCAAAGCATACAACCGTAACAGTAATACTAGGTAACTTTACAAACAGAATGAAAAAATGCACTCACCAATTCCCAATGAACACCACTTGAAAGTGATAGCCAATAGACAGCCGGCGGCAACTGTGTGTGATTGGCTCCATCAATCAACTGTGACGTCATGCGCCGCTAATTGCCACACAACCCGGTTGCGGACGCCATATTAGCTAACACAGCTAGAAAAAGTTTGGTGGGTTTTAAAATTGAGATTGTATCGAAAACTAAGGCTCAATTTTTGGACCAACAAAGTCAACACCTTAGCGTTTGGGTTTTAAAGCATAGTCGACCTTATATTGATCCCACTATTAGGATTCCTCTCCTTCTCAAGGACAAGGGCCGTAGTCCACCACGCAGGCCCAATGCGTGTTGGTGGATGTCATATGTCTTCGAATGTTTTGAATCTAGAACATGCCAGTTTCCTCACGTTGTTTTCGTGACGTTGATTCGTTGGGTTAACACCCGGGATCAGCAACTCGTAAGTCGGAGCCGTTAACACTCGGCCATATTTAATAATAATATAATAATAATATTCCACAACGCTATATAGTCCCCAACAAAACAGAGCGTGCTATGAGTACTAGACAACTGATAAACATACTTATATATTCTTAATATAGATAACACCGGGACACAAAAAAAAAAATAATAATCGTGCTCATAACACAAACATTTGTTTTAGGCGGGAATCGAACCCACGACCTCCGGCACAATGTACTGTAACTGGTAAAGGTCCTAACAGATTTTATTTTTATAATTGCTAAATTTGTTTGTTTGTTTTTTTTTTTATTACACTAATTGATTGATTTCTAACATCCCTCCCACAGAGCCCTTACGTCACACATGATAGAAGCAACAAGTAATATGTAACCAAACATTATATGTAACACATATATGATTTAAAAGAGTGTCCATGGAGTTTCTTGCACGTTCTTCTCCATAGAGACCTACTCTTTGGAACGTGCAATTTAGCTTCACTTTTCTTGGACTGACCGACATATGACTATTCAAAAGTGCTTGTAAATGGTCTATTTGAAATAAATGCTTTGATTTGATTTGATTTGACACTTTCAGTATTTTTACTCTGAGGTTATCTGTATCTGAACAATATAATGTACAATAGTTACTCGTCAACCATATCTGAATTAAAGAAAAAAAATACACATACGTCACACAGACCCAACATAAAGAGACAGTTAGACCAGGAACAACTGTGGGCTATAACAATACGTACAAATCTGTATTGGAACGACTTGGACACTGCGCGAACCGTGCTGCCTTGTTATTCCGATTGCATTTTAAGTATACTATGATCTCTATCTTCCTTCTACTTACGAAAGTACGTACGTATCGTACTGAAAAGTACGATCGCTAAAGAAACTACTTAATCGCGAGTTAGGTATAATACTACCATAGGGTTTGGCTAAATGTGACTTAGGACAGAAAAGACTGGAATAACTGGAAAGTATGCCTTTGCCCTGCAGTGTGATACAAAGGGCTCATAAAAATAATTGTAAGAGGTATAAATACATAGCTTTTCTAAATTAATTAACCAACATTAACAATTATAAAATTTCATAACTTTAATTACAATTGGGCTCTCCCACATAACACATTCATAAGTCATGCATCGCTGCGTACAAGCTAAAACATTCTGAACAATATAATAATGTAGTCACATGTTACTGTTAGTTCAAACGAGATAAACTACACAACAACGCGTTCTCATCACACGTTTTGATGATAATAATGCGTTCAATTTTAAAAACATACCCTTACGTTGTTGAAATCTCTACGGTCCGGACTGAGCGTTTCGGCTCGTCATTTATACCGCGTACGTCGAAGGACTGGAACATTTTGCCTGCTGCGGTCTTCCCGTCCGATTATAATTTGGGTGTCTTTAAGGCTAGAGTGAATAGGCTCTTAATAAACTAGTGCGCCTCACCATCAGAGATTGCATCACTGCTTACTATAAGGTGTGATCGAAAAAAAAGCATTAAAATTTAAAAGAGTTTCAATGGAGTTTCTTGCAAGTTCTTCTTCATAGAGATCTACGCTTTGGAACGTTTTGAGGCCTGAGTTCCGGCAGTGGGAACATTAAAAAAAAGCTAATGATGATGATATGTTACAAGCTTTCCTCGTAATCTACACAGGTCTATTGTGTTAAAACGCTTATTTAGCAATAAAACAAATACAAACAAAACAAACCAACATTATGTTAATCTACTATTTAAATGAATAATGTTTATTTTACACAATTTTACAATGTTGTGGTATTCAATACTAAACTTGTAAAAAATATGAAAAATAAAACTTTTTTCATTTTCATTTAACTAATTATTTAAAAAGTTAACTATACAAAAGTAATACTTTTATACTTTTACAGCGATAAAATGATTAAGTAAGTAGTATTAATAAAAAAAATAAAGATTAATTCTAATCTCCTCCTCCCTGCATCATATTCCTCAATGCTGAGGAGTCGTGAACGTGTGACAAAAGTTGAAGTGATGAATCAGAGATGATTCATCACTTTAACTTTTATGATATATCACTATCTGTTTCAGTCTCTGACACTGTGAAGTATACCGTAGAGTCAAGAGCGGTGCGGATCTGGTCAAACCAACGTATTGGGCTGAGTCCACGAGGCCTTTTCGCAACTCCAGAATCTTTCAGCCCCAACGGCCATCCATTCTGCGAGCATTGTTCCCTGCCCATTACCACTTAAGCTTGGCGATTCTTCGTGCTATGTCGGCAACCTTGGAAGGCCTCCTACAAGGTGGACCGATGACCTGGTGAAAGTTGCGGGAAACCGATGAATGTGGGACGCGCAGGAACGTTCGTTGTGGCGACGCTTGGGGAAGGTCTATGTCCAACAGTGGACGTTAATCGGCTGAAACGATGATAATTTTTATAACGGTTAATCAATTCAATCGATAGTATCTACTCGTATTTTTCAAAGAATTATTATTATATTATTATAGCCTTTATTTATTCCATAATATAATTTAATATGTCGTTATTTTTTTACTTTTTAATTAAATTTTTAAAAGAATAAAGAAGTATAAATTAGATTTCAAGCGGTGGATTTTCAATTACTGGTGTTTGTTGAATTTTTGATGAAATATGGTGAGTATAAATTCCGTGAAATGTTTAATTGACTTTTTTTTTTTTTTTTTTTTTTTTTTATGGTGGGAAAAATCATGCATTGACATCCCCCGCCCTTGGGCGGAGCGGGAGATAGTGTCAGACTCTTACTGACTAAAAGACCCACCCCGTTCCTTCTAGCCTTCATACCGGGGCTCGAGCGCCCTTTCGGATAACCCTGGCCCCAGTAGGCTTCGACCCGGCTGGGTCCCTGCTGTTGCTGACAACTCCTTGAGGCGCGCGGGAACAGTGCGCGCCGTCGACGACTTGGGCTTGGTCCGGACGGTTACCGGACGGCCGGACAGCGAGCTACCCATTGCTCACTGTCCGCAAGCCCGCGTCTACGTTGGCCGGAAATCGGGATCAGAATCCCGGCGACGGCGGCGGCGATAACGCCGTTGCCTGATGCGTTCGGCCTCCTCCTTTGCAAGCATTACTGCTTCGCAGAAGTCGGCGACCGCCTGCCACTCCTCCTCGCTCCGGACCATGGCCTCAACCAAGGCCCGGCGCGAGAGGTCTCCGCCGCCGATCGCCCCCACGAGGGCACGGCGATGCTCCGCCCAAGCAGGGCACACCTCGACTGTGTGCTCCACCGTGTCCTCCGGGCGTTCCGCACAGTGGCGACACCCGGGCGTCACTTCCGCATGAATCCGGTGTAGGAAACTCCCGAACGAACCATGTCCGGTGAGGACCTGCGTCATGCGGAAGGTAAGGACGCCGTGAGGCCTTTCCAGCCACGCCTCAAAGAGGGGACTTACCGCCATGATTGTGGCGTGCCCAGCACTGGGTTGCGATAGTCGTTGACGCCATTTCACCATGAGATCCCGCCGGAGCTCTGTCCGCCATGCCGTGACCTGTCGCGGCAGCGGACTTTCACCCCGGCGTTGCATCTCCACGCGCATATCGTGCATGTGTGCAAGGACTGTTGCCTCCAGATCCCACGGTGGTAGGCCAGCCAGAAGGCTCGCCGCTTCGCGGGAGACCGTGCAGTATCCCCGCACCATCCTTATCGCCATGACCCTCTGGCAGGCGTTCAGTATGGCCGCCGGTTGCTTTTTCAGCGACGGCGCCCACACCGGCGCCCCGTAGAGGGCCATGGACCGAACGATCCCCGCGTAGAGCCTCCGGCAGGAGGCGTCTGGACCCCCAAGGTTGGGCAGGAGCCGCTTGAGCGCAGCCCCAGCCCGGCTGAGTTTGGGAGCCAGACGTCGGAAGTGCTCCACGAAATTCCACCGGCTGTCGAGGACGAGTCCCAGGTACTTCATCGTCGACCCGACACCGATGTGAACTCCTCCTACCGTTAGTTGGGAGCTCAATGGCGGCGCGTTCCGAGACCGGCGACCGTGAAAACACATCGCCTCGGATTTGTGAAGCGCCACCTTGAGTCCCAACTCCTGGATCCGATCAACGACCATCGCAACCCCGCGTGTCGCTAGAGCGACCGCCGCCTGGTACGACTCTCCCCGCGCTAGGACCAGCGTATCGTCTGCGTAGCAAACCACGCTGACCCCGTCAGGGAAGTCGCCGCGCAGCACGTAGTCGTACCCGATGTTCCACAAGGGTGGCCCTAGTACCGACCCCTGCGGAACACCGCACGACATCTCTCGACGTTTCCAGTCTCCCTGGTGACCGGGGTAGACTATAAGTCTCTCCGACAGATAGGCCTCGACCACTCGACAGAGGTACTCGGGCACCCGGTGGTACCGGAGTGCCCTCCGGATCGTACTCCAGGGCAGGGAGTTGAACGCGTTGGCAATGTCCAAGGACACTGCCACGACACACCTGCCCCGGGACACCGCATCCCCCGTCGTGAGGGCTCGCACGCGCATGATGGCGTCCACAGTAGAGCGCATCCTGCGAAAGCCGAACTGTCCGTCCGAAAGGTCCGGCCCCACGCGTGTTAGGCGCCCGACGAGGCGGTTTGCAATGACTCTCTCAAAGAGCTTGCCCACCTCGTCGAGCAGCACAATGGGCCGGTACGCGGACGGAGAGTCCGCAGGGCGCCCTGGCTTCGCTATGAGGACCAGTTTCCCCGTCTTCCAGCAAAGTGGGAACTGGCCCCTCTCCATGCATGCGCTGAAGAGCCCTCTCAGTCGAGGCCCGAGAGCCTCCATGGCCAGGACCCAGGCCTTTCCAGGCAAGCCGTCGGGTCCTGGGGCGGTGTTTTTGGCACTCAGCCTTCGCACCGCCACTCTCAACTCTACCTCGGTCACCTCTGGAGCATTGTCGTCATCGTCGCTGTTGCGGTCCGCGTCAGACACCGCTGGCAGTGGAGGCGGAGCCATGGGCGGGGGGGAGTGTTCCCCCCGCGCAGGGAACAGAGCGTTCACCGCACCCTCTACGATCTGGGGCCGGAGACTCTGAGTCAGTGGGGGAGCCCAGGGACGGAGCTTTTCCCGTACCAATTTGTACGGGCGCCCCCATGGGTCCACGTTCAGAGACCCCAGCCACACGTTGCGGGCCTCCAGTTTGGCCCGCTTGATCTCCGTTCGGAGGGTGCGTTTTGCCGCTCTGTATCCCTCATACAGCTCCGCCTCTCTGGCCTCCGCATCCGCCGGGCGGATGCGGCGCCTGCAGTGTCTGGAGTACCGGCGCCGCGCGTGACTGCATGCGTTGCGCAGTGCAGCAATCTCCGGCGACCACCAGCACACCTGGCGCTTAGCTCGCCCTGGACGGACTCGGGGCATTGCCGCGTCGCAGATTTGCGACATGGCCTCCCGGAACCACTCCGCCTCGACGTCTATGTCGACAGGCCTGTCCGGTGCTTGCACCCAGGCCTGTACCGTCGCGGCTTCCAGGAGAACCTCCCGGTCCATCTGCTTAAGCGCCCACCGCGGACCGCAAGGGCTCTGTCGGACCGGCGCGGCCGAGGTTTCGGCGGAGACGTCCAACCGGATGTACCGGTGGTCGGAGTACGTCTCCACCTCCTCCATAACGCGCCAGTCGACGACACGCGGCAACAGAGCGGGGCTGGCGAACGAGATGTCCACCACTGATTCACCCCGCATCCGCGCCAACGTGGGGACAGAACCCCGGTTCAGGACGATCAGGCCCAGCTCCAAAGCCCAGTCCTCCACCATCTGACCCCGTGGGTTTGTGTACCGGGAACCCCAAGCCGTATTCCAGGCGTTGAAGTCCCCGCAAACGACCACGGGGAGGGTACCGAACCCAGCGACGACGACATTTAGCTCCATAAGGGAGACCTGGAGTTCGTCGAGAGATCTGCTCGGGGACAGGTAGACACCTACCACTGCAATGTCCCCGAACCGTGCTGCCACGCAGCCCCGTCCCCTCGCAACAGCCTCGAGGGGCGGGGTACCGGCGGCGGCCGACGAGATTAACGTCACCGAGCCGTCTAGGTCCTGAATCCAGTCTCCACGGGGGTGGACGTAGTACGGCTAAATTTGACGTACGTTGTACGGCTTTAATTGACTTCAAAAAAGAAGAGTTTATTGTATGTTCATTTTTTATGTATGTTTTCCGATTTCTCGATCAATTGAGAACCAATTTAGCTAGTTTTGCATAAAAAATTTAACAGAAACTCCAGACAGAAATATTTAGAAACTTATACTCGATATAAGATTCTAAATATTTCTGTCAGGAGTTTCTCTTCATACTTACCAGACCCCTGGAGCATTTGTACTCCTGGAGTCCACACCCTCAGTCACTAAAGTACCTATCACTTCATTATGATTGTCTATAAACACTATCATTATCACTTCTAGTCATGTTCTCTAAGCGTTTCAGGTACACCTTTTTTCTCTTTTTTTTCTAAAGAAACAAACAGTTTCACCTTTTAATAATACCAGTTTAGATTGCGAAAGAAAAACTATGCGTCGTTCGTTATAGTCGTTCATTATTTTTCTTTTGCTACCTTGATGCTTGTTTTAGTTTTACTAGGTTTATATTTAAGGGCCAAGCGCCCGAAAAGTGCCATAAAACAGTGATTTTCAGAGGTCTGCTCCTCCGTAACGGCTAGGTCAATAAGTTTGAAAAAAATATATGTTTATTATAGATTCATGAACAATAATTTCAACATTTGATTTTTTCGTGCAATTAATACTTTTGTCAAAAAAAAAAATATTTAGCAATTTCGCAACTTTTCGCAACTTTTCCCTACTCCTTCGAAACGGTTTGAACCTTTAGAAACATTTTTACACATAAAAATTGGTGGTTAAATATTATTCAAAGTGAACATTGCAATGTAAATCAAACAATGTCTCGCAGGGAAAATGGATTTAAAGCGCTTTCCGGGCGCTGCTGGCAGCAAATAAATGCACAGATTTGCGTACTCGCCTAGGCGAGTGCGAGAGTTGCGTTCACATAATTCCGGTCAGATGGTTCAAGGGACTATACGCCTTAACACGACTTATTAAAGTCGTGTTAAATAAATCCAGTAAAACTAAAACAAGCCTGTATAATAAAAACTTCTTTAGCTTCACCGAACAAAAGACAAAAAAGGACGATATTGACACTTTAACAAAGAAATGTGTACTATATTTTTTTTACAACTATCACACAGCGCCGTCTAGTCCCAAGCTAAGCAGAGCTTGTGTTATGGGTACTAGACAACTGATAAACATACTTATATATGTATTTCTAAATACACTTAGACACAGAACAAATGAATTTCTAAATACATACATATTATAGATAAATTACACCCAGACACAGAAAAAATGATCGTGCTCATCACACAAACATTTTTCCTGGGTGGGAATTGAACCCACAACCTCCTTCATAGCAGTCAGGGTCACTAACCACTAAACCAACAGGCCTGTCAAATAATAATATTAATTTTCTATTTACGATAAGTTTATCCGAGAAGAGTTTTTCGCTTGAGAGGCGAGAGTTTCTTTTCAATTCTTACCAACAGTCAAATTATTGCTTCAAAATGTAAGTCCTCCTCCTTGCGTTGTTTCTCCTCAGTGCCGAGGGCCGTCATCATCATCTAGAGAGTATGTTCCTTTGGGACAATCTTCAATTTTGAAGCAGCGAAGCCACTAGTAGCAGCTAGTTAACTTATAATCAAATAAATCCTCATCTCAACTTCCCAATACAGACAAAGTCACGAACAAGCGCTATCAACTGTAACAGTATTAACGCCCCATTCGTTGCTGACAAGTAAAGGACTCTACAGACGGGAGCGACACAACTGGAGGACTTAGCAGACGCTACAGACAGGGTCCGCGGTGCCGAGGATTAGCGGTCTCCGATACAAATGCTAATTCACAGTACATTGCATTGGAACGTACAGTCGGGGAAGAAAAATGTTCGCATACGAACAAAAAATAAAGTAATTTATATTGACTTTTATTTTTTGTTCCTACCAAAGATGAGGTCACTGAGTGAATTCACTTTATTGAACCCTAAAACATTGTCCTACACGCAAAAGACTGTGTGTAATAAAGAACTAAATAATTTGACGTGGCCGCAAGCACTACGTCATCAATTGTTTTTTTTTATGATAGAAACCAGTGCTTGTTGTTAATTTATTATGTGCATCACACTGCTTCGTTTTTTTTCGCTTGAGCACTCGTTTATTCTTTTCTTCTCTTGCCTTGAAGACACCGAAATTTTAATCGAAAAAGAAGAACGCTGGAAGCAAATATTAACAAAAATAGTCCTTTGTTGTACCCGGTGTAAACGACAAGGCAAAACGATTAATGTCCAGAAATTAAAAAGAAAAATCTATTATTTTATTAGCTCTCCCCGCGATTTCGGTTAGAAGCTTGATGTTACATAGCCTTATTAACCTTCCTCAATAAATGAGTTATCCAAAACAAAAAATATTTTTCGATTCGCACCAATGTTTCTGAGATTACTTATTCATGTTTTTATTATTACAATAGAAATGAATAGGCTCTTAGTAAACTAGTGCGCCTCAACATCATCGATTGCATCACTGCTTACCATCAGATCAGATTGCAGTCAAGCACTGGTTTATATCATAAAAAACAATAGATACTTTTCTCAGACTCGAGTAACAGTTCCATTATTCTTCTACCGAACCTATTTTGGCCGCGACCGTACATCCCCTACAATGGCAGTATCTGACGTCTCTCAAGTGTTCACTCGCTGGTACACAGAGTCGGTGGAATTGAAACGTAATCAGATGCTTGCCAAGTGAGTTGGACGGCGACCAGAAATGTTCAATATCTCTGATTAAGCCTGGTTTTTGGGTTATGGGCGGGCTTGCATTTTAAATAAGGTTTGAGAATAGGAATCGATTGTTTATGATGATTTTTGCAATGTTAGTTGATTAAGAGATGCGGAATTTTGAAATAATCGCACTGGCAAGATTAGTTTGGCTAAGGAATGTACTCGATCAAGGGAGGGTGATCGTTTGGTGACCATTTCTAGTAAATAAAATAAAAATGCTCTAAATGCTGCTGCTTCTTTTTTAACTTAATTAGATTTATTAAGAAAAATAAAATTCAAGTTTACAATAGATGATAGAGATGGTGTGAAATAATAATTAGATCGAACCTGAACTAGGGTATATAATTATAATGGAGGAATACCAACACTTTAGAAACATAAAATCTTCAAGCTCTTTTTCTCAATCAGTTCGTTTTATCATTTTATTCCTTTATTACAATAGGTAATGTATTACTCAGTAACTCCATAGCCCAGAGTTCTCGAGACGCCGTAAATCGTGTCAAGTGGAGACACAACGCGGGAGCCTCAATTGCCAACACATATTATCAACTATGGTCACTCTGTCAAGAGTGAACGACTAAGAAAGAGAAGGAGGAGAAGGATCATCGCAGTTTGGTGCGATCTCCTCTGCAACGCAAGGCTCCCCTATACCGCTCCACACGTTTCTATGATGCGCTTTCTGGATTTGCATTGGATTAACTGTTAACACATACCGCACTCGTGCGAACGTGTATGTTGTATTTATAAACTTCATTTTTTTTGTAGTTGTAATGTATTTAACTACATTTTTAATTTCTAAGTTTTCTTTTTAATTCAATTTTGTACATGTACTTCTCAATTAATAAAAATCCAGTTCGGTAAACAATGTTGAATAAATATGTCTCGCCATCTCTTTGCTTCTCTTCCTTGGTTCCCTTTCCATCCCTCTTTCTACCTCCTAATAGGATCCATTCTTTTACCTTCTTTGTCCATCTCGTACACTCCAACCACGTATCCTTAAATATGCGGCGACGTCTCGTTGTTTCCCGATTATTTTCAAGTAATTACAACTTTGCCCAACTATAGTGTCTAGATTCCTTAAACATTTGTCGAAACACAAAAGTTTACCAGTATTATGTAGGTAGGGTTTTTTTTTTATTGATATAAACTAGTGCTTGACTACAATCCTACTTGATGGTAAGCAGTAATGCAATCGTTGATGGTGAGACGTAATTTATTAAGAGCCATTCACTCTAGCCTTGAAAGCACCCAAATTATAATAGCATGGGAAGACCGCAGCAGGCAATCGTAATTAAAATTACATTGATAATCAACATAAAAATGCATAGTTTCCCTCTGTTTTATCTCACTCTGTCTCACAAATGAGCTACAAACAATCAGACTGAACTCCAGAACTTAAAGTACATTAGTTCAGAGATTACGGTCCTTCGGGCCGCAGTTCCCAACTAGCTGACACCCCTGTACCAAGTCGTTGTACACAATAGCTAAATGAATGTTGAAATTTTATCAACGTTTTGTTTGTGTAGTTTTAAGTGGTATCTTGGTAGCAGTTGTAACTTTGGTAATGTTTTTGATAGTGGTATAGAACGCACTAAAGTTAAAACAATTCAAACAGATAAGACTAAATAGACTTGCTCTATATGTTGTGCAGTCGAAAATAGTCTATAAAAAGTCGCATTGAGTTGACTTGCACTATTTAAACTCGCTCGTTTTATATTTTTATATAATTCTTATATACATGTTTTTGTAGCCTAATTCCTTCTAAATGGCAATTTGGGTGAAATTTTCTGTATATATTTGAGTGGGCCTTCAATTGTTTATAAATATAATTAAACCCGGTAGGTGGCGCTATTTCGGGTTTGGGTTCTCAAAGTTTTATCCTGCAAAAAGACAATGTCTGGCAGGGCCTCTAGTATTATACACTATCAAAAACTCAATCCAAATTGGCATTTACTGTATGAAACTAGATAATAATAATTCCAAACGTACATACTCTCGGCATAAAAATATGTCCTATCGTAAGACGTGGTCTACTCGTGTGCAAAATTTCTTCCAAATCCGATCAGAAAGAGCGTGATGGAGTAACAAACATACAGACAAACTTTCGCTTTTATAATATTAGTGTGATGTGATTTGATGTGATGTGATAAATGATAAGTTTTAAGTGATCTTTATTTTGCAAGTAGGATTTATAAAAACACTAGTAAGTTTTATAAAGGTCAATTTTTTTTTTCGTCAATTAAATCTAGATGAGGCCGGACGATGATGTGATATGCAAATTTATTAAAACTTACTTAATTTAACCTAATATGAAAGAGGCATAATTGTTTGATTGTTGGAGTTAACAATCTCTTGAATCACGAATTTGTTTACTATTGCTTACACAGAAAGCCAGTAAGCCAATGTAAAATTAAAATCTAATAAAATAATATAAATTAAAAACTTGATATTTTACTCATATCTTTATAATATCATACCCTATTACTTACCCTTATTACTTTAAATAACCTCTTAAAAGATCTCTGTAACTGTAACGTATATGACCAATAAATCAAGACGTTACTATCCCGAAATCGTCACAGACCCACCCGCCCACCTGAAGCCGTCCCCACAATCCCACTTATCCCGCACGCTCCGATCCAACTTCACAGACAATTAAACTTCACATAAGAAACTTATTGCTATATAAAATAACAGCGTACACCCTTCCACACAAGTCTTGCACAGATTGTACAGTTACGGACAAAAAGTTATTTGCTAACTTAATGTTTAGGTTTTATTAGGTGGGAAAATCTGACATCCCTCATCCACATCCCTCTGGCGGAGCGGGAGATAGTGTCAGACTTTTACTGACTAAAAACCTGCTCCTGTTCCTTACAACTTCCTTTCAGACACGAATCCTTGGCCTTAGTAGGTTTCGTCCCTACTGGGCCCCTATGGTTCGCTGACAACTCCTTGTGACACGCTTGGAATGATACGCGCCGTCGACGTCTTGGGCTCGGTCCGGACGATTACAGAACAGTCGGACGGCAAGCTTCCCTGGTGGTGTTTAAATGACAATTACCATAATACCAAAGAGTGTTTATTTTACCTAATCTTCGTTGAAATTCGTGATAGAATAGGAACGTTTTTCAAGTATTTAAATAGGTATTTTTATGTCAGGCCTCCAGCTCCAGTATCGCAAATACGTTGTCATCCCTTTAAAAAAATAAAAAGTCATCAAATTTCACTATTAAGGTTCCGTACCATAAGGGTAAAAACGGGACCCTACTGCTAAGACTTCACTGTCCCAGGCACCAGGCACCAGGGGTACCAGGCAGTATTTCATGAACCGTGATATCTAACTAGACAGTTGTAATTTTCACAGATGATGTAATGCTATTGCCGCTATATCAACTTATACTAAAAACTGAATAAAAAAAATCTACACGAATATAATAAAGAGGTAAAGTTTTTTTTTTTTTTTTTTTTGTAGGAGGTAATCTCTGGAAGTACTGTAGCCTGATTCACGTAAAATCAAACAAGCCAAATATCTTTGAAGTTTTATAGTCGTTCGATCGAAGTCCTATCCAAAAATGGTATTCACGATCTATCGACTTATGTATTTCTAATTACATTAATAAGTATTCTACCAAAATAATTTAATACAGAATTGTTGTAATTGACGAATTTCAAATGACTTTAAAAACGGTGTCGTTCAAACTCGATTGATGGATGTGAATACGGAAATGGTCTAAACGACTAAATCACTACGATATCGTTACGGTTTTCATTACGTGAATCGGGCTGCTGGTCCAAGTGCTAAAACGTTTTCACCGATAGAAAGCTGCTTTATTCCTGAGTGACATAAGCTATATTTTATGCACGCGGACGAAGTCGCGGGCAGGAGCTAGCAGTGAAATAAAGTGGAATAAATAATGATACGGTACTTTTCGACTTTTCGTGCGTGAGTCCGACTCACTCGCGGCTGTTTTTCTTAATTTTTTATTCGTTACCATATCTTAAAGTGACCAATTTCTATGATCCTAGCATCATAGAAATTGATCACTTTAAGATATGGTCAAATAAAATTGGCCAGATTGTTTTACACGTTAAAGTTTAATGATATTTCAATCTTCTTCTGGCCTAAAGAAAATACCTTTTACTATCATAGAAATCCTACATCAATGATAAAGTCAAACATTGTCTGTAATATTTTACAAGTGCTTGTGAATAAATAAATAAATATTGGCACATACCTATACTTATGTATCACGTGTAAAATCAAAAATTACAATTTTTTTTATTTTTTTTTTATTTTTTTAGAGTTTATGTCCGTAACTGTACATGGGTACACCCCTCCACACAAGTGGTGCAAGTCGTCGTAGGGAGCCTATTGAAACTGTTAGACACACGCGCTTACCTCGCTAAGTACTTGCTAAGTTCATTTTTACACGGACCAGTGGATGAATAGTGGTTCTATGGTGACATACTGTTCAAACGGTTGAATAGCATTGTAGTAAAAACTCCAAAAACATTTTTTTTTATTAGCCTTTACTTTCCCACTGCTGGATAAAGGCCTCACCCAACTCCGTCCATGTATACTCCTCTTGAGCCACCTCGAACCAACTCTTGCGACAGGAGTCTAGTTCGTCCCGCCACTTCTTCACAGGTTGACCTCGGCGGCGTCGTCCATTCTCCAAAAACATGAAAAAGATAAAACCAACAGAGTAGTAGCGGAATAGATGGTCGATGGGAACGACAGGTTCTAGAGTGGCGACCACGTACTGGAAGACGCAGCATTGGAAGTCCTCTTACTAGGTGGACCCATGACCTAGTGAGAGTTGCCGGAACCTTGAAAATTGAACTTAGTAAATCAAACTGCATAAATATGCGTAAATACGCTGTATAAACGACAAGGCGAAATGCTTAGTATAATGAAGGGTTGTCCGATAGTAGAAAGGTGATGGCAGAATCGAGTCACGTAATTTCTGCACACACTTTTCAAAATGCATTCTGTAATAAAGTACCGATTTTTTTTTTAAGTTGTTAAGTAAGACACAGTCAGTTGCTGATTTACGCAGGTTTCTATGAAGATTAATATAGGATACAGTAGGTATATCAGATAAATATGTCAGGTAAGTAAAAGTAGAGAAGGTAGGGTAAGGTAACGTCGGGATAACTAGTTAGTTAATTGATGTGTGTGGATCCGCGGGCAAAAAATAAAAAATATTGCAAATGATTTGTCAAACCGACTTGCGTCCCGTGTATCACGACCACAGCTCTCCCTCCCCTCACCACACAACGTCTAGACAAGCCAATTAATATTTATTGGTCGCTAATAGCCGTCACATGGCGACCTACTTCCAATTATAGCATTATTTAAAAGAATTTTACAATATTTTTCTATATTTTTTTCTACTTTTTGCTTGAATGGAATCGGAACGGGTGAATGTTTTTGTCCGACTTCAAAAAGAAGTTGGTTCTATCTATATCAGCTGAATGTTTTTTTTTTTTTCTGAATGTTCACCGATTTTTGTTCAATGGTGGACCGATTATTATTGAAGGGATATGCTTCCAAATTGTTCCCATAGAATTTTGTCAAAACGGTGAAGGAAAACATTGTGAGGAAACCGAGCATGTCTTAGAACCAAAAATTCGATGACATGTGGCATCCATCAGCTCACAATGGCCCCCACCCATTTTCTCTCCTAGAGACGAGGCCCGAGTCCCAACAGTGGGAGCATTATAAGACTGATTAGTGTGCTCTTAGAATCTTTTTAATTAACAAATATGATTCAAGCCATAAAAACTATTACAAGACATGTTTTCTTAATAACATGCCATCGTCGCCGTCGTACAGGTCTAGCAAAAACACTCAACTACTCCTCCACAACAATTTGCCCACCACTAATTTAATCACCAGTCATTGCCAATCCCCGAATCCCCGTGTTACCACGCGTCCGAGTTCCCTACAGACTATTAGGTGGGGATTACAGAGGATCCAACTTGGGAACATACACAACATTGCTGTATGCATGTTGTATGGGAAAGTTGCAGTGAGTGTCGGGAGTCGGTATTTTGGTGACTAATCTGGTTTTCTTAACTCTTTGAATGCCGTAATTAGAGACACAATAGAAATACAATTGCTTATGTTGAACTGTGTAACATAAGACATTCAAAATGCTGAAAAAAAAAATGCTGAAGGATAAAGCTGCATGAAATTAGCGCGATGAGTACCCAGTATGAGTTAGATATATCAGATAGTGAGGATAAGGAAGACAATAATATGCTGCGCGGGCCAAAACAAAAATTGTCATTATTAACATTTCGTATGCTGTAATTAGAGACACAATTAAAAAGTTATTCTGTCTCGCGTGGATCCACGTTCCGGACACACAAAGGGTTAATGACCGAGATTTTTTTGCGGCATTACAGCCGTGTCCTGTTGCAGAATAAATAAATGTAATATTTCGTGTTACTAGTTATTTGTTATACAAGAGTGCTCAGTTGCTTTTCCCGCGTGTTTAATTTTGATGACCGAGCAAGCGAAGGATTCTGAAATGGAATCAAATTAGAATCCTGAGCGTTAGCGAGAGAATTAAAAGTAACTTTTCATCCCACCTCAGCGAGGAAATGACTAAATGCAAAAGTACACCAAGGAGGTTCTCAATCTAAATTTTTAACAAATTAAAAAAGTTGGATGACAAATTGGGAGGTAGAAGTAAATAGGTTTAATGATGTTTTTGTTGTTTGTGTTAAATAATTAAATGATAAGCAAACAATTCACACAAATATAATTTTAATTTATGTGAAGATAAAATCAATGCAAATTTAGGAATCACCCTTCCGCTATTACTTAATCTCAAGAAACACAAGCGTAATTTCAAGTTACATGAAGAAACACAACTGTTACTTTGTGCTTCCAATTTTCCGTATTACTTACCTTCAGACCTACAACTATATTAAAAAGCAATAAACCATAGCCTATTGAGTCCAACAGGGTTAACTTTTAAGAAAAGAAGTCCAAACGGTACTTGAAAGCAATAGGGCCATATATGTCACTAACTGTGCAATATAAATATGGGCGACGACCCATAAACGGTCCGCTGCCGGTAATAGGCATCCGGGAATGGACTGCAGACCGCTATAAAGAAGTGTTGCGTGCGATAGAATATTTGTGATAATCACATGGTGCCAGGTGGATGTGAACTAGGGTTAGTAAACTAGTTTTGAAGAGTTTATTGTATTGTTTTATTTAGCACTAGCTTCTGCCAGTAGTTTTGATCGCATAGAAGTCGATTTCTCCATACTTTCTTTAAGTGAAATACCTCGTTCACAATTGCTCCATCGCGCCCAGTTGCATACAATGCACTGGTGTGGGGGAGTGAATACACAGATCACATCTTCCTAACTCGTTCGAGATTTACCTACCCACTTTATTTTTTTTACACTATTTTACACATTTTTTGCTAAAACCCTATTTTTTATGGCTTTTGTGCCTATACCATATATATTTATGTATGTATATATATTATTTAAGTATCCATCCATCACTGATGTATTATATTGAACCCTAAAACCGGTCTTGCGTCCGTTGCGTCACAAGGTTCAGTTGAAAACCAGCATCAGGCACTAGTTGTCTGGCATTCATGCTGAACTGGACCTATTTTGGTGCAGCCATGGGGCACACAACAACTGTTTTTTTTTTTGCTTTTTTTATTCTTTTACTTTTTATACGTGTTTTTGTTTATTTTTGTGTTTGGGCTTTGTGCTGTACCAAAATAAATTATTTTTCTTTCTTTCTTTCAAGTGCTTGCTTACGTCACTAAAAGAAACTTCATTCAAAATTTTACACTTACAGCTTCCTCCCTGTATTTTCGGCTGTGCGTTCATATGTCAATCAGTCATATTTTTACCTTGTGTATGTAGATTTTGGCACCGAAAACCAGTAACAGTTCTCATAACTGTGCTGATATCTTATTGTAATCGCGATCCAATGTCAAGTGTCGTGTCATGTCATTATCATCATTTCACCCGAAAGATGACCACTGCTGAACAAAGGCCTCCCCAATTGTCGCCAAAATGTCTTGACAATCCTGTGCGTCACATATCCATTGGATTTCCGTAGTTTTAATCTGGTCATCGTTCCACTTGTTGCCTTCATTCGCTGCGTGTTCTAGTAGACTGTGGTCTCTCCAGAAAATGTCTGGCCCATAGACCATAATATATATTTTGCGTGTAATGTATTCTGTCCACAAGGACTTAACAATTTTTTCAATGCATGTTGGTTACAAGATCATTCAAGTTTACTTCCAACTCTTTTCAGTCAGTGACATTGTAGTAAGGACTTAGTAATAATAACAATTTTAAGGGTAATCTGCCTGAATTAAAAAAAATATATAGTCTTGTTAACTTGCAGACGGTGAACAATAGTTAGCTCGCCGTCAGACTGCCCGGTTACCGTCCGAACCAAGCCCAAGTCGTCGATGCCGCGTGAGTGTCCCACGCGCGCCTCAAGGAGTTGTCAGCAACCACGAGGGCCCAGCAGTGTCGAAGCCTATTGGGGTCATGAGTGATGCGAAAGAGATCCCCAGGGTCCTGGAACAATGGTAGAGAAGGAACAGGAGTGGGTTTTTAGTCAGTAAAAATTGCTCTCCGATCACTTTAAAAAAAAAATGTTCAGACTATAAATTGTCTAGTATTTACCGAGGTTTTATTATTCTACTTTTTATTATTGCTTTTTGGACAGTTCCTCAAAGATCTACAAATAAACAGTCGCCTGTAATTTAAAAGTGTTATAAGTACGTAAAATCAAAGACCTTAGTGAAGTTCACGAAGCCCAAACTCCGCATAACGCCTGCAACATGGACATACCCAGCTCCGTATAGTGTTGTATGCAGCGGTTATTAGAAACTTAGCAGCAAGCCGGACAATGCCGGGTAACTGCAACTAAGCCACTATAAGTACAAACTAACTTTTTATACGGCATACTTGTGAACTTACAAGATTAATAACAAATTGAAAAGTTTTAGCTTCGATTTTTTTATTAAAGTTTCTTCACACGTCTCGATTACGGAGAAGTGATTCATAAGTAGATTTTAAGAATCTTGAATGTCGCCTGACCTTGGTACAGGCCATGGTCCGGAACAAGGAGGAGTGGTAGGCCGATACGAAAGACAAGAAGGAACGGGGTGGGTTTTTTAATCAGTAAGAGTCTGATATTATCTCCCGCTCCGCCCAAGGGCGGGGGATGTCATTTGAATGATTTTTACCCACTGAAAAAAAAAGGAATCTTGAATGTCACTGTAGAAATCCAAAATTAGACTAGTAGATAATGCTGTCTAGCTTTAAGACCACCGTTGTACCTATAGATTTAAGTTTCTGTAAAATTGTTACTCTTTTTGTGTACAATAAAGTTTATTCTATTTAATTATTTTTTTCGTTTTGTGTATCGACATTTTGAATTTGAATGATAACATATCACCATCACCTATGTACCTATTTTTCTGTTTCTGTCTTCTTTTCTTATATAAGTTAAGTGTGTACATGAATTGTTAAATAAATAAATAAATATTTTTTACAGGAGTGGTGTCCAAATGGTATTAGCTCCGACTTACGAGTATGTAAGTCGCGGGTTCAAAACCTGCCAGACGCATTACTTTGTGTAATTTATTTCATAACCACTGCTCTCAAAATGGTAAAGGAAAACATCGTGAGGAATCCGGCATGTTCTAGAACCAAAAATTCGAAGACATGTGACATTCACCAACCCGCACTGGACCCGCGTGGTGGATTACGGCCCATTCCCTCTCCTAAAGAGGTGGCCTGAATCCTAGCTGTGGGAACATGAAAAAGGCTGATGATGATATTTTTTTGTTTTTGTTTTGTGTATCGACAATTTAACTTTGAATGATTTAACCTTTCGTATGCTGTAATTAAAGACACAATTAAAAAGTTATTGTGTCCTGCGTGGATCCACGTTCCGGCCATACAACGGGTTAGGTTAGGTTAGGTTTATGGTTTATTTTTTATATTGTCTTTATTGACTTAACAACAATAACAAAGTTTGAAAATTTGTTATAATTACCATTTATGCATAAAATATTTGTACGCTGATGACGGCTAGACATAGTGTTCCTTAATAAAAAACATCTGCACCCAACCCACCTTTGTTAAACAAAAAAAAAGACGTGTGGCACTCGGCGACTGCCGCGGTAAAGCTATTGCATAGCATTTAGCATTTTTATCAACTTATGCAATTATAATTATTTATTTATTTTATTTATGCAGTATTTTTTTCCTTTGTTTTTTTTTCTTTGATATTAATTGAAGTAAACTTTCACACATTGAATTGAATTTTGATCGATGAACAATCACTCATTTGTTTTCTTATCGGTCACCACGCTCAAAAAACAAATGAGTGGGGGGTGTTAGGTTATTTTCCTTACGGAATTTCTAGATTCGGTCTCCACGCTCAAGGCCCGCGATAGAAGCTATGCAATAGCTTAATAAAAATATTTGTATTTAAATATTAAGAATCTATCGTGTCCCTCTACAGAACAAAGGCCTATTCATATTTTTACTTTTCTCAATTTATTATATTTTTTTTTTATAGTAACCTCTGACCAATTCTGTATATTGGAAAAATAAATACCAATAACAAAACAAACGATCATGAATTCCGCTGGCTGTCAGCGATTCGTAACAATAAATACGTAAGAGTCACGCCGAGCGATACATTGCGGGTTATTTACGGGCGCAGCGCGCGGGCCTCAGCTGCAGTCAGCAATGAACGGCGTCCTACCGACAGCACTTTAATAGAAGCGATGTATAGTGATGTGGGGGACTATTTATTCTGGAGGGGGATTGAATAAATTTGAACAATTTTTGCGGTAAAATAGAATAAAAAACTCAAGTATTTAAAAACAACTAACAACATAAACAGCTCAAAGTGCTAAACAACAGGTGAGATAGCGGTCAAGCGCGAACCCATCAACAATAAAAAAAAACAAATATTTTTTCAAGCAGTCACAGATGATTCACCATCATCATCATTTCAGCCGATACACGTCCACTGTTGGACATAGGCCTCCCCCAAGCGTCGCCACAACGGACGCCCCTATGCGTCCCGCATCCATCCAGGTAGCCTTCCAACGCTGCGTCTTCCGGCACGCGGTCACCATTCCAGAACCTTTCGGCCCCAACGGCCATCAGTTCTGCGAGCAATGTGCCCTGCCCATTGCCACTTAAGTTGGTCGATTCTTCGTGCTATGTCGGCAACCTTAGTTTTCCTGCGAATATCTTCATTTTTTATTCAATCACGCAAGGAAACTCCGAACATAGCCTTTTCCATTGCCCTTTGAGTGAATTTAAGCCTAGACGCCCGTTGTAAACGACCACGTTTTAGAGCAATGTCTCATCACTGGCGACACGCACTGGTCATAGACTCTAGTCTTGAGACACAGCGGTATATTGGAAGAGTATACTTTTCTATCACCGCTCAGAATATACTTTTAATATAGCAGAAAAAAATCGAGAATTTAAAAAATTCTAGCACCCACGTGAAACTGGGCTGGATTTTATATAAAATTAAATAAAAAAACTCCATCTCTCAAAAAATAACAACTTGCATCCAATGATCTTATAAAATACCTTATGAATGCTTGCAAAAGATGTTTTGAAATATAAAAACCATGCGTAATCTTTCACAATCTTCAAACCGTACCTCGAAGGCTTTATTCAAGCAGGTTCCATTCCTTCACTTCCCATGAAAAGGAAAACACATAAAAATAAAACGAAAAACAATAATAAGCTACAAACAGATCAAATGGTATCTAAAAGATTTTTCCTCGGAGAGTCGGCGGTGCTGATAAAAATATATCAAACAGTCGTTGAGTCGGCGGGGAACACTATGAAGATAAGTTAAGAAGTTTTTATTTGCCTGTAAAATGAGTCGATGTATTCCAAAACCCAAAAAAAAAAACAAAAATCAATGTTCTTTAATATTCTATTTTTTTTTTACTATGGACTCGTGGCTGACCACTATTTTAGCATAGCATAACATAGTCGGCCTTATAATGTTCCCACAGCTGGGACTCAGGCCTTCTCTCTAAAGGAAAGGGCTGTAATCCACCACGCGGGCCCGGTGCGGGTTGGCCTAATATCTTACCTGATGAAAAACGACGATGTACTCGACGATGATGAGCACGCTTGCCTAGAAGTAATCAATTCACTCTTGACATAAAGATCCACAGGTTGTAGCTATCAGGAAACAAAAACTTTGGCAGGGAATTTCAATCCAAAAATTGGTCAATTTTTAAATCGTGACTGATTAAAAAAAAAAAGTTTCCAACAGGAAGCCATCCACCCACATCCACAAAACATGTGAGGTAGATAGATTCTATAACTTCCTTATTTCCATCGGTACTTCTGCACATTCTTCTTCAGTCTAGTAAAGCATGAATAGTGATCATTTTGCGTCGGCCACTTTACGAATTAAAACACATCGTCGCTCAGTGACTTTATCAAAAGGAAGCTTGTTGAATAGGAGAGTTTGGATCTGGTGCAAGATGTGAGATGTAGCGACTTTTTATCGAGTATGTTAAATGATTCTGAAAAACGAAACATCGAATAACATGTCCCCTTTAGTTTACTAATCCGAAACACGTAACAGCGAATATATGCGACAATGAAAAACTTAACGCCGTAGCCAAGTGATCTTGAATAACATGATTCAGAAAAATCTAATATCGTATAACACGTCCCCGTAACTTTGCAAATAGGAAACACTTGACAACGAATTCACGCTACAACGAAACACCAGACGCCGTACCGATCCCGATATGTGATCTCGAATTACCAAATCTCTAAATTTTCATTTCGAATCATATAACAAAAAATGTACATTATGTTTTTCCCGAGTGGTTTCCGCACTTAGTCCTATGCGGAACATTGTGCCTGGTCCATGGCAGCCAAAACCTTTGGTAGGACCTTTGGTGGATAACGTTTTAGCACAACTCTTGCTCTCTCTAATGATTAGGTTGAATTAAATTCAACTAACTTTTAGTTGAATGTAGTTATAAAGAGAGAGAGTGAAGAAAAAAGTAAGAAAGATTGAAACAAAGAAAGAAAGAAGACAAAAAGGACAGATGAATAGAAGAAGAGATGGATACAAGGAAAGAAGGAAAGAAGAAAAGAAAGCAAAAAGAATAGAAGGAAAAATATTTATTTAGCACACAGACATGCACGATGAAAAAATGTTTGTGTAGAAACTATTACATTAAACACCGCACGGCTGCGTCAAGTAGGTCTCTATTTAAATTACTAATGTGTTAAGAATATTTTTATTGAAATGCATAACGTATTTTAATTGACCTTATTTGGTTTTGTCTTCAATACTGATGTATTGATAGCAGAAATAAAGGGGATTTTTTTTACCTCTCCTACAATTGAAAATTCTAAAACATCACGACAGTCAGAAAAAATAATACCACATCCTCAAACATAAACACGATCATAGCCGCCACAAAGAGGACCGTATCAACGCCGCGGCAACTTGAGCCACCTTCACACAAGATTCCATTTGCCGCAAGGAGCCCTCAACCCCCTCGCTTCACACTCAGCCCCCGGTACAGACACGGTACATCAGTACACGTATGCTAATGCTGAATGCGATACTGCGCCGATATCGGGTAGGGTTAGGAATGTTATAGATAGGGATTGCTATGATTTTTTTTAATGTTTTTAACGGTTTTGATGACATTTTGGCTTGGCTTGAGGCCCGCATCGCGTCGTCGACGACTTAGAATCATTCCGGACGGTTATCAGACGGTTGAACAGCGAGCAACCCATTGCTCGCCGTCCGCAAACCTACGCCTACGGTGACTAGAAATCGATGTCGATTCTGGGTGCTAGGGCGTGAGGGCCGTTCTCTCGTGCGTGCCTCCGCCTCCTTGGCTAGTATTGCTGCTTCGCAGAAGAAACGGATCGCCTGCCATTCCTCTTCGTTCTGGACCTTGGCCTGTTCCAGAGCCCGGCGCAAGAGGCTGTTATCGCTAATCGCACCCACGTGATCAAGGCGGTGCTTTGCCCGAGCGGTGTGGTGAATGTCACATGTGTTCAAATTTTTGATCTAGGCCGGTTTCCTCACCATATTTTTCTTCACACTTTTGTGAACAGTGGTGATGAAATAAACTACACAAACTTATTCGCCTGGCTGGGTTTGAACTCACGTTCTATAACTCGTAATTCAAAGCCATCACCACCGGACCACCACTGCTCTCAGGTCGCCATTGGAGCACGGAGACATTCAGACTGCTAACTTGAAATGTAAGTTTACTGGGCACATACGAACTTCATTATTATCTGCTACTATATTGTTAGTGAACAAAACTTATAACTTCCCTATAGGAAAGTTTATAAAAACACTTTAGGATATTGGATGTTGTTTCTCATCGAGGAGAGTATAAACAATGCATCAATAACTACAAGCAAGTTTGGCAGTGTGTGGTCGGCTTACATTGCGTAGATTAGAATTAATCAGCTTAATAGAAATACGACATTTACCGATGCTTGTTTTTCTTCTTCTTTTCATTTATTTATTCATTCATTTATGTACACACGAATACTTAAAAATGAAATGAACCAATACAGATAAAGGAGTTCAAAGGTACTTTTTCATGTCGATGTACTCAAATTATTATTTGTTTCTTACCAGTATTTGGCAACCTGTACAGTTCAGTAATTGATCTCGTAATCCTGAAAGGTGGGCAGCATAGCAGGTGACATGTGTCCAGTAAACCCCATTGAGCCAGATTGGGACAGCGGCCAACTACGTTCCGCAGTCGGTAGAGATTTCCAAATTGGTCACTGCTGTTCGCGTCCAGGGGGAGATGTTCTGATGGGGTGATGAAGTGTGGAAGAGTTAAATATTTGCCCAGGCAAAAGCCTCCCATCTATATTTCTATCTTTCGAGGACCTCCTATAACTTATGCAAAAAAATCTTAGATACAAAAACAACGCTTGCATTGTAAGCCATCCTCAAAATACTCCCTTAACACCTACTTAGTCAGTTAATTATAATAACTGCACAACTTGAAGCGACAACTTAGGAGTAGAGTATTGTTCTCAGGAGACTGACAACTTGCGACAGCTAGCTAACTAAGTGAATTGTGTCGCTCGCCGGAGTCGTGTTGTGCGACACACAATGTATCAATAACGCAAGTTCGTGAGACTGTAGCCAGCCTTATTGTGGTGTAACTTGCGAGTTTGTGAGATTGCTTTTAAGTTATTTAGTTTACGTATTAATGAAGGATGCTAGGATCACCATAATATGTGGATTTGTGATCTTAAGGGCGCTTTTAATATAAGCGTTTTTTGACGGGCTGCTGCGGTACAGATGCTTTGCGTTACTTGTACTGCGCACGGACGATCGTATTTTTTATACAAAGCGCACGGAGCGGCAACGGCGTACGGACCGTGCGGCGAACAGTCGCCAACAGGACGGTAATAGACAGAACGGCTGAATTAATTTTGAAAATACAGGACATGGTCTTCCTGTGTACATATCCTGACACATGGATTTTTTTCATCCTGGGAGTAAGTTCCCTTAGATTTTTTTTTACTAGCACGCTGACCAAGCCACTAGCAATAGCTAGGGCAATAATGAAACTATTATAACTAACTTAAACTATTATATTACTTCATTAAAAACAAAATAATAACTACCTCTATTCCTTTCATACGTCTACATCTGATTTTTCCGCTTATATAGTTTGGCGCAGCGAAGCCGGCGGTGCTTAGTATCAGTAGCGAAGCCTTTATCACTGTTATACAGGGGATTTCACTGTAGTATATAACTATACACTAACAAACAAGGTGAATAATATAATGCATAATATGCTATGAAGTTTTGTTTTTTTTTTGGTGGCTATAAATCATTCAGATGGCCTCCCCCACCCTTAGGCAGCTCGTGAGATACTGGTAAACTTTTAATGAGTAAAAAACCCACCCTGTTCCTTCGTTGCCTTTCATATCAGGGTCGAGTCTTCCTTTCAGAAGCAGAACCTTGGCCCCAGTAGGCTTCGACCATGCTAGGCCCCTACGGTTGCTGACAACTCCTTGAGGCGCGAGTACGTGCCTTCAACGACTTGGGCTTGGTCTGGACGGTTACCGAACGGTCGGACAGCGAGCTATCCATTGCTCATCGCAAGTTCGCGCCTACGGTGGCCGGAAAACGGGATCGGAATCCCGGCGGTGGCTGGGTCGTGAGCGCCGTTGTCTGATGCAGTGGGCCTCCTCCTTTGTTAGCATTACTGCTTCGCATGAGGAGGCGACCGCCTGCCACTCCTCCTCGCTCCGGAACATAGCCTGTACCGACCATCCGGTTCAGGTATTGTCAATCTGGTCAAGTTCGATGCTGCTAAAACCCAGGCGTGTCTTTTTTTCCACTATATGGAGCCAATTCCACTCGTAACAACTCGTATCTTGATAGAATATCAGACTGTGAATAAAAACATGTGTAATAATGATATAATCACCTAAAAGCGGTTCATTTCATACAAAAGCTACACAATTTCTCTAAAAGTACCAGGGCGGCATAAACGCTAGTAGCTAAACTAATACATTCGTGTACATCATATTACGCCGTCCGCCACATAATATATGGACATGCTCGTATTTGCATAGCCCGACGTCCGGAATTTGAGTACGTTATTAGGGAACACTAGTTTTGTGTGTTAAGTGCTTTCTCTTTATAAGTTTTGTGTTTGGACATTGTTGTTCCGAATGTTCTGACTTTGTTGTGTATATTTATATTTCTCTGTGTTGTGTACTCTTTTTTTATTGCATCGTTTCATTTATACTTTGCTATTTATCGTGCAAATAGCCTCGACAGTTGCAAGTTGCGACTGCAAAGTTGTTCAATTTATTCCTTGAAGAATTTCTTAATAGCAGCCCGGAGCCAGGCTCCGAGCTTCGAAACGTAGAAGGTGAGGACACCATGTCGTCTCTGCAGCTGCTCCTCAAAAGGTCCTCCGCCAGGATAATAACATCATCGCCGAAAGAAAGTCGTGTTAGTTACACTATTTATAACTCAAGAACGACTGAACCGATTTGGTTGAAAATTGGTAGGGAGGTAGCTAAGAACCAGGAGATGGACATAGGATATCCCGATTTTTATCCCGTTCCCGTCGTTCCCGTGGGACGTGACATAAAACGTGGTATAACAAAACGCAACTTAGAGTAGGGTAGAGAAGGGTAATAGAGTAAAGTAGGGTAGGGTAATAGAGTAGGGTAGGGTAGGTAGAGTTGACAGCTTAGATAAAAGGTAACTATTAGGCGGTACGAAGTTTGCCGGGTCAGCTAGTAATTTAATATAGAAACATTATAAAAATTTCTTTTTTTTAATGAGTAGGTGTCTAACCGTGGTTTTTTTAAGAAACGACCAGTTGAAACTGTAGACTACCTTCTGAAGTCGATGCGTAATGAAAAGCGCACCACCTATACGCACAAAACGTTTTGGGAATATACCTACTCATTACGCGTACAGCTAAGGAGTAAAATTCCCTGCCGGAGTCTGTGTTTCCTGATAGCTACTGCCTGGGGATTTTTAAATCAAGATTGAATAGGTAACTAGTAGGTAAGCGCGCTGCAACATCGACCACACTATCGCTTACCTTCAAGTGAGACAGTGATCAAGTGCGAGCTTATCAACAATATAAAAAAATAGTACTGGTTAAAGAGTAGGGTATATAGTACTGGGTAGTAGTAAAGAATACCTGAAAAGTTGTGTGTAATGTTTTGTTATTACAAGCATTTCATTGTACCGGTACATAAACAAATTGCCCTTTAACACACAGTCAGCAAAAAAACAAAGTATCTTGCCCTAATGTTCACCTGAGAGGACAAAAAAAATACTTTTACCTCGAACATACTCGTAAGAAGTCTAAACGTATTAGCAACAGTTTGTCTGCGTCTGTTTGTCACTTTTTGTCGTCATTAACGTGAAACATACTCTGTTATCTTGTTCCTCATTGTGGAAAGAAATGGTTGAGGTTTTGTGTTGCTAGGTTCCTTTTTTTAGAGAGAAATATTTCTTCACAGAAGATTCCATGTTTCTCTAGAATATACCAAGGGTTAATTTGAATTAACAACGAAAGGGAAATAGACATGGTTGAGCGATTGACTGCTGCTCTGCATATCGTGGGTTTGATCCACATATTGAACAAATATTTACACACCGTTAAATTTTAATTGTTTTAATCCCGTGGAGGGTCGATCCGGAACATAAAACACTATCGATTTGTAAAGATAAAATTAAAAAATTAAGTACCGTTTTTTAAAAGTCGGCGTTGCGTACAAACTGCCTACAGGTCATCTAGTGTGGAGCCAGGTATTAACAAAAATTAAATAGAATTAATAATATTACAACAAGAGAGCAGACATTTTAATCATTATTTAAGAAGTAAAGCGGTACAACATGGGCAAGGGCTTTCAAAACAATCTTGAAAGTACAGTCGAAGCTCCTACGAACATCTTACTGGATTATAATAGAACTACACTGCGATGCCAATCTGGTCACGTCAGTCTCCATACATTTCATATGGAAACTAGACTTGTAGAGCTACACTAGATCGACGCCATGTGACGCCGAAAGAATTTGTGCGTAGAAGTATCTACAAATCAGGCGTGGTCAACATGTGCCTCTACATGCTATGTATGCATGTGTGCCTGTACTAGCTTTACAAATTAATCTTCCAAACATAGGTACAGCATGAGGAGGTAGTTTCGACTTATTTCAAAAGATGGTCATCAGTATTCACTACGGCCGGCAAATTAAGGTAAACTGGAGATGAGAAACAAGAATTATCCAAAAAGATTGCTTCCGTGAGGTCACTAATACCCAATAGTTTGCCATAAAGTACCCCATAGAGAGCAGTGGTGGCCGAGTGGTAACAGCCCCGACTTACAAGTTGCAGATCGCGGGTTTAAACCGAGTTAGGCGTATTTTTTTTTTAGTTAGCCCTCTCTGTCCCACTGCTGGGCAAAGGCGTCCCTCCACTCCTTCCTATGATCACGGTTCCTCGCTTTCTCATTCCAGTTCTTAAGGAAGCCATCCAAGTCGTCCCGCCATCTCCTTCGTGCTCTGCCTCGGCCCCGCGTTGCTGTGTCCGGGCACCAATCCAGCGTTTTACGCGCCCACAGCTCATTAGACATGCGCCAGACATGTCCTGCCCAGTCCCATTTAAGTTGGGCAGGCGTATTACTTTGTGTAATTCATTTCATCACCACTTCTCTCAAATCGGTGAATTAAAACATCGAGAGGAAACCGGCACGTCTTAGAACCAATCATTAGAAGACTTTTGACATTTACTAACCCGTAATGGGCCCGTGTGGTGGATTACGGTCCATTCTCTCTCCTAAAGAGGAGGCCTGAGTCCCAGCTGTGGGAACATTAAAAGGCTGATTATTACCCTGTGGAAATTATCTTTCTCAGTCTGGCCCTCACCGTAGGCATGTTGCAGCTTAGTTAAATCTACCGTACAAACCTAGGGTTCAATGGAGCGCGCAAACTGTACCGCTATGGCACAGTAGTTATAGAGAAAAAGTGTTATAGTATATCATAATCAAAGGTAGGTAGGTTCTGTCCACTATATTGCCCTTGGAAGACAAAAAACGTATCACAAAAAATAAAAAATAAAATGAACGATGATTAAATTAGTATGAGACCCGACCCTCCGACATCCAAGAGATGCCATCAGATTTAAAACAGGTGTCATTTGAAGAGTCTAGTTGAATAGATTTTTTTTTATTATGGCGACGTAGCTCAAAAGGATGGGGTAGGTTTCATAAAATAACTTTATTTTTACCTAACCTAACCCAACTGTTTTAGACCTTAAATGTACTCATAATATAAGTAGATACTGTCATACATTTTTTAATGTGTCTCGGCAAGCCCTGTATGATTGTACAAAAATATTTGACAAAGAGTATTGCGTGAAACTTTTCGCATCATGCAAGTTCGTTAAAATAAACCTTTATAGAAAAAATCATTACACACATTTATATTACAAATTATGCAAAAGTAAGTCAGTTGATTTATGAAAATAAATTGAACATAGACTAGTTGCTGCGAGCGGCTTCAACTGCATGAAAACAGCAAATGGTTCCGAGTTCTGAAAGAACATTCTCTCGGCATAAAAAAGTATCCTATCTGAAAAGTGTCCAGGACATGGTCTAGTTGTGTACCAAATTCATCCAAAACCATTCAGACATTCGAGCGTGAAGAACTAACAAACACACACACACTCATAAACATTTGTCGTTATAATATTACTGTGAAAACTTCGGACCTCGAGAAAGATTGAAGTTAGTACCTTTTATTAACACTCCACGCGCCCATATCGGCAAAAAGAAGCTATTTTTTTTAATATACATCATTATGAAAACAGAAATATTTTTTCTATAAAATTCCTGTTTATTCAAAACTCCCTTTGATTGCGTTACCATTTTTGACTTCCGAGAAATCTGTCCATAAAATTCACAATTTGTCCAACATATTTCATCAAAGGCCAGTACATTTTCCCTATCAATTCATTCAACCCATTCCATTTCCTAAAAACACATGTTATCAATGTTGTCCTCAAAAATATATCAATCCAAATATCCAAGGCTTTTGTTCCACCGCGTCCGCTAGCGATAAAATATCGTTGCGCTGCGTAATTTAAATGTCGTTCAATATTTTATGAGTGACATATCCACTAGTTTACGAGTGATCCCCCTTGTTGCCGCAAATCTCTCGCGGGTTATAGCGCGGGGTGGAGTCCCAGGATTAGCGGATTTAGTTTTGGCTATTAACACTAGAACTTCATAAAGTTTGTCTTAAAAATAAATTTTCAGTAAAATAGGCCTTATCTTATCTTTGTAATCTGGTTTCCCTACTTAGTCCTTAGCGGTCCATTGTTCGTGGGTCATAGCGGCCTTTACTCCAGTCAACCCACCAAAAAATATAGGCCTTTATTTGAGGAGGAAAATCATTTAATGACTTCTCCCAACCTAGGGCGGAACGAGATGTTAGACTTTTAGTAACCAAAACCACACGTATGTTCCTTCAGTTACCCTTTGCATTATAGAACCTCGATTAACCTTAGCCAACCCATGGCCCAAGTAGGCATTGGCCCTGCAAGACCCTTACAGTTTAGCTGACATCTCTTTGATGCTCCTTCGACAACTCGAGCATAAGACCGCGCCTATTATAAGATAGGCCTAGTGATTTGTTTTTTTTCTGGCATTATGCTGAATTGAACCAATTTGGCACAGCTTTGAGATTCACAATGTTATTGTTTTTTTTTTGTTCTCTGTTTAATTTATGTGTCTACATAGTTGTTTGTTCATTGTATCTGTACGCCAACTCTACGTATTTTTGTTAGTGTGTTTTTGATATCACAGAAATTAGATATCGAGGCATATCGACATCATCACCTGCTGAAGTATTCCCCAACGGAGTCGGCTTACAGTCTAATCTACCACTATTTTACATGGAGCTATTGAAGAGACCTTCTTCTTCTGGTGTCGACCTGACACAAATTCGGTCCGACCAATATTTAGCCACCTGGACCGCTCTATCGTTAGCCTCGCATAAGTCGTGGAAGATGCAGGTAGTTGTGTATTCCGGGCAGGAAAGGAGGTGACGCATATCCTGGGAAAGGGCTCCTATTTGGTTCTACGAATATGGGGTATATTCACCAAACCAAAGGGGCCTTGGAATGGTATATTGTCATTTAGGATTCAGGCTACCAGTAACGCCTGTTCAACAACGGTTTGATATGCTCTTCGAGGTGTGGAAGTATCAAGGCAGTAGTTCCATCCATAGGACCAACTTCAGCAATCATCACAAGCTCTCCATCAAACTATCATCTACCTCCGTCACTCGCACCACACCCCACACTACACGCGTCTCGTTTCCGCGCTGTCATACCGTATTCATAGGATTTAGAAATGCATCATTATGCGGCTACATGTACCTTTGCTACGTTGTTTATACGCACTCAAACTGATGTCGCACTGTATCAACAGATAAAACGTGTTGTTGCCACCCGATAGACAGAGTCGAAGAAAACAACAGGGATTTGGGATTCCTTAAAAAAGTAGGAGAACCTTTCAAACGGTAATTCTGTTCACACGGTCGTTTTTTAGGGTTCCGTATCCGACAGATATAACGGTATCCTATTACTAAGCCTCCGCTGTCCGTCCAATTGTTTCTCTGTTCGTCTGTCAGTGGGCTATATCTCATAAACCGTAAAATGTAGAGCGTTAAAATTTTCACTGAATATAATATATTTCTATTGCCGCTATAACAACAAATGATTAAAATTAAAATTAAGTTAAAAATTAAATCTATAGACGTTCCTTTCTTGCTCGATTTTAATATTGTAGTACGAAACCCTTCTTGTACGAGTCGGTTTTGCTTTTTTTTTTAATGGTTTTATGGCCTTGCAATAATGCTTATATCTTTATCCTCAGATTTTGATTCAGAGATATTTAAAACCAAATATATATATATATATATATGTATATATATATATATTTGGTAGCTGTGGGCGCGTAAAACGCTGGATTGGTGTCCGGACACAGCAATGCGGGGCCGAGGCAGACCACGAAGGCGATGGTGATCTGGATAGCTTCCTTAAGAACTGGAATGAGAAAGCGAGGAACCGTGATCGTTGGAAGGAGTAGAGGGAGGCCTTTGCCCAGCAGTGGGACAGTGTGGGCTAAGTAATAAATAATAATAATAAATATATATACGGAATATATATATATATATATTTAGGAACATAAAACAGTTGAAAATAATGACAGATAGCGATGACATCTGCAGAAGTTATAAACTGTGTCGCAACTATAAACTTTCTTTTTATCTTTACACAAGAACCGTGAATTTTATGGGAAAAATATATAGCCTTATTATAACTCAGCAACAGTGTTTATTTCTAAAATCGGAGTTGAAATCTTTCAAAAATAATAAACAAACAAAATAAAAGATAATTTGCCTACCTATTTTAAATGTTCGGCTTATTTTAATTTCGAATTTTTAGAAGAGTGGGGAAGGGCCTCTCTTTTTTTTGTTTTATTTTTGATAGGTTTGAGCTTGACCGCTATCTCACCTGATGCAAAGCGGCGTTGCGGTCGACGATGGAACGCGCTTGCCTAGAAGAAACCTATTCACTCTTGACTTAGAGATTCCCGGGTTGTAGCCATCAGAAAACACAGACTCTGGCAGGGAATTCCACTCCTTAGCTGAACGCACAATGAATTTATGTTCCCAAAAAGTTTTGTGCATGTAGGTGGGTGCTCTTAAATTTACATCCTTAACTATTATACACGAGTCTGTTGAAAAACTAAATTAATATTAGTCTCCTATTTAAATATTATTGGAATTAGTCCTACTATAAAGTTAGTCACACGAGCCAGTTTTCATTATCATATACGAGTGTTTAATAAAAACCATCTTTTAAAGTCAACCAGTTTTTCACATACAGTTTTTTCAGTTTTTCCCTGTCACAGTTTTGCTAGTCCTTTTGCGGGACGTGCTCACAAGAATTTCATAACAATTTTTCCTTTATCCCCATATCAACTGTTTAAAAACCCAAAATCTTCGTTCCCGTGTTCGGACAATCACGGCGGCGCGTGTATGAAACATTCACGGGATCCCGGGGAGCGGTCCCGGGCCGGAATAATTGATGTGCCCAGCACTACAACAAAGAATAAATAGGTGAATATTTTAGGGGGCGTTTTGTGAGGCCGTTGCCACTATACAGGTGATGAGTAGAAGGTTAATTGACTTGAAGTTATGGTGTTTGAAAATTAGGTTTTAGGTTGTAAGGTTCTGGAGCGTCTTTTTGCTTTAGAATTAATTCAAAGCTCAAAGTATTTATTTCAAACTAGCCCCTACTACCAGCTCCGTCCACGGGAATGTTCAAAATTGTCCTAAGGGACCAAACTCCTGAGATAAAAGTAACATTGTGGTATCTCTGGACATCGGATATTTCAAATTTTCGTCCAAATGCGTTCCACCATTTGATTGTAAAGGGACAAATATACACACATACCTACATATAAACTTTCGCAATTATAATATTAGAGTGATTAAGCCATTACAGACAGTTTTGAATAGTCAGAAAGTCTACAGAGAAAACTGACTGGAGGAGTTTCTTATTTATGAGCTATAAGAGCTAAATCTAAGCAAGCTCGCCGTCCACTCGTCCGGTCGCTAACTGTCCGGACCGAGCTCGATTCGTTGATGCGCGCTTAGTGTTCCACGCGTAGCTCAAGGAGATGTCAGCAAAAGAAGACAGCTGAAGCCTACTGGGGCCATAGGTTGTAAGAAAGAGAATTCTGAAGTCCTAGAGCGGAGGCAAAAAGGAACATACGAGTGGGTGTTAGACAGTAATATATATGATGAATTACTATGATGAATTCCAAAAACCATTTGGTTCCTTGTCGTCACCATGCGGTCATATCCTTTTTGACGTCAACAACATCACGGTCGCGTCCGATCACGTATTAGTGTTTTTGCCATAGTGTAAGCAATTACCACAAATTACAAAAACGAGTTGCACAAATTGAGCTACGGGCGCGTCGTGGTGTTGCCACTTTATAAAATTGTATTTGTCACCTTATCTATTTATTTTAATTTTTATTTATATTTTTTCTGTACTTCTTTTTAGTTCCTTTTATTCACTGCACCGTTCCAGCGTCTGTATGTCGACACAGCAACCGGCCCACGCTGAAAACCAGCGCTGTGAGCACAACACATTATGCGTGAGGCCGCAGCTTTATGCTGAGCGTTCGGCCGTTTTGCGCGGAGGAGATGCATATCTTCCCTATCAATTGCTGTGATGTTATGTTCTGTTACCTAGTTTTAAGATTGCGTCTTTGACGCGTAAATAAACTGTTCTTCTTTCTTTCTTTCGGTAAAGGCCTGACACGCCTTCCTGTGCCGCCCTAGGGCGAGAGAAGTCATTGGATGATTTCCCTCCTATACTCAATCTATTCAGACAGTTAACTAAATGTAAACAATGCTAACATGTCTTTTATCTAAAAAAATATCTAAAAATGTTTACAATTAGGTATTTACCTGAACCGATATTAGGTAACTAACTAAATTTAAATAATCTTCGTGTCTTTTATACGATTTATTTTAAATAAAATAAGCGTACCAAAATTGTTTGATCATGTGATACAGCAACAAGTAATATGTAACCAAGCATTATATGTAACACATAATATGATTTAAAAGAGTGTCAATGGAGTTTCTTGCATGTTCTTCTCCCTATAGATCTACTCTTTGGAACGTGCAATTTAGCTTCACTTTTCTTGGACTGACCGACATTTGACTAATCAAAAGTGCCTGTAAATGGTCTATTTGAAATGTATGCTTTGATTTTGATTTTGTTTACGTTTAGTGAATTAACTAAACAGATGGAGTGAAAAAAAAGCGATTTCTTTGAACTTAATTTGAAATTATTCCGAGTTGGTTTTCTGTGTTCTCTGTTCAGTGTCTCTGCTCACCCTTTCTGAGTTTCAATGGAGATTGAATGGAGCTCATAACCAGCTGGCTTTACGATGATGTCTACGAGGCAAGCTGATGATTGTTTCTTTGATCGTGAAGACCTTCCTGAAGAGTACAGCTGCGTTGAATTTGTATCACGTTTTTACGAGAGATCGATGAATGATTAAGTGGATAGGTAAATTTTGACAATAGTAACCTATGTATATAATACTAGCATTTTGCCTACAGCTTCGCAGTGTATATAAAATATAGCCTGTATGTCACTCAGAAATAAAGCAGCTTTCTATCGGTAAAAAAATAGCAATCGGATTAGTACTTCCAGAGATTACCTCCTGCAAATAAAAAAAACAAACTTTACGTCTTCATATTATTAGTGTAGACTAAGTTTTGTCGGCGGTTTAACCCGTATCAGAGAAGAAAATAATCATTTTTACAGGAGTAAGATAAATGATGTTATCAATGGATAAATACATTTTGTCATTAGTAACTTATACAATGTAATATACTAATATACGAACTTCTGTCAGCAATTTCGCCTGCGTCAAAGCAAAAAATTATAAAGGAAATAACTTCACTTTCGGGTTCAAAAGTATCCTAGGTACTATTCCGGGATGGTCTTGGTCTAATCGATTAAATAAAAAATTGCGTTTTCTTCTGTGTACGCGACTATCTCCTGTCAGAAGGCGATTCGCAAATGACTATTATTTATTCATGTTTACTTGGTTATCAATATTTGCAGCAGCGGACGTTTACGGGTTGATAAATTTCAAAAGATTCAATTACTCACGTACACAACGCATTCTACAAAATATCACAAAATAATAATACGTTAAAAAAAATACGAGCTCGGCGCAATATAAACACAAAAAGCTTAACCCTATACTGTTACTAAAAAAAAAAAAACAAATTTCAATAACGCGATGTCCAAAAGGAGAATTAACCATAGCAACTAAAAGGGTGCGAGCACACGGGCAACTTAAGTCGCTCATCCTGGGGAAAAGACATCACAATATGGCATCCCGGTAAGTTTAACAGGCAGGTTTGTTTTATTTTAATCATCCAATGACATCGCCCGCTGTTAGGTGGAGCGGGAGATAGTGTCAGACTTTTACTGACTAAAATCCCACACCTATTGCTTTTTTGCCATTGCTCTAGGCCCCGGGGGACTCTTTTGCATCACACATGGCCTCAATAAGCTTCGACTCTACTGGGCCCCTACGGGTGCTGACAACCTCTTAGTCAGACTAAGACGGTTACCGAACGGTCGAACTAAATCCTGGCTACTGCTAAGTGATCTCTCTAATTTTGCCCTGTGAATATGATCAGATCATCACAACACCTTCGCCACGGTCGACCTCGAAGACGTCGCCCTCGCTCAGGCGTCCAGGGAGTGACAAACCTCGTCCATCTGTCCGGGTACATTCATGTGACATGAACAGATCACTCCCACTTCAGCACGGCTATTTTTCCCCGCCATTTACTACTTGATTTATACAGCTTGAAGCAGTGCTTTAATCACCAATCACCAATCATGTTGTGCTTATACTGATACCGAGCAAATTGCTGAACTAGTTGCCCGTCTGGATACCGCTTTAGAGGGGTTTATGAGGTTCGGGGGGAGGGGATAACGAACCTCCGCTAGCCATATGGGGCTCGGACTTTGAATATTGCATGTAAATACGTACTTCAGTGTGTTTGGCTAAATTGTGGAGCAGAATTTTGGGATAAAAATATTTGGGGAATGGTTATTGAGCTGGGATAATGATTGTGAGTGATATTTAGAAATTGTGTAGTTTTATCATCTATAACATTTTTTGTTTATACAATACCTGAATATAGTTTGTTCTGAATCAGTAACTGAATTGATGATGGATTCTAATAGTTTTAAGACTATGTTATATTTTTTCTCAAAAATATTTAAAAACGTCATAATTTGGACATCACCTACACCCAACACTAAAAACAACACAGGTCACGGCAGGTCATATCGGGCATTAGGTGCCAGCAAACAGCTGGGTGCAAGTGCAAAACAACCCCTCAGTCGTCTGGATGGCTCGGTGATTATGTATTTTTGCTGACATAACAAGCTTATAACTTTGTTGATTTTTCATGATACAGTTATGGAATTTTATACATTCTTTACATAAAAATACTAGACACGTATATCAGGTTTCGCTTAAACTAAAATTAATGTTATATATAACTTATCAATACACAGCAAAATTATAGGTCCTAGAAGCGTGAAATTTTGCTTAACATTTCTTTTTATACCGTAAACAAGCACTAAGAACGTTTGTCCACTTTGCGGAGTGCCCGGTGGACACGGTGGAGCATACAGTCGAGGTGTGCCCTGCTTGGGTGGAGCATCGCCGTGCCCTCGTGGGGCGATCGGCGGCGGAGACCTCTCCCGCCGGGCCTTGGTTCAAGCCATGGTCCGGAACGAGGAGGAGGTCACCGACTTCTGCAAAGCAGTTATGCTCGCAAAGAAGGAGGCCAACCGCATCAGGCAACGGGGATTCCGATTCCGATTTCCGGCCACCGTAGGCGCGGGCTTGCGAACAATGAACAATGGGAAGCTTGCTGTCCGGCCGTTCGGTAACTTTCCGGACCGAGCCCTCGTCGTCGGCGTGCGATGTTCCCGCGCGCCTCAAAGAGTGGTCAGCAACAGCAGGGGCCCAGCCGGGTTGAAGCCTACTGGTGCTTATCCGAAAACGTTCTCGAGCCCCGGTATTAAGGCTAGAAGGAACGGGGTGGGCTTTTAGTCAGGAGAGTTGTCATTGGATGATTTTTCCCACCATAAAAAAAGACAGCAACGGGAAACTGAACGAACATGAGTGGTTACTTTAATATTCTAACACACCCTTATGCCCCACCCTAGGATGGGAGAATTATATTATTAAATTCTTAATTTAACAACCATAATTCAATTCACGATATCACAATTCACAATATATTGTTGAGTCGTTCGTTGAAAACTCCTTGAAACTAAACAATAATTATGGAAATGAAATTTTCGTATGGAAATGTAGGGTATACCTATTGTAAGCAAGCAGTGGCGTAGATAGACGTGAGTGAAGTGTACCCACGCCCACGGCCTCGAACTCAAAGGGGCCTCGCACAAGCAAGGGCGCTTCATGAACGAGGATTTTCTTTTATAATTGACTAACTTTCGCCCGCAGCTTCGGCCGCGTACATAAAATAATGCCTATGCCACTCAAGAATAAAGCAGCTTTCTATCGGTGAAAAAGTTTTAGCAACCGGACCACTTCCAGAGATTACCTCCTACAAACAAAAAAACAAGCTTTATCTCTTTAAAATATTAGTGTAGATAGGGTTGCGTTTGACCACTATTTTACCTAATAGTAAGCAATGATGTGACCAAACAGTGGATTGTGATAGTCGCGGTGTTATTTTCGAATTTATGAAAAAAGAAATGGCCTCGCTGATCTGTCTTCACCCTCGTCTATATTTCTCCACGCTACGCCTCTGTAAGCAAGTTGAATATAATAATAAAAAGTTATTGTGTCTATAAATAGCGCAGAACCATAAACAAGGAGGGTAGTAAAGTATGTTTATTAAGATAAATGTTTACTATTGCAACTGACACACTTCCTTATCATCATACCGTTGCTGATACATTTCATCAGCAACAAAGAAAATACATATTTATTTCCATAATCAGCACACTTAGGAAATAATGTTATTGTAGTACATATCTTACAATTGCTTAGTGGTATTATCAACACGCAAGATACTGAGAAAATAAATGATGAAAAACATCACCACAGTTAACAAAAAAATTGGTGATCTCCTTCCGTTTCTTTTTCAGTAACTAAATCCATTTAATCAGTCAAAGAAATCGGACTACGAGGCGTACGACGATAAATATCCCACCTATACGCACAAAACGTTTTGGGAACACAGTCATTGTGCGTACAGATAAGGAGTTGAATTCCCTGCCAGAGTTTGTGTTTCCTGATGACTACAATCCGGGAATCTTTAAGTTAAGAGTGAATCTGAATAGTTTACTTTTAGGTACGTGCGCTCCATCGTAGACCGCATCGTTGCTTTCCATCAGGTGAGATAGTGGTCAAGCGCAAACCTATTAACAATAAAAAAAAACTATTTACAGGCATTTTTGGAATGTCAAGATGTCAGTCAGTTAGTAAAAGAATGTTAATTGTACATTCCAAGGCGTAAATCTCTCTGGAGAAGAATGTTTAAGAAACTTCATGTGAGATGTTTTGGGTCGTAGGGGTATATTTGGTAAAGAACAACTCTGGGAGCATGCATACAAAATAATGTAAAGATACACTTCGCCTCCGGCAATTTAAAAAAAAATTATAACTAATATTATTATTATTATTTTTTTACATGTCACATAACAGTCAGGATACAAAAGATTTAGTTCGATTTTTGTGAAAAATATCAATTTTGTTATCCTTTTTTACAAATTTTTACGTTACATCCCATAATCTTCTATAACAGTAAATGGACCTCCAAATAAAGGATCTAATTTCTGACCATTATCATTTTTATACTTTAACTTCCAATTTTAACCGCCGAACCCCAAGGACAGCCCAAGGCAGGGTCGCCATGAGATGTTTAGGGTCGTAGGGGTACATTTGGTAAAGAACTATCCTGATTGACTGCCAATAGTGTAATGCATTTTATAAATAAGAAAGAAGTAAAAGACTTAAAGCGCTAATCAAGCATTAACTTGATACTTAATAATAAGGAGCATGCATACAAAATAATGTAAAGGATACACTTCAAATGGACAGTTATTTAAATTAATTTTATATTTCAAATATCTCGTTTACATAATACCTTTTTACTTCATTTATGTGGGAAAAGACATCCTTTCTGTGAGAGGAAGTTTGTAGAATAATATCATCAAACACATGGACACAGTACGAGTTGGCTTAGAAATAGATAGCTTTTAGCCCTGGCAAGAAAACAAAACGAAAACGCACATTCCAAATTCAAAAACACTCGCCATGTTCCCAACAAATCATGCCAGCATCTTCAAATTAAACTCTCCAACTACCTTCAAGAAAAAGCGCGCATCAGCACAAACTAAGCGATTCCGGCATTAATTCGCTCCGCTCCGCGCGCTGCGAACGCTCGGCACAGTGGAACTGCGGCGGCATTCGAACAGTAAAAATGTAGCGTCATGCATTATGCATTCACTGCGGTGCGTCGGCTAAACGCGGCTGACTGTCACACCGAAATAGAATGTAGTTACATTTGAATGAAGATAAGACAAGAAAGAGAACCAAGGCCGCCGACACAGTCCGGAGAATTACCAAACTGAAGTCGCAGTTGGCAGTGCACATTGCTCGTAGAACAGATAGTCAAAGGGGCAGAGGTGACTTAGGCTGCCTGTAGGACTATTACAATGACTTCAAGATCGGATAATCTACGTTCGAAGTTGTGGACGATTAAGTTGGCCTGAATAGATCAAATTTCGAAAAAGAACTCAACCGTCGAATTTGACTTGAGCGTTCGGGAAGTTGCGCTGTATTTTCTTGTCCAACATACCAGTGTCTCAAAACGAAAGTTTATGACCGATACATGTTGCCAGTGATTAAATATGGGTCCGAAATGTGGTCGCTTACAATGGGCCTCATCTGAAGTCTTAAATTCAACCAAAGGGCACTGGAAAGGGCTATGCTGGTAGTTCTCCTACTCTGGGTAGGGCGAGAGAAATTATATCTTTTGAACAATCTCTTGAACTATTTTTGTTTTTTGAGGTGCGCGTGGAACTCGAACGGCGAGCTACCCATTCCTCACCGTCTGTTGTTAACAAGCCCGTGCCACGATGATATCCACTGTAGTATCTGAGAAATCAAAAATATGATGGATAGCTAACTTTTTAGTATGGACGTCAAACTTTTTTAATACTGGTGCGGACGTGGAGTCTCTCAGGCTATTATATTCAAATGTCTCGCTGTTGGTGGCACGTGTTATTGGGTCGTTCAGTTCCCTTCAAAATGGTTGGGTTAGCTGAGTGGGGCTGATGCACGCGTCATGCTCGTGAACGGGTGCCGTCAGATGGGACTGGTCATCTCTTAGCTGCCAGTGGCTTAATTCAGTTTCTATGTTTTTGGTTTACATTTTTATTTCATTATCGACATTGTGCTCACATGATAGAAGCAACAAGTAATATGTAACCAAGCATTATAATATATGTAACACATAATATGATTTAAAAGAGTGTCCATGGAGTTTCTTGCACGTTCTTCTCCATAGAGACCTACTCTTTGGAACGTGCAATTTAGCTTCCCTTTTCTTGGACTGACCGATATTTGACTATTCAAAAGTGCCTGTAAATAGTCTATTTGAAATAAATGCTTTGATTTTGATTTTGACATGGAATCTTTTCTAGAAACTTATTCCAAACCGAGTCAAAACCCTAACTATAGGTCTCTAATAAAAAAAAAATAGTTTTTGTATTCAACTTTCTATAGTATAGAAAAAATGAAATAATTACAATCGTGGCACTTTATCAGATTTTTCTACGTTATCATTTTAACCCATTAAAAGTAATTTAATCTAACACTAAAACAAAAAAGTACACCTTTATTTATAAATACAATACACAAACGTAAAATTTCCTTCTGGAAACAAAAATAAAAAATTCTGACAGCATTCATAGTATACGTAAATTACTTGCATCAGCACATTGCAGGCACACAGGCTTACTGAAAAGCACACAAACATAAGTGGTCATATTATACTTTTTCGCGGGACATATTCTATAAGCCCTTCTAGTTCTTTGATTTGATTGGCGGTGTCTAGAAAATATCATATTTCAATAGGGTATTTTCTCCTCATCATCTGACTGATCTGAAACAAACAATAAAGAATTTATTTCTTTTTGAAACGACGATCATCGAATCGAGCTTTTTTGTCTAGGACTGTTTAGAACAAGAACAAACTCGCTTTAATTCATTAAACCCCAAGCGAACGCCGGCGTTCGCGCACCTATTGTCTTTCAATTGTGTCTGTCATTATCACAATTGAAAGGTTAATAGTTTCTGCCATTTTCCATGACAAAAATAATAAAAAAACGCAAAAACTATCAAACATTTTTATAACACAACAATGGACGTGGAGCCTGACAGGCTTCAGCCAATATAACAATGAATATTATACTCACGCTTTGCATGCAGCAAAACAATTTCTTCTCTCATTGTCTTTTTGCTACTAAAAGTGAAGCTACTGAGACGCTCGGGTGCGGGGAGCAGGGGGAAAGGTGTGAAACCACGAACTGAGGAACGCGCTGGGCCTGTGAGACTCCACCTCCATACTTAAAGGCTAAGAGTGTTTTGTCTGCAGCCGCCCCCCAATTCGGTTCATATAACTGTGTTGGCCATGGGAAAATGGAGGAAGTCTATTGGGTATAATGTATTTCGCCTAATTTATCACTGTCTTTATTCATTTCCAAAACTTTCCTCATGACATTTTCATTACTCCTGCAAATCATATGCTCTTACCATGGCAACCAATTTCCATATAATTTTTAAAGAAAAATGAATAAGAATTAATTTGACACTACACAAGGCACACACAAAATTTAGATAATACAAAACAAACACAAGTGTAAGTTGGACTCGCGCACGGAAGGTGCCGTACAAACTTACTTTCAATTTTCAATAAGAATTTACCTACACTTCTGCCTTGAGACCTTGCTTCAGGCTAATTTGGGAAGTACCCTATGAATTTTGATCCCTTACGAGTGTCAAAATATACTTTTTATTGCAATATAAACGGTCGTGTCTTTGTTTTTCATTAACTCAGAAATCTGAGTTTTCAGAGCTTCAAGGGACCGCAGTTTTAATTTCAACTCGATACCTCTACGTATTCCCGAGATAAAGCTTCTACGGACAGCAAAGTGATCCTATTTTTTCTTTTTTATGTACGCTAGCAAGCGCTATGTAATTGCCAAATGCTTTTTTCCCTGAGACCACTCCCTATTACGTAGTAAATGAAGAACCACTGGCATTATCAATTACCACTCCACGAAACTCATTCACTTCACGTCAGGAAGACATAAGAAGACCTACACTTCGGTGTAACAGACACCCCTAGAGTTGCTCTAATGAAATTGTCCATAAATCTCGAATATTGGACTGGCGACATGCCTAACTATGGTGTTCCCTCCCCCCCTCGCCCCAAACCACCCCCTCTTGTTACTGGGGACTCAAAGCGTTCCACTTTCTTACGATATATGTCGCGAACCTACATAAATGTTGTTTTCCCGAATCTTTAGCTGCGTTATGGAGTATGTTATGGCGAATATGCCATTATCCGGATTTACTAAATATTTTCTCCTTGTTCGAGGAGCGGATTAGAAAGGAATTGATTACTGTGAGAGCGGGCGAGATGCGTAATGAAATTGTTTGCAAAGTGTTTGTGTGGTTAAAGGATTTGTTTTTCTAATGAACACCACTGAAGTGAATGTTTTTTAGTTTTCCGTACAGTAAAAATGGGACTCTATAATTAAGACTCCACTGTCCGTGTGTCTGTATCACCATGCTGTATCTTATAAAAATTTCAACTGTCTAGCTATCATGCCAGGCAGTTGAATTTTTTACAGATGATGTATTTTTATTTATTTATTTATTTATAACTTTATTGCACACCTTAGCTTAATACAGGATAAACATTAACAAAAGATTATGCGTACAATAGGCGGTCTTATTGCGCAAGGCAATTTCTACCAGACAACCTTTGGATGGACTGAACGAAAGGAAAAAGATTTGGGGCTGTCAGTGTACAACATAAATATTATAGTATAATAATATAGTACAATAGAAATATATATATATAAATATATAATACTTAAATAAACTATTTGTTGCTGCTACAACAACTACTAATACTAAAATCAGAAAAAAAGACACTCTGAATAATAAAAAAACTTCATACTGACAGTTCTGAAAAGACGAGCTTCACTCCAGGTAATGAAACTCATACCCCATTCGAGTAACAACATCCCATCCTATATTCTATTATTTAAAATCCTCAACACAGCTACTTGCGAAGCCTCATAAGAACAAGGCAAGGCCATCATGGGCCAGTCCCATCCAATCATAGCCAGAAGTGAGCTGAGGCTGTGCGAGACTCGCGCCAAAGGAATCTAATGCTGTACAGTCGAACAAAGATATAGTGGTTGGTTGGCAACTTATAATGTTTAACCAAAGCTATTTAAACACGTAAACATTTACCACAAATTTACCTTTTTTATGGCCGTATGTTAACTGCTCTGCATGAAATCTGCAGTTTAATCAGCTTTATAATATTCTCACAGCTGAGACTTATGTCCTCGTCGAGGCTAGAGATTGCCATTGGCCATTGGGCTTACTCGGTAGATTACGATCCACCAAGTGAGCCCAATGTAGTTTGGTGGAATCCCTCAGTTAGATAAAAACGTTACTTAAATTTTTTTAGTATGAATTCCAACAGTACTTCGAACTCTGGATTTGTATCCGATTGGTGATACACACTCATTAAAATTTATTTCCAGTCAAGTTCTGTGTGAGAAATAATATTAGCCTATTCCTAAAAAGATGGATTATAATATAATAATATTCCACTCCTATCACACAACGCCGTCTAGTCCCAAGCTAAGCAGAGCTTGTGTTATGCGAACTATATAACTGATAAACATACTTATATATTTCTAAATACATACAAATTATAGATAAATAATTAAATTTTTGCATGTATACCTAAGCATTTGTTTGACTGTATCTATTTGTCAGATTGTTGCTGACCCTGGAGAAAAGAAATCTGGTAGATGTGGTGCTGAAGTGATCGATGTACTTTCAATAGGATGGAAGAGGATTGTGGTGAGTATTTAAACAATAAAGTCACACGAAACTCAGCGATTCGGTCACGCAAAATGTCAGCAAAGTCTATAGAAAGATCTTCATAAAATTTGTGTGCACTCGGACCCCACGACCATTACCCTTACGATCTAATATCAGGCCATTTTCGATCCCCTATAACTTTGTTGTGTATAAAACTAGAAGACTGAATCGCATGTATATCACAAGTAATACGTATTATTTATATTAAATTAGAATGTTTAGCCCCATTGTCAAGTCTAAATAAATTAACCAGCTTTGTATTACATTGATCTCACAAGTTTTTGCGGTAGAACTGAGTTGCATGCCTTGGTTTTTTTACAAGTTATGATTTCGATGGCATATTTATTAATTTTTACACACCCACCACAGAATACTGATTTTTTTAACACAAAGTTTGAAGACAAAATGCCCGCCCACCTGTGTATATAAAAACTTCTACATACAGTTTTAATAAATTAATAATAGAACATCGGCTTTCAAAATTAATGTTAACTTTGCACCCCCGTCGGAAAAGAGCTGTGTTATAGTTTGAAGTGTCTGTGTGTCTGCCCGTGTGTCTATCTAGAGCATCGTAGATTGTAAGCGAATGACCTATTTTTTTATAAGTAAATCTGTTATATTTTGATTTGAAGTATGCGTAACCGCACGCACAAATAGCAAAAATCGCTCAGCGTTAACGCAATATCCTAGACCACAGCAACAAAAATCCATATAAAAGTCTAGCTCTCTCGGTCAGATTACTTTTTCAAATCAGGTGCAGATTTATGTTGTACGTGTAGTGTGAATATTTCATGCCATGGAGCCAAGCTTGGCACAGAACTTGGTATTAATGCGGAGAAACCTCGATTTGTACTGCCTTGTTAAGGATCCTCTGGGATTTGTTGGCGGCTGAACTGCGGTCCATTTTGTAGCTCATAATGTGGATTGGTTATTACTTGATGATAATATCGTGATATTGGTAAAATATACGAGAGTATTTCACCAATATCACGAGAGTAGAGATACTGGAATAACTTAATCTTATCTAACTAGCCAATAGTGACCCAGTCCATGACAGCCTCTTAGGAAAATGACAGTTCTTTCACCCAATTATAATTTAGGTGTCTTCAAAGCTGGACCAAAAAGGCTCTTAATAGATGGTATGCATCACTGCATATCATCAGGGAGTTTGCGGTTACGTCACCTCTTTACCAATAAAAACAATCTATGGGTTAAATAGTAGCTAGTTTTTCATTTTCTTATCTTCAGCATTGAGCTACCTTCATCATTTGCCCGGTATTCACCCTCCATCACATGAACAAAATTCTTTCCTCAGACAACAAGGGTAGAAAGTACACATATTTTTCTATCATTAACCCTTCTGATTTGTCATGACAAAAAATAACTTTTCCACGCAAAGGCATCTTCAAGCACCACATCCAATTTTTCCAACATCATACCCACACTCGTCCTGCTTGCAGCTGTCAATGTGTCCCGTACTCTCCCCCCCCACTCTCACTCCTCCCCCTCTGTCCTGAACCCCTCATAGTGTCCTCGTTACTGTCTGAACGGACTTAAATACAAGTTTACAACGCCAGGCCACTGCACAGAAATATACAATTTTATTTAGGTACCTTTTAGCTCTCGAGTGTCCGTCTCGAGTATCATTTGAAAGGATTTTTCAAGGAAGTAAGTAGTGCTGGAAAATCTTGCAATATACTCGTACTAGGTCTTGTAAAATTTTAAAACAAGAGTATCATTATGTGTAAGAAGAAAGAAAGAAAACATGTTTATTCCGCCTAAATAGAAGCACAAATCATCACAATGTACAAAAACCAGTTTCCCTGATAGGCCATGTGTGTATCGGGCATAACTGTATTGTACTTTGTAACCATAGACAACGGAGTGGTCTAGGTTATTTGTAGCATTTTGACACCGTCCTCAACAGAGACAAACATAAACAAAAATTAACATAAGAATAACCAAATATAAAATAAAAGAAAAACATAGTTATCTACTATATCTATACTAATAATTATAATAAAGAAGTAAAGTTTATTTTTTTGTTTGCTTTTTTTGTTTATAGGAGGTAATCTCTGGTACTGGTCCGATTGCTAAAATTTTTTCACTCTTAGAAAGCTGCTTTATTCCTGAGTGACATAGGCTATATTTTATGTACGCGGGCGAAGCCGCTGGCAAAAGCTAGTAACAATATAATCTAAGAATCTAAGTTGTGCGTCGCATCTAAGCAAGAATAGGCCGTTGCTCAGCATATACCGTGACGCTACTGGGCAAATCCAGCCATCTACGGTGCTGGTTTTCAGCAACCACTATTCGAGTGACAATTTTAGAGTCCCCTCCGAGAGTAAACACTAATCAAAGGCAGGTTAGTACATATACACATACTTGTGTAGTGAACATCTCAATGTTAAAAATCTCCTACATACGAATCATGACAACTCCTTGAGGCGCGCGGGAACAGTGCGCGCCGTCGACGACTTGGGCTAGGTCTGGCGGACAGTTGCCGGACGGTCGGACAGCAAGCTATCCATTGCTCACTGTCCGCAAGCAGACTTCTGAGCCTATCTATTTTGTGCCTTTGTCTAGTCATCGATTTATCTTTTAGGAGAGCTACTCATGTTGCACCAATAATTATTCATCGTTAAGAAAATCTACATATCAATATAAGGAGACACTGACTGATACATCAACACTCAGCCGTAAGCTACTAGAAATAGCAATGTGAAATTTTGCATAAGAATAATACAACGCAAGTGAAACCGCGGGTAGAAGCTATTAAGAAGGTACTGAAAGTATTTGAAGTTGACGCACGAAAAGTAAAAAGTAATTAGTCGTAAACTTGACGGCACAGTAACTATCAGGTTAAACTTTTAATAGACCGATTCTCGAAGTTCGGCGTCTTTTGAAGGTGTCTGAATTACTTAACTGAAGTTCTGTTGATTACTTCTCTTTCGAGAATGAAATGGAAAGTGAGCTACAATGAGATGAAGAGATAAAATATTAATTGGTCTTTTGAAATTGGACTTTTGGTAAAAAATATGATATTTTGTCGGTCTTAATTCACTGGAGAGCAATGTGGTCGCCCAGAGATAACGGCTTCGACTTTAAAAAAAAAAGTAAAAAAGAAAAATATTTTATTTGGATACACATAGTGTAAAAGAAAGCGTGCACAAGTTCCTGTGCGTGTACATGTGTGTGTGTCTTACGAGTTGCAGATTGGAGCTTAAACCAAAATACTTTGTTTGATTTATTTTATCGCTATAACTTTCAAAACGGTAAAAGAAAAATATCGTGAGGAAACCAGCATATCCTAGAACCAAAAAAATCAAACAAATATGACATACACCAAACCGCTCTGGACAAATTTGTTATTTTTTTTTTACGTGAAAATATAATCAATGGCATAGTGTAAAACTTTTGCTGACTAAAAACCCGCTGTTCCTTCTTTGCCATTGTTCCAGGGCCTGGGGATCTCTTTAGCATCACCCATGGCCCCAGTAGGCTTCGACCCTGCTGGGCCCCTACGTTTGCTGACAACTCCTTGAGGCGAGCGTGGAACACTAGGCGCCGTAACCCGTGTGTTGAATTACGGCCCATTCTCTCTTAGAGATCAGGCCTGAATTTCAACAGTGGAAAGATTATAAGGCTGATTATGCTAATTCACTAGAGGTAAAGTTATAAAATGAAAATAGTATTAAAATTGTTTTGAGGTCATCAGTAATCACTCGGTATTAGCAAAAAACATTCGGTACTGACTAAATTAGATGCAACCCAGCGTCGAAACAGAGGTCACCTTGGTGCGAACTTGCGGATTGTAAACCAAACCAACCATTGTGTCGGTTGGTCGGATCGTTCGATTACATCTGCTGTTGTACACGGATTGAAACTGGCAGTCACATCTGTTGGGATGCTGAATTGAATCTGTGAGGGCCATACTAAACTTAACTTAATTATATTAGATATAAATTAATAATTACATTTTAATAAGTAATGTGCGTAGTTAATTTTAGTTAACTAACATTTTTTTACTAAGTTTCTACTAACAAAAATATGGATCTGCTGAATCTGGAAGAAATAGGCTCTTAAACTAGTACGCCTCACCATCAGAGATTGCATCACTGCTTACCATCAGGTGGGATCGCAGTCAAGCACTAGTTTATTTCAATTAAAAACTAAATCAGAAACAAATTGACTTGCCTGTAGGTCTAGTTGTTGGTGGCCGTGACTGCTATGCCGGAGGTCGTAGGTTCGATTCCGATCCAGGACAAATGTTTGTGTGATGAGCATGCTTTGTATATATTTAGAAATATATGTTTGTTTGTCAGTTGTCTAGTACTCATAACACAAGCTCTGCTTAGCTTGGGACTAGACGGCGTTGTGCGATAGTTGTGGAATATTATATTATTATAAATAAATTATTATTATTATTCCATTTTAATCTAATCAATTCTAAACGGCGCAAATACTGTAACCTTATTGGTAATTACAGTTTTGAGCCGTTTGGGGTCGAAACGCTTGGGTCATGGGTCTGAATGCGCGTCTCCTTTTTAAGGAAATTTCTCGCCGACTGATTGACGCCTTGAGTGACCAGAGGGCTGGCTCGTTCTTCGCTCAAGTTTTCTGGGCACATTCCCGGATGACAGCGATGTGGAGGAGTACTTCGACACCTAAGTGCACTTTGTGTTTTTGTATTTTATTTATATAGGTTAGGTATCAATTTTAATAAATTTTAAAAAAAAAGCTTACTTCACGCAAAACTATTCCTTCATGAAACTTCAAGCGAACGCCGGCGTTCGCGCACCCATTGTCTTTCTATTGTGTCTCAAATTCTTACGATTAAAAGGTTAATTCATTAAACCCCAAGTGAACGCCGGCGTTTGCTCTCTCATTCTTTTTCTATTGTGTCTATAATTACGGTATTCGAAATATTTTTATGACCTAACAACTAAACCAAAATCCACCCCAACCTACTCGGTAAAATGTATCCCTAAACTTATTCCAAAGGGTTTTTAGTTTCAATATCCCGCCGGTGTATCGGTGCTGTGTAGTCGAGGGGGCCAATCAAGTGCCCTTATGAATTATGTACAAACTACCCTCCGTATCATCCCAGTGGAAAACACCTTTGTTTTGTTTCGTTGAGCTCTAAAATATTACCCTGGCTTTCGTATAGAAGTTGAAAAGAGTAGAAACTTGAGTTTTTTTTCACTGATGATTGTTGGCCTTCTTCTTCCTGCCCTTATCCCATATAACTTGTGGTCGGCGCAACACGTTTTCTTCTTCTATTCTGTCCTGTCACCCGTCAAATTATCACTAACTCCCTTTTCTTTCATATCACTTCTCACACTATCCATCCATCTTTTCTTCGGCCTTCCTCTCCTCTCCTATACCCCTCATATTTATATTATTATTATGTTATTACTATTAGCAGCAGATCTGGGCCTCAAGTCTGTTATCACAGTGTCAGAATGGTCTAACATTGATTTCATAATTGTTGATTTTGACAAGTTTTGGTAATCAACTAATATAATAGCGTCATTATGACTTTCCGATGGTCAACCACTGACACTCCATTGAAAGAAATGGCATAGAATGGTAATCTCGTACACAATGACAAATAAACATCTGACATATGCGGTAATCTGCAAAAAAATTGACAGTTCCTTTGATCAGTGACCTACCGTTACGACGTCATTGCGCAATAAGTGCTTTTAATAAGCTCGGTATTGTCATTCTACTACAATTCTATTACAAGACCTTTGACCGATCAATGATCGATCATTATGAATTAGCAAATTACAAACTTTTAGCAAAATGACAATGGGATCGTGTTGGAATGACGAATTTATAAAAATAGCAGACTTGCCCCTGGGCTCACAACCACTATGAGAAGCCAAAGAATGCGGTCGCTGTGGGCGAAATCAGCTAGATTGTCAGCGAAGTATGACCACCTTGCGAGTGGTTGATAAAAATTGCAGTTTTTCACATTATTCCGTGTACAAATCAGCCTGCGCAGGCAAAACTGTGATGAAGCTTGAGCATGTAGTAGGCACATTAGAAAAAAAAATAGTATTAAAACCCGATAACTGGAATCATTCAGTTAAAATTAAACGCCTTGAGCGTAACAAGGCCTCTGAAATACTAATTCGAAACGTACCAAAGTCTAAAGACGAAACAAAAGATGCCCTTTGCGATTTAACTGTCAATTTAGGTCAGACATTAAATCTAAATTTTATTGAAACTAACCTAAATGATATTCTAAGAATGAAATCAAAAGGTAGCTCAAACCTTCAACTCCGTCAGAACTAAAGATAAGGTGATGAAGGTAGTCAAAAGATTGAACCACCCAAAAGATAAAGAAGAAAAGCTTGACACTACCCATCTGTACAATAAATCAACCAGTTTAGATGTCTAGACTTACCCTTAAGACGCAGAAATAATATTGGCTAAAACCTGCCGAAATTCGTAGAAGCAGCTCAAATAATTATTGAGAAAGGTCTCGATTTACATAACTAGCTTTTGCCCGCAGCTTCGCCTGCGCAAATAAAATATAGCCTATATCAGTCAGGAATAACGCAGCTTTCTATCGGTGAAAAAATTTTTGCAATCGGATCATTTATCATTTTAGAATATTAGCTATGTACACAAATCATTCATTGTTAGTTATAACATCGCTTTGGACGCGTCTGTGAAGATGTTATAATTTTATGGATATGGTTTTGGGACTCCTTCATTATGCGTCAGCTATGGAGTGGAACTCCTTGCCGGAGACTGTTTCCTGATGGCTACAACCCAGGAATCTTTAAATCAAGAATGAGTAGGTTTCTTCTAGGAAAGCGTGTTCCATCCTCAACCGCATCGTCGCTTTCCATCAGGTGAGATAGCGGTCAAGCGCGAACCTACCAACAATAAAAAAAGAAAGATTCGGCCCCGGTACGAAAGGCAACGAATGAACCAGAGTGGGTTTTTAGTCAGTAAACGTCAGACACTATCTCCCGCTCCGCCTAAGAGCGGAGGATGTCATTGGGTAATTGGATGATCTAAAAAAAGGTATAATTTGAACTTCTTACGCCCTCATTAATTTGAATATCAAATTCAGATGAGGATGGTCAAAAACTAAAATTAGCTAGGACGATTCCTAGCATTTTTTTAAAATGATAATTAGTTGTTTTTTGTATAATTGCCATCAATCTAAATCGGATCCTGATTCCTAACTTTACATAAATACATTGCACAAAAACTACTTTTCACAAACTTCCATCAAGAACACACTTTGAGTTTCAATAAACATTTATTTAAACTTTCTCACAAAGTCAACTCAAGATCATAGTTGAAGCGAAATATTTTCAACAAAATAACATCTTCAATATTCAGATAAATATTTCCTCGAATTACTTCAAACAAAATAGAGCAAAATTAATTTTCATCAGAATATTCGTGTCTGTGTGTGTAATTGTGAAATGTGAAATTCGACCAACGCTAATGGCTACCATAATAATGTTATTGAAGATATTGATGCTGTTTCGTTGGCTAAATGCAACGACTAATAAATGTAATATGTGTTACTTGGAAACATACAAGGTGTAAAGGACAGCCCTCCACAAACTTTAAGGGCTTGCTCAGTAGACGAAACTGAATCACCTTCCACAAGATTTTTTTTTCAGGACCAAAAAAAAAACGACCTTGCCATATAAATTGTCTAATCAGGTTTATCATTTTGTATGGTGAGACTGTTTTTTTTTAAATCTTGTGGAAGGTGGTTCAGTTTCACCTTGTATATGGAAGCGATTAGAAATTAAAACAACTTCGCACACAATATTATATCAAGTTCTCACAAAATTACTAAATACTTATTTATATGTGGGGGTAAAAATAAAAAGAATGAAAGCAATGTATAAATTAGATTATTTATTAATCAAAGCGGTACACTAACGTAAAAATATCAGCAGTATAATATTATTACATAAGTACACAATACATCAGTACTTAATAATTAAACATAATCACATTTATTCAACATAATAACAATTCATAGCAATAGCAATATAATAATACAGCAATAAAAATATATTGAAACCAAAACATACCTGACTGTTCAAAACCGTCTTGCCGAGTTCAAAGCCAAACAAAATCTGAACGGCAGAGCGCCTTGCGCGCTCTTTTATAGTACGGCTTGCTTGTCAGTGGCGGGGAGTGGGTAGGTCAATAGACTTACTTATTAATCGTAAGGTATTTAGAAAAATACGTTGATATATTTTTAAAAATAAATATTTCTCCCACACGGCCATTCTGACGAGCAGCCGGTATGGCTCGTGAATAACAATAACATGGTTTAATAATCACATAATATAATAATTATATCATTTCTTAAATGACTAATAATTAAAATAATTAACAAAAAATAATCGCCATGAGATGGCCTCGGCAAAAGCCTAAAGATAGGCACGGCCTATAACGTTACTGCCTCGGTAAAGAGCCTTATATAAGGCGCGGCATAAAATCGTGACAACATTGCCTCGGTAAAAAGCCTTGTGTAAGGCGCGGCATAAAATTGTGACAACATTGCCTCGGTAAAAGCCTTACTTGAAGGCGCGGCATAAATCACATAAATATTGCCTCGGTAAAAAGCCTTGTGTAAGGCGCGGCATAGATTAAATGGGCTCGGTAAATAATCCCTCAAGGATACGGCCAAAATAGTATACCCTTTACCAAGCACTCATCCAACACCTGGCCAGAATGTAATGGCTGCGTACAAGGCAAAAAGTTACTAATTTTCCGAATCTAGTGATTCGGTCAGTTCACAGCCCATGTCTGGAGACACAAGTCTTAGATTTTCATGTGAAACATACAAATCATTTCTAGTACTATGAACTTTTACAGTATATCGTTCGTTGTCATGGACATTAGTAATAACGCATGGACCTCTAAACTTACTATCGAGTTTCATAATAGCACGTGGATTTTGTTTTATCAAAACAATATCACCGATTTTAAACGGTACAATTTTTGCTTTGTTTTTATCAAATTGGAGCTTTTGTTCCACTGCGCGTTCGTCTATGCGACGTTTCGCAATTTCTCGAGAAGCATTAAGGTCCAAGCGTTCAATATCATTTACAAGGGCAGAAATGGCTGGAGGTGACCGATTGCAACCCATGAGAAGTTGAAAGGGAGTTTGTCCAGTAGTTTTATTAAATGTGCAATTAATTGCGAGTTGGACTTCCCCAACAGCATCCTTCCAACTTCTGCGGGTGGTATTTTCGACTACCGTGAAACAGTCAGTGAGGACCTTCATTAGCCTTTCAACCTGGCCATTTGCTCTGCTGACACCAGTTGCAATAAAATGTAATTCAATTGACCAGTTCTGGCAAAAAGTCCGTAATTCTTTTCCTGTATAAGATGCCGCTTGATCACAAATTATTCTTTTTGGGGTCCCAAAAGTGAAGACAAGATCTTTTAGGCAGTTAACGGTAGCATTTGCAGTTAGGTTAGTCACAGGTTTTATCAGGCAATACTTTGAAAAAGCATCAATAAAAACTACGGCATATTGTTTTTTGAGTTTACTGCCTGTTAGTTTGCCTGTGGTATCCATATGCAAGGTATGAAAAGGTACAGGTACTTTATCAATGGGATGTAAAGTAACTTGACGAGACCCAGATTGACTCTTGTTTATTTTACAAGTGAGGCAATTCTCAACATATTTACGCACATTTTTAGACATATTTGGAAACCAAAACTGCTCCCGTATCTTTTCTAGGGTTTTTTCCCAGCCCAAGTGTTTAAGGGAGTCATGATACAACTGAATTAAATGCCATCTATAGGATTTTGGGACAAACAAAGACTTTTTTGTCTTGTTATCCTTTGTATTATAGATTCGATACAGTAAGTTATTTAGGATTTCATAACTGCTAGCTAAATTTTTATCTATTGTAGCATTTTTAATTGAATCTATTAAATTTTTGGTCTCCAAATCATTCTGTTGTTCACTTTCTAACCAGTCATTGTAATTTAAAACATTATTTATGTTGAGAATTGCGGGGTTTCTGCTCAGAAAATCTACGTGTGGTATGCGTTCACCTTTACGATACTCAATCTCAAAATCGAATGACTGCAAATATGCCCACCATCGATGAACACGGGGCAAAAGTTCTTTCTTATTCCTAGATGCTTTCAAAGAATTACAATCCGTGACGAGCTTAAAACTTCTACCAAACAGATAGTGTCTAAAATGTTTTATAGCTTTAACCACTGCCAAAGTTTCAAGCTCGTACGAATGATATCGTTTCTCGGTGTCGGTGGTGCGCATACTAAAGTACTCTACGACCCTAAGTTGGGCATCATGTTTTTGAAAGAGGACAGCGCCAAAACCAGAGGAACTAGCGTCAGTATGAAGTTCAATAGATTTATTTGGGTCGAACAAGGATAATGTAGGCTCAGAAGAGAGATGTTTTATAACTTTTTCTCTTGCCTTATCATGGTCTGACGTCCAGTTCCACTTAGTATTGGCCTTAGTTAAATCATAAAGTGGACTCATTGTTTGGGAAAAGTTTGGTACAAATTTCCTAAAATATCCCGCAAGGCCACAAAATTGGCGAACCTGTTTCACTGTCTGAGGGACAGGACTCTCTATAAGGGCTTGTATTTTGCCAGGACTAGGTCTAACTGTACCATTAGAAATAATTCGACCTAAATATTCGATTTCCGTTTTGAGAAATTTACATTTTTTTATATTTAAAGAAAAACCGGCCCGTCTTAAGGAATCAAGAACTTTTCCCAAATTATCAAGTCCTTCATCTACAGAGTTGGAAAAATAATTACGTCATCAATGTAAATTAATACAAATATATCTACATACTTTTTTAGAGCTGTATTGATGGCCCTCTGAAAAACGGATGGAGCATTACACAATCCGAAGGGCATACGCAAAAACTCGTATTGCCCATCAGGTGTGACAAATGCAGTTTTCTCAGTAGAGTCGGGAGCTATGGGTATCTGGTGAAAACCTGCTGCCATGTCTAATACAGTAAAGAACTTGGCATTCACAAGCTTACCAATATGGTCATCAATCAATGGAAGAGGGTAGTGATCTCTAATAGTGTTACTATTAAGTTCTCTGTAGTCGACACAAAGCCGGTCGCTACCATCTTTTTTTTGAACCAATAAAATAGGACTAGAGAAAGGGGAGTTACTATCGCGAATAATTCCATTATCTTTTAAATCTTGTATAATCTTTTTAACATTCTCTCGCTCGATGGGAGCAAGGCGATATGGGCGTCTTTGAACCGTTTTATCTGGATTTTTTAGTCTGATAGACAGTTCTCCTGTATTAATTTGTGTTACAGAATTCCCTGATGTAAATAAATCTTGATAAGATTTCAATATATTAAGTAAATGACCTCTAGGAATTGATTCGAGATCAGTGTCAACACAGGTTTCTAAATCAATTTTTTCAACAAAATTAATGTTATAAGAGGTTTTACAAATTTTTGTTCTAGCATTAGACAATACTACTTGTATGCCAGGAATGTTAAAAAGATTCTCCCCCAAAAGGATATCATATTGGATATAATGATCTGGCACCAGTACAAGCTCCAGCTCCAAATTCAGGTCATCAATACAAATCCGACTAGTTTTAATGCGAGTAGAACAGAATGTATTTTCTCCAACTCCACGTAGTATCGTGGTTTTGAAAGATATTTTGCCACTGGTGGAATCCCCAATACTTTCACGCATTAATGAGCACTCTGCACCACTGTCTATAAGACAGGTAAACTCGCGACCATCGATTGTGCCAATCGTGGAACGGTTGTTAGAAACCATTAAAGAATTTACTGATTTTTCAGACTTCGGTTGAGAATTCAAACGTTTGAAGCAATTTTCAAACTTATGACCCGACTTTTTGCAAAAGGTACACTGCACACGAGCTTTAGGGGTTACACCAGTTGACAAGGCCTTAGTTTGGTCAATTTGAGCAGGAGTTTTATCAGATTGATTTTTTGCAGTACTATCAGTGGAAGTATCTGTATTCATACGAGTACGACAATCCCTTTGCAAATGACCCACCTTATAGCACTTTTGACAGCGCTTGAATTTATAATCTCGCGAGTTATACTTGGTCTTTTTAGTAGGAACATTGTGATCAGCGGAATCATGGACTGGATGTTTGCGCTTATAGGAATTTAAGTTCTGTATCAATTGAGGCAACGTTTTAGGTGTCAGCCGTAACAAATCTGATCTAATACGAAAGTCCAACACACCTGATATCACGGCGTCCACCAAATGCAGCTCTGTCACCTTAACTCCTACAGCCTTTTTCGCCAACTCCCATTTACGGGATGCATATTCAGCCAAACTGCTTGCCTTGTCACTCGTATACTCCATGAAAGCAGTGAGGTCATCATAATATCGTGTTTCATCTGAAAATGTTTGAATGAGATTAGACTTTATTTCGTCCCAATTAGTCAGGGTGGTATAGTTGCGACGCGCCCAATCGGCAGCACGTCCTTTCAAGTTTTTCCTGGCAAGGTTCAAAGTCTCCCGTTCGTTGAGTTGATATTCAGACTTCAATTCGTCAACATGTCTACACCAAATTTGAATGGTATCTGTGCGATCATCGGGATCAAAAGGGGGTAGATACACATTATCTAAATTTCTTGCACGTGGTAACGGATGTAACACTTGTGCCGTCGAAGCAGTTCCTGTAGCCTGAAGAAATGTGCTCATCATTTCTTTCATCATGGTTTTCATAAAATCAAGAGGAACTGAGTTACCGCCCTGATTATCTGGTCCCGGAGTCGTCGAGCACGAAGGTCTGCTCTGATTCGAGCTGGAGCCAGGTCGGGTGTCTTGGTTATCTTGCAGCCGCTGCCACCTGGCCCGCGTGCCAAGAATCGGAGACTGCAAGTCTTCATTGGGAGTGACATCACTAGTTTCAGGAAAGTTGGCAGCATCGTTGTGCTCGTAGTTTGACATTGTACCTGATACTCAAACAAAGTGGAAATGTGTAAGTATGTATGGGCACTCAATCCCACTTCTGATGTGGGGGTAAAAATAAAAAGAATGAAAGCAATGTATAAATTAGATTATTTATTAATCAAAGCGGTACACTAACGTAAAAATATCAGCAGTATAATATTATTACATAAGTACACAATACATCAGTACTTAATAATTAAACATAATCACATTTATTCAACATAATAACAATTCATAGCAATAGCAATATAATAATACAGCAATAAAAATATATTGAAACCAAAACATACCTGACTGTTCAAAACCGTCTTGCCGAGTTCAAAGCCAAACAAAATCTGAACGGCAGAGCGCCTTGCGCGCTCTTTTATAGTACGGCTTGCTTGTCAGTGGCGGGGAGTGGGTAGGTCAATAGACTTACTTATTAATCGTAAGGTATTTAGAAAAATACGTTGATATATTTTTAAAAATAAATATTTCTCCCACATATACACTTCAAGTTTTCGGTGACAACTGTTCTACTAAGTTTTAGCGCTACTCCAAGCCACCACATGCTATTTTTACCGGATAAACTATAGGCTGGCAGTATTGGCAAAATATAACGTTAAATTGGAAGCAGTATAAATAACATTAATTTTGTAATAATTATAACAAACAGTATTTAAATATTCTTAAGTTTCTGTATGGTAACAAAATACAGAAAAATAGTTTCAGATCAAACAAAACTTTCAGATTACAAAAGTTATTTGATAATTGCCCGCCTCAAAAAGTAATAGGAGGAATTTAACTGTAGTTACAATACAAGAAAATAACTTTTTTGCAATTCCCAAAAAATCTTCGACACTCGATCCGGAAACTGAACTATTTATTTATAAGAAAGTTTGTAAGGAACCCTCGGTGCGCGAGTTCGACTCGCACTTAACTGGTTTTTTCTTTCAGTAACCCGCTGGATTTTTGCTATTCAATTACTTAAAAAAATACTGTTTTTAGAATTTACCTTTTCATTAAACTCTGTCATTGTCTTTCTATTGTGTCTCTAATTGACGGTATTTGAAAGATTAAAACTTCTGCAAACGCCAAAGAATATACTACACGTTCCAAATGAGAATAGGACCGATTCTATATTTTAACGTCTCGTCTTACGTCAAATCGAAAAATTTTGGCAACATTGAAGAACTTGGAGAGGAGTAAAATTGAAGAACTGGATTCTGTTTAATTTTTTTTCGTTCACAGTTCGTAAATAAATTAAATTTTTCGTAAATTAATTCATGTTTAAAATTTTCTTTCCTCGATTTGACAGTAAATCGTGACGTCACAACATGGCGGACGATCCTATTCTCATTTAGAACACACTGTACAGTAACATATATTTTAATACGGAATTTATTTAACTCTGTTTTTGTGTGAAAGAGTATTTTAATGTAAGTCCACAAACATGTGCACTTCTTAGTTCATAAACACTGCATTGCAAGCCAGAGGAATTTTAATTCCAAACGTTTGGAATGAGAAAAATTGTGTGTTGCGACTTTGTCGTCATAAATTTTATTTCTAGATTCATTAGAAGCAAAAATGTCTGTTTTATAGTGCGAGCCATGAAGAACATTGGTAAGTCTTGAGCATCGACGCCGAGTTGCTTTTCGGTTTCTACCAGTTGTAATTTGAAGAGTGTGGACCGGAATCGCATAACTTAATACCACAAAGCCCGTTCCATCATCGAACCATTAGGCATGCCATAATCTTGGCCGTAAGTCTCCTCTTTGAGAAAAGATTAGAGACGCGTCACGGCGACTTTACCTTCTGCATGACGCTACGTTCCGTTCGGAAGGTCCCTACATCGGATTCAGGTGCAAGAAACACCCGGGTATCAGGAAGTCATATGATAATTTCCCCGCTTAAAAAACTTCCGGACCTCAGACTCACGGCGATGCGCCACCAGGAGGCCACCAGCATGGACATTGGACATGCAACTCATACACACAAAACGTTTTGGAAATACATTCATTGTGCGTACAGCTAATGAGTGGAATTTCTTGCCGGAGTCTGTATCCTGTCAGCTACAACCTGGGGAAATCAAGAGTGAATAGATTAATTCTAGGCAAACGTGCACCAATAAAAAAGAGTCAGTCCGTAAAAGTCTAAGATGATTTTTTCACCTAAAAAAACGGGATAAAGTTTAGTGTCAAGTAAGTAACATTTTAACAATTTTGCTTCTAAACCCCTAAAATAACTTTATAAACATATGCCCTTTTGATACAAGAGTCACGCTCCAAGAATCTCAATCGACCATAACATATCTCTCATAGAGAATATCTTAATTCCGTCCAGTGGAGCTGGAACGCTTCTCATCTCGCCACTCCAATCCAGCGTGAGGCTATTGGGACATTGCCAGTTCGGAGACTAGCCCCCTTCTTGGGGGGTGGACTTACTATTGGCGGGGCGAGTTGACTTCGACTGTTTTGCGTGATAGGTTCTCGAACTAAAATTTTACATTTGATCAATGACTAGCTTTTGCCCGTGGCTTCGCCCGCGTACATAAAATATAGCCTATGTCACTTAGGAATAAACCAACTTTTCCATTTTTAGGGTTCCGTAGTCAACTAGGAGTCCTTATGGTTTCGCCATGTCTGTCTGTCCGTCTGTCTGTCTGTCCGTCCTCGTTTAATCTCTGTGACCATTAGCACTAGAAAGCTGAAATTTGGTACCAATATATATATCAATCACGCCGACAAAGTGGTAAAATAAAAATTGGAAAAAAATGTTTTATTAGGGTAGCCCCCCTATATGTAAAGTGGGAAGTGATTTTTTTTTTTATTTCAACCCTAACGTGTGATATATTGTTGGATAGGTATTTAAAAATAAATGGGGGTTTACTAAAACCATTTTTTGATAATGTCAATAATTGTCTAATGGAAATAATCGCTCCAAAAGTAAAAAACAATGTGTGTCCCCCCCTCTAACTTTTGAACCATAAGTTTAGAAAATATGAAAAAAATCTGACAAGTAGAACTTTATAAGGACTTTCTAGGAAAATAATTTTGAACTTGATGGATAGAGATTCTCCTTTCGCGGGTATGCTGGTAGAGATTTCGTTAGAAATAAACATCACCTATGTACCTATTTTTCTGTTTCTGTCTTCTTTTCTTATATAAGTTAAGTGTGTACATGAATTGTTAAATAAATAAATAAAGAACAGTTTTTGTACAAAAAAGACAAAAAGGTTCTACAAAATAATTTCTGGACTAAGTTTGTAGTATAATCGTATATGCAAGCATTTTTTTAAACTCATAAGTGAGTACACTTATTGTGACGGTCGGAAAACTACGGAACCCTACACTGAGCATGGCCCGACACGCTCTTGGCCGGTTTTTAATAGATCCTAAGTGTCGCCCCAACGAACGGTGCTGTGCGTCTTGTCAAGTTCTCAATTAGTTCAAAATTCATGATTCAAATAATTTTATCTCACATAGGCCAACATGGGCACTTATAAAGTCAAAGTCAAAAGTTTTTTTATTTCACATAGGCCTACATGGGCACTTATAAAACGGAAGACAGAAGCTAGTACACGGTTCCAAATTGGTCGTTTCCTATGGAGAAAAACCAGTAAGAAACTCCTTGGTTACTCTTAAACTCTAGTAAACCGATATTTCTTCACAGACTGATGGTACGGGCAAGATTTGATTTCGCATGATGCAGCGGGCGGTAGGGGTGTCTATTTGTCTAATCCGACACCGACTCGCGGTCATACCTCTCCCGATATTTTACAACATTCCTTACTCGAGGATTCATACATACATACATACATGTATGCATAACATATGTGAGCAATATTTTTGTTTATAGGAGTTATAAAATTGTCATGTGCTTTAGTTTTATAGCGTTATTGTAAAGGCATATTCTCTTGCATAATAATCCTAACTAATATTATAAATGTGAAAGTGTTTGGATGTTTGTTACTTAATCACGCTAAAACGGCATGCATATAGCCTTTGACATGGAAAAGAACATAGGCTACCTTTTATCCAGATTCCTTAAGTAACTAATGCCACGCGGGTGAAGCCGCGGGCAAAAGCTAGTAACACATAAATCTACATACATATATCAATTAATTTTTAAAAGGGGATTAAAGCGACAGTTTATAAGTGTGTGTGCTCGTGCTCATAGTATAGTCGGTCTTATAATGTTCCCACGTCTGGGACTCAGGCCTCCTCTCTAGGAGAGGGCCGTAATTCACCACGCGGGCCCAGTGGGACGTTTGTCTTCACCGTTTTGAGAGCAGTGGTGATGAAATAAATCACACAAAGTAATGCACCTGGCTGGGTTTGAACCCGCGACCTACAACTCGTAAGTCAGCACCGTTACCACTCGGCCAACACTGCTCTGTGCTCGTGCTCATGTACACTCAAACATCTGCAATCGGCAGAGAAACTCCACTGCTTCAACAAACGCGGTAAGGTGCACAGAGTTCCAGTGGGATCTCATGGCGGTGCCACAATTGGTATGTCTCCTTTCTGAGGAGTAGCTAAAGAGGCTCCAAGGAGTCCTGTTTAAGAGTCATGCGGAAGAAATGCTGGAGTGTCACTATGGTGCGGTTCAATCAGAGGCGATCGGTGGCAGTGATCTTTCTTTAAGTTATGGAATTCAAGCCGGAGCGGGACGGAATGGGAAACGGTCGCCTCTTATTGTAATAGTAATACGAGCGAAGAATTTCATCATCAAAAGCCCAAAACGCATCAACTAAAGCGAAGAACGGGTATCCTCATTCTGCGGACGCCACCGCTTGAGATACCCCGGGAATCGAGAATCGCGGGACGATCATTGTTCGACCATCCTTTAAGGACCGACCCCGATGACGCGTAGTGTTTCACACAACGCTACAGGAACATTTAAAAAAGTTATCGTAGTCCCAGAAAGCAAAGGGAAATGAAGGAACATAAGTGCGTTTTATTTAGCAAAAGTCTGACTCTCGCTCTACCCTAGAGCGGAAAAGTAATTTGATGATTATCCACCTCAAAAAAGGCATTCAAACTGCACATTATTTCTATTCAATACTGAATTCTTAATCAAGTCCTCAAATAAAAACTCAACTATTTTGTCTTAGGATCTATCAAAACAGTCAACAATACAACCTAGCTTGGATTATATCTACATAAGACTTAGAATCAAAATAAAACGAGATAACTGAAACACTGGTCACAAAAATAAATCTAAGTATCTAACCCTATTGTTGACCTACTAAAATCAGATATACGATTCCTAAATAAAAAGAAGGTTGTTATTCAACCGAGGCCCGCACCCGTTTAACACAAATAACCCGTTATTTTATCACAGAGGAAGCCTTAAAAAATAATATTCCTTATATCATGTAAGTTGCTCATGCATAACAAATTGTCGTATCCATAATTGTTGAGTTCCAAGTGGAAATCCTGATAATATCTGGTCGGAAAAACAAAATTTATTAACTCTGCTAGCCCCTTAGCTTGGCTGGCGTGACGCCAGAACTGCGAGCCTCGAAATAAGGGATGTGTTGAATAAAGATTTCGTTTAAAGTATTACGAACAATGGGGTCTGTATATTTATTTGTTCCTGCCAAGGAATATGTAGGAGTTTAATATAAAAGTATTCAGTTTCTGCAAAACTTGTCAACGAGCGGCTTGTGGACGAATTATACCCAGCAGGCCATAAGCGCTCAACGCGTGCAATATGGTTTCAGTATGCTGTTGGGGTTGGCCCGTTTGTTGGGAGTTTGACTCTTCAATAAAAAATAACCTGAGTAAAAATAATATTATAAAGATGTAGTTTGTTTTTTTTTTTGTTTGTAGGATTGATCTCTGTAAGTACTACGCGTTCCAAATGAGAATAGGACCGATTACTATGTTTTGACGTGTCGTCATACTGTCAAATCGAAGAAATTTTGGCAAAATTGAAGAACTTAGAGATGAGTAAAATTGAAGAACTGGATTCTGATCAAACTTTTTTCGTTCACAGTTCATAAATAATTTATTTTTTTTCGCCAATTAATTAATGTTTAAAAATTTCTTTCCTCGATTTGACAGTAAATCGTGACGTCACAACATGGCGGGCGATTGTACTGGTCCGATTGCGAAATTTTTTTCACCGATAAAAAGCTGCTATACTAAAAATTCTACTATTCTTTAGTAACATAGTTAGTATTATGTGAGTACTTTACTACAGTCGGAACCTAGAAAAATAATATTATGCCCGTTCACTAGCGAGATCTGACGGACACTGGCTGGCAGTGACGGGCGGCAGACGAGACGGTGTGCGCGTAATCCTTGATACCGATGAACCGTGTCTACAAAGTACATAGCATAGCATAGTTGGCCTTATAATGTTCCCATTGTTGGGACTCCGGTCTCCTCTCTAGTTGAGGGAATGGGTCGTAATCCACCGCGCGCCAGTGCGGGTTGGTGGATGTCACTTATCTTTGAATTTTTGGTTCTAGGACATGCCGGTTTCCTCACGATGTTTTCCTTTACCGTTTTGAAAGCAATGTTGATGAAATAAATTACACAAAGTAATGCACTTGACTGGGTTTGAACGCGCGACCTACAACTCGTAAGTCGGGGCCCTTACCACTCGCCACCACTGCTCTCAAGCATTTAGCAATCAGCCTTTTTTAAATATTTCCCAGGACTCTCCAAAGTACTAACTTTGTAAAAATATTATTATTTCGGCACATTCATATTGATTCTATGATCTGAGACAGGAAACATACAAGACGCAAATATGATAAATTATGTATGTTATAATAAATGATAATATTATTATAAATAGGAAGTATACAAGGGCTGTACCTAAATAATTGTGTTCAGTCAAGTTACATACGATCATATTTATCATTCGGTTAGGTACTTTATAAACACCCATAATATCATAATATTCTAAAATGATCAGTATTTTACTGTTCTTAACCATTCGATCGTGATAATTACAGACACAATTGAAAGACAATAGGTGCGCGAACTCCGGCGTTCGCTTGGGGTTTAATGAATTAAAGAACAGAAGAACGGAAGACGAGATCCACCTAACCTTGGGTCAATATTATAATCTTCTTCTTCCTGCCCTAGTCCCGTTTTATTTGGGGTCGGCGCAACACGTTTTTTTCTTCCATTCTGTCCTGTCACTCGTCACGCTATCACTAACTCCCTTTTCTTTCATATCGCTTCCCACACAATCCATCCATCTTTTCTTTTGCCTCCCTCTTCCCCTCCATCCATGGGTCAATATTATAATATAATATAATATAAATATAATATAAAATATGTGTTATGAGTACTAGACAACTGATAAACATATACTTATTTTCTAAATACATAAGATAAATTACACTCAGATACAGAACAAATGATCGTGCTCATCACACAAACATTTGTCCTGGGTGGGAATCGAACCCACGACCTCCGGTATAGCAGTCAGGGTCACTAACCACTGGACTAACAGGCCAGTCATTATTTCACAGCCCAGAAGTCTAGCAATGGACAGAGTCTAATGGAAGCAGTTGGAGGCCTATGCCAAAGGGCACACCGAACTGAGGGGCATACTATAACAGCCACAAAGAAAAATGTATCACCCAAAGTTTGGAAATAAATGACTATTTTATTACTATTTATATAATTACTTAAAGAACAGAACATCAACCGACGATCAAACCCAGAAATATAAATTCAGTAAAGGCAATGTGCAATCTAAAAATAAATAGTTTATCATCTTATGTAAAGTTAAAATTACATTAGACCGACGCACATGTGAAACACGCCTGATTTGTAAGTAGAACGACGTCAAGTGTATCTACAAGTCTAATTTCTATATAAAACGTATGGAGACAGACGCGCCCAAATCAGCGTCACTAGCACACCTGTTAGCAGTGTAGTTCTACCTTAAGATGAGATGTCGCGTTAAAAAACAGAGTTTCCCCCAAAGAACAAATGAAGGAACATGATTAGGTTTTAGTCCGTAAAAGTTTGATATTCCCGCTTGCACTATGAGAGGCTGAAGTTACAAAAAACTTCTGCCTCCTTTTGCGGAGCGGAAGATAGTGTCAGACTCTTACTAACAAAAACCTACCCCGTTCCTGCTTGCCTTTCATACCGGGGCCGAGCCTCGCTTTTAGAAACAGACCCTAGCCCCAGTAGGCTTCGACCCTGCTGGATCCCTACGGTTGCTGACAACTCCTTGAGACGCGCGGGAACAGTGCGTGCCGTCGGCGATAGGTATAACATTTTGAGAGTTTCACTCATACTAAATGTTCTAATGAGAAAGCACTTAATACTGGCTATTGGTTACAGTCAGCCTGTGCCATTGCACTGGTGTTTAAGGCCTAGTCTTTTGTGTGAATAGGTTATTTCTGGACCAGCGTGCTTAATCGTTGAACATAATTATCATTTCAGCCAACAGATGGCCACTGCTAGACACAGACTAGCTCCAGGTGTTGGTCCTGAGCGTCTCGCATCCATCAGATCCCCGCGACCCTCACCAGGTCATCGGTATATGCGGAAGGTCACCCCAACGCTACGTCTTCCAGTACGGTTCGCCACTTCATAACCTATGAGACCCATCGACCATCATCATAGGTCGGAAAATCATCTAACGACATCTCCCGCTCATGGGCGGAGCGTAAGGGCGTGTCAGACTTTTACTGACTAAAAACTCACTCGTGTTCCTTTTTTGCCATTGTTACAGGGCCCCTGGGATCTATTTCGCATCACTCATGGCCCCGGTAGGTTTCGACCCTGTTGGGTCCCTGCGGTTGCTGACAACTCCTTGAGGCGCGCGTGGAAAACTAAGTACCATCGACGAATTGGGCCCGGCCCGGACGGTTACCGGGCGGTCGGACGGCGAGTTGCTGGAAATCAGGGTCGGAATGCCGGTGGCTAGGGCGCGAGGGCTATTGCCTCGCGCATGCTGCCACCTCCTTTTCTAGCATTACTGTTTCACAGAAGGAGGCGACCGTCTGCCACTCCTCCCCGCTGCGGAACATGGCCTGTTCCAAGGCCCGAAATTTTGGTAGTTTTCTAGACGTTTTCATTCCAGATTCGATCACGAAATGAAACTCCGAGCATACCATCAAATAAGATTCGGGTCAAAACAAGCTAAAAAAATATTTAAAGTTAACATTCTAAAGAAAGAAAGAAAACAGAAAGAAAGAAAACTATTTTATTTGGCATACACACTCGTAGATACACACAATGTAGTAACACTCTCTTACTAAATTATACTTTTAGTCGTTTATAAAAGAAAAAAAAAATGGAAACATTCAACATGAACTGAAGATTAAAAGCGAAACAGAGTTGATATTAATTCAATTTGCGTTGTATTTGCGAGTAAATTAAAAATGTTCGCAATCCGCGCTGCACGCTACGCTTCGGGACACAATAATTCTGAAAAACTCTTCTATTTATAGTTTGGTTTTTATTAGCTTTCTCTGTTATATCTCGGACATTCAATTGTGTATTATTTTCGAGTTATTTTACTACATTTTTTGCGGCAATACTTGAAAGAAATAAAGAATGGAATTCATTTGGCACACAGACACACACGGAAGACACAAGTACCTATACAAAAACTTCCCAATTCACACCGCACAGGACCGGTCTCTAGTCTATCCATAATAAAAAAAACTAGTACCAAATGAAACTGGACAAGTGCGAGTCGGACTCGTGCACTGAGGGTTCCGTGCAAACTACAATTCCCGAATGAAATCTCGAAGATTTTAACGACTTGCAAAAAAAAAATTGTGACGTAGGTCCTGTAAGAACAAATTTACTGTTTTCAGATTTTTTCCTACAGACACTGTGCAAGACCTTGCTTTATGCCAAATTTCTGGATTCTCAACGGGAAGTAGCCTATGAATTTCGATCTTTGAGAGTATCAAAATATACGTTTTTTTTGCAACATAAACCGCAGACCGCAGACCTGAGTATGTGGTTTTAATTTCAACTCGATACTTCCACGCGTTCTCGAGATAAAGGATCTTGACAGGCAGACGGATAGACAACAAAGTGACCGTATAAGGGTTCCGTTTTTTACTTTTGAAGTACGGAACCCTAAAAAGGAGTTATACGTGGCCAAAAACAGCACCTACCTCAACATAAGCCACGATATTAGTATATGCTACGATTTATTATACATCTAAAGATAAAGCATACAGCTAAACTCTCTGACAGTTACTATCCCAAATGCCTACTAAGTCATTATTTAACTGAACTTGACACTAAACCGCCTCAATTTGCGTACTAACGGTATCCTGGATACACGTATTTAGCCGACACGCCGCAAATCTTCTGACATAGTCAGAACAGTGTAGTTCCATGTCTAATTGCTGACACAAAAAGCGTGAACTAAGACTGTCTCTGACTCAATTAGCGATCACCCTGGGAAAGGGTGTTAGTTTGGAATCGCTTAGAGTATGGATGAGACAAGCTGTACACTTTGATGATACCAGTACACCAAGCCAAGTTGCAAATCTGCAATAGTTAACGCTAGTAGAAAGCTTCAAATGTACGGGAATGACGTCGTCTTAACGCTCAGTCACGTGATCAGAACAAAAGAATTACCGGCAAGGTCCACGCGAAGCGTTCGGCGCAAGCGAAACGGTTGTAACTTGGCTAGGGGGGCAGGAGTCTATTTAGATTCATGCTCCAAAAATTTAAGCCATATATATTTATGCGGGAATGTAAGAAAAAGAAGCAGTGGTAGCCCAGTTCAATCCCAGGCAGGCGCATTACTTTATGTAATTCATTTCATCTCTCCTGTTCTCGAAACGGTGAAAGAACATCGTAAGGAAACTGGCAGATCCTAGAACCAAAAATTAGAAGACATGTGAAAACCACCAGCCTGCATTTGGCCCGCGTGGTGTGTTACGACCCGTTTTCTCTTCTAGAGAGGAGGCTTGAGTCCCACCAGTGGGAACATTAAAAGGCTGATTATGTCATATTCTTTTGTAAATAGAAACTGATATAGGAATGTCCAGGTCTGTATCTATTGTGTTGCCTTAAGAGATACTTCGACACCAGTACCAACAAAAGTTACGTTTGAAACACGAAAAAACTGTTTATTTATTTTAACCCACAAGCTTGTCACACAGTACCGATCGGTCAATGCGCAGCAACTGCCAGTCAAGATCGTCTTAGCGAGACTTATACAACTAACGTCTCTTTTACATTTATAATGTCTCGACGCTGATATCATAACTCAATTTGAGACATTATTATTATTTAAATAATCAGTTTTAATTTCGGTAGAAATTCAACGGTGAGCCGAATACTCTAATACAGTTTTGGCAAAAAATCTTTCGGATACTAAATATTTGACCATAAAAACTGTACAGTTCATTAGATGCGCTCTTTGCCCTCTCTACTTCATCCCCAACGGGTTCGAAGGTGGGTTTTCAATCAACGGCGTCTTCAAATTGGAAATTTGCAGAATTGATGAGTTCAGAATTCATTACGGCACGGTGCTACGGAGAACAAATTCGATTGATAATTATAATTAGTGAAAGGAGTTGATAAACGGTAGATTGTTCTGAGAACATGGAGTCAGAACCAAGGGTAGTAAGGGAAAAGGGAAAAATCGTTATTATTGTGATAAGATATTGTCAAAGAGTTTTTTGAAGTGGGAAATCATACAATACGAAACTTCCACCGCTCTGAGTTGATCGTAAGGGCGTGTCAAACTTTTACTGACTAAATTTACCTGAGTCCTTCATTTACCCTTTAACTTCTAGGACCACAGGTTTACTTTTCAGAAATTCCCCGTCGCCCCAGCCGGTTTGGCGATTCTTCGGGTTGTGCCGGTAATCGTTTTTCTCTTTCATCTTCATTCCTGATGCGACCACGCACGGAAACCCCGATGTTTTTGCATTATGTAATCAATAATCAATGTAAGATCATAGAACTGGACGCTGAATGTAACAAGAAATAAAAATAACTCAATAAATAAATATTTATTTTATTTTTTATTTAACAATTTTACTAAAAAAAAATACTTTCAGCCGAATACAGAACCTCCTCCTTTTTGAAGTCGGTTAAAAAAATATTTTAAGACTACGCGTAAAGAGGCATTGAAATATGGAAACCCCACTCATCAACTAATAACTACTATCCCCTAAACCCAGCAAAACCGAAGCTAAAAAGCTAAATAATGCGTAAACCGCAATGCTTTCACGATTAAAAGCACTTTCGCATATAAAACGCAAATAATTGCACTGATAACCCTAAGCACCCCATTCAACCTTATTCAGTAGTGAATGCAGACCTCAGCCCCATTTCAATGGCACGCGAGTGTACCGACCATGCGGTACGAGTGGAAAGTAGCTCTACTTCTATATATCCTGTGTACAGGGTGAGTGGCAAAACAATGGACATTTTGAAGGACGCTGGAAAAATTACAAAACAACATCGATTCTCGATTTCTGAATTTGAAGTTGAGTATCTGTCAAGTAAGAGTATGTTAGTCTAAATACCAGTCAAAATTAAGGATAAAAATTGTTTTATTCTTAATACAACATATATTATACACACAAACAAACATACTTTGATGATGATGGATCTCGGACGGCTTCGATCTTCAGTGTTTGTGCGGCGTCTCTTCGCAGACCGTGTCCCACCTTCCGCCCTGCACCACGTCCTATGTTACCTGTTTACGTAAGCATCTAATGACAGCATCAGCAGATGGCATTGCCGTGGCTGAATACTGGGTCAGGCAAGAAATTTAATTTGAAAAAAAAAACTAGTTTTGCGATCGACACGCTTAGAAGAAGAAGTGGATAGAATAGAATAAACTTTATTGTATACCAAAAAGTAGCACAGTTTACAGTACAGAAACTTAAATTTATGGGCGCAATGGCGGTCTTATCGCTGACAGCGATATCTTCCAGGCAACCTTAGGATGTTTGGCACAAGGTTACACCATGACCTGGAATACCAGATAGGATAATTTTTATTCTGGGAGTATGTTCCCTTGGCACAATTTTCTTCTTTTACGCTGTTGAAGCCGCTAACAGCAGCTCTTGCGACCAATTCCCCCAGGCCTGGAAAGCTTCGAATCTGGCGGGCCCCACCAATCATGTTGACGTCTCTTTTAGGCGTCGACCCGACTCTGGTCTTTATCGAACGGTGAACTACCCTTGATCAAGGAATAAAGCCCTGGACCTCAGCCGGCAGCCGGCTGCTTACAGAGTAGACGACAAAGTGATTCATTAATTTTCCCAAGTGAAAGAATTACTTTTAAAATTAAAAATGTCATCGGAGTTGATTAGAATAACGATTTTATCAACTCCGAATACTTTTTAATCACATAATTTATATTAAAAAAAAATTATACTAAAAATATCATTGGGGTCGTAAAATGGATCGCATTTTTTAATACCACAAGCAGTGGTTCGTGCCCAGAGGCCATTATAATTTGTACGTCCAGTTCCACTCCGCGGTTGGGTTGCCTCATCATCATCATTTCAGCTAATAGACGTCCACTGTTGGACATAGGCCTCCCCTAAGTGTCGCCACAATCAACGATCATGTGCGTCCCGCATCAATCGGATTCTCACAATTTTCACCAGGTCATCGGTCCACCTTGTAGGAGGCCTTCCAACGCTGCGACTTCCACGCTTGGTCGCCACTCCAGAACCTTTCGGCCCCAACGGCCTTAGGTCATTATAATATATCCGTCCAGTTCCACTTCGCGACTGTGTTACCTACAATGGTTGCCTACATTTCCTGATTTATTGAAGGTTTAAAAAGTACTGTCGTTAGCATACTACCAATGGATACCTATGTAACAAATATATCGCGTTGAGCAAAAATATGCTCAAACTCAAAGTGGTAACAAGTTGGCCAAGTTTTTGATATATGAGTCTTGGTGATAAATGTTGATAAATTATGGAAGTAATCAGTTTAGTGGAATGTGTTAAGATTTTCGCTTGTGATTTTCGGGGGCTTTTTCCTTGAGTGTCGAGAAGGAATCTAAGGAATTTGTGAACAAGTTGGAACAATTAGGAATTTCATTGAAGTATGGTTAGAAAAGGTCAGGCATTTTAGGCATATTTTTTGCTGTCTGAGAGCTTTCAGCAGGTCTTGAAAATTATTTAGGGCGTTATTTGGTATTTACATTAGACTTTATAAAAATACTAGCTGACCCGGCAAACATTGTTCGGACATATTAATTTAATCAAAGAAAAAAAATGAGAAATGGGGGTAGGCGGGTAAAAAAAATTACCTACGATCTATTCTCAGACCTACCTTAATAAAGAAATCCCATAACAGTTCTAGTTTAGAGGTGTTCGATAGCAAACAATAGTGTTTGCTATCGAACTTCTCCATAATCATAGGACATAAGATTAATATATATTCGATTAAAAGGCTTTAGTTTAGTAGTGAATTTAAACTTAGTATATTTATTATACTCGTAATGTCTTTTTATATGTACTAGCTTTTACCCGTGGCTTTGCCTGCATATATAAATTATATCACTCAGCCTATGTCACTCAAGAATAAAGCCTCTTTCTATCAGTGAAAAAATTTTCGCTTTCGGACCAGTACTTTCAGAGATTACCTTCTATTAACAAAAAAGAAATTATAATATTAGTTTAGATAGTGTAGATTCTTTAGTAGGTACGTGTGTTTGCCACCTAACTCCTTCTAAATAGCTTGAACGACTTGGATGACCTTTTGTGTTTATATTTGAGTAAGCCCCTGAATGATTTGAAAATATAATTTAACCTGGAAGTTGGTAGAACTGTATAGCTGCACCTGCTATATTACGTTTCTGCAACACCCTAAGGTCAAACAAATGAAAGTGGTAGGAAACGGGCTCGCCTTTATAGTATTTTTTTGCTAGTGCATAAATTTTTAATTGGTTTTGATAAATAAATACATAGTACCTATTAATTAACTTGCCTGCTTTTAACCTACAAGAAAATTACCAGCAAAAACTCATTAAATCTCACACTTCTGTTAACCACATAAAGAATCCCGCGTTAAGCGAACTAACTACACGAAGAAATTAGTTTTTAATCCGAGAACAAGTTTGCAAAACTTGCGCAAGACACTGCGACTGCAAGTTACTGCAAGTTTTATCGCAAGAAGTTTTAATCTTGGGAAGAGTGATCTATTATGGTCATCTTGGCTCTTTTTATGATGGGTAGGATTTGCAGGGAGACGGGAAACTAATTGCTTTTGAGAATTTGTATTAGATAGCTTTTGTGCCTGGTAAATGGATTTAGAGAAGTTAGTCTGCCCAGGCTTTTCCCAATAATAATAATAATTGACATATCCGTTCCGCATGACGAGAACCTCGTGAAAGCCAATAAACAAATCAAGTATATTGACTTGGCTCGCGAGGTTGTCGACATGTGGGATGTAGACTCAGCGATCATTGTACCGACCGTTGTATCAGCGACCGATTGTCGTGTCGGGCAATGGCTTAATAGCCAAGAGCCTCGACCAACACCTGAGGAGGTTCGCGATAGTCGACTTGATCAGGGGTTTGATTCAGAAAGCGGTACTCTTGGACACGTCTCGCATAGTTAGGAGGTTCTTCTCTTTGGAGTCCTGACCGCCGGTGGCTTGGACCCTGTTCGCGATACCGGTGGGCTACTATTTTTTATAATTTATTTTTGAAATATTTAAATTTGAATATAATTAATATGTGTACAAATGAAATAAACTAAATAATAATAAAAGCTTCGTCGACCATTCTGTCGAAGCTGTGATTGCGCGGTTGGATCAAGGGCCTGATACAGAAGGCAGTACTCCTCGATATAGCTCGCATTGTGGGAAAGTTCCTGTCTCTAAAGCCCTAACTAGCGATAGCTTAGACTCTGCTCCCGACCCCTATTTTTTTATACCTTATTTAAAAAAAAAAAAACAATCCACCGAAGACGAAGTGCATTTTAGTATTTCAGTGTCTGAATAACGATTGTAAATTAATTTACTGAAAATGTAAAATTAAGATGTACATTGTATAACAAACCAGGTCACCTCGCCACAAATCTAACTTCCCACCACGACGCCAGCATTTAAAACAGCGGGTGGGCAGGGTTTCCCAATAAATAACCCTCGTCGTTCCCCGCAGCCGGGATCCATCAGAACAGCATTTATCAGCGTCGTGGCGCACGTTGGCGTGAGATATAGCTGTCATCTCGCTCGAGAAACATAAATATGGCTGACGAAGATTTTGGGGGGAAATTAAAAAGTTAGATAGATAAAGAGAATAGATGTGTAATATTTCGTATCTTTAAAATAATAATGTAATAAATTTGGCTCTTATTAAGCAGTTGGATCAAAGGCTTGGTCCAGAAGTCCTACTCCTTCTCTCAACTAGGTACTACTCCTGGACACGGTGCGTGACTACCAGTAGCGCGGACCCTACTCCCGATGCCAGTGGGCTACAAATTTTTATAATTATTTATTATTATATATTATTTTTAAAGGATTTTTTTTGTATGATATTGTTTTATAAAATTTAAAAAAAATGTAATTTATATGTGTTTATAATGAACTAGCTTTTGCCCGTTACTTTGCCCACGTACATAAGATATAGCCTGTGTCACCCAGCTTTCTACCGGTGATAAAATTTTAGCAATCGGACCAGAACTTCCAGAGCCTCATACAAACATAAAAACAAAAATAAAACTACCCATTTATTTTATAAGTGTAGATAAAGGATATATATTTAGAACGAAAGTGACAGAATGTAAAATTCCTCGAATTTCAGATTTTACTATTTCAGATTTTTATATATGTACCTTTAAAAGCTTTCATAGTTGGATTAAATTTAAACCCACTGGCAGAATAAACTATTCAATTAAGAACTTAGGTCATTAAATGTTAGCTCCCTTATTATTGATAACCTTGCCTTTGAAATATAAATCATGTAAGTACCTAGGCATAAAACACTCACATCGGGACTCAATACTTTTCAAATAATTTACAATCAGAACGAACAACTTTAATTTAGATTCAACACTCTAAGACAAAATTGACAATTTCCATAACTCAATCAATGAAAACACGACACTGCTGTCAACAGAAACAAATAACCACACGCCTTCACAACAGAAAACCGCAAAAAAATTCCACCTAAGCCACAGTGAGTTTTTTATTTCGTTCACTAACCGAACCTGCCGAAAAACCCGATGCGCCTGCATACAATAAATCGGTTGTGGTGACCAGCGTCGCAACGCATCAAATCAAACGCTCCCGCACCGGTGGACAAACAAACATACGAGATAGGTACACAAATAGGATAGATACAGAAGGTTGGCTCTATATAACAACGCAAAAAGGTAAGAGTTAGCCATTGGGCACGCCGTAATTATGGCGGTAAGTCCCTCTTTGAGGCGTGGCTGGATAGACAACACGGCGTCCTAACCTTTCGGACATGGTCAATTCGGGAGATTCCTCCACCGGATTCGTAGGGAAGAAACGCCTGGGTGTTACCATTGTGTGGACAACCCGGAGGACACGGTGGAGCATACGGTAGAGGTATGCCCCACCTGGGCAGAGCACCGCCGTGTCCTCATGAGGTCGCTCAGTGGCAGTGATCTCTCGCGCCGAGCCTTGGTACAGTCCGAAGCGAGGAGGAGTGGCAGGCGGTCGCCGACTTCTGCGAAGCAGTAATGCTCACAAAGGAGGAGGCCGACCGCATCAGGCAACGGCGTTCTCGCCGCCGATTCTGATCCCGATTTCCGGCCACTGTAGGCGCGGGCTTGTGGACAGTGAGCAATGGGTAGCTCGCTGTTCGGCCGTCCGGTAACTGTCTGGACTAAGCCCAAGTCGCAGACGGCGCACACTGTTCCCGCGCGCCTCAAGAGGTTGTCAGCAACAGCAGGGGCCCAGCCGGGTCGAAGCCTACTGGGGCCAGGGTTAGTTTCGAAAGACAGCTCGAGTCCCGGTATGAAGGCTAGAAGGGACGGGGTGGGTCTTTTAGTCAGTAAGAGTCTGACACTATCTCCCGCTCCGTCCAAGAGCGGGGGTTGTCATTGGATGATTTTTCCCACCACAAAAAAAAGCTGTACTGGGGCCACTTGGTGGATTACGGCCCATTCTCTGTCCTAGAGAGGAAGCTTGAGTCCCAGCAGTGGGAACATTAAAAAGGCTGATGATGATAGTTATTTAGTTTTTTAGATGGTTACATATAAAGAAATAAATATACGTATTAAAAAAATAGAATAAGAATTCTGCAATTATCTATTTAGTGGCATCGAGCATGAGGTATTCACGGTGGGCAAATATTTTTTTGTTAACTCTTTATAAATTGGAATTCAAACAACTTTATCAGAATAACACAACGAAACTCCTCCCCTAAGGGGGTAAAACAGGGGTTGTAAGTTTGTATGGAGGAACCTACTATGACGCGGGCGAAGCTGGTGGCAGAAGCTAGTTTCATGGAATTTACATACCATAAGGAAGTAACAAACATACATGTGTATATGTACACACAAACTTTTAACTTTATAATGTTAGTATGACTTAGTTTTTCATTAACCGACTTCAAAAGGAGGAGGTTCTTTGATCAGCTGAACGTATTTTTTTTTTATGGCTTTTTGACACTGTTGATGTAGGTACGATTAGCTGCTGCATTGCGTGCTATGGATCGAATCCCGAACGGAGAAAGGACACGTATATCCAACTTGGTATCTTGTCTTGTACATGCATATGAACGCACTCACGACACTGGAGTAATTCATAGTGTTAAATAAATAACAATTAAACTATTTTTTTTTTAAATTAGGACGTTTTACCCGACTATAAACTTTTATATAACCGGACTTAACCGCCGTGTGAATTGGAAAACCTACAAAGGCCTACATTGTAAAAACTATGTGGAAAATCAGAAACCACTGCACCGTAATGCTGAATGGGTCTACCTTTTATAGCAGATCTTTTTACGTCATAATATTGTTTTGCATAACAACGGATAGCATAAACTTCATTTCGCAGAAAATCATTTCGCATACACTCAGTTGTCATACATTCAAAACTCATAATTTTGTTAGTCAGAATCATCTTTAGGCATAATGTTTATATCCATAATAATTAAAAAGCAGAACCATCATATCGCAGAAAATTCACAGTCAGAATCGTCTTTTGGCATACATTTTATATCGATAGTCATTAAAAGGCAGAACTGATTTTTTTCGCCACACACATGCGACGATAACGTTAATTGCTACCTCTTTCTGATCAGGCGTTAATGAAATCATTTATTTTTAGTTTTACAGTGAAAGGTAGTTTTTATTAGTTCCTTGTCAAATCGTTTTATTGTGCATGCAAACAGGCATACAACATGCAAGCAGGCATGCAACATGCAGCATGCATGCAGCATGCAAGCAGGCATGCAACATGCAGCAGGCATGCAGCATGCAAGCAGGCATGCAACATGCAGCAAGCATTGTTTCTGTCAACGGCTCCGGCGCTGCGGGGTTTGGGCGGCGCCACGCGAGCTTATCTTCACAGATGGTTTTAACGCTCACCACCGCAGCTTCGGCTTGCTGGCCGGCGAAGCCTCAGCCGCGGTGGCAGGCCTTCAAACCACCTGCTCCTCAGCTCGCGGGCCGCCCTACCCCTCCGCGCCTACGCGGGTTTAAATTGCACTCTAGGGGTAGGGTCGACAAGACTGCGTAAAGTCGGTTTCGCAGCGATTCGTTTCTGTCACAAAATTTTGCAGCACAACGTATTGACTTTTTATGACACAAATTTAATTTAATATTGAAAATGCTACCAATACATGCTATATTTAGAACATTCTATGTCACTTTTGCAGACCATTCGATTTTAAATACATTGCACGTAGGTTATCTAACCATTCGACAGCATAAATTTACTTTATTTAAATTATCAGTTTTATTCCATATATTATAAGTTTTTGGTGTTTTGAACACTAATTTTTACAAGAAGATACATCTATTTTAATTTTTGATGTTCAAATATGCACCCATACCAAATAATCGTATCTCTAAAGAACACTATGCGCCGTCGACGACTCGGAATCGGTCCGGCTACGGTGGCTAGTTTGCGGGTTTGGGGTCCTGGACTGTCCGTTCCCTCACGGGTACGGCATCCACCGATCGCCCCCATGAGGACATGGTCATGAAATGTAAATTAAATGTGTGTAAATTAAATTGTATTTGGTTATGTGATTATTTCATATCTCCTTTATTCTGTGTATCCATGTCCATATTAGGTTGATATAATTAATGCTAGTGAATGTCGTTTTTCGAAATACTTTTCCGTGGTTTCTGAATAATTTACTGTTTATTAAACCATTATAAGCTGGCCTCCTTTTTTATTACAAAAACTTGTAGCGAGAGGCCAGCCGTGAGTAGATAAGGTCAGCGTTGTGTGACGGAGTAGTCCTAAGGATAAAAGTCTATTATAAATATTACAAATCGCTAATAAATTAAAATAATATATGATTAATATTTTTAAAAGGAAAACTGAAGGAAAAACATAGTGCAAACTGAAATGAAGGTTCAGTTACTATCATGTAGTATCAAATTGGTGGTTACGAATATTGCAGTTTTTGTCAAATATAAAATTTAAGGATTGAAACTGAGTTTCGTCGTACCGTTATGATGAAATCCGTGGCGTTTTGTATATTTTTTTGTATATCATCAAGCCTGGGATTAAGTGTGTCATTTGGTTCAGCGTATCTCGGTAAGCAAAATTATTATTTTAAGTTGAGAGGAAATCGGTTGTGTTGGTATGGTCATGTGAAGAGCAGGGATGAAGCGTATATTACTAATACAGTTTTGAGTATACATGTAGATGGATGGAGAGGTAGAGAAATACTGAAGAAAAGATTGATGGATTGTGTGAGGAGTAATATGAAAGAAAAGGGAGTTAGTGATAGTTTGACGGGTGACACGACAGAATGATAGAAAAAAAAACGTGTTGCGCCGACCCTAAGTAATATGGGATAAGAGCAGGAAGAAGGAGGAGGTCAAAACATGTTATAATAATTGAAATTTTTAATCTCTCGATCCCCAAGCGAACGCCCGTGACCATTGTTAAACAGTAAAAACAGTAGGTAGCCCAAGGTCATCGGGAACACGGTCCAAATTATTGATAGCCGGGGTTGCTAAGAAATAAATTTTCTATCTACACGCGCCGTTTTCAGGAGTACTACTTTCTGGATCAAGCTCTTGATACAACCGCCTAACGAGAGTCTCCTCAGGTTTTTATCTAGGCTCTTGGTGGTCACAAGTATTAGTACAATTATTACATACGACTCTCGTTAATTATTCGAAACCCGAGGGACTCTTAAAATATTAGGTACGAATTATCAAATGTTCGAAATATCAAATTGTTCGAAAAATAGATAATGGTTCGAATTGAAACTTAACTAAACAAACCAATTCGTGTGGAAGTGTGTGTCAAACTAAGTATTACAAAAAACAAAGGTTCGTGTACGATGATCCAAGTTTGAACTTGTCTCAAAATTAACTTGCATACCTCTGCAAGTTCTGCAATCTTTCTCTCTCTTTCTCTCTGCAACTTTGAATTGTCGAGTGCTTGATGACGATGACTTCGAATTAACGCGTCGTTTAGTTACGTAGCGATGATTTTTTCGTTCGAATTACCAAGTGCACAAAAACTGTATTGATTTAGTTCGAAATATAAAGAGATTTTCTAGGGAACTCGTGATAACTTTGAATTATAGAGAGATTTGATTAATCGCAGGTTTAAATTAACGAGATTCAACTGTATATATTTACAGTCATACATGTCGACAACCTCGCAAAACCCGATCAAAATACCTTGTGAATATTGGCCTCCGCTATTGTACTATCGCTTGCTTCGCATAGACTTCGTAATATTTAGAACAATTTAATTTTTTTTTGTACGAAAATCTGATGAAAGATGATAAATTTTTAAAAGTCATAGAAAAAAATTGTTGTCTATGGTATTAATAACATAGTCCTGAGAGGTTGCCAGTGTTTTATAAATAACCCTATATACATCGTCTATGATATAAAAATGAATCGTTAAATGTGTTGCTAAGCGCACATCTCGAGAACAGCGTGAAATGAACCAATATTGCTAATTTTTTTTTTGTTGTGTTTTTTATTGTAAGGAGAAGGTTTTTAAGGAAAAAAGTAGTAGTGAAGGATAGTGTAGGGTAGAGTAGGGTAAAGTAGGGTAAAGTAGGGTAGAGTAGGATAGAGTAGGGTAGGATAGAGTAGGGTATATTAGGGTAGAGTAGGGTAGAGTAGATTAGGGTAAAGTAGGAGGAACTTCGCGCGGGCAAAGCTTGTGATAAATAAAGCGGAAAGTAATTTTATTTTCTTGTGCAATATTAGTATATTATATTATCTATCTATTTATATAAACTTGTATAATAAAAATATTGTTGTATTCTAGATGAAATCCCACAACTGCTCTGTACACGACATCAGTTTACATACCACAGAGGTGAATACTTTCGTACGTTTATAAAATTAGTGGGTGAGCCTACAGAGTTGGAACAAACCGAAGTTGAAGTATTTGTAAAGAAGCAAGCAGGTAAGTTTGTAAAGAATATCGTCGACCATCGTATCAGTCTGCCAAGTCACCATCTATTTTGTTTTTTAAGGTGGGAAAATCATCCCCCGCTCTTGGGCGGAGCGAAAGGGTGTCTCAGACTTTTACTGACTAACAACCCAGTCCTGTCTCTTCTTCTTGCATTCATCCCAGGGCCGCGGGTTTGACTTTCACACTACCTATGCCCCCCAGTAGGCTTCGACTCTACTGGGCCCCAACGGTTTGCTGACATCTGCAGGAGTCACGTGTAGAACATTAAAGGCGCCGTTGACGGCTTACGCTCATTCTGGACGGTTACTGGACGTTCGGTCGGTGAGCTACCCATTGCGCCGCCCGCGCCCACGCCTCCTTCTTTGCTGGCATTACTGCTTCGCAGAAGAAGGCGATCGCCTGCCACTCCCCCTCGCTTCGGATCATGGCCTGTACTAAGGCCTGGCGTGAGAGAACGCCGCCGCCGATCGCCCCACGAGGGCACGGTGATGCTCTGCCCAAGCGGGGCACACCTCAACTGTATGCTTTACCGTGTCCTCCGGGCGTTCCACACAGTAGCGACACCCGGGCATCACTTCCGCACGAATTCGGTGCAGGAACCTCCCGAACTAACCATGTCCGGTGAGAACCTGCGTCATGTGGAAGGTGAGGACGGCGCGAGGTATTTCCAGCCACGCTTCAAAGAGGGGACTTGCCACCATAAATGTGGCGAGCCCAGCACTGAGTTGCGATAGTCGCTGACGCCATTAGGGTCAGCTTTCGGTCTAACTGGATACAGCTGAGTACCTGTATACATGGAACCACCGCCTCTGCTCTGGAAGATAGCTAAAACAACCCAGAAATTGGGTAACACGACACCCCTTGTCAAGACTGCACCAACCAAAATAAATTATTCGTATAATTATACCAACCACGAGTGAGGAGCCACGTACAGCTCGTACGCTAGACATTATGACATCTACAACTCTACACTATTGAATTTGCTTGAAAACAAACGATTTTACATGGAACGCGTGTGAAAACGTTGCGTTCTGCTGACGCAAAATCATGTGTATAACTAGAGAATAAAGTACGAGAAACAGTTTCAAAATATTATATAATATTATTATTACTTAATATATAATATTACTTATTGATAATTTTTGCGTTAAGTATTTTTTATTATTATTATTGATAGACCCGCGTTTGACCACCATCTCACCTGATGGTAAGCAATGACGTGGTCGACGATGGAGCGCGCTTGCCTAGAAGTAACCTATTCACTCTTGACTTAAAGACTTCTAAGTTGTAGCTATCAGGAAACACAGACTCCGGCAGGAAATTCCACTTCTTGACTGTACTTACGCACGATAAATGTGTTCCCAAAATGTTTTGTGCGTATGGGTGGGATGTCTACCAAGTATCGGAAAGGAACGGACTTGGCGGAATTCACAATTCCAGTGCACATTCGCCGAAACGTAAATGATAGAAAACTTAGAGACTTGCAAATCGGCGGCGATGCTCAAGGCTTTGGAGCTTCGACTCTTTAACGCATCAAGCTGGTATTTAGCAGACCCATCCCAAAGATGAGAAGAGTACTCCATATACGATCGAACTTGGGCTTAATAAAGATTGAGCAGCTGTTCCGGCGTGAAGTACCGTCTCAGCCAGTAATCTAGATATACGTACTCGTAATTATGAAACATAAATATTTTTTCCATAATTTCAAGACTGTAAACGTTTAGTATTGTTATGTACCATAATGTAAGATCAATCACCGCTTGTGGTACAGGTTTATCTCAATACTAGGTAGTTTTTAATTTAACTCCGAATAGCAACATACAGGATTAGTTACGGTATAGGTAAACAGTGGCACTATTTAAAATAAAGAAACTGCAATATCGCATTGGGTCCATTTAGCCTGTAAGGATATTGTAAATTTTTAGAAATAAATAAATAAAAAATTTAAATATTAAACTAAGAATTAGGACTTCCTCTAACGTATGGGCGTTCACAAACATGTAAACTTAGTTTGCCAACAAAGCTTGGGTTACGTTTACTTTACGTATACTTAGGCATAAAACAGATAGGTAGAGAAGACAATCTCATGTACTTCACTTTTTATACCTACGTTCGGTGGACGCACACTAATGAGCGTTTGGGCCGAAACTGTTCGACGAGTGGGCCCAGGCGCTCCGAGATATCGTGTCCGTGAGCGGTGTCTATGTGTGCGTTGCTCGAGCGCGCTTTGTATGTAGATTGACTTCTATACCTATATATTTTGTGAGTTAGGTGCCTTGGCCGCCGCAGCGACTTTTTGTAGCGATACTGTAGCGCGTTCACATCGATGCAGTCGCGATACAGTAGCGCGTTATAGCGCGATGGCGTTTTTTCGGTAGCGCTTGCAAATGCGACTAACCATCGCAATCCAGGTGACTTGTCGCTGCGCCTAATCGCCGCGTCTTGTCGCCGCGACTAGCGTTAGCGACTAGTCATTAGACAGACGGTGCAGGAAGCAATCATTAGTAGTACAGTATTCGAGAGAGACGGCCGTGTTGTTTTTTTCTTGTACACTTTTTTCGGCAAAGTTTCGGAACATATTTTAGGCATAATTCCTCCCAAGCCTGATTTCTTGCCTCGGTCCTTATAGTCATCTGAACGTAAGTTCCAAATAGCAGGACGCGCTTCAACGTCCGAAATAAATACATCGACATCGAACGTACCCATATTTGAGATTCTCAATAAAATAAACACGTGTCGCGTGACTATCGTCGTGTGTGCGTGTGCACAGCGTCACTAGCTTGTCGTCGCGACTACGCGACTCTGACGCCAAGTGTGCGAAGCTTTGAAAAACATTTATGAAATTGTCGGCCGCAGCCTGTCGTCGCGTGTAGTCACCGTGCTATCGCTGTCGCGTGTCGCCTAGTGTGCGCCTACACTTAGTAGCGATGCTGTCGCGCGCTTACGAAACGCGCGATAACATCGCTACAAAGTCGTCGTGGGCGTGGGACCTTACTGTTACGTTTGTAATAAATAAACAGTAATAGAAACTATTAATATTTTAATTTTTATACTTTCTAGGTACGATACTGTTTCGTCAAAATATTTCGGCACCAATAAAACAATCATTGGTTGATTTAAACTTGGATTCCGATAAAATAACAATTGAAGTTCAACTGTCAACAAAAACATCATGTGTAATGGTAAAAGTGTTGGAGGGTACGGTGGTTTCGACGTCAGCAAGAAATCAATATGTAATGATGCCATGTAAGAAAGAAAAAACTCGATAAGTGCGAGTCGGACTCGCGCACTTAGGGTTCCGTACAAACTTACTTATGATAACAGATCAATTCCCGAATTGAGTTACGAAAGTTTTTCTGAACCGCAAAAAACGTTTTTTTAGTAACTTAACGACTTTTTAGTTATTAATTGAATGAATTTTCTTTATTCTTTTGATAGAAGACCTTGCTACATGCCAAACTTCAGGATTCTAGGTCAACGGGAAGTACCCAATGAATTTTGATTTCGTAAGAGTGTCGAAATACACACCATTTTTTGCGACATAAACGTCCGTAACTTTTTTTTTCTTTAACTTAGAAGTTTGATTTCTACCGTAGACTTGAGTATATGGTTTTAATTTCAACTTGATACCTCCAAGCGTTCCCGAGATAAAAAGAACTGGCCTGTTGGTCTAGTGGTTAGTGACCCTGACTGCTATGCCGGAGGTCATGGGTTCGATTCCCACCCAGGACAAATGTTTGTGTGATGAGCATAATCATTAGTTCTGTGTCTGGGTGTAATTTATCTATAATATGTATGTATTTAGAAATATATAAGTATGTTTATCAGTTGTCTAGCACCCATAACACAAGCTCTGCTTAGCTTGGGACTAGACGACGTTGTGTGATAGTTGTGGAATATTAAAGGGTATTGACAGAAAGACAGTCAGACAGACGGGCAGACAGACAGATGGACAACAAAGTGATCCTATAAGGGTTCGGTTTTTTCCTTTTGAGGTACGGAACCCTAAAAGTTATGAAGTTAGTCATACACGTGTACGCATTGAAGAACTTACTATTTTATTTATCTTATATTTTTCAGATATTATCAATGATATTTGTTTGAAGGGCCAGCGATGTATGATTTTTATAAACCTGACATGGGGATCATGCAACGGTAAGCATTCCAGCATCTCCTAGCTTTGGCTTTGGTGATACCAAATCGAAAGCAGTGAGTCTTGGCGTTTAATAATGTGAATGTGTCGTCTTTAATTAATTACGTAGATAATATTAGAAAAATTGTTATTTTTAATACAGGAAAAGCCAAATGACATGTTTTGCCATTTACGCTTTAAAAAAGTGCGTAATACAATTCCCTTAAATTTCTCTTTGTTTTTTTAAAAAAAAGAAAGACGTAGGAACCTAGATAAATATTGTATGTTGGAAATATGCTCCAACTGCAAATTAGCGTGGTATTACGTTTGTATGGAAATTCATCCGTCGCCGGCCACTTAATTTTAAATGTCTTTATATGGTGCGAACATAACAGCGTCGGGTGACCTTCCCCAAGGTGGACCGACGACCTGGGCCTCAAGTCTGCTATTACAATAGTGTCAGAATGGTCTATCATTGATTTCATAATTGTTGATTTCGACAAGTTTTGGTAATCTACTAATATAATTGCGTCATTATGACTTTCCGATGGTCAACCACTGACACTCCATTGAAAGAAATGGCACAGAATGGTAGAATATGTCTAATAAGTTAAACGACTTGGGTAATTATTAGAATTTAATGTTTGAATGAATGAATTCAATAATTAAGTTTGATTAAGAAATAGAGATCATTGTTTACTAACAGAAGAACCTTTTATAAAGTACCGAATATTTGTATTTTTTAAAAGATTAAGTATTATACAAAATTCCCAAGTCGGTTGACTTATTAGACAGACTATGACAAATGAATATCTGACGTATGCGGTAATCTGCAAATATTTTGACAGTTCCTTTGATCAGTGACCTACCATTACGACGTTACTGCGCATTTAGTGATTTTAATAAGCTCGGTATTGTCATTCTACCACGATTCTATTACAAGACCATTGACCGATTAATGATCGATCATTATAAATTAGCAGATTACAAACTTTCAGCAAAATGACAATGGGATCGTGTTAGAATGACTAATTTAAAAAAATTAACAGACTTGGGCCCCTGGTGAGACTCGCGAGAGTGTTGAACCGCGTACAGACATCGCGAGGCGTCCGTTTGAAAGACGCACTCACAACCAAGCAACCAAACATACGCCTCGCCACAAACATGAAGACAGATAAATGAAGCATTTGCTTCGCATGCCATGGCTTTTTTTTTTTTTTTTTTTTTCGATGGGAAAAATCATCTTATGACAACCCCCGCTCTTGGGCGGAGCGGGAGATAGTGTCAGACTCTTACTGACTAAAAAACCCATCCCGTTCCTTCAAGCCTTCATACCGGGGCTCGAGCGCCCTTTCGGATAACCCTGGCCCCAGTAGGCTTCGACCCGGCTGGGCCCCTGCTGTTGCTAACAACTCCTTGAGGCGCGCGGGAACAGCGCGCGCCGTCGACGACTTGGGCTTGGTCCGGACTGTTACCGGACGGCCGGACAGCGAGCTACCCATTGCTCACTGTCCGCAAGCCCGCGCCTACGGTGGCTGGAAATCGGGATCGGAATCCCGGCGGCGGCGGCGAGAGCGCCGTTGCCTGATGCGGTCGGCTTCCTCCTTAGCGAGCATTACTGCTTCGCAGAAGTCGGCGACCGCCTGCCACTCCTCCTCGCTCCGGACCATGGCCTCGACCAAGGCGCGGCGCGAGATCGCATGCCATGGCTCAATCCGAGTATATGTTGGGACAAATATTGTTTTCAATACGCACACTTCAAGCAGAAGCATTTGCTGTGTGCCGTTCGCACCGCACGCCTCGCGATTTCTATACGTGGCTTAATGCATGCGAGACGCAAGAACCGTTCGTAGTGGTGTTCGTACTAGGGGGACGTCCACGTTCAGCAGTGGACGTCTTATGACTGAAATGATGACGTCTTAAAATTTAATTATAGTTGCCTGTACTCTGACTGCTCAAGTTTCTAAGAATCTTCGCATTGTTTTAAACTTGAGTGATTAGAACACAGGCGTAGGATTGCCAGCCTTTCGGTCTTCTATAGGATGCGTTTTGGAGTGTGTGCGCGGTAATATCTTGATTCCGCCATCACCATTCTACCATCATAGAGAGAACCCGACATATTGTGATGTCCACCCTTACATTGTTGACATCTCTACGTTCTGGACCAAGCGTTTCACTTAGTCGTTTATCACGTACACCTGCTGCGGTCTTCAAGTCCTATTATAATTTATGTGTTTTTAGGTTAAAGTGGATAGGCTCTTAATAGACTAATATGCTTTACTATGAGAGCAGCGGTGGCCCAGTGGTATCGGCTCCGACTTACGAACTTGTAGGTCGCGGGTTCAAACCCAGCCAGGCGCATTACTTTGTGTAATTTATTTCATCACCACTGCTCTCAAAACTGTGAAGGAAAACATCGTGAGGAAACCGGCATCTCCTAGAACCAAAAATTTGAAGACATGTGACTTCCATCAACCCACACTGGGCCCGCGTGGTGTAGTACGGCCCGTTCCCTCTTCTAGAGAGGAGGCCTGAGTCCCAGCTGTGGGAACATTATAAGCTCGACAATGCTATGCTATGCTTCACTATCAATAATTGCATCACTGTTTACTATCAGGTGGGATCGCAGTCAATCGCAGTCAACACTGTCTAGATATTATTTAAAAAATCGTTTGCCAAAAAATTCAAATTTATTAGGTAATTGTTCAACTATTATTTTTTTCTCTGTTTCAGGAGTAAAGCTCAAAACCCAGCCGTGTGTGGTTGAACGTGACTTCGACGCACTAGCAGACGAAGACTCAGAAGTCAGGGACACTCCAACTGTAGCACGGAATTGCTCGGATTACTCAAGCACTTCGAGCTTAACAAATAACTCAAAAGAAGGTCTGTCCAAATTTTAGCTTCAGCAAGCTACTCTCTATCAAGAAATATTCTATACTACGCGCCGTCTTCGACAACTCAGGCTCGGTCCGGACAGTTACTGGACGGCCGGACTGCGAGCTCGTCATCCGCCAGCCTACACCGACGATGGCTGGAAATGGGAGTTGGGTTCCCGGCGGCTGGGGCATGAGAATGTCCGTACCCGCATGCCTGTGGCCGCCTTTTTTTTTTTTTTTATGGTGGGAAAAATCATGCATTGACATCCCCCGCCCTTGGGCGACGCGGGAGATAGTGTCAGACTCTTACTGACTAAAAGACCCACCCCGTTCCTTCTAGCCTTCATACCGGGGCTCGAGCGCCCTTTCGGATAACCCTGGCCCCAGTAGGCTTCGACCCGGCTGGGCCCCTGCTGTTGCTGACAACTCCTTGAGGCGCGCGGGAACAGTGCACGCCGTCGACGACTTGGGCTTGGTCCGGACAGTTACCGGACGGCCGGACAGCGAGCTACCCATTGCTCACTGTCCGCAAGCCCGCGTCTACGTTGGCCGGAAATCGGGATCAGAATCCCGGCGACGGCGGCGGCGATAACGCCGTTGCCTGATGCGTTCGGCCTCCTCCTTTGCAAGCATTACTGCTTCGCAGAAGTCGGCGACCGCCTGCCACTCCTCCTCGCTCCGGACCATGGCCTCAACCAAGGCCCGGCGCGAGAGGTCTCCGCCGCCGATCGCCCCCACGAGGGCACGGCGATGCTCCGCCCAAGCAGGGCACACCTCGACTGTGTGCTCCACCGTGTCCTCCGGGCGTTCCGCACAGTGGCGACACCCGGGCGTCACTTCCGCATGAATTCGGTGTAGGAAACTCCCGAATGAACCATGTCCGGTGAGGACCTGCGTCATGCGGAAGGTAAGGACGCCGTGAGGCCTTTCCAGCCACGCCTCAAAGAGGGGACTTACCGCCATGATTGTGGCGTGCCCAGCACTGGGTTGCGATAGTCGTTGACGCCATTTCACCATGAGATGAAATGGCGGAATTAGGTTATGCAATCGGAATTGCATAACCTAATTCCGCCTAGCCCGTTTCATCATCGGACTACCAGACGTACGGCTATGCGCCACCGGTATATGGTGGATATCCCACCAACACGCACAAAACGTTTTGGGAACACATTCATTGTGCGTGCGGCTAGGGAGTGGAATTCCTTGCCGGAGTCTGTGTTTCCTGATAGCTACAACCCGGGAATCTTTAAGTCGAGAGTGAATAGGTTTCTTTTAGGTAAGCGCGTTCCATCGTCGACCGCATCGTCGCTTTCCATCAGGTGAGATAGCGGTCAAGTGCGAACCTATCAACAATAAAAAAAAAAAAAAAAGAGATCCCGCCGGAGCTCTGTCCGCCATGCCGTGACCTGTCGCGGCAGCGGACTCTCACCCCGGCGTTGCATCTCCACGCGCATATCGTGCATGTGTGCAAGGACTGTTGCCTCCAGATCCCACGGTGGTAGGCCAGCCAGAAGGCTCGCCGCTTCGCGGGAGACCGTGCAGTATCCCCGCACCATCCTTATCGCTATGACCCTCTGGCAGGCGTTCAGTATGGCCGCCGGTTGCTTTTTCAGCGACGGCGCCCACACCGGCGCCCCGTAGAGGGCCTGTGGCCGCCTCCTTTGCTAGCATTACTACTTCGAAGAAGGAGGCGCTTTCTCCTCGCTTTGGACCATGGCCTGTACCAGCAATGCGGTCCAGCGTGAAAGGTCACCGTCGCCGGCCGCCCCCATGAGGACACGGTGGTTCTCCGCCCAAGCAAGTAACACCTCCTGCGCATCCTCCACCGTGTCCTCCGGGCGGTTCAAATAATGGAGAAATCCGGGCGTTTATCATGTCCGGTGAGGATCTGCTTCATGAGGAAAGTGTTTCGACATATGCTGGCCTAATATTTAAGTATGTTTATCAGTTGTCTAGTACTCATAACATAAGCTCTGCTTAACTTGAGACTAGGTGGCGATGTGTGATAGTTGTGGAATATTATTATTAGTTTTAAATAATTAATTCATTAAACCCCAAGCGAACGCGGCGTTCGCGCACCTATTGTCTTTCTATTGTGTCTGTGATTTCCACGATTGAAAGGTTAATGATGTAAATTTTTCAAATAAGTTTAAAAGAAAACACTTTTACATGTCATTTTTTTTTCAGTCAGTTTAAACTAGATGAAGCCGGTGTTTTCTAGCTGACTACCCTGATAAGAAACACCGAAACAAACTCAGGGGCCAGTCTCTTTTAAAATCCATACAGTAAAGATGTAATGATCAAATCATATGAGAACCATACAGATCAGTGTCTCAGATGGTCTTTTGAAGAAAGAACCACACAGATTTGAGTGGACCTGTCCAGTCAGTTCAAGCATTAGTCAGTATTCGAGTAGCTCAAACTTATGACTACTAAGGAGCTCAACGACTTGGCGAACAATACCAAAGAAAGGGCCTTTGGGTAGGCCGCATCAAATTCTCAAAACTGCTGAACATCAAATTAAAGTATAATATGTACTTATTTCCAGGAGCCGATGATACTTACTTCACAATCATGATAGTCGCGCTAGCAACAGCAGCAGTTACCACAATCCTACTACTTATTATAATAATAAGGCAACGCTGCTGGGTCAACTGCAAGCCACCAATCGATTGCTTACCACAATTTTCGCCAGTAAATGAAGTAAGTTTTATTCAATAACTTAATAGCAACTACATTATGATAAAAATATGTAATATTGGTGGTTACCGTTATAGCAGTATAAAGACCCGAGCCGAAGGCAAGTCTTAAAAGAGCCGAGGACGGCAATCACCAATACTCACATGTATCATACGATGTTTTTCAGTACATTTGTAAAGAAAATTATTTAATTTGTTTGTGTTATTAAATCTGTTTTCTTAAGCACGCACATCTAAAAATAGCGGTCGTAGACTAGCTAGACTGCTATTATAATAATAAAAATGACGTTCCTTATTTGTAAAGAAATCACAATAATATTTTATTTGAATGAATGATTTATGTAACATGTACAAGTGAAAATTGATGATTAAAATACGAAATTGCATGAATAAGCATTTAAGACATTGATTTATATTATTGAATACAAAATCAAAAGGTGCCTAAAGAACAACGTTTTAAGTATCAGAATATTATACGTGTTGTATTTATATTCTTCTTGCCGACCAAAATGGATAAATGCTCACCAAATCTTGTTTCCTTAAAAGAGTAACATTAAAACGAAAATGGCCGTTCTAAATAGCTTTATTAATGTAATCCAACCTGAACTCAAAATATCATCATCATCAGCCTTTTTAGGGTTCCGTAGCCAAATGGCAAAAAACGGAACCCTTATAGATTCGTCATGTCCGTCTGTCTGTCTGTCTGTCTGTCTGTCCGTCCGTCCGTATGTCACAGCCACTTTTTTCCGAAACTATGAGAGCTATACTGTTGAAACTTTGTAAGTAGATGTATTCTGTGAACCGCATTAAGATTTTCACACAAAAATAGAAAAAAAGCAATAAATTTTGGGGGTCCCCATACTTAGAACTGAAACACAATTTTTTTTTTCCATCAAACACATGCGTGTGGGGTATCTATGGATAGGTCTTCAAAAATGATACTGAGGTTTCTAATTTCATTTTTTTCTAAACTGAAGAGTTTGCGCGAGAGACACTTCCAAAGTGGTAAAATGTGTCCCCCCCCCTCTAACTTCTAAAATAAGAGAATGATAAAACTAAAAAAAAATATATGATGTACATTACTATAAAAACTACCAACGAAAATTGGTTTGAACGAAATCTAGTAAGTAGTTTTTTCTAAATGCGTCATAAATCGAAAAAATACACTATTATTAAAACATCGATCAAAGTTACAACACATTACAAGAACTTTTATATGATGTTACTTGCTGCTACGGAACCCTTCATGGGCGAGTCCGACTCGCACTTGGCCGGTTTTTAATGTTCCCATTGCTGGGACTCAGGCCTATGAGAGGGAGTTGGTGAATGTCACATGTCTTCCAATTTCTGGTTCTAGGACATGCTTTGTTTTCTCACGATGTTTTCCTTCACCGTTTTGAGAGCAGTAGTGAAGAAATAAATTACACAAAGTATATATATATATATATATTATTGTCAAACTAAAATTACAGTCTTATCCCTTTGTTTTCCTCGCGCAACCCGCACATCGCAAACTTGACACACATTAGTACGTAGGTACATTTGTTATGTTATCATTGATTGTCAAAGCGATCGCCACTATTTAGTCTCTTCAGGACTTGTGGCACCCTGACTCGGACCGGTTAGGAGAGAAGGTTAGGTTATTTTCTATTAAACCACCCAGAAGTAGGAGGTCGACGATTTTCCGGCAACACTGGAGTTTATAGTATTTACTATTTTTAGGTATATAATGATTTATTTGGAAATAATTTATTATTTTCCTATTAGCAATTAATTTTATTTGCCTTAGTCATTTGTTGCAGTAATATTGAAAGTGAAATATTTATTTGGCTATGTTATCATATTTTAATCAAATTCATGAAACAACAAACAAGTAGATATGTGTTTGGGATACGAAATATATTCTACACTATAATATTATGCAGAGGTAGTTTGTTTTTGTGTTTTTTGTTTGTAGGTGGTAATCTCTGGAATTACTGGACCGATTGCTAAAACTTTTTCACCTGAATGACATAGGCTATTATGTACGCGAGCGAAGCTGCGGGTAAAAACTAGTACTTGATATTCAAAAGATTTGTATGATCGAACGTTCATCGGTCATATTCTAAAAATAGCATTTCTAGTCTAAAAAAAAACGGGCCAAGGGCAAGTCGGACTCGCCCATGAAGGGTTCCGTAGCAGCAAGTAACGTAATATAAAAGTTCTTGTAGTTCGTTGTAACTTTGATCGATGTTTTAATAATAGAGTATTTTTATAGATTTACGACGTTTAAAAAAAAACTACTCTCTAGATTTCGCTCAAAACAATTTTCGTTAGTAGTTTGTATAGTAATGTACATCATAAATTTTTTTTAGTTTTATCATTCTCTTATGTTAGAAGTTAGAGGGAGGACAGATATACATTTTACCACTTTGGAAGTGTCTCTCGCGCAAACTATTCAGTTTAGAAAAAAGTGATATTAGAAACTTCAATATCATTTTTGAAGACCTATCCATAGATACACCTGGGTTCGATGAAAAAAAAAATTAGTTTCAGTTCTAAGTATGGGGACCCCCAAAATTTATTGCTTTTTTCAATTTTTTTTTTAACTTATTTTCACATGGATGTACCATATGAAAATAAGTTACGTCAGACAGCTCCGGGATCTTAGATAAGTTTTTGCGTTTCATAAAGAGTTTAAATACGATGCTTGTATAGAAACAAATAATATTTAAAACGTTTTCTTTCTCCCACGATGTCGCTAAAACAGCAGAATGGAGATGTGGGTGGGTCGACTTCAATTGCCAGGTGTAGATTCAGGGCTCGTCCTCTCATGGACGCTCTTATCCTTTGCCTCATGCTGAGTCCAATTTCCTCCTGATTCCATCTGCGATGGCACTTTATGTATACTCGTATTTAGATGGCCAGTACCAGTTATGCGACAATTATTTAAATTAGAGCGCAATCTAAATATTATTTTATCCACTAGTATCATTAAAAATATCAGTTATAGGTAGTCTAACTAAACGTTATGTTGTGATTTTAAAGTCACTTGGAACTACTTTCCAGCGAGCACTAAATTCAGGCGTCTATTAAGGCCAGGTTTTACTAATTTTGTACTTTTTTGAACCTTTAAAAATAAATCACCATGAAAAAATATTTTTTTTAAATTGGACCATAAGTTGGTCATATGGGTAATTTTAATAAAATCATTTTTCCACTGGCCCAAAATCAATAGTCAGGATATATAATTTATATCATGACTATTGATTTTTGGCTAGTTAGCAAACCCTAACTTACGATTGAAAACGTGTATATACGAGACTACTTTACGGAAGTATTTGAAAGTTACATAAAATAACAAAGCATGTTTTTAAAAAGGTCTGGCAAAAACAAAAGTCTTGATTAAAAAATAAAATCGCTGTTACGGGCCGCAAAATCGACATACTCGTAGAGCAAGACCTCTACAAAATACTCTGTGACTACAACCGGCTTTTAACATTGGTTAAGTGTTAATTTTACGTGTAAATAAATTCATATTGTAGTCCTGTTTGACAGGCCTGTTGGTCTAGTGGTTAATGACCCTGACTGCTATGCCGGAGGTCGTGGGTTCGATTTCCACCCAGGATAAATGTTTGTGTGATGAGCACGATTATTTGTTCTGTGCCTGGGTGTAATTTATCTATAATATAAGTATATGTATTTAGAAAAATATAAGTATGTTTATCAGTTGTCTAGTACTCATAACCCAAGCTTTGCTTAGCTTGAGACTAGACGGCGTTGTGTGATACTCGTAGTTGTGGAATATTATATTATATTAGTCATTCATCATTCTTGTTGTTTTCAGAATCGGTACTATGAAAATGTTGTTTTCCGACCGAAAAGTGAACCAGAAGTCGGACAGCGGGTGCCACATATTTATGACGAACCATATGCGGAGAAATCAAGAGATTAACCGCAGAGCTCGGCTCAATTGATGAACTAATGATAACTAATTTAAAATATAGGGTTGCAAAAGTTTCACCTTGAGGTTTGCCAACGAGTAGTAGTCGGCCTTATAATGTTTCCACTGTTGGGGCTCAGGCCTCCTCTCTAGGAGAGGGAATGGGTCGTAATCCACCACGCGGGCCAGTGCAGTTTGGTGAATGTCACATGTCTTCGAATTTCTGGTTCTAGGACGTGCCGGTTGCCTCACAATATTTTTTGAGAGCAGTGGTGATGAAATAAATAAATTACACAAAGCAATGCACCTGGCTGGGTTAGAACCCGCGACCTACAACTCGTAAGTCGGGGTCGTTGTCACTCTGCCACCACTGGTCGACAATGAGTAATGGAGCGCGATATTCTGGATGTCAAAAGAGCCGCACATCAGCTACTTGACCTTTGGGCAAGAGTGTCCTTAAAGTGGGTGAGGGCAGACGACGCCGCCGAGGTCTACCTGGGAAGAGGTGGCGAAATGATTTACACACCTACCGCAAGTGCTGGATCGAGGTGGCTCAAGAAAAGAATATCTGGAAGAAGTTGGGGGAGGCTTTTGCCCAACAGTGGGAAAGTAGGTATAGGCAAAATAAAAAAATAAAGTTTTTTTTTACTTTAGACGTTTTTGTGTACGCTTTTATCAATTTTTAATTAAATAACATGTATTTATTTTTAGTTTATGCGAAGCCTGAATATAGTTTGTTCAGAATCAGTAACTGAATGGATTCCAATAGTTTTTACACCATATTTTTTCCAAAAATATTTAAAAAGGTCACAAGTTGGATACCAACGACACCAAGTACAACACAGCCACAGCAGGTCAAAGCGGGCATGAGACGCCAGCAAACTGTTGGATGGTCCGGCGACTATGTATTTTTGCTGATAAAACAAACTTGTAACTTTGTGATTTATCATGATACAGTTATGAAATTTTGTACATAGATTCTTTAAATAAATATACTAGAAACGTGTTTTGGGTTTTGCATATACTAAAATTATTTTTGTAATCAAATTTAGGGTGAGTTGCACCATTTAACTATAACGATAACCAAACCATAACCAGCCGTGAAACGGCCGCCTATTGGTCAATTCGACGATTCGACAACTAGTGCAACTCACCCTAAATGTGTTTTTATGTATTCTTGTTTTCTATAAATAATATGTAATAGTCTGTTGTTGAATTACTTCGTGTCGCTTAATTTTCCTGTCTTTAAACATTTTCCTGCATGTATTTATTTCTGATTATTAATGATTTTCGTCGTGAAATATAAATTGTATGCGGTAACGTGATCATTTCATACCTATCCTGTTGACTGGCCTGTTGGTCTAGTGGTTAGTGACCCTAACTGCTATGCCAGAGGTCGTGGGTTCGATTCCCATCCAGGACCAAAGTTTGTGTGAAGAGCACGATCATTTGTTCTGTGTCTGGGTGTGATTTATCTATTTTATGTTATGTTATTGGGATAACAAACAGCAGTATACAATACAATAATATCGGTAGTTAATAAATAGGAGTAACATATACACTACTAACAACGTTATCCACTCCTTTATTATTATGCAAAATAGCTGGCAAAAAAAAAATATCGATTAATTTAATTGCTAGGAAAAAATAGAAGGATACAAATCTTGAAAAAGAAAAAAAAAATTAAGCGTAATATCACAATATGGACTCCGTAAGCAGTGAAGCAACTCACAGAGTCAACATCACTGACTACTGTTGGACTCTCAAGATGTTATAGATTTCCTTTATTGACGATGACTGACAAAGGAACATTATATCTCTTGAACAAAATTGTCTATTAGGTATAAGTGTCAACCAAGCGATGCAGCAGTGAACAATTATGTATGTATTTAGAAACATATAAGTATGTTTATCAGTTGTCTAGTACTCATAACACAAGCTCTGCTTAGCTTGGGACTAGGTGGTGTTGTGTAATAGTTGTGGAATATTAATATAATAATATAAGCATAAAGGCGTAGAAAAATATTAAAGATAGGTATATAATATTAATATATATAATATTAATCCTTTGTTTTGTTTATTCACGTTCATACGAGTATTAAGTTAATATAAGTAATTGGTGTTAGTGAATTTCATCTGCCGTCACTGTTAACTGAGCCACTATAAGCTGGCCTCGTTTTTATTATGAAACTTTTATTGTGCGAGACCAGATTTAAGTTATTATGTCACGTTTGTATAGTCAAGTAGTTGTAAGATGAGGAAAGGTCCACTTATTATGTTATGGAGTGATAAATTAATTGAAATGAATTATATGAGTAATATTTCGTAAAAGGAAAACCGAAGGAGAAACAATAACATATTGTAGTCAAGGTACGGTTACAATGTAGTATCCAGCTTGTGTTTGAATAACAATTACGGACATTGCACTTATTCTTTTATATGTTTGTCCTGTATTTTTGTTTATTTGGTGTACAATAAAGATGATATTAAATAAATAAGTGTAAAATTTAAGAATTGAAACTGGGCATTGTCGTACCGTTATAATGAAATCCTTAATGTTTTGTACATTTTTTTATACGAGTATATCATCAAGTCTGGGATGGAGTGTGTCATTTGGTGCAGCATATATATCTCGAGGTACTTGGTGTAAGTAAAACTATTTTTTCATTCAACTTATATTTTTTACAAACTAGTGCGCCTCACCATCAAAAAATATGGGCCGAACAAGGAATACAAAATAGGACGAATCAGGAAAAAAAATAATTAAAATAACATTTTGGGACGAAATAACCATGTAGTTTGGGACAAACCAGTTTTTTTTTAAAAACTCAGTGGGCCGAACGAAGAACAAATCAAAATTGCATCGCTGCTTACCATCAGGTGGGATCGCAGTTAAGCACTAGTTTATGTCAATTAAAAAAAAAAATCTTTTGTGATAATTTTATTTAATAATATTATAATAATTGCATAAAAAATAGTCAAAGGCATCATCATCAGGCCCAAGGGCATCGGAAACGGTCCAAATGGATATTTAGGGCTCTCGCCTACGGTGGCCGTAGATTGGGATCGGGATCCCGGCGGCTGGGGCGTGAGGGCCGATCCCTCGCGCGTGCAGCCGCCTCCTTTGCTAGTATTAGCAAATGAGGCGGCGTGTGTAACCAAGGCTTAGCGCGAAGTATCGTTGTGGCCGATTGATCCCACGAGGACACGAGGGTGCTCTGCCCAGGCGGGGTACACCTCTACCGTATGCTCCACCGTGTCCTTCGGGCGGTATTTCATATATATTTAAGTTTAATAAACTCGAAAACTAATAAAAGTATTGTAATGTTCTAGCTAATTTAACAGAACTGGCCTGTCAACGTTATGAGTTTGTGTACGAAAGAGGTACCTACTTCAGTATATATTTAACATTTTTTGGAAAACAATCAGAGGTGGCGGCAACGGAAATTGAAGCATTTATGAAGAAGCAAGCAGGTAAGTTGTGAAATTTAGCACCGTAACAATCCGCCAAGTCTTTACCCAAGGGGTCGGCTTTCGTTGTAACCGGGTGTAGGTAAGTACCTGTACACATGAAGCGACTGACCTCCACAATTCAGAAAAAGACTTGGCCAGCGAAAATAAATAAATTTGAAATTATTTTACCAACCAGAAGAGCTATACAAACTGAGCCCACGTACATTACGCATTATGGCACATAGACTCTTGAATTTGCTTGAAAATAGACGACTTTGCGTGAGACGCGAGTGGAATCGTTGGCGTATGTCAACTATGTGTCTAAGTTATAAACCAAAACCTGAAATTTAGAACTGTGACCTACCGCGCTTGAGCCGAGCGAGCGAAGCTCGTGCCGCGGCAGTGGTCGGTGGACGCTATGTATAAGTTGACGCAGATTTTATTTCACCATTTTCTAATTATCCGGGTTTTCGCAATATCCGAATTATCAAATTACCTTGTTACATACATAATACGTTAATGTCCTAAATATCGATAATTAGATACTTATGGCATTCCATAAACACTTCATCAAAGATAAAACGCCGCTCAGTATAAATAAATCATTTGCCAAATATTAATTGTATGTCCTGTAGGTATTTTTTTTAATATTTGGCACTCAAACAAATGTCAACGCAAGACACTCAAACAAATATTAGGATGCTCAAAATTATTGTGAAGCTTCTTATTTTGTATTTTAAGTAATTCAAATTGATGTTTGTAAGTTACTGTTCTGCTGATTTCTCGTCACTCGCAGACAGTCGCTCACTCACTAGTTCTGTCACCTAAATTAATTTATTTGGTCACTTAATCAAATCTTAGTTATTCGTTTAAATATTACCCTTTGTTTTTGTATTTTTATTGCTCCATACGAAGTGTTAAGATAGCATGTCCCTTTCTACTTTTAGAATAGGTTTAGTTTCTAAGTTCAGATAGTAAAAATGATTAACATTTAAAGTTTTATTATTTTTCAGATACAATAATAATCCGTCAACAGATTCCGAAAATAGGTTTCGAATCGCTGATTGATCTAAATTTAGATTACGATAAAATATCTATTGATGTTAAACTGTCAACAAACAATTCATGTGAAATAGTAAGAGTGTTGGAGGGAACGTTGGCTAGAGAAGGAGCTCTGACGATGCCTATATGTAAGAGAGAAAAAATCATGAATTCAGTCATACTATGCGTTACAAATAAGTAAAGGGGAGTCAATAACCTCGATCTGTCAAATTAAAGTTGATTGAAAATTACGATTTGCAAAGAAAACTTATTAGCTTATCAATTAGGGTTTTTTTGCTTTGTATTACTGAGTCTTAGTTAAATCTAGGTGAAGTAAAAGCTTAATCTAAATTACTCTAAATAGACTCCGCATCCAGGTTGGGCGCAGCAAAGACAATCTCCACAGGTGGGGGTTCTCGGATGGTTCCGATCTTCAGTGTTTGTGCGGCGTCTCTCCGCAGACCATGGCCCAGCTTCCGTCCTGCATCACGTGCCTTGTGACCTGCTCACGTAGGGCCCTAATGACGGCATCAGCGGACGGCATTGCTGTGGCCGAATTATAGGCCAGCCAAGGAATTGTAACTAATTTTGCCATCGATACGCTAAGAAGAAGGAGAAGACAAATTAAATACATATATTGTTTAAGTAATAATTACTTTAAAAAAATCTATTTTCTTTCTTATACCGCCACTACTCAGTCACCTCAAACAATGGCGCAGATATGAGAAAAATTTAAAAACTAGGTTCTGATAAAACTTTTTTCTTTTGTGATCCGTAAATAAATTAAAAAAGTTCCAGTCCTTCACGCACGTCGAAGGACTGAAACGATTTGCCTGCTGCGGTCTTCCCGTCCGATTATAATTTGGGCGTCTTCAAGGCTAAAATGAATAGGCTCTTAATAAACCAGTGCGCCTCACCATCAGAGATTGCATCACTGCTTACCATCAGGTGGGATCGCAGTCAAGCACTTATTTATAACAATAAAAAAAAATTTTTTTGCTCACACTACCCAATTTCTTCAATTTGACAGCTTGGTAGATGACATCACAACATGGTGAAAATTAGATCCTATTAGTATACTACGTAATACTGTATTTGGAACGCATTGTATATGACCGAATTACGAAGAAGAACTTGCTACTTAATTCGTGTTTTATTTTTTAGATAACAATATTTGTTTGAAGGGCAATCGATGTATGTTCGCTATGAACCTGACGGAGCAATGCAAAGGTAAGCATTCGGACACACTTTAGCTAGATTCAGTACACTAAATCAAATGGGCGGATTTCTGAATTGAGTATTTTAAGTTAAAAACGTTTCAAATCCTACTTTAATTCCAAAGAATAACGGCGAGAAATTTGTTGATGAAATTATATAAATTGCCATGATATATACCGGTGAATTAATTGACTAAGTTACATCAAATCAAGCTAATAGCCAGGCAAAAAATCGTCATAATGCTCTCATTTTTGCGATGGATCCGCCAAATGCCAGCTTGAGGTGCCATGAGGTCGATTAAGTTGCGGATCAAGATGTTCACCAGCAACGATGCACTCGTCGAGTCGAAGGTTCGAAGTTTTGAGTTAAGTTTATATGCTAGCCTGTCGGTTTTCTATCGTTTACATTTCGTGGAGTGTGCCAATGCACAATGGATTGCACAATTTAATTTTGTCAAGCCTATTCCATCATCGGACCCCTAGCTAGAGGTTCGTACCTCTAGTTATCCAATGCGCTACCGGTACATAGTGGAAATGCCAACCAATTCCTAGTTGCATTAGGTCCACCTATGTATCACTACTGTACATGAAGTTTAAATGAATAAATAATCCTCCTCTTTTTTTTTTGAAGTCGGTGGAAAATAAAAATATATTTATTGTTTAATTTATAATTATTTTTTCCCAGTGTCAGATGAAAAGCTCAAACCCCAGCCATGCAACGTTGACCGTGACTTGCCTGTGTACCGACCAGCTGATGAAGATTTAGAAGTCAGGGACACTTTAATAGCAGCACGAAATTTCTTGGATTTTGTAACCCAGAATAACTCAAGCACTTCAACTGCAAGAAGCAATGTTAAAGAAGGTCTGTTAAGTTTGTAAATTGAACAAGCTACTTTTAATCAAGAGATATTGCGACTATATTTCGAAATAACATAAAACGTAAACGCAAATCGATAGGTATAGAAGACAATGTCCATTTATAGCGCGCACGAGCAAGCAACACACATACACACCGCTCGCGGACACGATATCTCGGTTCAATTAAGATCATTGTGAGCGCGTATGCATCAGCTTGAGACACGCGTCTGTGAACTTTTCATGAAATAATGGAGCAAAAAAAAAAAATAACTGTTTAGTCGACAGTTATTTAAATTCAAAATTAATTGCTGAATTATCGACACGAGGTTGTCGTGGTGATGGGTTTAATGAATTAAACACCGAAAAACGGGTAAAACTCATAGGGCATCAAAAAATTCGCCCAAAGTAGTAAATTATTATTTTAAGTTTGTATAGATAGTAATTAACTTAGTAGTAAAATTTAATTAATGTAATAATATATATTATTATGTAACTATTATGTAATTACATGAAAAATATAAATAACACCGAAATTAAAATGTATTATGTACTTATTTTCAGGAGCCGATAACACTTACTTCACAGTCATGATAGTCGCGCTAGCAACAGCAGCAGTTACCACAATCCTACTACTTATTATAACAATAAGACAACGCTGCTGGGTCAACGGCAATCCACGAGTCGTTTGCTTACCGCAATTTTCACCATTAAATGAAGTAAGTTTTTAATTTAGTATGTCGAGGTTTGATATAAAAACAGAAATATTGTATCATTTAATTTGTAGAGTCTGTCTAAAAGGTCAACGACTTAGGATTTTTTTTTAGGAAATAAAAAATCTGTTTTTGGCAACGCGAATTTTACTTATCATTCATTTGTTTCTTAAGATGATGATATTTCTACACTTCACGTCACGTTCTGCGAAACTGAACAATCTTCAAAAATTTTTTTTTATCAGGAAACGAAATAAAAAATCAGCCTTTCCATACAAACTGTTTAATCAAGTTTATAATTTTCTATGGTAAGGCGGATTTTTTTTTTGTGTCCTGAAAAAAAATTTTGTGCAAGGTTGTTCAGTTTCGTCTACTGAGGAAGCCCTTAAAGTTTGTGGAGTGCAGTCCCCTACACCTTGTATATCATATCATATTTTTATATATTCTAATCAAAAATCTTTTTCATTTTTAATTGTTAAAAAGTCCTCTAATAATATTAAATCATTTAAAAAATACTTTTGATCGATACTCTAGCAGCCAGTACACCACAGTGGTGTTAAAGTCGCATAACTGCTTTATAGCGAGCAGGCGTGGGTTAACATAGTTTACAGTTAATTAGTCATTCATCATTCTTGTTATTTTCAGAATCGATTCTATGAAAATGTTGTCTTCCGACCGAAAAGTGAACCAGAAGACGAACAGCAGGATCCTCATATTTATGACGTACCATCTGTGGAGAACTCCCGTGAATAAACTAACTGTAGAGCTCAGCTCAACTGATGAACTAATGATAACTAATTTATAGTAAAATCTATTGATATTAACTGTTATAAAAGGCGCCAGATAACCGAAGAATAAAGTACATTGATCTTTTCCTAATATCTCTGCGTAAACTCAAGTACCCGAAAAACAAACAATGAATTGCTTTTAATTACTAGATCATGTAAAGGATCACGATACAAGACGGCTTTGTCTTTTTTTTTAAATGATAAACGATCTTTATTTTGAAAATTGGTTTTAAAACAAAACACTTTTACAAGTTAATTTTGTTTTTAGTCAGCTTAAACTAGATGAGGCCGGTGTTTCCTAGCTGACTACCCTGAGAAGAAACACCGCAGTTATCTGGCGTCTACCTTAGTTTATCTGGGAGTCTTACATGAAATAAACGCAAGCGGTGAACGAAAATCATTGAAGAAGAGTGTGCTTCCAACAGGATTTATACACAGAACTGCCAACACATATAGATGTGGCCAGCTCTCTTTGTTACCGTCCGCTGCCGTCCGGTAATTGTACGGACCAAGCCCAAGTCGTCGACGGCGCGCACTGTTCCCGCGCGCCTCAAGGAGTTGTCAGCAGCAGCAGGAAAGGGAACTCGAGCCACGATAAGAAGGCTAGAAGGAACGGGGTAGGGTTTTTAGTCAGTAAGAGTCTGACACTATCTCCCGCTCCGCCCAAGAGCGGAGGTTGTCATTGAATGATTTTTGCAACCATAAAAAGAGCTCTCTTTGTTATATAGTTAGTTTTTTAAAAGTTAAATATCTTTAAAAATAAATAATACAACATTAGTTTTACTATATGTGAAACCCGAGTCACGTGTTTAGTATTTTTATGTAAATAATCTATGTACAAACAACACAGAGTTGTAAGCTTTTTATGTCAGCAAAAATACATAGTCACCGGGCCATCCAAGCGACTTAGGGCAGTTTGGCACTTGCGACCAGCTGTTTGCTGGTACCTAATACCCGCTATGACCCTCCGTACCCTGTGTTGTGCTTAGTGTCGGTCGAACTGGTAAAAATGCCTTTAGGAAGCAAGTCTAAGCAACCCTTAAAGATGCGCAGTAGTGTCATATTGATTTGTTTTACGGATAATAACGTAATGTTTATTACGTTATTGTCTGTTGTACGCACATAAAAATTATATATATATATATTATATTTAATTATCCCTGGGATGATCACTTATTTCAAGGGATTTATTTTTCTAAGTAAACTATAATTACTAACTAGTTTTAAGTATGTATTCGATATAGTAATCTGTGGAAAACGTAGTGGGTAGCATGATTGTTTTATATTGTTATATTTAATCTGTTATGTATATCTCTTATTATGCTACTGTTTGTTTTTCGTTAAATAAATAAAAAAAAAAACGTGTGACTTGGTTTCAAATATTTTTTGGAAAAAATTAACATGGTGTATAAAACTTTGGAATCAATTCAGTTACTGATTCTGTACCAATTATATTTAGGTTTCTAAAATTATTTTGTATATTTTCTATTTAGTAAGTAACCAGAAAAGTGTTTTTTTTTTTTTTTCCAAACTAATTTTCGTGCGCGCCTGCTGGCTGTGGGAAATTGGGAGTCAGGTCTTTGGCTTCACGCACTGCCATCGTCGAATATTGGCACCTTGTTCGACGATACTACTTTCCGCTTAGCTGTTGCCCTACGTCTAGGTGCTCCTTGTTGTTCTCCTCATCGCTGCCACTGTGGCGAAGTTGTCAACAGCCTCGGTCACCACGGCCTGTCATGCAGTCGAAGTGCGGGACGCATAGCGCGGCACGCGAACATTAACGACATCATCCGACGCGCCCTTGTCACCGTCGGCGTTCCGGCTGTTTTGGAACCTCATGGGCTGGCACGCGACGATGGTAAGAGACCAGACGGTATGTCTTTATTTCCTTGGAAGTTGGGTAGGCCTTTAGTGTGGGACGCTGCCTGTGTCGATACTCTTGCGCCATCCCATCTTCCTAGCTCATCGTGCTGTGCTGGTGCTGCCGCGACGGCTGCAGAGAACCTCAAGCGGCGGAAATATAACAGCCTCGTCGGCAGTTATATTTTTGAGCCGTTTGGGGTTGAAACTCTCGGGCCGTGGGGTCCGAGTGCTCATATGCTTTTTAAAGAATTGGCGACACGCCTAATTGACGCTTCGCGTGACCCAAGGGCTGGCTTCTACCTCGGTCAGAGAATAAGCATTGCCATACAACGTGGCAATGCCGCCAGCCTTTTGGGCACACTCCCAGTCGACAGCGATGCGGAGGAATTTTATGACGTCATATTTAGCTAGGCATTTAGTGTATATATTATTTTTAATTATTTAAGTTGTTTTTAATATTTAAGTTTATTATGTATATATTTTCTTGTGATAAATTATTACTAATGAAAAGTGTTGGATTAAATGCCGTGTTGTCACTATCACAAAAAAAAATATATATGTAAATCGATAGTGTTTTTTTTTTAAGTAACCGTCAACTGATTTAATTTTTTTTTTTTTCGAAAAGGTACAAACTAGTTTTTAAGTTCACACTTGTTTTCTTACAGATACCTATTTTTATTAAAGAAAGTGATTAAAATACCAGAAAAGCCCCCAAAGTATGCCTTTGAAGTTATTTTATTGATTGATTTATAAATCGATTGATTAGTCATAATCTGTCTATATAAATAAAAATCAATGCCACTTTTCGTTGTAATTTTATAACTCAAGAACGGGCTTACCTATCCAAACCAAATGTTTAATGAAAATGGCTTTGTTTGTACTATTTAGTAGATGGTTTATATGAAGTTTGATAGGGTAGAGTAGGGTATAGTAGGGTATAGTAGGGTATAGTAGAGTAGAGTAGGGTAGAGTAGGGTAGAGTAGGGTAGAGTAGGGTAGAATAGGGTAGAGTAGGGTAGAGTAGGGTAGAGTAGGTATTTTTTTTATGGTCATTGCTATGCTCGAAATTTTGTACTTTTGCATTCCAGTTCTCGCTCGCATGCCTCTCGTACTTTCATTCTTCATACTATATCTTTCTATTTTCTATCATATCTCTCTTTCAGGTCGGGATAGACCATCTAGCCTCTAATTTTTTATATTCAACACGGGGTAAATAATTTATTTAACGCTGCATACAATTTAATTAATGTCGTAACACAAATACATGCAAAATAAATATATTTTCAAAAATAAAGCAGCCCTCACTGGGCGTGTATCTGTAACTATACCGCTACTCTCCATACACGTAGTTGTCTTGGCTCCTTATTTCTTGCAATGCATCTTTTGACAACTGCTTTGCAGTATTCTATAAATATTCCTCTTAATTTTTTATATTTCATTATCTGGCTGAAGTTGTCTGCCCTGACCACGGTTTCCATTTCTGCTTCTACCTGCAGCCTATCGATGCTATTTACAGGGCACTCTGCCTGTAAATGCTCAACAGTTTCCACTGTGTTGTCACTGCATCTGCGGCAGTTCGGACTCTCCTTACACTTAAAGCGGTGTAGGTACTGAGAGAATCCTCTGTGCCCCGTCAAAACCTGCACTAAAATTTGGTCCAGGTCCACTTTCCTGACCATGTGGTACGCCTCCACCGCATCCGGAAAGAAAAGTTTCGTAACTCTTGCAGTATGACCATCCCTATAGCAACGATTTCATTCGTAAAGCATCTCCAGACGGATCTGTCGCTTGACGAATGAGATCGGACACTGATCATAGTCGGCCCGCTTTTTGATCTTAAGAGCCGCGTCCTTCGCAAGAAAGTCAGCCCTCTCATTTCCCTCTAATCCCACGTGTGCTTTCACCCAGAATAACTCAAAATTCTGGGCGCGCAATTGAGCTGTTTTAATCACGTTTCTAATTTGCACTGCTAGGGGATGGAGAGAAGCTCCATCGACGACTGTCTCGAGTGCCGACTTCGAGTCGCAGAAAATACGCTCATGTGGGACGGTTCTCTTCAGTACCAGTTCGGCGGCCTTGAACAAGGCCCACATCTCTGCCTGGTAGACGGTGCAGTAGGACTCCAGCTTGACTTTATGTGTAAAAATCTCTCGTCCTTCTCTCCATAGAGACAGGGCTGCTCCCACCTTTCCCTCGATTTTTGAGCCATCTGTGTAAATATCTTCCACATTCTGCGGTCGTTCTGCAGCCTCCTCCAATTTCTTGAAAGTCAGGCACATCTGCTCGGCTGGGTGCGGTATGTCCGTAAAAGCTACCGGTCTCTCAACCTCTCGATCCCCTATTACCCTCTGGGAGTACCCCTTCTCTTTCTCATAGAGAAGTGTTGCTTCCTGAATCCTAAGATCCAGAGGAAGCAACCCAGAGAGCGCCAGGGCCGAGTGGAGAGAGACGGTTCGGTACGCCTTGGTGATCTTACGGACAAAACCACGCTGCACCGCATCGAGCTGCCTCCTCACGCCCAATTTACGCGCAGCTGGTGCCCATACGTTGGAGGCGTACATTAGGACGGGCTCTACTACTGCCACGTACATCGTTCTGATTATCTCGGGGTTTAATCCCCAGTAAACCTTGGCGGCCCTTGACAACTGATGATAGAGACCCAGCACCTTTCGGCACATATTCGACACGTGCGTGTTAAAAGTGAGTCCATCGTCGATCGTCAAGCCAAGAATTTTGACCTACTTTGACAGGCCCACGCATACCCCGCCCATGGACAGATCCGGGGTGTCATATTTACGTCTGCGCGTCACCACCATGGCTTGCGTCTTACTAGGCGCAAATTTGAGCTTATTTTTGACACTCCAGCCCTGAACATGCCCAAGGGCCACGTTGGCGTTAAAAAATATAGCTAATGTGAGAGCAATGGTGGCCGAGTGGTAACGGCCCAGACTTACGAGTGGTAGGTCGCGGGTTCAAACCCAACCAGGCGCATTACTTTGTGTAATTTATTTCATCACCACTACTCTCAAAACTAAAATCGTACCGGGTCAAGCAATGGAAACGCCAAAAAATTTACATTTTATCATAGTTTTTAGACATTTTGTCCCTCCCTGTGCTCTGTATAGTGCTGTCGAACGACGGTTTATCTGCAGTAACAAGATAGCACGTCTCCCTCCCTGCCCACCCTCGAAGGGGATGGCGCGATTTACGGTCTCTTCATGCACGAAGGAAATTGATTCGCGACTTATTTGCTGAATTCATATCATTTCTATATCATGAATGTGTGGTGTATGGTTATTTTCTTGTTTTTCTTTGTTTTGTGGTCAGATTTTGGGCTTAGGGAGTTAGGCTGGTTTTTCGGTTATATTTGTATGTTGATATTATGTTTCTAAAAGGAATACGAAATTTGGATTTTTATTTTAACCCGTGAAAAATTTACTGCGGTTCTGTCTTTACTTTTTAGGGTTTCGTGTCCAAAGGGTAAAATCGGGACAATATTATTAAGACTCCACTGTTCGTCTGTCTGTCACCAGGCTCTAATGAAATACAGCGTGGTGAACCGTGAAAGCTAGACAGTTGTAATTTTCACAGTTGATTTATTTATATTTCTAATATAATAACAAATGCGAAAACCAGAATAAAATTAATACTTATACATGATAGTACCAACATCACTCATCTTCGGTTTGCCGACGATATAGTAGTCATGGCTGAGACTACGGAGGAGCTCAGTACAATGCTTGGTGACCTCAAGTAGAGGTTTCGGACTTAAAATGAACATGGACAAAACCAAAGTTATGGTAAACAGCCACGTAGCACCCACTCCTATCAAGATCGGAGACTCTACACTCGAAGTTGTGGACGACTACGTTTACCTGAGACAGACGGTCCAGTTGGGAGGTCTAACTTCGAGAAAGAGGTCAATCATCGAATCCGTCTCGGCTGGGCAGCGTTCGGGAAGCTGCGTGGTATCTTCTCGTCCAATATCAGTGTTTCAAAACGAAAGTCTATGACCAGTGTGTGCTGCCAGTGATGAAATATGGCTCCAAAACGTGGTCGCTTACAATGGGTCTCATCAGAAGGCTTAAACTCACCCAAAGGGCAATGGAAAGGGCTATGCTCGGAATTTCTTTGCGTGATCGAATCAGGAATGAGGATATGCGCAGACGAACCAAGGTTACCGACATAGCACGAAAAATCGGAAGCAATGGGCAGGGCACATTGTTCACAGAACAGATAGCCGTTGGGGCCAAAAGGTTACGGAATGGTGACCTCGTACTGGAAGACGTAGCGTTGGCAAGCCTACTACAAGGTGGAGCGATGATCTGGTAAAATTGCGGGAATCCGATGGATGCGAGGCGCACAGGATCGTTCATTGTGGCGAAACTTGGATGAGGCTTATGTCCAACAGTGGACGTCTAGCGGCTGAAATGATGATGGTAATGTTGATAATAGTGTTTAACCTACAATTGGGTTTTCTTACGGGAAACCATGTCATGCATGACTTGTTTCTCAAATGAAATGCATTATATTATTGTTTTGAACATTGCATTTGCACAGAAAAGTAAAGAGATCCAACTGTAAGTAATGCGACCAGGGAAGGAAGAAGATCTCTATAAATTAATTCATTAAACCCCAAGCGGACGCCGTCGTTCGTTCTCTCTTTGTATTTCTACTGTGTCTCTAATTACGGTATTTAAAGGTTAAAATTATGTATTTTAATTAATATCGTTATAGTACAAATCGTAACATGGAGCATCTAATATTTATTTAATACAAAAAATATGTTTCGATTTGCTCTACTTTTCGCCACAGCGATTACTAACAAGATGAAAATACAAGCGTAAATAATGTTAAACTAATACATTTTGATAGTATATATTTTAATACATAACATTACTAATATGTTATGACGTTGCATAAGAATCGGCCTTAGAATGTTCTAACTGCTAGGACTCAGACCTCCTCTCTGGGAGAGGTGGCTCTGGGCCGACGCGAGAGATTGCTGCCACCGAGCGCCCTCACGAGGACACGGCGGTGCTCTGCCCCGGGGAACACCTCTACATGTGGTCGATGATAAAGAACGTATGCCTAGGAGTCACCTATTTTACATTTATATTTTCGGTGAGATTTTTCCACATCTATCATCATTATAGGCTGTGGTGACTTAAAGGTTACTGCGTCAACTTACCATTTGTAGGTCGCGGGTTCAAACCCAGCTACGTGCATTACTTTGTGTAATTTATTTCATCACCACTGCTCTCAAACGATGACGGAAAACATTGTGAGGAAACCGGCATGTCCTAGAAACAAAAATTCGAAGACATGTGACATTCACCAACCCGCCACAGGGCCGCGCGGTGGATTACGACTTATTCCCTCTCATAGAGAGAAGGAGGCCTGAGTCTCAACAGTGGAAACATTAAAAGGCTGATTATGCTAATGTTAAAATTTACCTAATAAAATCAACTGATTGGATGATGGTGATGACCAATTTGAAAGCACACCATGACGGAGTGACGTATAGCAGAAGTGCGCGTGCGACGATTGATGCTACGGACATTATAATAGAAATGATTAAAATAAGTTAATATCAAATGCAATACGTTAGGTACGCTCTCTTGATTTTTCATTAAAATAAATGGATTTTTCAGGGTAGAGTCTATAGGTAATCAACTTGAAGCTTAATTACTTATTATTAAGACGGCAAATCAAAATTTTTACTAAGTAGCCGAAGTGTTATTTTGTAAGTGTTAATTAAAAAAAAAAACGTAAGTAATTATTTTCCTAATTGAAATTCAAAGTTTTATAAACCTAAAAATTGTTTTTTTTTACACTCAGGATTCTATTTTTTAAATCGCTCACTGCACTCGTGATTCAATTTTAGAATCCTGAGCGTTAGCGAGAGAATCAAAAGAGCACGAGGTGAAAAATCTTTGCAGTTGAATGCAACACGTAACTTTTCATTCCACCTCAGCGACGAAATGACTAAATGCAGAAAAAGTACACCAAGGAGGTTCTGAGTCTGAGTTTTTAACAAATAAAAAAAAGTTGTATGACGTTGGTACCATGGAGGTAGAAATAAATAGGTTTAGTGATGTTTTGAATTCATAAACTTAGTGCACACGATGTTCTAAATTCAATTTACTTTATGTCTCTAGAGAATGAAAACGGATTTTGCTCTCAGATATCGAATAGCAAAAAATACTCTTTTTTTTTGGGGGATGACAAGTTAATTTTCATTAATAATTTGGTAATACACCTAGTTAACGTTTGGGCACTAGCATAATTATTTGTTTTAGATTTACTTGTGGCTATTTTTATGTGACTATATTCTGTAAAAAGATTAACTGCACTCAGGGCCCGATCAAAGGGAGCGAGTCGGGTATTTGCCCAGAGCAGCAAACAAATGAGCGGCGGCAAAATTGACTTATTCCCATCCTCCAACCTAGCCATTAGCCATCCACACTTGAGTTGGCAGGTTGAAAATATTATGTGCCACCTTCTAACCTACTTCAGGTTGGATAGTGCAAATATTTAAAATTTGAGACTCATGACTTGTATGGTTTTGTGTATGTAAAGGGCAGCTAAAATTATCATTGCCCGGAAGGGCTAAATAGCTAGATCGATCCCTGACTGCACTGTACCAGTGCACAGATGATTTTGTGCACAGTAGGGGTCCTAATACATGTTCACTATCACCTTATTTATCTTATCTATACCTTATATGCTTATGCACTGTTTCAGCTGTTGAAAGTGAATACACAAACACTTTTTATTGCGTATCACGGATTGGTTGCATCGGTTCTGAGATTTGGAATTATTTTTTGGGGGCAATCTGCTGAAAGAGAGACTGTGTTCACACCGTTTTTGTGGTTTAAAAAAGCACAAAAACGATGTATTCGGTCCATGTGTGGCTTAAAAACTACCGAAACATGTGAACCTCATTTTAAATCATCTATGCCAGCTATGTACATTTACGAAGCTGCTTTGTTTGTTAAGATCAATTTAAACCTATTTCAAAAACAATCTGATGTTAAAAAGACACCAATGCGTTCTCAGTTTAAGAATAAACTGTGCGACAGAAAATGCAGAACCGCTTGAACGAAAAAGAGTTTTTTTGTATTCTGTAGAAGATTTTTTAAAACATGTTTTTTAGTATTTTACATGTATGCTGCATGTATCCTTTAATTATAAATTTATAAAAAAAAATGTAAATGTAAAATAGTCATTTTTTATTTCTTTTTTCTTGTGAGAGTTTAATTTTGTTTTTTATTTGTGTTAGTTTATTTGTAGTTTTTAACGATTTTATGATCTCAACGTTTGTACGCCTTCATGGCAAAACATAGCGCTCATTTAATTAATGTAAGATCTTCATGTAAACACCTATGTTCTACAAATTAAATTCTGATTCTAATTCTGATTCTGAATGTCACCAACGATATAAAATTAAAAACATAAAAACGAACCCATTTCCTGTAAGATTAAGGAAAATGTGTTAATATGCAAAGCACACTGATTAATTTCAAAGTAGGTAGGTAGATTAAATTGAGTATGAACTAATTAATTACAATTTGAGCTGCTTAATCTTTCAGCAACTCTATCGCGTTACGCAGTATAAACAGCCCATAACGTACCAAATGCAATCCAATTTTGTGTCCAGGCAATCTATGTCCATTCCATGTTGCCTGGAAGAGATCGCGGAATTCGATAAGGCCGTCAATTGTATGTTATTTAAAGTTCGATTTGTCATAATTATTGGTGACACCCGGGCGTTTTTTCCGCACGGATCCGGTGCAGGAACCTCCCGAACTTTTTTGTGTTCGGGATGTTGTGTTTGTAGGAGATAAATAATATTCATGGTGATTACTTACAGTTATATTTTCGAGACTTAAGAGTCACCTATGTGTCAATAGCTCAGAGGTCTAACGAGGACTAATGTAGCTGAGAAGTATGAGAGCAACGCCAGGCTTAGTTATTTGTTACATCCAAATATGCGTCCTTGAAATAATTTTCTACAGTCACGCAGGCAAAGCTGCAGGCAGAAGCTATGCTTTTCCATAAAAAAACAATCAATTAGAATCCTGCACTAGCTTCTGATATGCTCATGTACGCCTTTTTTATAGCCTATTTCTAAGGTAAAGGTCTCCTTTCTCCTTTCAAACCTATTTGTCTAGGGTGATGTCTGATCAAAACCTCCGGGCCTTGACCGTATCGTCCTTAACGCGTCTAGCGAGTGACAATCATCGCCCATCTGTCCGGGTGCAATTGTAAGACATGGCAAGCCCACGCCCACTACAGACTGGCTGTTTTTTGCCCAAAATTTGCTACTTGAGATAATACGCCTATATCAAGTAAATAGAGCAATATTTTACGATAAAGATATGCTATCAATACAAGAGAAGATTCTTGCATCGAAGTACCTTGCATTTTGACTTACGAGTTGTAGGTTGCGGGTTCAAACCCAACCAGGCGCATTACTTTGTGTAATTTATTTCATCACCGCTGCTCTCAAAACGGTGAAGGAAAACATCGTAAGGAAACCGGCATGTCCTAGAAATTCGAAGACATATGACATCCACCAATCCGCACTGAGCTCGCGTGGTGGATTACGGCCCATTCCCTCTCTTAGAGAGGAGGCCTGAGTCCCAACAGTGAGAACATTATAAAGCCGACTATGTTTATATTTATTAATTTAATGGACACCTTAGGCTATTACACGACAAACATTTACAAAAAGAATAAGTGTACAAAAGGCTGTTTTATTGCACAGGGCAATTTCTAACAAACAACCTTTGGATGGACTGAACGAAAGGAGAACATTTGGGGCTGTCAGTGTACAACATAAATAATGTGAATAAATATATATACAATACAGCGTTCATTGTAAAATGGACTGTATTACTAACATCATAAACAACAACTTTTGTTCTACGACTTTTTATAAAACTTAATTAATTTACCAAAAACAAACTTTCGAGATTTCGTTGGTGCATCCAACACATTTCAACTCTGTATTTTGCTATACCTACCTAAGTCTGTAAGACGACGCAAATATATCAAATAATGACGCAAATATATATAATACATAAGTAAATGACAATATAAACTTATCAATATTTAAATATACAATATTAAATTGATTGATTGGTAGTGGTCCTTCACCGTTTTTTTTTTTTTAACTTTGGTAGCGTTTGGGCTCGCATCACTTATATGGGTAACGCATTCCACAAACGAGCTACTTGTATCGAAGAACAAAGTGGAATGCATATGAATACTAAGTCTTAGATTCTCCGATGACCTCAAGGACCTAGAATATGTGTCACATTGGAATTGAAAGCGTTTTTTGATATAAAAAGGAGTCAAAGGATTAAAAAGCATATTTACATGTAGATACAATGTAAATATCGATATTTACATTCTGTGACGTCACATTACTCCACTTTTATCACCTGTTTTCAATCATGAAAGTACCTAATATTTAAAATCCGTGAAGGAATCATCAGTCACACTGGTATAACAAGATGTGTTTCCTTCATTATTTTAGTTCTTACCTTTGACCGATAAAGTCATGTTGGTTTAGGGAATATTTATTAATTTTATTATCCGTTTGTTTAATAAAAATGTGTATTATTAGTCGTGTGTTTTGTGTTCTATGTGTGTGTTTGGTGTTTAGAATGGTTTTCGGCGAAAATGGTGGGTTCATATTTTTTTTAAACTATATTTTTACTGAACACGACTTGGAATATAGAGAAACTAGCGCTTTGCTAGCGATTAACTTAGCACCTCTTAAACTGTATTTTGAGGGTAGTTTTGAAAAACTAATAATGACAACCTTTATAATTTACTTAGGTTACCATTTTTTATAACTTTCAAATATATTGGCACAGAATAAGATTTTGCCTACAAACGAAATTCTCTCTTTGTAGTCCTTTAAAAGTTGGGTTAGCAAAATACCTTCTTGGTTTTTGTCTTCGTCAGAAATCAGAAATGTTTATTTCAAATACTTTTGAATTGTCAAAATGTCGGTTAGTCATAAGAGGAAGCCTTGTGCGAAACTTAATGTTCCTAGGCTTGTGGACGGCGAGCAATGGGTAGCTCGCTGTCCGATCGTCCGGTAACTGTCGTGCCTTCATACCGGGGCTGAGCTATCTTTCGAAACTAATCCTGGCCTCAGCAGGCTTCGACCCAGCCGAGCCCCTACTGTTGCTGAGAACTCCTTAAGGAACGCAGGAACAGTACGCGTCGTCGACGACTTGGGCACGGTCCGGACAGTTAACGGACGGTCAGACAGCTAGCTGCCCATTGCTCGCCGTCCTCAGTAGCGTCGTCTTTAAGTTTAGATTAGCACCTGGTTGACCAGAGTAATCTTAAGCGCTGAATGACTTGCTTTATGTGAGGTATGGCATTAGACATTTCAACAGCCATCCAGCCTAAAGATATAGAGAAAAAGAAAACATAACATTTGACATGACAAATTGTCGTTCGTTCAAAAATGCGTTTTTAAAATTCCCAAGAAGGTACGGAGTATTATTGACATAATATACGTAGAGTCTATCTAATAAGTTAAACGACTTGGGTAATTATTAGGATTTAATGAAATCTGATGTAATCAACACGGGTTCAATAATCAAGGTTGATTCAAATTCAAATTCAAATTCAAAGCATTTATTTCAAATAGACCATTTACAGGCACTTTTGAATAGTCAAATGTCGGTCAGTCCAAGAAAAGTGAAGCTAAATTGCACGTTCCAAAGAGTAGGTCTCTATGGAGAAGAACGTGCAAGAAACTCCATGGACACTCTTTTAAATCATATATGTGTTACATATAATGCTTGGTTACATATTACTTGTTGCTTCTATCATGTGAGCACAATGTCGATAGTGAAATAAAAATGTAAAATTATTAAAAGATAGAAACTGAATTAAGTCACTGGCAGCTAAGAGATGACCAGTCCCATCTGACGGCACCCGTTCACGAGCATGACGCGTGCATCAGCCCCACTCAGCTCAACCATTTTGAAGGGAACTGAACGACCCAATAACACGTGCCACCAACAGCGAGACATTTGAGTGAGCATGACAAACTCTCAACTGCCATGCTCGTAATGTCAAAAAAAAAAAGTTGTAACCTAATAAAAATGCTCCATGGTGCTTCACATTCACAAACTTGGAAAAAGTGCTTCTACATTATACAATGCAATTGTGTCTTTCAAAATAAAAAATAATAATATTAGTTTCCAACTAATCAACTAATTAGTACGCCCTAGTGGTAGTGGAGCTGGACCAGCATTGAGCCAAGCATTTTTATCTTGAATATAATCCTCCAACTTATAATATGCTTGTCTGCATAGTGTGCGTTTAATACAAGATTTAAATTTCGTTTCATTGAGTTCTAATATGTGGGGAGGTATTTTATTATAACATTTCAAACAGTACCCCATGAAAGAAGAGGCCACTTTAGCCAGTCTGAAACCTGGTTGAACTAATTGATCCCTATTTCTTGTAACATAATTATGTCTATCGCCTCTTTTGCTAAAAAGATGAAGATTTTTTCTAACATACATTATGTTTTCATAGATATATTGACAAGGTACTGTCATTATGTTAATATCTTTAAACAGTTCCCTTAAAGAATCGCACCGGCGGAGATTGTAAATCGCTCTGATGGCTCTTTTCTGTAATATAAAGATTGACTCGATGTCAGCAGCCCGTCCCCATAGTAAGATACCGTACGACATGACACTATGAAAATAACTAAAATAGACTAGTCTAGCGGTATCAACATCCGTAAATTGGCGGATTTTTCTAACAGCATATGCAGCTGAGCTAAGCCGACCTGCAAGAGAAGTTAAGTGAGGACCCCATTGTAGCCCTGAATCAAGCGTAATCCCCAGGAAAATCGTTTTATCAACAAATTCTAGTTTTTCATTATTCAATACAATGTCACAATCACTACTTTTGACATTCGGTAAGGAAAATCTTATGCATTTAGTTTTTTTCCCATTTAGAACCAGATTATTAGCAGTGAACCAGTTTTGAACCTGCAATAGGGCGCTATTTTCGTTGTCAAGATTGTTAGTTTTTCTATTTATCTTAAAAATCAAAGAAGTGTCGTCAGCAAACAACACCATATTAAGTTTATTTTGCAACAAATTGGGTAAATCATTAATATAAACTAAAAACAAAAAAGGACCTAAAATTGAACCTTGGGGCACCCCCATTTCAACATTCAATCCAGACGAATTGACACCGTTTATTTGCACTAATTGCTGTCTATTATTCAAATAAGATTTTAATAAGCTTAACGCTGCATTGCCTAGTCCGTAATGCTTGAGTTTCCGAAGCAATGTTTCATGAACTACACAATCAAACGCCTTAGATAGGTCGCAGAAGATGCCTATAGCATCTTGTGCCTCTTCCCACGCATTAAAAATGTGTTTTAGTAAGGAAACACCCGCGTCAGTTGTACAACGTCCTTTGGTGAAGCCATACTGTTTATCATGTAGGATGTTATTGGAGTTAAAATGACTAAGCATTTGATTTAACATTACCTTTTCAAATATCTTGCTAAGAACCGGCAAAACGGACACCGGCCTATAATTATTAGTGTCTTTACTATTCCCGGATTTAAAGAGCGGTATCACTTTACTATATTTCATTAGATCTGGAAAGACTCCTTGATCTATACACAAATTAAATATTAAAGCCAAGTACGGCGCTATAGTCTCAATAATTGAGGTACAAACTTTTATAGACATACCCCACAGATCTTCTGTCAATTTAATCTTGATTTCTTTAAAAGCTTTTATTACTGTTATGGGGTTTATATGTTTAAAGTTAAATTCAGTTGAACAGGCTGCAACGTTCGCCTGTAATAAATCAAAAGCATGCGATGGCGACGAATTTAGGGCTTCAGTAGTTTTAATTGGTATACTGGTAAAGAAATTTACAAATTCTTCTGCAACTAGTTTGTTATCGCTAATGAGACCATGATGAGTCTCCAATGTGTAATCATTATTATTTCTTTTGTTTCTGTTGGTTTCCTTATTTATAATATTCCAAACTGTTTTTATTTTATTATCTGCTGTTTTAACTTTGTTGCTAATGTATAAGGCCTTAGCTGCCTTACAAGTATTTTTAAACATTTTAGAATAAGTAGCAACATATTTATTAAAAGTTTCAGTGTTAATAATAGGCTTAAGGCCATACAACTCGAAAAGTCTTTCCCTACTTATTCTGATTCCTTTAGTTGCCCAGTCACTAAATCTAAACTTAGGGCAGATAGTTTTAGTTTTTTTCTCAAACGTCTGATTAAACTCCTTTTGAACTACTGAAAAAAAATTTTTATACAAAATATTACCATTGTTTTCTGCAAGGTTCCAATCACCTAACCTGCTAGTTATAGTGCTATTAAATTTATTTAATTTACCGGATGTTATTGGTCTGAATTGTATCTGCACTTGTTGTATTGGTAAGTTGGATTCAAATGTTACCATTAGGCCGCTATGATCAGAAGGCAGATAATTTACAATGGCTTTTTCTAAATACTTGCAGCAACAAAAAACATTATCGATACATGTAGCAGTAGTTGTCGTTGTTCGAGTTGGTTCAATAAACACATTTGATAAATTAAATGATTTGAAAAGATTTAATAATCTACTGCTATCTGAATTATTTTCTAAAATATTAACATTAAAGTCTCCGCAGATAATTACTGGTTTATTACCAGTTGAAAGTTTAGCCATAACATCTTCCATGACTGACTCAAAAATAGAGTAGTTTTGATAATTAGGGGGCCTGTAAACGCACACTATGATATGCCTATCCAGCTCAACACACGACACTTCAATGCTATGTTCAACGGACAGTGCAACTATATCTTTACGAGTTTTAAATTTAATACTATTATATTAGATTAAGAGATAGAGATCATTGTTTACTAATAGAAGAAGCTTATAAAAAGTGCCGAATATAAGTATTTTTTAAATGATTAAATATTATACAAAATTCCCAAGTCGGTTGACTTATTAGACAGACTATAATCTCACCAACTTTAAACTGGAATATCTTAATTACTTAGTATCTAGTAATATTAAAGTCTAAGAGGAAATTGTTTAGAAATTTAATCTTTGAACTTTTATATATTTTTCACCACAAGACACAAAAAAAATATGCCAGCAAAATTTTATTCAGGACTTCGCCATGATCCTTATAACATTTAAATAAAATTTAGCCTTTTTAAAGTCGGTTAAAATAGTGCTAGCTAATTTACCCTATTCATTCGTTTTATCAAAGAAACTTAGGAAAATAGAAATTGCAAAGAACGCCTTCGGGTAAGCGCAGATTGAGTTCTTTGCGAGCCTCACAATGGGTGAAATGTACAAAGAGGTGCCGCAGGATATAAATGTTATTGTGAGAATAGTTCTTACAAGGTTTTTCCGATTTTATTTGAAGTTTAGCTTTCATTTATGCTGATGATTTTTACACCAATTACGTGAAACTTTTGACTGGAAATCAGAAACGTTTATTTCAAATTATATTACAAAAAAATAAAAATTTAATCGATATTAAGTCACTGGCAGTTAAGAGATGATCAGTCTCAACTAACGGCACTGGCTTTGAATTCTTCTTCTTCTTTAGAGAAAATGTTTCAGAAAGAGACATTAAAATTAAGACCAAAAAAATCACTAGTAAGTTATACTCGCATACCAAAGGTCCCGTACAAAATAGCATAGCGTCAATAGATTTATCCTCCTCCTCTTCCTCCTCGAGTCGTATTCCTCATTACTGAGGGTCGTGAAGTTCCCGCTGGATTAGATAGATATAGAATAGATTTATACAATATGTCAAAATTTCAACTATTTATTTGAATCCATTTCAGCTATTTTTTTTTAAATATCGTATTTTTTTGGTTCTAAAATCATTTTTTATTATTTTAGAACAAAAAAATACATTCAGCCAAACAACCTCCTTCTTTTTGAAGTCGGTTAAAAATGATACCTATTTTGAAAACCAATTTGCAAAATGAATGTCTATCATTTATGTAAATAAATCATTTAAAAAAATAAACCATTATTTTAACGTCTTATTTTCAAAATCAATTCATCCTAGTAATTTTATTAATTAAAAGATAATTAAGTTCAACAGTATATTAAATAAATAATGACAAATTGTTATTTAAATACAACCATTGTGATGGATGTTAATGAAAAACAAATACAATATACATTATTTTAGTATTTAAATAAAAGTAATTACAATACTGCTCTTTAATTGAATTTGCAAAGTAAGCATTATGTCAATGAGGGCGCATAGTGTTTAACGCACGCCTTAAGGCGATAAACACACTGCCCAGGCACCACGCAGCGTAGCACGTGGATGCGTGTTTTAACGTTGCTTGTAAGTATCTCCATTTATATAGAAAACACGCACAGTTCAACACACCGAAAATGTATCCACGCGTGTTCCTGCAGATCGCACGTACATGCGGAGAAACATGCACACACGCCCGTGGGTGCGGGGCGACACGCAAGGTATGGCACACTGAGTCTCGTAGTGCCGTGCGTGACTTTGTATGAAATGAGTCAGAGCCTGCATGAATTTATAAAACGCAACTACGCGTGTGAGCGCGTAAAAAACCCGCACGATGATGCTGATCTGCACACCAGCAAGTACGCGTGTAGGTGCGTTGACACGTAATATACAGCGTGATGCGTAACAGTGTGACAATTGCTTAAAGAGATGTCAGCAAAACCGTAGGGGCCCAGCAGGGTCGAAACCTACTGGGGCCATGGGTTTGCTTCTGAAAGGAAAACCCGGTCTCCTTGAAAGTAAGGCAAAGAAAGAACATAGGGGTGGATTTTAGTCAGTAAAAGTCTGATAAGCCCTCCCGCTCAATCCTAGATCGTAAAAGTCATTGGATTTCAACATGATGATTTCCCACTTAAAAAAAGCATCATGTAAATTTTAACAACACCCCTTCAAACCCAGGATCATGGGTTTTCCTGTCGAAAGTGAACCCATGGTCCCAGCAGGCTTTGGTCCTGCTGGGCCTCTACCGTTTTGCTGATATCTCATTGAGGCGCGCATGGAACATTACGTGCAGTTGACGACTGGGGCTTGATCCGTACAGCGAGCTTCCCATTGGCTTGTCGTCCGCAAGCCCATACGGTTGCTGGAAATCAAGGGTCGGGGTCCCGGCGGCTAGGGCGTAAGGACATCCGTTCCCTCACGTGTGCGGTCATATCCTTCGCTAGCATTACTGCTTTGCAGAAGGAGGTGACCGCTTGCCATTTAATTTCGCTCCAAACCATGGCCTATACTATTGCCCCCACAGGTACACAGCGGTGCTTCGCCCCAAAAATCATTAACCGTAAGGTCACCGAAATTTAATTAAGGCATGATCCTTACTTCATAATCCTAGCCAACTTACTATCTCTATATTATGCATGTTGGATTCACTCTAAGTTATTACTTAGCCGCCACTTTAAATGATATATACGTGCTCACACTGAAAACACGTGCAAGTAACCTTAAGTGAACCTATATGTAAGCTAAGCTGTATGGTTAGTATTTTGAACTTTCACTTAGTAAGGACTTGCCACATAGAAAGCGGTGCTGTAAATTGCAAAAAGCGAAAATTAAAACCGCTTACTTATAAGAAATAAATAGATAAATATTCTAACACATAAACAGAAGAGAATAAACTTTATTGAACACCAAAAGTAAAATAACATAGACATAACTAAATACATAAATGTTTTAGAATATAAAAACATACCTTCAGTAACAAGTAAAAAAAAACCGACGTAATCTACAGTTGACTGGTAAAAAATACCCAATGCATTAGGAGTTGTCAGCAGCAGCAGGGACCCACCCGGGTCGAAGCCTACTGGGGCCAGGGTTATCCGAAAGGGCGCTCGAGCCCCTGTATGAAGGCTAGAAGGAACGGGGTGGGTCTTTTAGTCAGTAAGAGTCTGACACTATCTCCCGCTGCCGCTAAAAGTCCGCTATTGTACAGTGTTTAATTCCAGGCAAATAAAGGAATAAAAATTGTAGAAGAAATAAAAAACATCAAAGGACTAGAGAATTACCTGCTGCAATTTACTTGCTGCGGTGTTTTCAATATTAGAGTAAAAGCTCTAAAGAAACTAGTGCGCTTTACCGATAACGATTGCATTACTTGTTTACCATCAGGTGGAATCGCAATCAAGCATGACTTTATTTCACCATCATTATCATCATCATCATTTCAGCCGATACACATCCATTGGTGGACATAGGCCTCCCCCAAGCGTCGCCACATCGAATGTTCCTGTGCGTCCTGCATCCATCGGTTTCCCGCTACCTTCACCAGGTCATTGGTCCATCCATCTTGTAGGAGGCCTTCGGAGCCATATGTCATCACTGGCAACACGCACTGGTTAAAGACTTTCGTCTTGAGACACTGTGGTATGTCGGACGAGAAGATAACGCGTAGCTTCCCGAACGAATTCGACGGATTCTGATGCATTTAGGGCGACCACCAAGTGTGGATTTGCCCATCGAAAATATTGAAAAGTGTAACTACCTCCCTACGGTCTTGGTGCTTTTTGTTATTCTCTTCATTGCTGCCGCTGTTACAAAGTGGTCAACAGACTCGGGCACTATGATGGACCATGGAGCTGAAGTGCTGGTCACATAGAGCGGCAGGCGACGTGCTTTTGTCGCCGTCCTAAATTTTACATCCTGACAGGCAACGGAATATGAATAGGATTTCTACTTGTGTCTATACTCTATTGCGCCGCTCCATCTTGGGTCTTCGTGCTGGGCTGATGCTGCCATTGTAGCTGCGAAGAACCTCAAGTGGCAGAAATTTAACCTTGTTGGGAGTTTTTTTCGAGTTATTTAAGGTTTTCACCTGTCCCAATGTTTAGCTTATCTGTAATCAAATCTTGCAAATTAGATTTTATCCACTTTCCGGTTACCGATTGAGCTGAAATACATGTATGTGTAAATCACATGACAATGCAAAATTATTGTTAAATGGAGCAGATTTGATGATCGAACCGAAAGGCGACTATAGAAACTCAGAAAATCCTTTCAAGTTTGAGCTTTCGGGAATGGTCTTGATGATTATTAATTAATTATATACAGTTATATACCGCGCTATAAAAGCATGCTATGAAAAAAAAAATCTTTTAGACTCGGGTCTTGGAGTCGGACTGCTCTCGAAATGTAAAGGGATTTGGCGGGACTCCTTTTGACACAGCACGTGACTTAAATATTATTTTTTTTGTCTTTAAATATTAATTTATCCTTTTTCCTTACGCAATGCTGCCAGTTCATTTAGGATATTACCAGTCAATAGTGATGCGAAGGAATTTTTCGATGCCATATTTCAGATTTAAGATATTTAAATATTTTACATTTATTAGTATAGTCATTTAAAAATGTTTTTGGTGTTAAAATATTAAGAAGTTTATAATCTTGATTACAAATCTGTAGGGGAATAAAAGATAATCCAAAACAAAAATAAGAAAATCTAAAAGGAACATAAGGTTTCTGAAAAAAAAAATGGCTTCTAATAACGCTTTCAAAGTGCGATGTAGTCTACTCCGCTTACACTATGACTAGTGCTTTATGGCTGACATTTCCCGCGCAATGCGTAAGGAATGATAATGTGGAAGCTGGAGTGAAAATGAAAGTGTTTTCGCTATCTGACATTACTCTCAGTAAACATACTCGTATATAGATATTTTATTTTTCGAATCCGACTCGCTGATCTTGAAAAATATTACATACTATTGTAGTAATTAGTCCATATCTAGGAAATACTTTCCAGTATTTTGTGGCCTGCACTCTCTCCAACAATATGATTTTATTTTAAGACTAGATTTCTCATGTCGTCCAATTTTAGGTCCAGGATATGTTTTCACATGTATTCCTTTACCAAGTTTGTGATTCTCTTTTATAATAAACTAGCTTTTGCCCGCGGCTTCGCCCGCGTACATAAAATATTGCCTATGTCACATCGGTAACAAATAGCAATCGGATCAGTACAGAGATTACCTCCTCCAAAAAAATAAAACATAAAAACAAACTTAACTTTTATATAATATCAGTGTATGTAGTGTAGATTTCTTTTGGTCAACATTTATTTCATCAGATTTTGACAAGATTGAACGGATTTGAAGGTGGAACCATAACCATGCCTTGTGACATTATATCATTGAATCCTTACTTTACATTTTCCAGGAACTTACTTCGGTCGCCTTAATTCAGACTGCGTCACCCAATACTGGCGGATTTTCGTCACCCGAAGAATCCCACCTCGCACCTACCTGTACTTCCACGAGGTCATGACTCCCGAGCAGCTGATTGGCAGAGAAGACGAAGCAGGCGAGGACGCCGGCCCTGTCGATGTAAGGGTCAGGCTTATGATGACGGCCAAAGAGTCAAGCCGAGAGCATCCGATCATGGACGTAGGCATTCCTAACTTAAATTGAGAAAAATCTTGATTCTTATGTAAAAAGGTAGATGAAACATTGCAGTGCCAGGCCCATCGTTGTTAGACTCTGCACGAGATTATTTTATGATCTGGTGAACTGTATGTTTAGAGCTGTATGAAATACATCTTTACTGCCCTCGTATAAATTTGGATGAGCACAGCTGATTCTTCTTCTTCTAAATTTCTCTTATTACCCTCATCCCCAGGTCCAATGGAGGATAGTGGGAGGGAAACAAGTGTCGATAAAGGAGGTTCCGTATCAGGTGCTGTACGGTCTCTACTGTGGAGGGACCATCATCGCGCCGGACTGGGTCATCACAGCCGCGCATTGTAAGTGAGTATACTTTACATTATGATTTATCTCTAGATTTTAACTGGTATTTTGGCAGTCAGCACAAACTGGCGGCTGGAGCTATAAATCACCAACGTTTACTAGTGGCTTTACCTGCAAAATTCGAAAATCCAATTTAGTTATTTGTTTATTTAATCTCCATGCAACACAAAGTACATAGACGGACGCAATGCCAATGTACTTTGTTTGCTTCCTATGTCCTTAACCAGAGTATGTTCTAGCTGTGTGGTTTACCATAATTTTTACGATTAGATTTTATTTTGTTGTTTACTTCTCCCGTTCTAGGGCTGAACACAAGGGCGCGTTTTTTTTAAACAGGTAAAAATCATCTAAATGACATCCCCCGCCCTTGGCTGGAGCGAGAGATGGTGTCAGACTCTTATTGACTAAAAAACTTACACCATTCCTTCTTGCCTTTCATACCGGGGCCGAGCTACCTTTCGGAGCTAACCCTGGCCCCAGTAGGCTTCGACCCAGCTGGGCACCTGCTGTTGTTGACAACTCCTTGAGACGCGCGGGAACAGTGCGCGCTGTTGACGACTCGTGCTCGGCCCCGACGGTTCCCGGACGGTGAGCTACTCATCGCAAGCCCTCGCTTCTGGTGAATTTGTTGAAGATTAAGGGCGGGTTTCAGAATTGAGTGGAACGTCTCAAACCATTCTTAAACGTTAAATTTTGACTGGTTTTCACGCTAGAGTAGAGTCCTAGAAATTCTCAACTTCAAATATATAAATCAGGAATCAAGGGTCAGTCCTCACTGATAATAACACTAAAACATATAGCACTAGTTAATGGAAGGTGAGTAACTATGATAATTATGCATTTGTGTCTGGAACAAAGATCAACATAATTAAAGGAATGCTGACAATGACTTCAATAGAAACTAGATCACAATGGTTTTGGAATTATTCGGAAAACACTGGGAAATGAGTCGTATGATAATAATCTTGTTAATCTCTATAAAGCTTCGACTAATCCTGTTGAACAAATAGTGACTTATGGCACTCTCGGATTTAAATCCTGAACCTTTCAATTCATGACAGGTACTTATTTAGGCCCATTTCTTGTTTTCTATAGAAGAATTCATTATGACAGTATTATTCATACATCTATATTAGGATTAAGATTTTGTTTCTTTTTATTGAGGTGGGAAATCATTAAATGATTTCTCTCGCTCTAGGGTGGAGTGAGAGGGCTATCAGATTGTTATTAACTAAAACTATACCCACGGCCATCAATTACCTTTGCGTTCTAGGATCACGGATTTCCTTTAAAAAAGAAGAAAGAAAAATATCAACATTTATTTATTATTTTATTTATTTATTTACATTTCTTTTTCTTTTCAAAAAATCTCCGCAACCTTGCTAACTAATTGTTTTTTGTAATTATTTGTGTGTCTATACGGGCAGAATAAACAGTTTTTCTTTCTTTCTTCTTTCTAGATATAGATGGAGAATAATGTGCAAGTCACTCGATGGAAACTCTTTATAACCATGTTATGTAATACAAATATATCTTTCTTTACAGGGAAAGAGAATCCTACGTCTTAGCAGGTTCAACACAGCGTTCCTTGGCTACAAAGTACAGCATCTGTGCCCACTTTATCCACCCTCAATGGAACACCACGAACCTACACACCCACGACTTTGACTACCAGCTGATCCTGTTGGAGAAGCCTATACCTGTGTCTGCCAACTCCAGGCCCATCGCTATAGGGAATGTTGAGGATATTAAGGAAGGGGAGTTTGTGTCTGTCAGTGGGTGGGGACATACGAAGTATAAGGTATGTTTTGGACTTATGATTTGATGATACATGACTACATCTACATCTTATGATCTGCTAGTTTCTTAAATCTAGTTTATCAGAGCTAAGCTTGCGTTTGATTGACCACTATCTCATCAGCCCCCCTAGCCAAGTTACAACCGTTTCGCTAGCGTCGAGCGCTTCGAGTTGGCCACGCCCACAATTCTTTTGTTCTGACCACGTGACTGAGCGTTGAGATGACGTCATTTCCGTACATTTGAAGTTTTCTACTAGCGTTAACGATTGCAGATCAACAACTTGGCTAGGGGTACTGATGTTACGCGATGACATGGTCGACAATGGAGTACGCTTGCGTAGAATTAACCTATCCACTCTTGACTTTAAGACCCTTAGGTTGTAGACATCAGGAATCACAGACTCTGGCAGGAAAGTACACTCCTTTAATTCTGTTCAAAAAATTAAAAAAAAAAAAAATTTTGTATAAATCAGTTCGAGAAATGATTTAATCAATTAAAACAAAAAAAAAAGAGATTTTTCTCCAGTTTCCTAATTTCTACGAGGGCAGCTCTATTCTAGTATGAATAAAAACTTGAAAAAATACGCTTATTTTTTGTAAAAGCTTGAATGCTGTAGGACTTCAGGCCAGTACCCGCCAGTCTTCTTTAGACGATCAAAAGTATTATAAATAAATTGAAATATAATTCTGACTTTGACTTAATAGTCAAGGCTTGAGAATGTTTTTCATTTTGCCAGATCTCCTGAAAAAAGTTCACTATGTACATTCGCTTAAAAAAATATTATTGTAACCATAAAACAATTTCTAATGCCAGCAACGAGTAATGCAAGACATAGTGCGTCGCGTCCGCGTGCCGGTGATGTCTCCAGAGACGTGCAAGTCGCTCCCTCTCAACAACTACAAGACTGTCACACCGAGGATGTTCTGCGCGGGCTTCCTCAACGGCACCAAGGATTCTTGTCAGGTACCATTATTATGAAACTACATAGCTACTGCCAGCGACTACGCCCGCGTGATCGTAGAAAAGTATTCCAAGGGAAAATTTCCCGGATAGAAAGTTTTCTATGTACTATTCCAAAATATGGTCTATCTGTGTGCCAAATTTCATCAAAATTCTGCGGCGTTCATCCTAACGACTGAACGCCGCCGTTCGAGCGTGAAGAAAACTCTCAAACTTTCGCCTTTATAATATTAATGAGGTAGTGTCGTATGATGACGTCGTTGTGGCGAAACGATGATGATGAGTGTGATGTGATGACATAATACATTGGCCTAAGTCTTTAAGGGTCTCTAAAGTCTTTCATTTTCACCAGATTTATACGTCGGATTCCTAAGTAATAATAATATAATATATTCTCCACAACTATCACACAGCGCCGTCTAGTCCCAAGCTAAGCAAAGCTTGTATTATGGGTACTAGACAACTGATAAACATACTTATATATTTCTAAATACATACATATTATATATAAATTACACCCAGACACAGAACAAATGATCGTGCTCATCACACAAACATTTGTCCTGGGTGGGAATCGAACCCACGACCTCCAGCATAGCAGCCAGGGTCACAAACCACTAGACCAGCAGGCCTGTCAATCAAGTCAATTGTCAATAGTAGGGTGAACCTATTCCCTACAGGGAATTGGTATTGACTATCACCATCATCATTTCAGCCGAAAACTGACCTGTGGCCTGATTCACGTAATGAAAACCGTAACGATACCGTAGCGATTTAGTCGTTTAGACCATTTCCGTATTCACATCCATTAATCGAGTTGGAACGACACCGATTTTAAAGTCGTTTGAAATTCGTCGATTTAAAAAAAATCGGTATTTCATTATCCTGGTAGAAATACATAGTAATGTAACTGGAAATAAGTCGATAGATCGTGAATACCGCTTTTGGATAGGACTTCGATCGGACGACTATAAAACTTCAACGACATTTGACTTGTTTGATTTTACGTAAATCAGGCTATATGGCTGTACTATGAATACTGTAGGGATTTCGTCAGATTACCTATAGTTATTGATGATCTTAAGAACCATTTTTGATTAACTGCCAAACCAGAGACCAGTTCCTTCTTAGACATAGGTTACACACTCAGTCTGGCGTCAGATCAGTCCATCAGTTTGGTCCGGCTAAAATTAATGCCAGAATGACGGATGAAAAACACGGTTACACGCTCAGTCTAAGACTGACAGCAGACCGATAAAACTTACGTTAGTTTTAGACTTTTTCATTCTTTGGGGAGTCAAGTAATGCAGGGCAAAGACTATACTGTCCCTCGTTTGTTTACAAAAAGTGGTTTTCCAGGGTGATTCCGGAGGTCCAGCTATCCTCAATGGGAAGCTTGTTGGCCTGGTTTCCTTCGGAGTTGGATGTGCCATGAAGGAGCAGCCTGGAGTTTACAGCAATATACCATTGGTCAGGGGCTGGATACGGCACATCACAGGGTTACCGCTTTGAATAAATGAACTAAGACTTTAAGGTTTTTTTTTTTATTCCTTTTGGTGACCTTCAATGCAACAATAGTGATTAATTTACAATGTTATTGTCTTCAAACATTTTTATATCGTAGAATACCGCAACGTTGTGCTTCTTATACATTCTTGTTTAGAATTAATATGTACAATATTCCGTAGACGAATATTTCGAAAATTCCTGTTAATTCCTGTGTACAGAATAAATAAATGAATACTAATAAGTTTTTATGTATCCCTGGTACTTTTTTGCTTTTATATATTTAAAAAATAAAGTACTCGTATATTTCCAAGCTCTCTGCAAAAATAGCAGTCGCTCCTCTCCTTTAAAACCTGACTTTCCCAAAACATAAACAGAAAAAAAACAGTCGAATTATTTATATATCTTTCTATGTCAGATTGATGGCAAGATGACTCCGTACTCGTTCAGGGACGGCTGAAAAAACATGGAGGGGCACATCAATCTTCAGAAGTCGTTGGAGTTAACTGCGCGAAATGGAACCGTAGGCGTAGTCGTAAATGTACGTCAAGGTTGAAACTATTATTGTTGGAAAAAGGTGACTTATGCCAGTCTAAAATGGCTGGGAATGATTTATTTTGAAAGGTATTGAATGAGTTAGTTAAGATTCCAGAAGGACTAAGAGTTGATTCTTCTCATAAATATGAAATCTTTGCGAAATATTCTTAATAATAATATAGTTTACGTGATGGGTTTTCGCCCGTTATAGTGATGGCTTAAATTATTAGATTGCAAGTTGATATGTTGCAATAAAATACAATATCGCTTTTGGTTTCGTGTTCTTTAACACATACACGAGTGAGTTTGTGTTTTTTTTTTTTTGAGAATTTTAAGCTAATACCATGTTAGTAGAGTGTTTTGTGTCCCATGTTGAGTGCCAATATAGTGTTGTCGGGCCCATGTCGGGCGCCAAAATCTGCCTATAGTGTCCCACGCTGGGCGCTAAGAAATGTTTTTTTAATCCCTTATATCATGTTTGAATAATACAAAGTTTACGAACATTTTCTACCATAATTTTAGTCCTTATAAAAGACATTACAATTCATAAATTCTAGACTGTACGTTGTCTAAATACAGTTGGCAAGCCACAGTCAATTTTGCGAACACTTGGTACACAACGATCAAAAGTTGATTTTTCGCATTACATCAGACATTCACATATTCAGGAGTGGCTTCCTTACGGGAGGCGGGAGGAATAGTTTTGAATGAGATACGGGAAAAAATAATGGACAGGGACGATGTGGTATTTCTGTTGAGTATAGTATATGTTATATTAAAACAGTATTATGGAAAAAATCCCTACTGAGTTGATTTTATTTAGATATGGAAGATATCTGGAAAAAAAGTAACAATTGCCACTGGAATAAACCATTTTATTGTAGGCTACCGACAGACATGTGCAGGGAAAGGCTAGTTGCCGTAAATAATGTAATTAGTCCGTCTTTTAGATTATTCAAAAATAATGGTCACGTATTTTTTTATTTGTAAATTAAACCAAAAATGAAAAAGACGTGTAAAGTTACACCATGCTGCATTTTTTCGCACGGGGTGACGTCACACGTAACTTTAATGGGCTATCTTTGTTATTTTTCGTTTAACTCTTTGAATGCCGTAATTAGAGACACAATAGAAATACAATTGCTTATGTTGAACTGTGTAACATAAGAAATTCAAAAGGTTAAACGAAAAAAAAAAAACATACGTGTGCAATATTTTTTTAAATAATCTAAAATACGCACTAAATAAAATGTAATTATTTCGACCCTGGAAACTACCCTATTATCAAATCTTTATACAATACCCGGCTTTTACCAGCGTTCCGTCTCCATCTTCTCCCCAGTACATTCCCTCCCCTATCTGCATTCAGCGCGCGTCCTTGCGAGTGTTTTCCGACCGTTTTCGCGGCTCTTCTCCGGGATGTGACCATGATTTATTTACACAGGGATGCTGCACGCGTGACATCTCTCTCGTGCTCTTATTTATGTGCGTCGTACGTTCTGATTTGACAACGTACTGTCTTGAATTATTGCTGGATTGTGTTCTTTTCTTAGGTGCTTTGAGAATTCTTTTCGTAATGTAGATTTGAATTGTTTTTGGATGGCCTTGGCGAATCTGTCTGTTGCGTAACGGTACTTGAGCAACCTCTTTTTTAGGGTTCCTTGTCTCAGTCGGCAAAAACGGAACCAGTTTGTCTATCTGTCCGTTTGTCGAGATTCTTTTTCTCAGGAACGCTTGGAAATATTGAGCAGAAATTAATACCAAATATAGAGGTTTGGTACTCCTAAGAGCAGTGAAAATGTCTAACTTTTAAATAGGCGCTATTGAAGTATAAAACTTTTCCAATTAGGTGGATATTTTGTCACTCATCAAGAAATAAAGAGCTATACGATACTTTTTGTTGACTTAGAATCTTAAAAATGTTGCTAGAAGTAAGTTATAAGGATGCAAATCTTTGGCCCACCTAATAGCTGTGTGTATCGTTGGATATGTATTTTTGAACTAAATAAAAGCTACCTATCTAACGATATAACACATTTGGAAGGTGGTCCCAGACTTCATAGAAACCTTGGCATCATTCTTTGAGTTTATATATTTGCAAAAATATTTTAGACTCAAATCAGGAATCAAATTATTTACACAGGTAAGTTTGTACGGAACACTCAGAGAGCGAATCCGGCTCGCAATTAAGCGGTTTTTTTCCTTTATGGAATATTACTCTTTTACCCGCATCGTCGTTCCCGCGTCATGTGCCACATAATAACTCTTAAGGATTTTAAGGTTACCTTTTATAAACATTATTTATTATCCCTGTATTGAAAAAAGTTGCTGCTTCCAGCGGCTTCATCCGCTTGATAGTAAAAAAATAGCAAAGGGAACATACTCTTCGGATAAAAAGTATCCTATATGCTAATCCAGGATATGTCCTACCCGTGTACAGGTACCGGCACGAATCTTGAGCGCTCGGCGTCAGAGTGGGAATCGCTTTGCGCATTCCATACATTGGCGAGCCAATCGTCGTCGTTGTTAGAAACATGCAGCAAGCGCAGGAACCGAATCGCTAGTGACGTCTATAACACGATGGCACGGCAAACCAATCACTGACACTCCCCGCCCCCGCATCTCACTTCGTACCCGTATTTGAAAACTTGAAGTCAACGCCCAAGATCCGTGCCGGTATCTGTACCATGTTCCAGAAACAAATATACACAAAAACACATTCACAAACTTCAATATTAGTGTACATAAGTAGAGTCTGTCTAATAAGTTAAACGACTTGGATTATTATTAGGATTTAATTAAATGTGATGTAGTCAACACGGGTTCAATAATCAAGGTTGATTAAGAGATCATTGTTGACTAACAGAAGAAACTTATAAAAAGTACCGAATATTTGTATTTTTTAAATGATTAAATATTATACAAAATTCTCAAGTCGGTTGACTTATTAGACAGACTATCATGTACAAACCCTTTTTTCTTCTTTATAATATTGGTAATAACGTTCCTCTTAAGATATAACCATAGAATTGTTATATTGTCCTGTTCAACTTCATTTTATTAAGTACTTTTCCTAAAACAAAAGCCAATCGCTTAGCTACATTTCATTCTATCTCTTTATTCCGAAACCATTTCATAAAAAGCTGCTAAACAAGAGAATATCGCCGCAAACATTTGTCACATAAACACATATTTCTTCCTCAATCCGATATGAAATATGGCCGCACGCTCCACCCTTTTAATAATAAGGAATAGCAGAAAAACAAAATACTTATCGGCCGATGGACATTAAACCATCCGATGCTGTTAGGCCGCGTTCACACTTTGTCGTGATGACAGAGAATCGTGTGGTTTTAAGCCTAGTGGTATATAGGTAATAAATAATAATAATAATAATAATAGTCTTTTACCATCTTAAACTCAATTATTAGGATCTCACCTTGGTTCACACCCGTGAGGTTCCGATAGAACACCAGGTATTAGCCTGAGAAAAATTGCTCAAAAAAACCATAATAATAATATTTCCACAACTATCACACAACGCCGTCTAGTCCCAAGCTAAGCAGAGCTTGTGTTATGGGTACTAGACAACTGATAAACATATTTAAATATTTATAAATACATACATACAATAGATAAATTACACCCAGACACAGAACAAATGATTATGCTCATCACACAAACATTTGTCCTGTTTTTTGGTATATTATTATTATTGGTATAGGTATTTAAATGGAGGTGTTCATGTATAGGATGACACAATTAACTTTTATCTACGACTTTTATTTAAGGGGATGCAACTCGACATACGTTTTCACTGTTTTTTTAAAACCGCTCTTACGCGATTATGACGTTATTACCCATTTTTCATTAGATATTTTGATAACAAAGTATCTTGTGGATATTATCTAAGCTTCTGTTGAAATCAATTTATAAATTTCTGTAAAAATTATCCAGTAAAGACTTCTGAAAATCTTTTATTTTGCATGAACTTGAACAATTCATAATTTACTCAAAAATTACAAAAAAGTATAAAACTCTAAATGACAACAATTTTTTTCAAAAGCTTTTTATTGTTTAAAAAAAAAGACGTAATTCCCGGTACAAGTTTTGTAACATATTTGAGTAATCACGTCATTACTGAATGCTAACAGAGTTTTCAGGCTTTAGGCATATTTTTCGTGTTGTCTTTTCGTCACACATCGTGTTGGATTGCGTTAGATGAAGTAACAAACTTTTAAATCATGTTCGATGTTGACGGTAGGCGGAAAGTGGAAAAACAGCCTCTTAATTGCGGTGACAGCAGTAGGAACGGCCAGAACAACATTCGTAAAACGATTTATTACAGCTAAACCGTGACGGTATATTACGTGTCGTCAGTTGTTATAATGGGAAAAGCTAGACACGATAGGCATCCGACGATAAATTAACAGTTACGACACAGTGGGAACGCCGCCTTACAAGGGATATTTCCCCTGGGATTCTCTGCTTCTTCCCTGTCTAAATTAAAAACTTTTCCATAGTAATGACGATCACCTCAGTCCCCTGCCGGTTCGTTTTCATTAATGGGTTCTTATTGGTTTTAGGATTATGTGTTGTTGAGGTTTCTAAGGGAACGATGTGAGATTTTTGTGTGGAGACTGTGATATTTATTTGTGTTTAGTTCAGATTGGTCATCTCTTAACTGCCAGAGGCTTATTTCAAATTCAATTTTTTTTTTTAATTTTTAGGGTTCCGTACCCAAGGGGTAAAATGGGTCCTAATGAGACTTCGCCGTCTATCCATCTATCACCAGCCCGTATCTCATGAACCATGATAGCTATACAGTTGAAATGTTCATAGACGATGTATTTTTGTCGCCGCTATAAAACCAAATTCTCAAATAAGCAGAATAAAATAAACATTTAAGGGAGGCTCCTGTAACACGACATTTTTTTCTATGGACGGTACAACTCGCACTTTGCTGGTTTTTTTATTTACTATTGGGTACCCACACCACACACCATTTACCACTAATCTGCATGGTTCCCGGCTATGGTCAAATCATTTGACCATGGCATGTTTGCTTTATGGACTTTAAATCTTTGACTTTAGTTTCTTCTCAATTTAGTCAGCTAGGCGACACCGACCTCATCTTGTTTAAATTGGTCAAAACAAAAAAAAAAAATTACCTCTTTACTATATTACTGATGATGATGATGATTGTAAATGTTTTTTGATTTGGTTACTATTTTTTTTATCCTGGCGTGGCCACGTCGCTATACTGGAACTCCAGGTAGTTGTACTGTTCAGATACGAACGATAGTGTTATCTACCATTACTGGAATCACTTAACCCCTCGAGCGCCGATTGTACATTCGTCTGTACAACTTGAATGACCCTTAATAATAACAATAAAAAAAAAACTTGAATGACCTTGAAAAACGCTCACAGGTCGTTTTGTAAACTATATAATAATATTTCCTTTTATTATTGTGAATGTAAGGACTATGTTGTGTTATGTTACTTTTGTTTTTTCTCGTAACCGTATGTCTGGCAATTTAAGTATTTTATGCGGCCTACACAAATGTCCTCTTCTAGGTATTGTTCGTCAACTCATTGAGTTCCTTAGTAGTCCTGAGTTGAGCTTTGCGAATACTGACAAATGCTTACACTGACTGGACGAGACTCAAATCTGTATGGTTTTTTATTCAAAAGATCATCTCAGACTAATCTGCATGGTTCTCATGTGATTTGACCATTACATATTTACTGTATGGACCTTAAAAGAGACGTTGACCCCTGAGTTTGTTTCGGTGTTTCTTTTCAGGGTAGTCAGCTAGGAAACACCCGCCACCTAGCTTAAACTGACGAAAAAAAAAAATGACGTGTAAAAGTGTTTTCAAAATAAATATCATTATCATTTGTACACACGTTTGTACGAAATTAATTTGGCTGACAATTTTGATTTGTATATCTTTGTTTTTTTTCTAGAAAAATCTAAAAAAAGGTTTTTTTTGGTGATTTACGTATAAACACGCAATTACGTAATAATAATACTCACCCACGCGCGAGGGTGTAAGTTGTTGGTTCAACACTTCCAGAGATTAATAACCTTTCAATATAGTTATCACAGTATAGATAAGGATTACTTACTTATATCATTAACCGGACCTACACAATATAGTGAAGAAACCTGTAACCAGGAACCAACAAATTGAAGACAATATGACGACTACCAACCCGTACTGTACCCTCGTGGTCGATTAAGGCCTAGTCCTCCAGATAAAGAAGGGTCCCTGGTCCCCGCAGTAGGAAACCTTATTGGCTGATTATGCATAACAGCTACCAAGTTGTTTTAAAGTGGGCGAAAATAATTCACCCTAAAGAAAAACATTCCGTGCCCGCTGCCCGCCCCTTTGATAATATAATCATAATATTAAATTACTTTTGTGGACCTCTGACGTAAACAGGGCGAGTGGGACGGTCAACGTTCTGTCGTGTCTATTGTCTTGCATTATTTAACCCACTTCTGAGGATAACATTTTTCGCTCTCTTTTGAGACAAAGAAAGTGTTTAGGATGTAGATTAAAAAACTTATTTGGATGAGTGGGATTCTCTTGTGATCTTAATGATGTTCATTTTCTTTTTAATGTAGATATTTAATTTTAAATACTTTTTTCTTTTTTATAACCTTTTGAGTACCGTATTCACCAAACCGCACTGGGCCCGCGTGGTGGATAAAGGCCCATTCCCTCTCCTAGAGAGGAGGCCTAAGTCCCAACATTGGGAAAATTATAAGGCCGACTATGCTATGCTATGAATACCGTTACTGGAGACACAATAGAAAGACCATGACAGAGCGAACGGTGTTAGCGGTGTTCGCTTGGGGTGTAATGAATTAAGACGGTAAATCATCTAATGACTTCTTCAGCCCTACAGCGGAGCGCCAGGGCGTGTCTGACTTTTACTGACTAAAAATACACCTATGTTCTGTCCCTTTGCGTTCCAGGACCACGGATTTCCCTTTCAGAAGCTAACCCATGGTCCCAGTAGGCTTCGGCCCTGTTGGGTCCCTGCGGTTGCTGACAACTCCTTGAGGCGCGCGTGAAACACTACGCGCCTTCAACGAATCGTACTCGGTCCGGACGGTCACCAGACAGTAAGACGGCTAGCTACTTATTGCTTGTTGTCAACAACAAGCCCACGCATTCATTATCATGCCTAGAAGTTCTTGAACATTTCCGATCGTCAGTGTCTGTTCGGCGTCTCTCTGCAGATCATGTCTTAGCTTGCATCTTGCCTCGCATGCCTGCTCACGTAAGGATGTGGCTGTGACTGGCCCGCAGCTTCGCCCACCGACATACGAGTAAAATATAATATATGTTAATCAGGAACAAAGCAACTTTCTATTGGTGAAAAATGTATAGCAATCGGACCGTTACAATATTAGGAATTTTACTTTCAGAGATACCCAACAAAAAAAAACAAATTTTCCCTCTCTATAATATTAGTGTACATGCAGATTTTTGTCAATGGCACTTTTCAGTTGTAAATTAGGATTGTAGATCCTATTCGTACGGACCGCGAAGTTGTCACTGCTAAAGTTCGTAAATTAGAGGTTGCTAATCTGCAATCGTTAACGCTAGTAGAAAGCTTCAAACGTATGAGAATGACGTCATCTCAATGCTCAGTCACGTAGTCAGAACAAAAGAATTGGGGGCGTGGCCAACTCAAAGTGTTCGACGCAAGCGAAACGGTTGTAACATGGCTAATCATCAGAGCCTTGCTGAATTAGATTCAGTATTTTTGTTATTCCTGTGGTGTTTTTGCGATTAGTTAGTCCAAAACAAATGAATTCTCAGACTTCATTTAGAAGCAAAGCCCACCAAATGGTAGGCGTGACAAATGTTTATCAAAGTTATGTTACAATGCGTGACATGCGAGGAGTGACGTCACGTGCAGGCGTCACGCATCACTGTGGAGTGACAATGTGGCCACGAGAACAGCTGGAAGATCTTCTATACTTAGAATTGGGTCGGCAGTATTGCGGTCATCAAACGATTTGCAGTCGCCAGAAAAAATGCTTGTTGCACCAATTGAGTAATTTTTTTCAAGTATGCAAAAACTAAAAATCAAATTTGCTTAAGTTAGCAAAGTTCTACGATGAGTCAGAAAAACTCATTGAAGTCACTAAATAATGTTAAGCTTAATTTTTATCTATTTTGTTAACTTCTTTATTTTTTCGGCCTAATTATTAAAAACTATTATTTATGCACCAACCCAGAAGACATTATGCACTAACAGAATAGGATAATACATTCTATTACTGACTGCACTAATAAACACTATACAAATAGATTTTCATTTTATTTACAACGTTCTTTATTTTTGTCATATATATATATATATATATATATATATATATATGTATATTTAATTTATCAAACATGTATAAATATGTGATCACATGTACCACTTGCAACTGGGTGAAGACACTGTTGCTCCCTAGATCGGGAACCAGGGCTTCAAAAAAATTGTTACATAAATATTTTTTTTAAATATTTCTAAAACTAGGCGCCTTGCTGGGCCAGGTCATCATCATCATCATCATATCCGCCGAAAGCGTCCACTGTTGGACATAGGCCTCCCGCAAGCGTCGCCACCATTGTCACTTAAGTTTGGCGATTCTTCGAGCTATGTCGGTAACCTTGGGCCAGGTCCCTAATATTCATAGCTGACTCGGAAAACATTGTTCTGTAATATAAGTTATCAAAGAAAAAACTAAAACTACAAATATACACAAAAAAAATCACAAATATCGATCGAACTCTTTCGGAGGAGTCCGTAGGTAAGTGATACCAAACCGAAGCTTGCTAAAACAGATACAATTTTTACTCCGCCATCGCCTGTAACACGCTCCACCCCACGTTTTCATAGCCCCACAAACAAGTTATTAATCGTTCCACGTGAGTGATTATTTTTTGAGCGATGCTGTCCGGCGTCCGGACTCGTTCCTGTCCGAAACTGTACGGACAAGTCAAGCACAGGTGCAGAATTCACATTTAATTGATTGTCACGCATTTTGGGTACACAGTTTATTTTTCAGTAATTTTTTAAAAGGATTCAGGGTGATGCTCTTGTTGTCTCGTATGAAAAGTGTTAGTTATTTTAATCAAATTAATGTTTATTGTTTCATGGCCATATTCTAGAAGTATCCCTCTTACGGTATCAATTTCTTCAGCACCTGTGGTTTAACACCTTAGTGGTTCCACTTACAGCACCAATAGGTATATTAGGGGTCTACCTTTTATAGCAGAACTTTTTACGTCATAATATTGTTTTGCATAACAACGGATAGCATAAACTTCATTTCGCAGAAAATCATTTCGCATACACTCAGTTGTCATACATTCAAAACTCATAATTTTGTTAGTCAGAATCATCTTTAGGCATAATGTTTATATCCATAATAATTAAAAAGCAGAACCATCATATCGCAGAAAATTCACAGTCAGAATCGTCTTTTGGCATACATTTTATATCGATAGTCATTAAAAGGCAGAACTGATTTTTTTCGCCACACACATGCGACGATAACGTTGTAGCATGCAAACAGGCATACAACATGCAAGCAGGCAAGCAACATGCAGCATACATGCAGCATGCATGTAGCATGCAAGCAGGCATGCAACATGCAGCATGCATGCAGCATGCAAGCAGGCATGCAACATGCAGCAGGCATGCAGCATGCAAGCAGGCATGCAACATGCAGCAAGCATTGTTTCTGTCACGGCTCCGGCGCTGCGGGGTTTGGGCGGCGCCACGCGAGCTTATCGTCACAGATGGTTTTAACGCTCACCACCGCAGCTTCGGCTTGCTGGCCGGCCTCGCCGGCCAGCCTCAGCCGCGGTGGCGGGCCTTCAAACCACCTGCTCCTCAGCTCGCGGGCCGCCCTACCCCTCCGCGCCTACGCGGGTTTAAATTACACTCTAGGGGTAGGGCAGACAAGACTGCGTAAAGTCGGTTTCGCAGCGATTCGTTTCTGTCACAAAATTTTGCAGCACAACGTATTGACTTTTTATGACACAAATTTAATTTAATATTGAAAATGCTACCAATACATGCTATATTTAGAACATTCTATGTCACTTTTGCAGACCATTTGATTTTAAATACATTGCACGTAGGTTATCTAACCATTCGACAGCATAAATTTACTTTATTTAAATTATCAGTTTTATTCCATATATTATAAGTTTTTGGTGTTTTGAACACTAATTTTTACAAGAAGATACATCTATTTTAATTTTTGATGTTCAAATATGCACCCATACCAAATAATCGTAGGTATCTCTAAATAAATGTTATGCTAAACAAAATTATGCATAATATTAATTATGGCAAAGGTAATTATGCGAAACAAAATTCTGCCAAGATAAAAGTATGCCATTGTAAATTCGGACACGTAAATATTCTGCCAAACAAAAGTTATGCTAAATAATTTTTATGCCTTAAAAATATTCGATTGAATAAGATTATGCCATGTGAGTTATGCCAAATAAAAATCGGAGTATAAAGATTCTGCCAAATAGAAGGAACCCGTCTTCTGTACCTATCTATTTTGTGCCATCGTGGTGAGATAGTAGTAAAACGCGAGCCTATCAATAATAGACAAAAAAAAAACTGTCCTTATATCCGACGTGGCTGTTACAGACATGTTACTATTCCAATACCTGTTAGGAAATTGTAATTAGTAACGAATTAACGGTAATTTACTTTAATATAATGATGACTTGTAATTGAAATTTAATTTTATACAATTAATTTTAATTTTTAATGAAATTCTTTTAATATTTGACTGACTGACGATATAATTATAAAATTCAATTTAATTCAATGATCGATGCAAAATAATGATAATCCAATCTTATGATAAGTAATAATCCAATGTAATTTAAAAATGATTTAATTTTGATATGAACAATTTAATTTATTATATTTATTGTCTGTATGTGTAACTGAAATCTTTGGTACTTGAAATAAATTAATAAATATTAATACCGAATTTAATATTACAAAATAGTTGACCTTTGCACCAGGAAAATAATTTTCATTATATAAACTCGTAAACACCGCTAAATATACAATTAAATGTAGCGGAGTCTGCATTATAAGCGCTGGAATCCCTCAGGGTTCATTTTTTGGACCTATCCTGTACTACCTGTATCCTGTACTGTCATAATGCAGTTTTACTAACAAAACTAAGGGTATCATCAAATCCAAGCGGATGTTTAGGAATGCATATTAACCAAATTATTTCGTAAAATAGTTAACACTTTATGACTTTTGATGTTAAATTTGTTTTATCAAGAATAACCAGATTCAGGAAATCATAAATGTTTGTGATTCATTTGTTGTAATTAAGCGAAGTGTTGAAGCGATTGTATGAAGCGTATTGTTTTGGGTGAATAGGTTGACGTTTGATTAGTACTGTGTCAAAGGATTTTAAAATGAAATGCGTCTGTTATTTACGAGATTTATTGGCAACTAAATCAACATACGTAGGTCATGCTTCTCTTAATAAATATGAAATTGGTGTTAACACGGTATAATTTAACGAATGGAGTTCGATGAGATTTAGCACAATGGTTTAGAGGAAGGCACAAAGGTTAGGTATAAGGCCAGAGAATATCTATCCTTGGGATAATATACGTCAAAACCACTGGTAGAAATTCGTAATCAATAAATCGTATGCCGTCTTTTTTGTAACTAGAGTAAATTGATGAGTAATTGATTGATTGATTGTTGAATTGAGTCGACTTGCTTTTCTGTCGGTTTTCTATCGTTTACATTTCGGTGAATGTGCACTGGAATTGCACAATCTAATTCCGCCAAGTCCGTTCCATCATCGAACAACAAGACGTATGGCGTTGCGCCACCGGTACATGGTAGACATCCCACCCATACGCACAAAGCTTTTTGGGAACACATTTATTGTGTACAGAAGAGGAGTGGAATTCAGGGGTCTATAAGTCAAGTGTGAATAGGTTACTTCTAGACAAGTGTGCTCCATCATCGACCACATCCTCTCTTACCATCAGGTGAGATAGTGGTCAAGCGCGAACCTATCAATAATAAAAACCGGCCAAGTGCGAGTCGAACTCGCCCATGAAGGGTTCCGTAGCAGCAAGTAACATAATATAAAAGTTCTTGTAATGTGTTGTAACTTTGATCGATGTTTTAATAATAGTGTATTTTTTTCGATTTATGATGCATTAAAAAAAGACTACTTACTAGATTTCGTTCAAACCAATTTTCGTTGGTAGTTTTTATAGTAATGTACATCATATATTTTTTTTAGTTTTATCATTCTCTTATTTTAGAAGTTAGAGGGGGGGGGACACACATTTTACCACTTTGGAAATGTCTCTCGCGCAAACTATTCAGTTTAGAAAAAAATGATATTAGAAACCTCAGTATGATTTTTGAAGACCTATCCATAGATACCCCACACGCATGGGTTTGATGAAAAAAAATAATTTGAGATTCAGTTCTATGTATGGGGACCCCCAAAATTTATTGCTTTTTTTCTATTTTTGTGTGAAAATCTTAATGCGGTTCACAGAATACATCTACTTACAAAGTTTCAATAGTATAGCTCTTATAGTTTCGGAAAAAAGTGGCTGTGACATACGGACGGACAGACAGACAGACAGACAGACAGACAGACATGACGAATTTATAAGGGTTCCGTTTTTTGCCATTTGGCTACGGAACCCTAAAAAGCCAAGTAAAACCCAAGTCCAGTGGTTTCCCTCGCCACAAAACAAAGAAAGGTAGACACACAAGTACACCTAATTCAGCCAACAGCCATTGAGGCGTCCTTTTAATTCTGAAAGTAGCCTAAATTAATCTGTACAGTTTCGTAGCCTTTTTTAATTCATTCTCCTGATTAATACGCTCCTTCAATTACGTCAACCGTCCCTTTTTTACTGAAAACTAAAATTTTCTTTCCATCAGCTATATCAACAAGTTACGCAGGCAAGTAAAACAATAGAGAACCCCCGGCTCTGCCCGTTCCCGTCAACACCAAATTTCTAAGCGAAAGGGAGGATTCTTGAGGATATTTGCACAAAAATAGCACTGAAAATAATTTCATTTATTGTTTCAGAGGAGGTAGTACTTGACAACGAGTAGCTGGAGATATGAGGGTTGGTTGAGCAAGTTTTGTGCCTAACGTTATACGAGCTCTAAAAGGCAAGTATTTAAAGAACTAAGCGAGAACTACATTAGACGGACGCACACATGTACATTTGCCATCACGGATCTTGAACACTTGCGTAGAAGTCAAATAATCGGTCTCTTTCAGTCTCTCTCAGGTCTCTTCAGAGGTGCGAATTGCGATGCGGGGGCTGGGAGTATCAGTGATTGGCTGGCCGCACCATCGCTTCATAGACGTCAGTCCTCGTTCGTTCACTGCGTTGCTGCATGTATCTAACAACGAAGACGACTGGCTCACCAATGTATAGAATGCGCAAAGCGATCCCCAATCTGACGCCGAGCGTTCAATATCCGTGATGGCAACTGTACAACGACAGTTTTGTATGAAGCGGTGCGTTGCGTGGTGTAGATCTAATGCAGCTCTACAAGCCTAGTTGCCATATAAAATATATGGAGACCGATGCGCTCAGACCGTACCTACTTGGTCCACGTGTGCTCAATGTCTTTCTCCTATGAAAGTTTAACTGTAGAAGAAATGGTCAGTATTTAATCGAAGCTCAATGGTTTTTAATGAGAAAGCTGCAGACGACCAGCAAAATCGTAAAAAAAATATTTTTTGGTCCATGTGTACGCAATGTGGTTCTACTATAATGTTTGTTTTTCTCCTTAGAAAGTTTGACTAAAGAAGAAATAGTCAGTACCTAATAGAAGCTTACCACTATGCAAGTCCTGATAATTTTAGTTGTAGGCCAAGACATAACCCTCCTAGTCGGAGAGACGCCTATGAAGGCTCGTTTGGCTTGGTGTTGAAAAAACAAAATCAAAATCAAAACCCATTTACAGGCACTTTTGAATAGTCAAATATTTGAAAAGTCTAAAAAAAAGTGAAGCTAAATAACACGTTCCAACGCGTAGATCTCTATGGAGAAGAACGTGCAAGAAACTCCATGCAATGAACCGTGCAAGAAACTCCATGAAAGAATACCTAATCCTATTAGGTCATTAGCATTACTTCCTTTTTTCGCTCCTTCCGTCCGCTAGTGTAGGTGTCTATATGTTCTTATAGGACCTGAATGTTTCCGAGATCAAGAGAGTCTGTGGCAGTCAATAATAGTCATATCGGTTAATAAATTCTCGTAAAAACTACCTCAGATTGACACTTCCAGATAAATCATTTAGGTAGATGATCACAGTTATTGCGGGATTGTTCTAAAAAGCGCCAGATCTGGACCGCAAAGGGCATCTGAAGGAACACGAGTGAATTTTTGACAGTAAAAGTTTGAACTTCTATCCCGCTCCACCCAGTGCTGGAAGAGTTATTTGACATTTACTAACTTATTTATTCTTTTGACAATGATTCTGTTTCTTGATAGGTATCACCTAGGGGTCTTTAAATCAAGAGTGAATAGATTACTCCCAGGCAAGCGTGTTCTATCTCCGGCCACATCATCGCTTACCATCAGGTGAGACAGAGGTTAAGCGCAAACCTAACAAAAATAAAAAATGGAACGCACTTACCTTGAAGTAACTTATTCACTCTTGACTTACAGTTTCTGGGGTTGTAGCCATCAGAAAACATAGACTCCAGCAGGGAATTCCACTCCTTAGCTATACGCACAATGAATGTGTTCCCAAAACGTCTAAAAGTCTTAGTGTCACATCTGCAGTTCTGCACATAACAGACTTAATCTTTGCCGTGGGGATCTCTAACGAGGGGTCGGCGCAAGGGTTATTTGAACGAGATTTGCCTGATTCTACTCCAGCACACTGTTTCGTGTTTACTTGTAGACTTTTTTCCCTTTTTATACGGGCTATAGACACTAGAGATTTGTTTTAGATTAATTTGATGAGGGACATTGAGTGTTAATAGAATTCGAGTCGTAAGCGATTTTTTTTTGCGTTTTACGAGCGTATAAGGCGATAACTGGAGTAAGGGTTGTGGGAATGAAACTGGGGAAATGAAAATTAGCATTATTAGCCCTTTTTTGGTTACGTAACGCTTAGGTACTCAGAGCCGTAGATTGAAATAATTTTGACTTTGAACAATTATTTTATGGTCGCATTTGGGTCGTTAATTAAAAATCTTATTTAAAGAATAGATAAGCCTGACTCGGTCATGTCAAACGCAAGATGGACTGGTTTGTCTGTAGGGCATCAAATTAGAGCAAAAGCACCATGACCATACCATGAAGTCGTACATAGGTACTACAGAAAGCACCTACAGAGAGACATCAATTGGGAGGAGAATACTCTCACATTAAGAGACCGTACGTCCGTAACTCCCTCCTTAGGTCCGTACACATTAACATAACATAATAATTTTTAATCAGGATGTAGTAGTAGTAGTTTTGGTTTTGGCATTGGAAGCGAAAACTACCTCATATTTGAATAAAAGAAGGCATCAGAACCATCATATGCAATATTTTTATGAATTACTAGCTTTTACCAGCGGCTTTGCTCGCATGACTGTGGAAAATTGTCCCAAGGGAATACCTATACTCTTGGGATAAAAAGTCTTTAATTCTTTATGGTACACAAGGACATAACATGACATATGGAGATACAGACAGTTCACGTACGAAGGCGAGCTTAACTCAGCAATGAGTTTTCTAGCAAGCCTTTGAGTTACAGAGAGAGAACTTTGTCCTATTAGCTATCCCAGGAAACAGCCTTGACATATAAATCCGATTAGCCGTTTGAGTATGAATAAGTAAGAAACATACACACAAACTTTTTTATACAAACTTTTTTTATATTATTGGAGCGCTTTTCCGCCAAAGATTTGCTACGTGCTATGGATGCGTTTGATATCCACCAATCATATTCATTTTTGCACATATCACTGGTGGAAATGGATTCAACTAAAATATGTTTTTATATGGAAGGATGCGTGCTAAAGATACGTACTATGTATGCGTGCTATGGATGCGTGCTATGGATGCGGGCTATGGATGGATGATCGCGAGTTGTGTTACTATGTGCAGAGCAGAGAACCAACAGTAGGTCAGCGTTTGTCGATAAAAGACGTCGATACATCGCATAGCTCAAGCTGCGCATCTTCCTCGTGCAGCTACTTTGCGGCGGCGCATCTTAATAGCACACCTTACTCGCACCACTACATAGCTAAGTAGGTATCAGTGGAAACAGTCACATAGTTTTACAGCTTAGCTATTACATCCTCACAGCATAGCCGCATTGCATATCTCTGATGAAAAAGCACACTAAGGGCTCGAACTATGCGATGTATCGATAGTAGGAAAGCGGTACATAACTTCTCCACTCGCGACCATCCTTATCACACATCCATACTACGCATCTTTCCATATAAAAAAACATATCTTAGTTGAATCCGTTTCCACTAGTGCTAAGCTATGTGCACCAATGAATATGATTGGTGGGTATCAAACGCATCCGTAGTAACGTGGCATAGCACATCTCTGGTGAAAGAGCACCCTTAGAGTGATATTAAAAAAAGGAAAGTTACAGCACAGCCCTCGATGACAGATACAGTGTGCCCATAATAACCTACCATATACTTTTACAATAACCGCACCCATACCCATATTTACAGCGTGACTCGTTTGAAACATTGTATTCTCCTAATTCGGACGCAGTAATTAAGTCGACGCGCTTGTCATTCATAATTATGAGGGGAATATTATGCTAATAGTATTAGAACAGAATGTAGCCTACTGTAATGCTTTGTTAAAGTTTGGGACACATGACAGAATTTTGGGGAAAAACCTTACCCAAACCTTAAAAATTTGGATGTACGAGTATGTGTGACATATCTTTACCAAGCTTGGTTTGGTCTTAAGTACTAATACAGGGTTAAAGGAACTTTCAGACCTTACTCAGTAGACGAAATTGAACAACCTGCAATAAGTTTTTTTTTTTCAGGAATCGAAAAAACATCAGCCTCTCCATAGAAATGGTCTAATCAAGTTTATAATTTTGTATAGAGGGGCCGATTTTTTTTTCGTTTCCTTCAAAATATCTTGGGTAAGGTTGTTCAGTGTCGTCTACTGAGCAAGCCCTTTTTAAGTTTGCGGAGATCTGCGGTGCTATTTTCTAAGGCAACAGCCTTGAGCACAGCGCTGGTCGCAGCGACGAGTCGAGAGCGCAGTACATTGAATTAACAGTCTAATGTATAGCTACATTGGGTTGTTAATCCAAGGTACCTATTTGGATTTCGTAGCTGCGGCCAGCGCTGCGCTCACGGCTGTTTTCTTAGAGAATACCACACCTGTCCCTTATACCTTGTTTAACACCAACATTGCGCACTTAGTTTGCAATATTTTGTCTTTGACTTTTCCCGGTTGCTATAAATAACCTTACAATTGTTGAATAACTTATTATATTATTTTCTTTTTATCACACTTACTTTTTTTTTTTGTGTGTGCACCAGCCATGTTATCTCTTCACCATTGTTGGTTATCTGGTAGAGAATGCCTATGGCATTTGTTCCTTTGTGTCGCATGAGGTTTTAAAGAACTACACATCGTATGACACACACACAAATCTGGGCGCGTCGGTCTCCATACATTTTATATGGAAACTAAACTTGTAAAGTTACACTTGATACACGTAATGCGACGTCGTTCTAATAACAAATCAGGCGTGTGACACGTATGTGTCGGTCTAATGTAGTAGCAACCACATCCGTCTGTTAGGTTAGGTGTAGAATTATGGAAGAAACACGGAGGATATTAGTCAGTAAAAGTCTGACTCGCTCCCTCACTGCTCATTTCCAACTCCAAAGAAATAATAACTATACCTAGCTAGTAAGTTGTTATCACTTGTCTTCATCAACATCTACAGTGTCGGCCACTTATCTACACTAATTCGTAAGCCACATAATAATACCAACCAACCTACCAACCAACCAACTAACCAACCAACCAACCAACCACCCACCCAACCAACCAACCAACCAACCAACCAACAACCAACTACAACGGTGTGTTTTTGACATTTTATAGTATTTCCCATCGACTTTATGTATATAACAGAACCGATGGTCGATGGGAACGAAAGGTTCTGGGTGGCGTGGAAGACGCACCGTTAGTAGACCTCTCACAAGGTAGACCGTATACCTGGTGAGGATCACGAGAATCCGATGGATGCGAGACGCACAGGACCGGTGGTTGTGGTGGTACTTGGGGGAGGCCTATGTCCAACAGTGGGACGTCTTTCGGCTGATATGATGATGGTGAACAACCTTGCAGGGCTGTATCACTACCATCATAAACAGCAACTTTTGTTCATTTACCAAAAACAAACCTTCAAGATTTCGCTGATCCGTCTAAGCCGAAACACGTCTACTCGTCTTTCGGCTGAAATCATGATGATGTAGCTTACTTAGACTAAAGTATTTTGAATGTCAAAAGATTGGTAGATACAGCAGGGCAAACTATGCAGGGTTTTCTAGACCCAAATATATCTGTGCTGACAGCTGTCAAGACTGACACACCCTATGTTAAAAAACATTCCACTAACATCTTTACAGAAACAACATCAACTAAAAGTGACAAGCCCATACGTGTGCGTCCCCCCTTACTTCCGTACCCAAACGAAGACAGAGGTCGGCTGTCCCCGAACCGTCACGTTTTTGTCTGAAACGCCCCTAGGGTCAACGCTTGGTAACGTAGACGTGTTAATTTTCAACTTTGTGAAACTGTTTTCGGTACATTTTGTAAAGCGGGTTAGGTGGGGTGGCTGTGGGAGCGAGTTAGATCTATTTTATTTTTAACTTTATTTACCGTTTCATGCGGCCTAAGACTATTTAGTCAAACTTGTAGGATCTTTAAATCGTCATAATTAGGTTACGATTACCGGAAGACGCAGCGTTGATAGGCCTCCTACAAGGTGGACGATGACCTGGTGAAGGTTGCGGGAAACTGATGGATGCGAGACGCACAGGAGTGTTCGCAGTGGCGACGCTTGGGGGAGGCCTATGTCCAACAGTGGACGTTTATCGGCTGAAATAATGATGATGATGATGATGAGGTTATGATTGTTACGCATCGTTCTGCGAAGGCGTCGTAAACATACAGATAACCATGCTTCTACCTCGCCACCACACAGCAACGATGTTGTAGTCTACGTCTTGTCAGACGTAAAGAACTTCCCCCTTGGAAACGGTCGCGCGATAGAAGCTATACTTATTGAATTGATTTTTTTTAAGGTGAGAAATCCCCTTAAAAAATCTCTCTTTAGGATCCGCGAGTTGGATATAAGCCACCCCTAAGTATCGCCACAACGACCGGTCATGTGCATCTCGCATCCATCGGATACCAGCGACCCTGACCAGGTCAACAGTCCATCTTTTGGGAGACCTTACAACACTGCGTCTTCCAGTAGGCGGTCGCCACTCCAGAACCTTTCGGCCCTAACGTCCGTCTATTCCACTGTCACGCGATTGCATCACAACTGAAATGACGCGTTTTAACCTGACGTACTACAGTTTCCTGTGAATTCCAGTTTCCGCTCGTCCAGCTCGCTCACACTGACACTCAACCAAAACTGTAACTATTTACATAATGACCATTTTGAACCCAATAACGAGAACTTCTCGGATGACATTAGCTAACGACCCAGAAATTATTATAATCATCATAAATAGAGACTCGGCTAGTCGGCGCTCTATGCAAATTCTAGGCTTTGGTGGTTACTAATTTGCTTATACTGGGACAAGTGAGTTTGGGCAGCGAATTTCTGCTGGTGTGATGAGTATTGATTTGAAAGAAAAATAGTTTTTCTTCGCTCTTCCTGTTTGATTATACAATTTAGATTTCTTCAAGGTTAGAGCTTTTGTTATCTTAGGTTAGGCTCTTACTAAATTAGTGCGCTTCACCATTTATTTATTTAAAAATATAGGTTTACAGCACAGGACCAAAACCCTTATATTCTAAAATCTTAAAGACTATCTAATAAACAAAACTAATGAACGAGCTGTTTGCCCGTACACTTGAGATGTGTTTGTTGTGTAGTGTGTTGTCAACGAAGACGGGAAGTTCACAGAAATAAAATCACTGTTTTTGTATCCGTTTTCGAAGAGAGTATTTGTTGTACTAAATTAATAAATCGAAACTATAAATAAAATGTTATTATAATAGTAGGTTGCGCAACGAAGGCGCCCGCCATATCGCCAATTCAGCGCAATGAAAGTAACACAATTAAAATCATGTGGCGATGCTCGTACAACTAACAAACTAAACCAAAAAATAAACTACAAAAAACTTAATGGATTATCATGGAAGATATCCAGGTCTATGTGCTGATTAAGCAAAGAGTTGAGCACCGTAATTCTTCCATCAACGATTGTATTACTAACAGTAGTTTATGAGGTCCAAGTCTCTGAAATCGGAGATGGGAGTGGCGCAGGGATCTTCCGTGTCCAACATACTGTTTTCGCTGCTGCTCAATGACTTGCCTGATGCTGTGACTGACGCAGAAGTACTCATGTACGCTAATGATGTTGCAGCGTTGGTAACCGCTGAATCAGTGGATCAGTTAGAGCAAAAGTTAAACGATGCCGCGAATCAATTGGCGTTATGGTTCCAAGAAAATGGTCTTGCTCTGAATCTGAAAAAGACCCACTTCATTCACTTTGTTCTGTCTGGGCGGTTTTCACGACCACTAGCAGTATCTGCGGGCGGAGTGGCTCTGGTTCAGGTGAAGACAATAACCTTTCTTGGGTTTGAAATTGACGGGTGCCTCAAGTGGGATGGTCAGATTGGTAAAGTGTGCGGTAAACTGGGTAGTGCATGTTTTGCTCTTGGCAGAATATCGCGCGTGTTACCCGAACGCGATGTGCGGTCTTGTTATTTCGCGACGGTGCACTCGTTACTTCAGTACGGCGCTGAGCTATGGGGACGTGCTGCTGATTGGCAGCGCGCCTTCCGAATGCAGAAGCGTGCCGTGCGGGCCATCGTCGGGATACCGCAGGACATGTCCGCTAGACCCCATTTTATTAGACTAGGCATCCTCACGTTACCTGCTATACTTATATATCAGGTTGCACTGTACGTGAGGATGAACCTCGACCTTTACCCAAAGGTAGGTAGCCGTCATACATATTGCACCAGAAGCAGAGGTCAGCTATCGACGGTCTCGAGAACGCTCGCCAAATCCTCCAAGACGACTCATGTTATGGGCCCGACAGTTTATAATCAACTGCCTGCCGCTATTTCTAGTGCCCCGACTATAGGCAGCTTCAAAGCTTGCTTGAAAAAATGGCTTATCGAGCAAGCTTTTTATTCTTTTGACGAATTTATGACTTAATATAACTTAACTTTGACGTAAATATTAACTCGGACTGAAATTTGTTGTGAGTTTTAATTTTGTAATTTATTGTTAATTTTTATTTTTGATTTGATTTCTACTTATTGTATTTGTATTGTTTATTTTATTTGCTTGACATTTTATATTATTTGACATTTTTATGTAATAATTTGTTAACATGTAATTTAAAAATTCTGTATTGACTTGTAAGAATCCCTTACCAATAAACTACTATGACTATGACTATGACTATCATTTAAAATAGGTTGAATGGGGGGTTTCTAATGTGGGGTACCTAAATCCGGTTGTTGGGAACCGCAAACGGCTTAGAAACTGATACGAAGTTCAGGGGACTTACCATGAGCTAGCGGACAGTGAGCAATGGGTAGTCAGCTGTCCGACCGTCCGGTAACTGTCCGGACCAAGCCCAAGTCGTCGACGGCGTGCACTGTTCCCGCGCGCCTCAAGGAGTTGTCAGCAGTGGGCCAGCCGGGTCAAAACCTACTGGGGGCAGGGTTATCCGAAAGGGAACTGGAGCCCCGGTATGAAGGCTTGAAGGAACGGGGTAGGTTTTTTAGTTAGTAAGAGTCTGACATTACCTCCCGCTCCGCCCAAGAGCGGGGGTTGTCATTGGATGATTTTCCCCGCCAAAAAAAGGGGACTTACCATGAAGTATTAAAATGTCAGTTGTGCGAACGAGAAAGGATGGAGCTATATCTACACTTTATAGCTCCATCCTCCATCCGCAGACAACGAAGTGATTAAATAAGGGTTCCGTTTTTTTTTAAAAATTAACATTACCTACACACAAAAAAGTTTTATTGTATCTACATTAATAAAGAGGGAAAATATATTTTTGTGTGTATGTTTGTAATGAATAAACTCAAAAACTACTGAGCCGATTTCAAAAATTCTTTCACCATTGGAAAGCTATATTTACCCTGAGAACCTAACATAGGCTATACTTATTGCACGAGCGAAGCCGGGACGGGCTGCTAGTCGTTAATAAAGGTACCATAACATGGGCTGTAGGGCCACCGCGGGCCAGGAACGGAAAGGGAAATCGGAGGAACACAGATGGGTTTTAGTCCGAAATAGTCGGACCTGTGCCTCTACCATGAATTTAAAGTATTTGTCGATACTCGATACCGACTACATAAATATTTTGTATGGCAAATTTTACAGCGCCTCTAGCGGTCACTTACGGAACCAAAATTTGCCATACATAATAATTTACTCGGTATCGAGTATCGACAAATACTATTGCTTTAAACTCATGGTAGAGGTACTAATCTCGTTCCACCTAAAGCGTCCATATCGTTGCTAGGCGTGGACGAAGTGGGCTGTTGCCCCAAAGGGGCCTCGCGAGGGCTCTTTAACAACGAGTGTTTTTTTATAATTTACTAGCTGTCCGCCCGCGACTTCGTCTTCGTGTAGGTACTTCGGTTATCTCACTCTAAACGTGTTTTCCCGTAGGAATATGATGTTTTTCCGGGATAAAAAGTAGCCTATGTTCTTTTCCATGCCAAAGGCTATATGCATGCCAAATTTAATCCAAATCCTTTCAGCCGTTTTTGCGTGATTAAGTAACAAACATCCAAACATCCACACTTTCACATTTATAATATTAGTTACGATAAGCTCGCGTTTGACCACTATTTCACCTGATGGTTTGATTGCTTACGATATGGCCGAACACGAGGTTGCGACAGTCGCCATCTTGTTTTCGAATTTATGAAGAAAATGGCTTCACTCTAAATAATGATGAATTCCCACTGAAAAATAAGCTATGCCGTACCAGACGCATGATCTTCACCGCTGGTGCGTATTGTGTTTGTATCCGCCATCGTACTCCGTAGCTTTGTGCATTCCGAACCTTTATTTTATATTTATAACTTCCCATAGGTCAACCTATGAAGTAGTCATCCCATTAATCATTAACTAGTTCTAGCCAGTAGGTACTAAGGGTGTTTCCGTTGAAGCGTAGCTGGGCAAAGTAGAGTGGAGAAGCAGACAAAACTGGCAAGTATTTCTATTGAAGTGGAGCGAGATGGAGTGTATTAATTTGAGAGCTACCCTCCGGATCGTGGTCTCCATTCGGCACCCGACTCCCTTCTCTCCGGCTCGAAGCCACGTGTTAATTTATTATAATTATTTGAAAGTCCACTCAGCTCCACACTGCTCCATTTACAGTATTTCCACTGTTGCGGAGTGGAGACTTCGGGTGTGCTTCGGGTACCTACTGAGATAGATAAATTCACGGTCCGATTCTCTCCACTCCACCCAGTCCCACTTCAGTGAAAACGCACACTTATAAGAAAATTAAAACTAAACTAAAACCTAAGTAACTACACGCTTAGGGGTGGACTGTACGGAACTCGGCATAAGGCATCGCATTCCGATCAAGAGACCAAAGCTTCTTGAGGCGCCTCGAGGTGCACTGTAAGGATGCGGAGTATGTATCGTCTTTAGTTTTGACGCTCATTGAATTGTGTACCTTTTTGGTAGTGAATAAAGTTCCATATTGTATAGTATGGCTTGAGTTGCCTTATGACAAAAAATACGAACTAGTGCTGGACTGTGATCCCACCTGATGGTAAGCAGTGATGCAATCGTTGATGGTGAGGCGCACTAGTTTATTAACAGCGTTTTCACTCTGGCCTTGAAGACACCTAAATTATAATACCGAAAGATCGCTGCAGGCATTTGTTAATCGTTGTTTGTGTTTGCAATAATTTTGTTGCCATTCTTCGAAATACGCGGTATAACCGACGAGGCGAAATGCTTAGTCCGGACCGTACAGGTGTTTATAACGTAAGGCCGTATAAAGAAAGCTGGCAGCCGGCGCCGATCTACCAGCGCTTATCGGCGCTGGTCCACTCAAGTAACAGCTAGGTACATAAAGCAAGCAGGTTGAAGCAGGGATCTCTATTGCAATGCCCACAGGTGGTTTATTAAATATTAACAAAATAAACATGTCAATATCCATTATGTATAATGACAAAACAATATGCGTGTTGTACATAGTAAATTAATAAACGGCGGCGCGAGCGCTGACCCGCATGTGTCGAAGCTTATCGGAACCTGTCGGCGCTTATCGGTACTGGTTTTGTGCATTGTATAGAAACTCGGCGCCGATTACCCGCGCCGGCCAGTTCCGGCTGGTAGAAAGGCGTAGGCTGCCAGCTTTCTTTCTGCTTACGGCCTAAGGGTTAACTCACACCGAAAGAGCGGCGAAGGGCAGCGCAGTTTCAGTGTCATATGAATTTTAACTTTATTTTCATTTCTATAATACTTATTATCGCATGAGAAACACGAACGAGAGAATTCCCCGAAATACCTGCGGCGCCGCGGGCATCCGCGCGACTCGTTCGAGTTTCTCATGCGATAATAAGTATTATGGTAATGATAATAAAGTTAAAATTCATATGAAACTGAAACTGCGCTCCGCTTCGCTGCCCTTCGCCGCTCTTTCGGTGTGAGTTGACCCTTAGTGTGGACACTCGCTGTATGTCGGATTGTTTAATTATAGAAAGATGATGGGAGGAATCAAAAAACGGCTCAAGTTCATATAAAAGCGTATATTTCCAGAGTACAATAATGTTCTTAAAATAAACAATCATAACGTTTGAGTAATACTATATCGTGACAAAGGATTCCTGTTTCTGATACCAAACAGTATCTTACAAGATTTTAATGTATGCCTGCGTTGTTGGATTTTCAACTCTAGGCAGTGAGCGTAGAGTTGAAAATCCAACTATAGCATATTAACTTCGGTATCCATTGAAATGTCACATGGGCATAATAACTGTTACAAGTCTAAATATTTACAGTTTTTTTTTTTTTGTGTAAAAGTGGTTTTATTATGATTTTTCTTGATTATTTTGTTTGTTGTCTTTTTCTTCAAATTCGATTGACTTGAATTTGTTGGTGATTTTAGTTGGGCATGATCACAGAACAGTTAAGAGGTTAGAAAGGTCTTGTGGGCGGGGCTGGCGTGCCACAGAGTAGGGCAATGCTCATAGTTCAACTACCAATAGCAAACTTGTGATCTAAGTGTGCGTGATCTGTTAGTTGCGTAATGGGCTTCGTTTTATTGCCTGTAGTGGAGTTAAAGGGTGGGAGACAAGCGGCGACACTCGTTGTAGTACAAATCGGAAAGTATTTCCTTTCTAACCTCTTTCATCTTTTCTGTGGGCGTGATTTTGAAGTAAAAGTACAAAATATTCAAGGAAAAGTTCAGATCAAACTGTGGCCAATACATTGTGATGGTCTAGAAAGCCTGTTATTCTAATATATTTTCTCAGAAGATTAAAATCGATATTTTTTTTTATTAATAAATAATAATAAAAAAAATCTTGATTGGCAGACTCTTGATTTCATTTCAAATCACGTGAATAATTCATTTATCAATTTGTTAATTTTTATTTTATTTTAAAGCAGTTTACGTGTCGTTATATATATAAAAAAAAACGCCAAAACATAAATCTAATAAGACAACACTTTGAATTTTATTCAATAATTTAACAAAAAAACCAAAGGTTTCTTACATAACAATTTGTTGATCACAGACGAATATAGATCTTATTACTACTACTTACAGTTTAATATTATATGTCATAGTATCGGACATAAGCCAAATTCTGATCTAGATTTATTTTAAATTGATAGAAAAAATGTGATTGATCAGGAATCTGTTACGAGTAGGTAGTTTTTTTTTTATTATGTATAAACTCGCGTTTCTCACCATTTACAATGACTTTTTTAATTAACTCTTATGTGGTTGACATAGGATCTAAAATTCAATGACACACTGTCAATGTTTATTTTTTTATTTTTTTTGATGGGAATAATCATCTTATGACAACCCCCGCTCTTGGGTGGAGCGGGAGATAGTATCAGACTCTTACTGACTAAAAAACCCATCCCGTTCCTTCAAGCCTTCATACCGGGGCTCGAGCGCCCTTTCGGATAACCCTGGCCCCAGTAGGCTTCGACCCGGCTGGGCCCCTGCTGTTGCTGACAACTCCTTGAGGCGCGCGGGTACAGCGCGCGCCGTCGACGACTTGGGCTTGGCCCGGACTGTTACCGGACGGCCGGACAGCGAGCTACCCATTGCTCACTGTCCGCAAGCCCGCGCCTACGGTGGACACTGTCAATGTGATTAATGACGGTTTTGAACAAAATCTTCCTTGACTGGTCAGTCTTTAAGTCAAAAGTCATCGCTTACCATCAGGTGAGATAGCGGTCAAACGCAAGCCTATCCATATTAAAAAAAAAACTACAAAACAAGAACATCTTACAATTTTACTGACCATACGTAACGTATTTACTAACAATTTCAAACATATCTAAAAAACATCACATTTCGACTCGATTCTTATATCCCGTCGCTTTTAAAACACTAAATTATTATTTTTTTATAAAATAACTTAAATACTAACTAGACTATTATTAATTAGTATTATGTGACTGATCCGAATCTCTAGACCCGGGAATCGAACTCCGTACCTCAGTCTTACTTACCTACGACTTGATATTTTAAAAGGTTGACATAGAAAATAGTTTATAGTATTTGTATCGTACTTATTAGAGACTTTGAATGAATTAGAATAGAACAAAAAGTTGATATTCGGTATTACGATTCTGATTACTTCAAAAGTACATTAGCAAAAAGAAACATTTTAACTGATCTAATTTACTGCCCGTTCAAACGATTTTGACTTCCGTAGGCATAAGAATGGCACTAAATTTTATTATTTATTTAGTACAGTTAAAAAACATTAATACTAAAATACGTAAATCCTTTCACTCTGTCTTCACCCAGAATCGCAAACATTCTAATAATATCGTCATCCATTCATCAGCAAACAAATCTAATCCAGGGTTGGCCTCCACGAGCGCGTAGAGCATCGTTAGCATACGCGGTATAGGGGAGGTGGATCGATCTACCGTGCGACTAAATGGGACATTAAATGATTTATTCTAGAGCGATTAATTACTATTCGAAACAAATAATTGACACAACTCCGCATGTAAATCGGACGCATCAGTGTAACCATATTTTATAGGCTGTTGTAATTTGTTCAACAGCCCGCCTAACCTTTTATGAATCGTAATTTAGGTATCCTAATATAAACATAGTAAGATACATATGTGAATAGTATCCAAGTACCTGAGAAAAGTTAAAAAAGCAAAAAAGTGGTTACTATGCCAATTATTTACTGCAGCCGCTATTGATCATACCACCAACGCAATAAAAGTCAAAATCGCTTGAAGGGATAGTAAAAAAGGTTTGGTAAGCCACGAAACTGTAATCTAAGCGCTTTTATTTTCAACTTTATTCCGACTAATGGAAGGTTGAAATTTATTTGCCAAGCGTATACTTTTTTCCCGAGCGTTGTGTTTTTTGTCGAATTTTTACTAGTAATTAGGATAACCAGAAGTATCTCCTTCATGAAAGTATTATATGTTCTTCTCTTTCCGGTACATAGGCGAAGTATATCTTTATGTCGCTCTGTATTCGTGTCTGGCACTTTTTACATTTTGTCTTGACCTAACAAAGGAATACAAGCCTTAATTAAATTATGTATACTGTAATTAAGTTAGTATAACTTACTTTTTTTGTAGATTTATTCATTTTAAAGCAAATGTATACTTACATGATATTTACTCATGAATATGAGTTATTTCATACAAAAACCGATTAATATACAAGGTTTATTACAAAATATACATTTCATTATTTATTTATTTTTCGATAAACGACTTCAATCCGATTTTCCTGTTTTTGATAACTTAAATAAAACTAGTCTACATTTTTTCATGAAAATGCAACAGATATGACCATAGGTGTTTCATTATAATTAAAAGGCCCCTTAGATGTAATTATTTTAACTGTATTCTAACATTAATATGCCGACTTCTAACCTTAATTCACTTATGATAACTGAAGTATACTAATTTAGTTCATTTTAAGCAATTTTTAACATGTATTCCAGATAGCTAAAAACGTAAAATATATTATAAAAACGTTGTAAATGTGCACGTTATGCAATATTTAAAGCTTTAAGGTCGAAAATAGTAATATAATATAAAAACCTCAATAGCCACTCTGTTGCATTTCGGCTGTAGTCTAGTGTAATTTAAAATAATGCCTGGTGTATCATCAATGTTCACATCGTCTTGGCACCCGTGAGATTATGAAAGATGTTCCATTTCAGCCTACCTTTCAAGTATCATTGCCATTATCCCTTGTAGAAAAGAGATGGCGCTATTGGTCCTGTACAGCTCCCTTTTGCCCACAATAGAATCACGTTAACATTGGGTAGTTTTGAAAGCAAAAGCTAACCTATATTTTGAGGCAGCCTGTTCCTGATGGCAAAGATCATCAGGTTTGTGTTTTGAGCATTCGCGAACACGGAAGAAACGTGCGTACACGTTACCCTTGCGTGCGCATACGTCAATGAAATACGCATGCCAACCTTAGCATCATCGAATGTCCTCATACATGCAAGTAAATTGGGAGCAGTAAACTGCTTCTGGAGAGAGATGGGCTGAATGGAACGAAGCTCACTACAGTTACAAGTAAATTGGGAGCAGTAAACTGCTTCTGGAGAGAGATGGGCTGAATGGAACGAAGCTCACTACAGTTACAAGTAAATTGGGAGCAGTAAACTGCTTCTGGAGAGAGATGGGCTGAATGGAACGAAGCTCACTGAGTTACAAGTAAATTGGGAGCAGTAAACTGCTTCTGGAGAGAGATGGGCTGAATGAAACGAAGTTCAGTACAGTTACAAGTAAATTGGGAGCAGTAAACTGCTTCTTGAGAGAGATGGGCTGAATGGAACGAAGCTCACTACAGTTACAAGTAAATTGGGAGCAGTAAACTGCTTCTTGAGAGAGATGGGCTGAATGGAACAAAGCTCACTACAGTTACAAGTAAATTGGGAGCAGTTAACTGCTTCTGGAGAGAGATGGGCTGAATGGAACGAAGCTCACTACAGTTACAAGAAAATTGGGAGCAGTAAACTGCTTCTGGAGAGAGATAGGCTGAATGGAACGAAGCTCACTACAGTCACAAGTAAATTGGGAGCAGTAAACTGCTTCTGGAGAGAGATGGCCTGAATGGAACGAAGCTCACTACAGTTACAAGTAAATTGGGAGCAGTAAACTGCTTCTGGAGAGAAATGGGCTGAATGGAACGAAGCTCACTACAGTTACAAGTAAATTGGGAGCAGTAAACTGCTTCTTGAGAGAGATGGGCTGAATGGAACAAAGCTCACTACAGTTACAAGTAAATTGGGAGCAGTTAACTGCTTCTGGAGAGAGATGGGCTGAATGGAACGAAGCTCACTACAGTTACAAGTAAATTGGGAGCAGTAAACTGCTTCTGGAGAGAGATAGGCTGAATGGAACGAAGCTCACTACAGTCACAAGTAAATTGGGAGCAGTAAACTGCTTCTGGAGAGAGATGGCCTGAATGGAACGAAGCTCACTACAGTTACAAGTAAATTGGGAGCAGTAAACTGCTTCTGGAGAGAAATGGGCTGAATGGAACGAAGCTCACTACAGTTACAAGTAAATTGGGAGCAGTAAACTGCTTCTGGAGAGAGATGGCCTGAATGGAACGAAGCTCACTATGGTCACCATGGTCTATTATAGACTGAGTGCGGAAACCAAACTTCATAGATAACAGAAGAGTCAGTTTGGTGAAAAAGCGACATTTCTGAATTCCGAGATATATCACTAAGTTTTAAAGAGGCAATTGTCATGATTGGAAGTTCTTAACCTGATATGCATTTTATTCATACAAGGGTTGTTGTAAAAGACTTATATCCACTAAGCCGTTGCGTGAGAAAAATGCAATGTGTCTTCTAGTCTAAGATCCGGCATAGAAGCGTACTGCACACATCTGCGTAAAAATAGTGTTAAAAATATATTTTTTTAGGCAGCGTTACCTATTATATTTAAAACTAGATTCTGCCTGCGACTTTGCCTGCGTGTAAACGGAAAATCATCCGAAAGGTAAAACGTATCCTAAATGCTACTCTAGGACACATTTAACGCTTAAACGAACGCTTCTGGACCGGTACCCCTAGCCAAGTTATAATCTGCAACCGTTAATGCCAGAAGAAAACTTCAAATGTACGGGAATGACTCATATTAACGCTGTCAGTCAGTCAGAACAAAAGAATCGGGAGCGTGGCCAACTCGAGGCGTTCGACGCAAGCAAAACGGTTATAACTTGGCTAGGGGGGTAAATCCTTCACTACTCTTGTCATATCGTAATATTTTGACGTTCATTTTTTAAAGAGTAACCGATTCTAGCCGGTTCATTTCCAGGGGTAACGGCTATGTGGAATGATAAGTGAGCATTAGGCTTATGTGAAATAATTAATTTTGAATTGAATTGCTTCACAGATAAAAATAGTGACAATATGATTTTACATTAAAAAACAATATCATTGCTGTACTACTTAACTCGGTGAATATCTTGTTATATCTAAAATAACAGGTAGAAACAAACTTAATGGCGGCTCGCAATAGTCCGAAAATCGCTGCGCAGGCGCAAGCTCATGTGACAGTGAGGGAGAGAGGTGCAGTACTGCGCAGTGACAAGCGGACTTCATAGACGTCATTCATTTTGAATGGACCAGTAAATATAGTAATCAGCCATCATAATTTATCAAGGCTGTCTTCATCAGACATTTCATAATCCTGAGTTCCTCCGTCTTCGTGTGGCGTGGTGTCGCTGAGGGCGTGCTCGTGGATCCTCTCGAGCTTGGCCTGCACGTCGCCGAGGAGCGCCCTCTGGGAAGGCTCGGAGACCCAGCACGACTCCATGACTTCCCAGCACTCGTCTGAGAAGTGCGGCAGGCGTTCGGGGCGGAGGCCTGGGAAGGACAACGGTTGTAATTATGATTATCAAGATAAATAAACTTGGGAGCAGTGGTGGCCGAGTGGTAATGGGTCCGACTTACGAGTTGTAGGTCGCGGGTTCGAACTCAGTCTGTGTAATTTATTTCATCACCACTGCTCTCAAAAAGCTGATGATGTTGATAAAATAAATTTTGCGTATTGGAAAATTCACATATGATGGAAGACGTACGACAATTTCATGAAAAAATCATTCAATAGGGTTAGCTAAACTGACTGTATTGAAGATTCTAATGATTTTAATTCCGTAACCCAACATGAACTGCAAAATAAACTTGACACTGAACTGTAAAATGAAAAAAAAAAAAACATTATAAAATAGTAGTTTATGTGACTAGGGGATAAAGCAGTGTCTTTAAGTCGCGGGCGGCATGTTGAATTCCGAACGAAACGAAGGTTGCTGATTTTAATCCCGAACGATAGTGAGGGATTTATAAAATTAACTCCCGAGCATTGCGAGGGAGTTAACAAAGAAACCTGAGTGAAGTGAGGAATTTAAGCCGCCCAAGACAAAGACAGCTTTATCCCCGTGTTGCATACTCTACTTTTTACACCATCTGTGAGATAATTAAAAGGCAATTTGGTCAACCAAATCATATATTAGAGAAATATAAGTATTATATTTACAAGTTCATCAAACAAACAAAATTCACTACTATAGTTGATTCTATAGTTTGAATTTTCTATAATGCTCCCGTGTCGTCAGTACCTATGTATAGTCTGTCTAATAAGTCAACCGACTTAGGAATTTTGTATAACATTTAATCATTTAAAAAATACTTATATTCGATACTTTTTTTAAGATTCTTCTGTTAGTTAACAATGAGCTCTATCTCTTAATCAACCTTGATTATTGAACTCGTGTTGACTACAACAGATTTCATTAAATCCTAATAATTACCCAAGTCGTTTAACTTATTAGACAGACTCTACGCACGTTATATTCTATTTTCTTTTTTTTTTGTTAGTGGCCAGTTTGAATCATAGTGATTACATACTCTTTGGTTTGAATTTCGTATCAACTTGTTCGATGCGCCTATATTTTCATTCACAGTGTTGACGATTTTTGATGCTCCAAATTCAAATCTCATTATTCCCTAGGGATCGGCCATACTGCATTATCTCCCTAGGCATATAATGACTTGGTTTAAGTGAGGTTTGTATGACGTGTAAAACAACATTATCGAGCAGGTGGTGTAAAAATTTTTTTTTTGCGTTACCCTGGCGTTTTCAATTTAATCTTGTGTGTCTCCTTCGCTGTAAGAATGATTACGTAAAATTACCTCTTTTGACTTTACTCCATAGTTGTTCTTTGTTTTGGAATGTTTCAAACGCTGAGGGTAGCTTGATGTTGCCCGCACACACGTACCTGTTAACAAAGGCAGTGTATTATTATGTGAAAGGTTGAAATACATTGGCACAATAAATTAGCTGGCAAAAAAAAACTTTTTACAAAAAAAAAGAATATAACCGACTTCAATGTTCACTGAAAAAGTACAAAATAACTTTAATTTCGGAAGTCGGTGGTTTTTTTTGTAAAAAGTTTTTTATTTTACACTTTTTAGTTATGGTACCACCACTAAAAAGTACCCCTCAGCTAAACTTCTCTCACTCATCTCATAACGATTCTAACAATCCCGAACACGGTTAGATTACATTAATTTATCTTCTGGCTTCATCATCAGATCAGTTCGATACATCCCCTCCTCTTTTTCTTTCAAATAGTCATCGACTACACATATAAAAAAAGCAATTTTTCTTGTTACTACAGTTCTGCTGTCATCCTATGAGGAGTTCTGTTCCATATCTTCGAAGTTCATGATCAGATCATAACAATATTTCTATGGGACCAACTTGGAAGCATAACCTTTCAATCAAAAAAATATTTTTCAAAATCGGTACACCGAGATATCGGTGAACATATATAAAAAAAAAAACATACATTCAGTCGAACAACGAACGTACAAGTGGACCACACCGTATGCTTCACCGTGTCCTCCAGCCGGTTCACAAAGTGACGACACCCGGCCGTTTTTTCAGCCACTGCTCAAACAGGGAACTTGCTACCATGACTATGGCGTGCCCAATGTTCACTTGGGATAATTTTCTAATTTTACATGGCCGAAGCCAATAGCAATAGTTAAAATATAAATTGAAACAAAAAAGAACCCGAACCCGAAGTCTGACCAATGGTACTCACCAGAACAGTATACCAAACGCGTAGACATCGACGGCCGCGTCGTACTCGCCGGCGAGCAGCTCGGGCGCCATGTGCACGGGCGTGCCCACCACGGAGCCCGACATGAGCGCCTCGGCCGCGCAGAAGCCCAGGTCCGACAGCGCCGCCCGGTCCGAGCTGTCCAGCAACACGTTCTTCATCTTTATGTCGCGGTGCACCAGGCCCAGGGAGTGCAGGTAGCGGATACCTAGACAAAATATGACGTAAGAAGAAACTTCTAGGTTCAGACCAAATTGCAGTCATGACGGCCTCTTCCACCAGAGGATTGCCATCTACGCAAGAAATGTAGTGCACAAGTATAAACGTAGCAACACATCTGTTGAAATCATGCGGCAAATAGCACGGCATGTCACACATGTACACCAGCTTTTTTTTTCTAATGACTAACCGGCTCGATGATTTTCTGTACTGAAAATAAGCATGGCCGATTTTTCGTTTCCAATTTTTTGAATGTGTGTCGCTATTCTAACGCTGTCTTCATTTCATCATTTGTAAGATTAAACGCGTTTCTATACGCATTTAAGCTTACAATGGCAATAATATCTAATAAACTCCCTCACTGTACTATTCACTCCCGGAGTGAATCATATAAACCTCTCACTGCGTTCGGGATTAAAATTTAGCAACCTACGTTACGTTCGGAATTCAACATGCCATCTAATACTTAAAAACAAAGCTTCGTTGGGAAGATGATGCTAAATTATCAAACATAAGTGGTTTTGATAACATGACTTATGAAAATGCGTGTACTAACTTTAGTAGATAGCGAATTTGAATATCGAATTTTGATAAATCATGCTAGCCTAATGTGAAGGAAAATGGCTTAACAAGATAGATAATGCTGGGCAGTCTTTACGAGAATCTGTATCGGAGATGTAGAATACAATAGCATACTTTTATTCGGTACAGACACAGCACAACGGTTATTTACACAAACTGTGCCGAAAGAGTGACCACCTTAGCATTTGCTGGATGTTACGACACCCACCAGCGCTGATTTTCAGTTGGCATTCCTCCTCGATGATCGTTATGATGTAGTACACAATTGGCACAACGTATTCCGGGCGGCACGGCGTACATCTTCGCTTAATTACGTCCAAAATAGAGTTTTGTAGTCAGATATTTTATGTTGTGGTGCCTGTTCTACGGCGTATAGAACCTAAAATTATTAGAATGTTTATGATGTACCTTCGACGATATCCCTGGCTATCCTCATCCTGGCGGCGAAGGAGAGTCCGGCGCGCACGGCGGCGTGCAGGTCGCGCACCTTGCGCTCCGACAGCAGCAGCACGCACGGGCCCGCGCCGCTGTGGCGCTGCACCACCGAGCCGTGCAGCCGCACGATGCGCGGGTGTGCCGGGATGCTCCTGCACGGGAATTACTCATATGGTTGGGTAGAACTAACGTGGAATTGGACCCTATACACGTTTGAACGAGTGTTTGGCCGTGGCAGACGGGGTGAGGCGCGCCGCATGGCAAAGCAACTGCCGCCGCTCAACCCACCAATATCCGTCAGATCTCGTCTAATGAAAACCTATTTTTAAACAATTCACTTTAGGCCAACGAAGTGGCAACATCGTGCCGTCGTGTCGTTGCTGCTTCATCAACAAAGTTTCATAATTTTGTATATAAGCTATGAGCAGGCGTATAATGCACACACACACCAAGCGTATAATGACGAATACGAATCTATGAAGCTACGCGTCCGTAGACAGTAGGCCTATCACATCATCACATGCACACACTTTTCTTAAACGCGCTGTTGACGCGCGTTTGTAGCGATATAGACGTCGGCGCGCTTTTATTTATTAAAGAGCTAACTACTAGGTCTTCGAAAACGTGCGTATACGACGCGTTTTAAAAACGTGGTGTGCACAGGTCCTAATCGACCCTGATACGCCTTGAAATGAATGGCAAATTCAAATCCGCTCTATTGGGTTGGCTAAGAAAATTTTCGAAAGAAATACCATGAACTGAAGGAACATAAATGGGTTTCAATCAATAAAAGTCTGACACTCCCTCTTGCTCCACTCATAATGGAAGAATTGAGTCAATGATTACCTAAATAAAAGAAAACGGAACAACTATTTATAGGTCATACAAATATTAAAAGTTCTGTGTGGAAATATTCGATATACGCAGAGCAGCAGTAAATCTCTTAACACGCGAACCCTGCAGTCTTCCATCTCGTATGTGCGTGAGATAAGTTACCTTGTATAGAAGAACTCCATGGCGAGTTCCCTGTAGTGCCTCTCGTCGGCCGGCAGCACGGACTTGACGGCCACGGGCGAGCGTCCCGCCCACGAGCCGCGCACCGCGTACACGACTCCGTATTGACCGCGACCTAACCAACACATGCTCATTATTGCAAGCTTTTATTTAAATTGCAATGTATGTTTGTTCGGGTGGAATCTTGCAACATTATTTTGAAGCAGTTAACTTCAACCGATTGAGTTGAAATTTTGTATACAAGTTTAGTTTGGATGACAATACATGGATAGCTATGTGACGTTAGTTTAAATTTTACATGGCGAGACACCTAAGATGGCGGACTAGTTTTAATGAACTTCTATAATATGGGTATCAAATGAAAGTGCTTGCTGAGTGTAACACGAAAAACAACGTTTCGTCACTCTAAATCCAATATGGCGAATTTCTAAAGGTGAATTGAGCTTTATGTTTTCTTATAATATGGAAATCAAATGAAAGGACTTGCTAAGAATGCGAATGCGAGTTAAAAAAAAAACTTAAAAAAGAAGCCTTAAAATAAATTTGCTAAAAAAAAACTTTATTTTTTCTGTTAACTTATAACGTATTACACAATTTATATGATATAAAAGTATATTTTTAAGTGGAAATCTAATACTGCCAGTTTATTTTAGTGTAACTTACATTAATGTTAGCAAAACTGCGTAAATATTTTCATATTTAAGTAAGTACAAGTATTTCCTTACCTATTTCTCGCCCTAGTTCCGGAGTGCCGTACATAAGTAAATCACACATGGATGTACTTTCGAGACACAAACGGGCGAAAGTAGGCGCGTATCTGAAAAATTAAAAGAATAAATCTTTCTTCGTAAATCGTAAGATAATTTGATTGTAAAAATTACTCGATTGCAAGACCGACTCACTTCTTCCTAATAGCTAATTTGATATCTTCTGTATGGTGCAACCGCCCCGCTAGCGCAGATTCTAGGGATGTCAGCGCAGATTGATACCTCTCGTGCGCCGTACTCAGTCTTTCTAGAATCTGAACAAAGATTATAGTGGCAATTTGCACTTTAAAATATTTGTTAGCGATGTAGTATTAGGACACTGTATCCAGAGCAAAAAACAAATGGATCAAGATAATAATAACTTATAGTCTATTCTCGTTAAGAAAATATTGACGTCATCGTTGTCACTCAACTAAGCCACGCCCCTTGACCAATCAGATCATAGTAATCTAGAAAGGCCGTTGATCAGTTGAAGTAAAACTGAATATCACAACTTAAGGTGATTGCTACGGGTTGTTCGTGGCCATTTTCCCGTTAGATGGCGCTGAAGTCAACATTTTCAGTTTTATTTAGTTTTGAGCTTAATTGGAACAATATTATGTCACAGAAATAGTAGTGCACCAATCGGACATTCCACTTCACCGAAATTCGTCAAATTAAAGCCTCAAAAGCCATTGGATTCGTCAAATTTCTAAATGTTATTATCCAACTCTGTTTATAGTATCGTTTACACACACATAGACATGAGCGACTACTTTAAAATCAAAAGCATTCAGCAAAATTAACCACTAGATGGCGTGAATTTAAAAGTTATTAGGCTGGACTCTAGTAGAAATTAAAATTGTCTGGGGGTAAGTTTATTCTAGCGCCACCCGTTACAATTATATTATGAAATAAAAGGAATTATGATTATATAATAAAAGGTGGTATTTCTGGTATTAACTATTTAATTGATTTATTATTTTAGGAATCAAATGAATGTCAAGAATGCAATATATATGATAGTTTTATTATATTACCCAAATACATTATTTAAAAAAACATATATACCAACTAACAACAATTACAAGATACTTATAGTGACAATTATGTCTTGCTTGATACACAACTGTTTACTAAAAAACAATCTTTTTCAAAATATTTAGTCCCAATGTAAGTTTGAAGTAATTCAAGGTATATTTATTTACAATAATTCCACACCAATACAAGACAAGTGCAAGAAATTATAAATCATAACAAGACAACAAATTTAAAACACAAATTAGAGAGAGAGAGACAAGGTGGAAAATATTTGATAGTATCTGAGCATCCATAATCACATATAACTAACAAATGGTTATACATATCTGTATTGTTTTGATTGTAAAGGAAATAAAAAAAGCAAGTTCTTTTTTGGTTTTTCAGAAACCTGAAAAAAGGGTCAATGTATTCATCACATTACGAACATTATGTTCATCACAATGAGCACACCATTTCAGGTTTCTGGTAACCAAATATGATTGCAAACATTGATAATGTAGATTCTAAACAAACTACTATAAAAGTACAATTGAAACAAAAATCAATTGATGTGTTGTTTTCACTCTTCCTTTTCTGATGTTCTTGATTTTCTTGTCCAAAAACCACCGCTACACAGCTGCTGCAAAAGAAAATTACTATATTTAGTGTGTAACTTTTGATGTGGATGTTGAAAAACAATTTCCTACGAGAAAAAATGGAAAATATGAAATAAATCTTCTTAGTCGTACACTCTTGACAGAGTGACCGTGGTCATGTCTCGGTGGAGTCCCGCACCACCATGCAGCTCTGTGTTTGGCGGCTTTGGAGCCTTCATTTACGCTGTAGTGTGTCATGAAGTAAATAGAAAAGTAATAATTTAGTGTACCTTTCATATCTATACATTTCGCATTTTTTTGGAAATGTGTTTCTGGGCTCTGTGTGGTCTGCTTTTTCCATGCAGTCTCATGCCATTTGTGTCCAGTAGCAAGCGATAGCCCTGAAAACAAAACATAATTTTACTAGAAAATATTAAAAAATATATAGAAATTATATGTTATGTACAATATAAATATAAAGAAACAGTTCTGATACATTTATTTTTGGTTCCAATCTACTAGAAAATTAAACGTTTGTACTGTTTACCTGCCACATGAACACGTCGCTGATACGATCCCCCTTTACCTAAACTAATTTGTTTTCCGCAGGTGAATTTATTTATTACGCTCAAAGTTTTCTGCCACATTTGTTGTTTCATTTGACAAACGAACTGCCTTCAATACAATTTTTCATTGGCGGCATAAATCAGAGCCCACACTGGAGCATCCTTTTTAGATCCTCTACGAGGTTTTCTTCCTCCTTTTCACTTCCATTGACATTGCAGTAGTAGTCCTTGCAGTTTCCATGTACATGAAGTGGGCCATTTCTCAAATCTGCAGCCATAACAGTTATCACTGCTATACATTATGATTTTCTATGCCACTAAGGTAACTTTCATTACTTTTGGTTTCAAAATCTTTCTCCCACAAAGTGGAAGCCTAGTGTTGGCCAAAATCTGAAAGTGTACAAATATAAATATAGAATATGATTCCATAATTTTGTGTTCACAAACATGTAAATTCACATACACAAGACATACAAAAATTTGTTCCTTGGGGGTTTGAACCTGCGATACGCAGCGCAGCAGTCAATAGCTCAACCACTCAAATTCAACATTGCATAATTGTTGGTTATACCTACATTGTTTTGACAATAAATACAATTTGTGTTTAGTAATAATTTATCTTACCATGCCAGATGATGAATCAAAGTTATTCCCGTATGATCTCTTCAACCATCCTCCATCCACATATACAGTAATAAATGGAACACCGTCTGAAGACACATGACCTTTTTAATTATTCTTTCTTGTTCACCAGCTTAATTTCCTCTGTCAAATGTTCTAACCAAACATTGCCTAACTTTTTTTCAACACGCTGAAATGTATTAGGTGACATTGTTGGAATATCCATCAGACTTGTTATATGAGCAAATGCAGTATTTACTTTGTCTTTGCTATCTGTGCGCTGTTACCACGATTTTCCACACATACTGCATTTGATGCACTTCGAAATCCATCACGTCTTTCATTGACAAATTCAATTTGTGAAGATTCACAGATATTTCGGTGTCTTTCCATATGGAAGGCCCACTCAATAACATGTCTAAGGTCCATGTAGTCGTTTCAATGCACTTTTCGATTGTTTAGACGATTTACGGACGCCTGAATATAGGTTTGATACGCTAGTTTTTCGTAGCCAACACACACACATAGCTTCTAGACGTAAGCCGAATCTGAAATACACAAAATCAAATGATATACAAGCCAATAGTTACTTTTATAAACTCGGAATTCGAATAAAATTGAATGTAATCATAAAACAACCAGATAGATCGCTTCGAAATGCAGTTGCAGTTGGTTGCAGTTATGCAAAATAATGCAAGTCCATGCAAGTCCAAATATCCACAGATAATACAGAATATTACAAACTGAGACGTTCCAAATTACGGTCGAGATTACACTAGCATTTTTAGAAAAATATAGCTGTAAGATTTTACTTACCTAAATAATTTTGATATCATATTGATTGACAATCAAAAAAATAATATCTAGTCAACAAATCCCTGACGGTTATTCTGCAGGGATTAATCTAAATATAAAACAGAATTTCATAAATAATAAATCATATTACATAATTATACATTTTGATGTAAAAGTAACGGAATGCACGCAACCATACAAAACAAACGAGATTGCAGTAAACTAATGTTTGTTTGTTCGTCTAATATTAATTGTCCATCGAAATAGTTATTATTTGTATTACTAATGTAAAAAAGTAATATGACAGGAAATACAATATATATATATATATATATATATATATATATATGTATAGCGACTTAAAAATTTTGTTTACTTGATATTATTATAACTGAACAATATCAATCGGTAATTTCTATCTATTATGAGAAGATTTTAGTTTGTTATAGCCAGCTAAACTCACGGGCCGTCTTGCTAACACCACCGAAAGACTACTTTTATTTTAAAATAAAATTGCTAAGCAATCTATACTACAATACCTTGCAATTATTATAATGAAATACATACAAGAAAATAATATTATTTCAAATCAATGAAAATGCATACAATTTAAAATATACAAGCAATTCCGCGCGTAAAACCTATCACTGCATTAGCTAGCCTAGTTTCAAAAATCATGTCAATCGAATGATCAAATTGAAATAAGTCTGGCAACGCGTTTTCTTAGAAATTCCGACGTAACATCTAAGGTCAAAGGGTCACGTAAGAAGAACGGCAACATCGCGCGTCGCGTTTTACGTATGACGAATATAACACGTTGCCAGGAACAATAATCATAACTAATGCTAACAATTTTTTGATAACAACAATGTTTTATGTTTTCGTCTAGGATAGTTAGTTTTACGTTATTATAATGTTTTTTTTAATGAAATCCATTATTATAAATTTAGTAATGATTTTTGAAATTTATATTATCGGTTGCACGCCATCTAGCGTTAAATATTATAACCTATCGCAGTCATGGCCGTTTGTTTGGTTGTCACATCGCACTCACACTAGTAAACACAATGTCAAATTTTGCCCGGTTTTCATGACTGTTTTTCTCAATATATAACGCAAATTATTTACCAAAAAAGTCGAACGCGCCACCGTTTTATTGTAGAAAAGTGATAAAGTGATTCGTTTTGAGAAAAAAGTGTCTATGTACGGAGTATCTCGCAACGATAAAATGTATGAACAGGCCAGCGGAACAATCACCTTAAGGGTTAACTCTAACCTGTGCAGATATGAGCCTCGCTAATCTGTGCGGAGACAGTTGATGCAAGGCCGTGGAGGCCACTCGCCGCCTCCACAGCGGGCTCAGTACACAACACGCTTCATTTTCTTCACCACCGACTAGTCGGAGCCTGAAACAAACAAGATTATTAAACACTTCTAGCATGGCTAGTGCATTTTCCATCAACATCAGCCTTCAGAAGTCCATGGCTGGACAAAAGCCTGATTAATTGCATACCATTAAACATTCATCATCTACTCCGGTCACCAGGAGTCATTTTGTCATCCTATGTAACACATGTGATATAGCAATAAAGAATTGAAATTGAAATTGATGTCATGCGGTGTTCCGCAGGGATTGGTACTAAAACCACCCCTGTGGAACACCGGGTACGACTACGTGCTGCGCGGCGATTTCCCTGACGGGGTCAGTGTGGTCTGCTACGGTTCTAGCGCAGGGAGAGTCGTTCCGGGCGGCGGTCGATCTAGCGACACGCGGGGTTGCGATAGTCGTCGATAAGATCCAGCAGTTGGGACTTAAGGTGGCGCTGTACAAGTTCGAGGCCATGTGTTTTCACGGCCCTCGGAATGCGTCACCATCGGATTCCCAATTAAAGGTAGGAAAAGTTCACATCGGCGTCGGATCGACGATGAAGTACCTGGATCTCGTCCTCGACAGCTTGTGGAATTTCAAGGAGCACTTTTGAGGTCTGGCTCCCAAACTGACCCTCACTGGGGCTGCTCTCAAGCGGTTCCTACCCAACCTGGGGAGTCTAATTTCAGCGGGATCTCATGATGAAATGGCGACAGCGACTATCGCACCCCAGTGCTGGCCACGCCACAATTATGGCGGTAAGTTACCTCTTTGAGACGTGGCTAGAAAGACCTCACAGCGTCCTCACCTGCATGACGCAGGTTCTCACCGAACACGGTAAGTTCAGGAAATACCTGCACCGGACTCTAGGCATCTGGAAGGAAGGACTTACTTGTGTAGCAGCCTCCTCAGTGACTCCAGCAGAGAGCTGAGCACCGGGAAGGTGGCGCAGGGCGACAGGTCCACCTGGCGCGCCACCGACAGCAGCTGGCGCATGGCCTCGCTGGCCGGCCGCCCACCCAGCTCCTGGCGGCATGACGACTCCAGGGACTCTAGACATCTGAAAGGGACAGAACATCACACACATGTCAAAGTTTTGATAGCAAAGGGCGGACCGCATGTTTTTTCATCCGATCCGTAACCTTCAGGACCGGTCTGTAATCTTCGGAAGCAATCATGTATGAGAATAAGAATACCGCGTTTCTAGTATGGTGAACGCGTAAAAACCAGACGTTCGGAAATCCCTTTTTTGAAGTGAATAGGACAAACATTCATTCTCACAGGTAGTCAGTTTAGCTTTTGCCTCGATGTAAGTGCCGAAATTGCCAGACCAGACTGGCATTTTCGCCCCGATAGGACCAGTTGAAGCATTCAACCAAGCCTCTCCGAAAAGACTGGATATTTGACCCCCTAGTTCATGTTCACAGCAACAGTGCTGTTGTCAGCATACCCAAAGGTACCCGGGTAATGTAGTTCATTTATGTGCAGCAAAAAAAGTGCTGCCGAGACTATCGACACCTGAGGGACCTCAACATTCCCTCCCCAGTAGACCGATTTTGACGAAAAACGTATTGCCAGTCACTGAGGATGTCATTAGCTTCTAGGTATGCCAGAAGCTTCCTGTTAAACACCCGTTCCATACTCTTACAGAGGATGGATGTGGATGTAATAGAGACGGATTGGTAGTTTGTAGGGTCAGCCCGATTGCCCTTCTTGTGTACAGGTTGTTTGTTAGCTTGCTTCCAAGTTAACGGCACTTTTCTAGTCTCATACACAATGCAGGTGCACAAGTTTAAAGAAAGGCTGCTGGTATCCCGTCGGGGCTACTGGTTTTGTTCCCGTCGAGCTTACGCGACGACCCTACGAACGTCCTGGTTTAAGCAGTGGCGGACGCGACGGACGGTAGAAATTCGATTTAACCGACTTAGCTAGGGATCAAAACGCTTTACTGCCAGTGGGGTATGTAGCAAAGTTTGTTCCCAAATCGGTTAATGTGGAGATTAGAGACACCGAGACCTCCGCAACACCTTGCAGAACTTGGCATCCTTGTTAAAGGCCTTCTTAAGAGTCACGTCGCTATTGCTTTGCACATACAAGTGTTGGTCCAATTTCGGTATGCCGTGTGCTTAATCGCATAACCTTCAGGCACACACTAAAAGGATGACATCATCAGGGAACTAGTCTGAAGACACCAGAAACTACCTTGAAAACTGCAACTTGCATATATTTTTCTATCTACACTAAATGGTCTTTAAATCAAGAGTGAATAGGTTACTTCTAGGCAAGCGTGCTCTATCGTCGGCCACATCATCACTTACCATCAGGTGAGATAGTGGTCAAACGCGAGCCTATTAATAATAAAAAAAGGTAGTTTGCTTTTTTGTTTGTAGGAGGTAATCTCTCGAAATACTGGCCAGATTGCTAAAATTTTTTCACCGGTAGAAAACTGCTTTGTTCCTGGGTGACATAGGCTATATTTTATGAAAGCGGGCGAAGCCGTAGGCAAAAACTAGTTCTGAATAAAATGACACTTACCTCTGTAACGTTCCGAAATAAGTGTCCTTGAGGCAATCAACAAATTTCGCTAACTTCAAACTGATCTTCTGACTCAGTTTGGCGAAAACTGAAACAAGGAGAGTTATATCAGATTTTAATGATAAATGATAAGAAAAGAGGGATGGAGCAGAGTTCAGTTTAGGTCGTCAAATGGATCGCGTTAAGAGCTCGTGGTAGGGGCCTCTGTTACAAACCCCCAAACTTATCGAACCGTCACAACCCAACCTGAGTGGCTACGCTATCATACCTGTCTGCTGGACATCCAAGGAGGCTTGCTTGTTGGAGATGTTGACACTGTTGGTGCAGGTGGTGGCGCTGCCGCTGCTGTGCAGCTGCCCGTGCCAGCTCCCCCTGGCGGTGGAGAGCGAGAACATCTCGGACTCATTCTCCACGCGAATGTTGTTGAATTGGGGCGAGTCTTCGTCTGGGGGTTGGGGGGACTGGAAATAGAAATAACAGTTTTTCCACTCAACAATTATTGTGTACAGCACGAGAATCTGCTTGACTGTTGCTAGGTCGTTAAAGAATATCGCTTATCAAGTAACGCAAGTCGTATCTGTACTGTATCGCTCTCAAAACACAACTCTCTATCTTCTGGTCGGGGAAATCGCTTTTATATGCCGGGCGGGCCAGGCAATATCCTAGAAAGAAACGTTTCAAATGCCACTCTAAAACAACATTGTTTCGCAGGTATAAATTAAAAAAAAAATACATTTTCTAGAAGCTCGCAACTTCATGCAAATATTTATTTAAAACATGGAGGACTTACAGCTAATAAAACTAGACAAAAAAGGAAACTATAATCATAGGAGAGCCAATCAAAAGTCCTCACCATCCATCCATCCATTCTAAAGCGTAAGACGGAGGTATACATTCCTTTATCAACCAACAACAATGAAGGTACTCTCGGTGAACTTTCATCGCTTCTAGAGCTTGATATGGATTCAAAAACTTTCACTGAGCAATGCGTTTTAATTATTTATCGCTACTGTTGATTTCGGTGAAGATATGACTTGTTTAAAATTTCACGGCGTAACAATATACATAAATAATACCAGCGCAAAACGGCCATCACTCAGCAGGGACTGTATTCCGACTGCTTCATGACTCCTTTTTTTTTCTAACCGTTGCTGTCCCACTGCTGGGCAAAGGCCTCCCCCAAGTCTTTCCAAACTTTCTTCTTCTGCGCCGTCTCAAACCAGTCCTTGCGGTATGCGTCCAGAACATCCCGCCACCTCTTTCTAGGCCGACCTCGACGGCGCTTTACTTCAGTAGGGACCCACTGTGTGGCGACGCTCGCCCAGCGATCCCTATGCATGGGGCTGACATGACCCGCCCATTCCCATTTGAGCCTGGCAGCCTTTTTGCCCACGTCTATGATACCTGTTATGGAGCGCAATGTGTCTTTTCGTATTCGGTCTGTTCTTTTTACGCCCAAAATGCTGCGCTCCATAGCTCTCTGGCAAACCCCAAGGCGAAACTTTTGTAGTTCGATGAGAGACCAGGTCTGAGCACCGTAGGTTAGGATGGGCAGGATACACATGTCGATGAGCTTGCGCTTCAAGCAGATCGGTAGATCACCCTTCATTAGCGTCTTCATGGACCAGTAGCTTTTCCAGGCGTTCTGGATTCGCCGATCGATCTCCTTTTCCTGTCGGTTTTCGAAAGATACTAACTGGCCCAAGTAGATATACTCATCGACATAATGTATTTCCTGCGCATCTACCTCGACCCTACATTTGATGCTGTAAATCATCACCTTTGTTTTGGACCGGTTCATTGCAAGTCCCACCTTGAGGCTAGCCGTGCTCAGTTCTTGGAGCATTGATTGTAGCTCCTGAGCCGCTTCATGACTCTAAAAAAAAATTATAACTCACCTTAACTTTTGCATAAGACTCGGCAAAGCTCTCATCATTGGTCCTGATGATTTCGTAGTCATCGAAGTTGTAACTGTCATAGGACACCGCCTCCTCACCGTCAGACGGTAGGTCAGCTCCGCGTACACGCAGCGACAGCGCGTCGGGTGAGCTGCGCGAGCGTGACGACGAGTAGAAGATGGAGTTCGACACTATGAAGCGCGGATCTTGGTGCCACGGGAGGTCTGCGGACCGAAACCAATTATACAGTCAGATTGTTCTGAATGCATGGGATGTTTCCACATTATCTGCCGAATACACTTTCACAGAAAAATTATTACGTGATACTTGCATAGAACCTCTCCCCAATGTGAGATTCGATTTAAAAAAATGTCACATTCGCGTACAAAACAGAGAATTTTGGAAGAGGAGGAGGCTTATTGCTCAGCAGTGAGACTCAAACTACTAAACTAATTATGCTCACCATCCACACTCCAATCCATATGATTAACTTCAGCCCTCATCTCCTCCAACACTTCCTGCATGATCTTCAACAACTCTCGCTTCTTGTCGCCTTCTGAGAACTTCTCGTTTATCGTCTGTGGGAAGAACGAAATGTCGTCAAATTAGAGGTGTATTTGACAGACAGTGATGCAAATGCGCACTAAAAATATGAATGCAATGAAGAAAGAAATAGAGTTTATTTAAGAGAAACATGGTACATAGCTTAAAAAACAAAACGATAACAAATAAAAACAACTCTCTGTGTCTTAGCTTTGAAAATCCAACAGTTATTTACGGTACAAAGGGGTTATGTTATGATTTTAGCCAGGTGTAGTTTTCGTTAATTGCCGTTTTATGGTTTGCCTTATACAACACTGGGTAAAATTTAATTTAAACATGTCAATGAATTACGGATGTGTCGGTGAAGACAATAGTACGAAAGCCAGCTTTAGAATGAGACGTCAGCGGATACGTCACACCATTGATTTTTTTTTTTTCGTTGGGTAAAAATCATCTAAATGACATCCCCCGCCCTTGAGCGGAGCGAGAGATAGTGTCGGACTCTTATTGTCTAAAAATCCGCCCGCTCCTTCTTGCCTTTCTTACTAGGGCCGAACTACCTTTCCGAAACACATCCAAGCCCCAGTAGGCATCGACAAAGCTGGGGCCCTTACGATTGTTGACGATTCCTTCCACCACCGTCGACGACTTGGGTTGTCACACCGCTTGACAGAATCTAGGCTGCAGTTCTCAGGAGCCGAACGGTCAAAAGTTCCGACTGCAGGGACGCTTGGGCTCTTTTCTCTGTCGGCAGCCTTTTGAGCAGCATCTAGTCTTGGGACTGTCTCTCGGCTCGTTGTGAATTGAATATCTAACGTCTACCTCATAAAAAAATTGCTGAGATAGTGTGTTTATAGGTCGTTCATCACACATTAAAAAAAAAATCGATCGGCATCCTGAACCAAGAAATATATCTATTTTCTCACCTCATACAGCTGCTGTTCCTGCCTGGCCACGTACTGTATCTTCTTGGGCACGACCTGCAGCTCGCGCGCCATATCGAACGACGCCAGGATGAACTGCTGCAGCAGCTTCACGTGCACCTGCCATCATACCAATTACAATTATAAGTGCACTAGTTCTGGAGAATTTCCGATGTGAGTTGCAGCTAAGCCTGTGGCGGCGAGCAGAAAGAACAAAAGTATGCACGAGACGCCGTTCATAGTGCTGCGCGCCCTCTTACCGATGTCGCCACGCTCACCGTTAAGACCGAGTTTGTGACCTGGCCGTAAGAGGGTAAAGTTTTGTACAAGCCTTTCATTTATGACGCAGGCTAGCATTAAAAGTGGATTTTCCAAAATTCTCCCTCTAATGGAATGAAACGGGGGTGCAAAGTTTGTATAGAGAATCCTCCTTTCACATAAGCGAAGCCGCTGGCAGAAGCTGGTAACGTAATAAAAAATCACAATGTACAAATACTGGCATTGATCTTGAGCGCTCGGCGTCAGAGTGGGAATCGCTTTGCGCCTTCCATACATCGGCAAGTCAATCGTCGTAGGGAGGTACGTTCTGCAAGCGCAATGAACGAATCAAGACTGGCGTCTATGACACAATGCGCGGCGACCCAATCACTGACGCTCCCCGCTCCCGCATCTCACGTCACACCACTAAAGAGACCCGATATTTGACTTCTGCGCATCTTGAAGCCAGCGCTAAATATCCGTGCCCGTATTTGTTTAGGTGGCGATATCATCCAATGACATCTCCTGCCCAAGAGCGCATCGGGAGGGCGTGTCAGACTTTTACTAACTAAAACCTTCTCCGTATGTTCTGGTATGCGCCAGATAACCATGAAATAACGGTCATTGACCCACCTATATTTGTTGACATTCTTAATTTAAAAAACGGAATTAAAGACAAAGCTGTCTTCAATCGACATGTATCGTGATCCTCTACATGACCTAGTAATGAAAAGCAATTCATTGTTTGTTTTTCGGATACTTACGCAAAGATATTAGGATATTCCACGGTCATCTAGTGCCTTCTATAGTTCATTAAATTTGTTGTCATTCATTCCAGGGTCGGGTTTTCCTTTCAAAAGCAAACTTATGGCCCCAGTAAGCTTCGACCTTTTTTATGGTGGAAAAAAATCATCCAATGACAACCCCCGCTCTTGGGCGGAACGGGAGATAGTGTCGGACTATTACTGACTAAAAGCCCACCCCGTTCCTTCTAGCCTTCATACCGGGGTTCGAGTTTTGTTTCGGATAACCCTGGCCCCAGTAGGCTTCGACCCGGCTGCTGCTGCTGACAACTCGTTGAGGCGCGCGGTTACAGTGCGCACCGTCGACGACTTAGGCTTGGTCCGGACAGTTACAGGACGGCCGGACAGCGAGCTAGTAAGCTTCGACCCTGCTGGGGCCCTACGGAAACCAGATGTATTATGGACTTTAACCCAAAACTTACCTCACTCAACTTCGTACAATACTCCAGCAAGTAAGTCATGAGGCAGTCGGCCGCAAACTTAACGACGGAGCCGAGCAGCCCAGCTCTCGTGTTGACGGTTGCGTCGCGCTTGGCCGGCGCGCTGTCGGGCGCCTGCAGCGCGGCGCTGTTGGCGAATGGAGCGGGAACCTTGTGCTCGGCTGTGCGCACGAGGTCGGAATCGTCGAGAAGTAGGCATTGGCTTTTGACGTGGTGCTTTTGAGGAGGTGGCGCTGAAATAAAGAATGTATGGGGTAAGATAGAAAAAAAAAATATGATCATTTGAATTTGAAAGATAATGTCTATTATTAGATTAAGTGTGATTATGGGATATAAATAAATAAATCAATGACTGAATGCTCAATGCAAATTAGTTTAATTATTTTGGGTGTGAACAATATATTTTACAAGAAGACAAGTGTCAAATAGGAGTGTCATATTTTTCCTTTAATTTAAGAAGCTTGCAAGGATTTATCTCCAACATTAAGGACATATATTATATGTAACAATTAGAACAAGTTACAAAATAAACCATATCTAGATCGATCAAGTCGTGTTGTTGATAATCTCCCGATCGAACCCTTATAAATGTGAGATTATTTTCATTAAAGTTATAACGGTAAAATATGTAATTTTTTTTTTCGTATTATTGTCCTCTAAAGTAAAAAATCGATAACTCAAAGTGAAAGTGAGTTTTAAAAAAAAATATGGGGAGACGTGCGAGTGGCGTATGACGGTGTTTTGTGTCGACATCAGAGAAGAGTAACCATGGAGTTTCTTGCCGGTTCTTCTCCATAGGATACGACTAATTGGAACCGTGCACGAGCTTCTGACGTTATATAAGAGCCCATGTAGCATAGTCAGCCTATAATATTCCCACTGCTGGGACTCAGGCCTCCTCTCTAGGAGAGGGAATGGGCCATAATCCACTACGTGGGCCCAGTGCGGATTGGTGGATGTCACATGTCTACGAACTTTTGGTTCTAAGACATTCCGATTTCCTCACGATGTTATCCTTCACCGTTTTGAGAACAGTGGCGATGAAAAACCGTTATGCTATGTGTGTACCGAACAAAAGTATTTCTATTCTAAATAAATTACACAAAGTAATGCGCCTGGCTGGTGTACTGCACATGTAGACATATGAGATATAAAAACTTTGAATTTTAGTTCAGTATATAAGTCTGTTTGTCACTATATTTTTGCCTCTTCACAAAACTTAAGGCCAAAAAATACTGTAAATGTTCGTTTATACTCACACATCATCTCCCACTGGTCCATCAGCTCGTTCATGAAGGCGGTTTGCTCTTCAAGCAGTCTTTTGTCCTCTCCTTTGTGTTTCTGTTGATCTTGGTTTTGTCTCGAACTGAATAAAAAAGATCGCATAGTATTGACTTTGCAAAAACCAAGTCGTAATGAAGTCGGCTAGGGCCGACGCCTGCAAACGCTACGGGACTGTTCCTAAAAGTTAATGTGACCTAGAGCGCAAATGGCAGCTGAAAGTTAATGTGACCTAGAGCGCAAATGGCAGCTAAAAGTTATTGTGACCTAGAGCGCAAATGGCAGCTAAAAGTTAATGTGACCTAGAGCGCAAATAGCAGGTAAAAGTTAATGTGACCTAGAGCGCAAATGGCAGCTGAAATAGCTCGGGTGGGTCAAGCAGTTTTTTTTTTTAAGATGGGAACGCGAAACCTATACTTCTTCAGTTGTCCTTTGAGTCCCAGGACAACTGAAGGAGTCCACGAGTACCCTTTTTTTTTATAATGGATAGGCTCGCGTTTGACCACAATCTCACCTGATGGTAAGCGATGATGTGGCCGACGATGGAGCACGCTTACCTAGAAGCAATCTATTCACTCTTGACTTAAAGACCCCTAGGTTATAGCTATCAGGAAACAGACTACGGCAGGGAATTCCATTCCTTAACTGTACGCATAATGAATGTACTCCCAAAACGCTTTGTACGTATAGGTGGGATGTCCACCATGTACCGGTGGTGCAACGCCGTACGTCTTGTGGTCCGATGATGCAACGGACTCCTCATCAGAAATCGACCCTTGGCCTCAGTAGTCAGCAGCCCTGCTGTAAGAGCCCAGCAGTTTTGCTGACATCTCTCTGAGGCGAGCGTGGGACACTACGCGCCGTTGTTGACTCGGACTTTGTACGGACAGTTGCCGGACGGTGGGACAGCGAGCTACCCATTGCTCGTCGCCCACGCCTGCCGTGACAGGTAGTCGGGTTCGGGGTCTCGGCAGCTGGGGCGTGAGGATGTTACTCTCTCTCGCTCCAACCAGAAAGGGAGGAGTTATTTTGATGATCTCCACTACTCCTCTAAAACGCCGCGCGTTCAGGCTAGAGTCGATATTTGTGTACATTTGTTTTGTTTTATTTTTTCGGACATAGCCCTTCCTCAAGTGCCGCTACTACGATTCTCGCAGCTTCGCACAAGGTGGACTGTTGGCCAATATTGATCTAATATTAGTAAGGTGTATTGTACGAATATTGACCCAATATTGGTAAGATTGATTGTACCTTTATTGAACCAATTTGCTAAGATGGATTGTACCATTATTGATCCAATATTGGTAAGATGGATTGTACTTTTATTGATCCAACATTGGTTAGGTGAATAATACAATTAATGATTAAATATTGGTAAGGTGGATTGTACCATTATTGATCCAATATTAGTAAGGTGGATTGTTGATTGTTGGTATAATAGTTTTACTGACCTAAATATCCACTTCAAAGCTTCCACATTGATCCTCTTCTCGGGCCTCTTGGTCTCTTCTGCGGCGTCTTCTGTTCGGTTCATGTCTTCGCTGTTCGAGAAGAGAACGAACAGCACTTGTGAGTTGGGGTTGATCTCCTTTATTTGATGGAGGTCTAGGCAGTTCTGTAGAAGAAATTGTGCAGAATTTTAGAGAATAATTCTACCAGAGGAACTGGCCCGCCATGGCCGGGGACTGACGTGTGTGGAAAAGGTAGTAGGAGGCCTTCACTCAGCAGTGGGACATAAATGGGCTAACTATTAACGTTGCTTGCTCCGGTTTAGGGTGTCTTATGTATGTCAGTTTTCATGTTTGTGAACTGAAGAACACAGGTGTGGTTTTAGTCAGTAAAAGTCTGACACGCCTTCCCGCTCCGGCCAGTGCAGGCGAAGTCACAGGACGATTTCCACCGTTAAAAAAACCTACGATGCAGGAGTTATTTCTAGTATAGGGCAAAACATCCATAAAAGAAATGCAAAAAATCCTACTCCAGAACTTATAGTTTCATCCAAAACCGTTTAGCCGTTCAAGCGTGAATAAGTAACAAACACACATTTACTTCTCACCTTTATAATAGAAGTGTGATACTCACCTCACCAGAAAACACAGCAGGCTCTCTACTCCCATTCCACACTCTCTTCACTTCACTTTTATCCCCATCGCCACTTTCCCCACCATCTCCACTATTGCCCCCACTCGCCATGGAGTACAAATTGAACGTATTCCAAAAATCTTCCTCACTTCTAGACGTAGTCATAACATTTCCTGAAATATTTTCACTAAAAACATTCTTCCCAATTTTGTCCACAGCAAAGAGGTATACGGGGTTAAAAGTCTTCAATATACTATCTCTTTTTGAGTATAGGTCTGCATGGAGCTTCTTTAAGGTATGGTGGCTGGCTCCTCCAGGGTCTACGTCCAGGTCAGGAGGCAGGATGATTCGTAGTCCATCGCTTAGGAATTGGTTGTTAATTTCAACTTCTAGGATTGTTGTGAGATCAGTCTTATCTTGTCTTATGAGGTCCTGAAAAGTTCAAGAAAACATGTTGTTAGAAGATCGACATAAGCGTAAAATCATGGCTGCATTTATTGACTGCGGTATAGTTCGAAAGAGTCGCCATGATTTTATTTTTTAAGGTGGGAATATCATCCAATTACATCTCTCGCTCTTGGGCGGAGCGCGAAGGTGTGACAGAGTTTTACAGACTAAAAACTCACTCTTCGTCCTTCGTTGTCTTTCATACTAGGACCAAGTTTTCCTTTCAGAAACCAACCCTTGACCCCAGTAGGCTTCGATCTTGCAGGGCCCCTACGGTTTGCTGACATCTCTTTGAGGCGCGCGTGGAACAGTATGAGCTGTTGACGACTTGGGTTCGTTCCGGACGGTTACCGGACGGTCGGACGGCGAGCTTCCCATTGCTCGCCGTCCGCAAGCCCGTTTCATGGTCCTGGAATTCAAAGGGCAACTGAAGGAAGACGGGTGGTTTTTAGTCAGTGAAAGTCTGAACCCCTCACGCACCACCCAAAGCGGGAGAATTCATTTGATGATTTCCTTTTGCAAGTGCGACGACAACTTTTTCGAACAATTCGCAGGCTTGGATCATATATTCTAAAGTCCTATCCTAGTGTCTATGGTTACTTTATGGAGCCCAATAATGATATATATTTCCTGCGTTTTTTTCTGATACAGTCTTTTCTGTTGATGACGGACAAGACGATAGTGCACACTATTGTCTACATTTCTTTTTAATTTCTCCTTTCGCAGGTCTGCTGGAAGAAATTTCTTTGGAAATAAGCAGTACCTTTGTACTAATGCTTCTTATGTATTATCTTTTTCTATTATTTTTGTGTGTACATAAATAGTTAAATAAATAGTGGTGTGACATTCACGGGTCACACTTAGCCAGAAACCGCGCAAGACAGAGAAGATATATAGGATAAGAAGAAAATCCCATAGTGAGACACAAATTGGTTAGTGAAAGAAAATTGTGTGATTGTTGTGATGCATGATTGTTGTGATATGTGATTGTTGTGTTGTGTGATTTAGTTATTGATGTTACCTCAACAGGCAGCGTATCCCAGGGCCTCTTGTTGCACTCCAGCTCCTCCACCAGCTCGAACTCCGAGTTGCCAAGCGTTAAGTGCACCTGCCGCTGGTTGCTGCTGCCGTATTGGATGCGGACCTGAGGAACAGATATAGAGGGTAAAGAAAGAAAAATGGTATTTATACGTAAATAATGATACATGTCATAAAAAAAAAAAAACGCTTAACACTTAGGCGGATTTAATGCAACAAGGCTCTAGCAATAAATTTATAAGAAGACTACATTGGTGGGTGTGCCAGATTCTTGAATTTATTTTAAGGTACGTTGTACAAAGGCCATAAATAAAATAATAATAAAAAAACAAATAATTGATTTATGAGCATATAAATAACTGTTTTTGCAGTATAAAACCAGTAACTTTGTAATAACACGCTTCTAAAAAGTTAATTCTCTCACTCAATTAGAGGTGAGAGTACCTTCACCTCTAACAACCAGTCAATGTGAGGCACGCTTGGGAGCGGCCTTAGTATTTCAGCGTGAATGACTCTCCCATTGCTGCCCCAGCAGAAAGTGTAACTAGAGCGCTCGGGTAGCGCTCAACCGTCGATAAGAAATGCGCACAATGGCAACCAAGGTTACTGACAAAGTCTAAATAAATAATGTTTGAAGAACGCTTGGTCGATGGAGCCGAAAGGTACAGGAGTGGCGACCGCGTAACGAAAGACAAAGCGTTGAAAGGCTTCCAACGAGGCGATCTAACAAACTAGTGAAGGCAAAGGGAAACTGCTGGACACGAGATGCACAAAACTCTTCAAGGAGGTTTTTCTTCAGCCCAAGATTGTCTTCAACTAAAGTGGTTGGCTCACCCATCGACATCCTCTGGGCAGTGGATCAGGCAGCAGCTGATGCCCCAGCAGACAGTGCAACAAGCGAGCTCGGGCAGATGGAGACGTGCCCAGGATGACCAGCGCCGTCGAGCGGAGAGAATGTGCCCCTACCTCTTGAACTGCTGTGAATACTTGTGGATCTGGAAGAAGAGATGTTGTTTTTTAGAAGTTTTGAAGCGAATCAGATTTTAAAAGTGTCAGAATAGAAAATTAGTTCTTAATTCTATTGTACACAAAGATATAACATATGGAGATACAGACATATACACATACAAAGGTGAGCTTAACTCAGCAATGAGTTTTCTTCCAGCAAACCTTTGAGCAACAGAGACAGAACATCTTCGAGGGTAGGATCCACCCGGAGGACACGGTAGAGCATACAATCGCGGTGTGCCCTGCTTGGGCGGAGCATCGCCGTGCTCTCGTGGGGGTGATCGGCGGCGGAGACCTCTCGCGCCGGGCCTTGGTCGAGGCCATGGTCCGGAGCGAGGAGGAGTGGCAGGCGGTCGCCGACTTCTGCGAAGCAGTAATGCTCGCTAAGGAGGAAGCCGACCGCATCAGGCAACGGCGCTCTCGCCGCCGCCGCCGGGATTCCGATCCCGATTTCCAGCCACCGTAGGCGCGGGCTTGCGGACAGCGAGCAATGGGTAGCTCGCTGTCCGGCCGTCCAGTAACCGTCCGGACCAAGTCCAAGTCGTCGACGGCGCGCGCTGTTCACGCGCGCCTCAAGGAGTTGTCAGCAACAGCAGGGGCCCAGCCGGGTCGAAGCCTACTGGGGCCAGGGTTATCCGAAAGGGCGCGCGAGCCCCGGTATGAAGGCTTGAAGGAACGGGATGGGTTTTTTAGTCAGTAAGAGTCTGACACTATCTCCCGCTCCGCCCAAGAGCGGGGGTTGTCATATGATGATTTTTCCCATCGAAGAAAAAAAAAATGTAGGATCCAGTGCATAATATAAACCTTTATAACTATGTCTAATATTAAAGCAAAGTATTTGTTAGGGCTGCGAAATTGTTAACAGTTGACGTTAGATCTTCGAAATGTACTTTCTCTCACTCCGCCCAAATCGGCAGAAGATATTTGATGGGTACGAACCTCAAAAAAAAAAGTGGTAGAGTGAATGTGTGCCTTTGAATATCATTTCGGACTGTTGTATTTGACCTTATCGGGCGGAGAACTCTAATATCGCAATATAAGATTTGTGTGACGTCAAGTCTTTATCCCGTATGTGGTGACAAAGATGGCGCTACACGCTTCTGTGGATAGATCTTCATCATCCTCTTGTCTTATCCCCAATGTTACAGACATTGGGGGTCGATGAACTTCAAATCAGAGGCCACAACATCGCTCATCACCATTTCAGCCGAAGGACGTCCACTGTTGGACATAGGCCTCCCCCAAGTGTCACCACAACCAACGATCTTGTGCGTCTCGCATTCACCGTATCCCCGCGACTCTCACCAGGTCATCGGTCCACCTTGTGGGAGGCCTTCAGATTCTTCGCACCCCTTGCCTAGCCATTGCCTGGACCGCTACTAGAGTCAAGGGTAGACGGGCTACCGGGCACTAGGGGCCATCTTTTTATTGTAATGTTCATTTTTTTTTATATTCGCCAAGCTTGGCAGGCGAGTTGGCACAGTGAGGCTGCCTATTCTCTGGTGTGTCCCTTAGTCGCCTCTTACGACACCGACGGGAAGAGATGGGGTGGTGTTATTCTTTATATTTTTTTCGAATACTGTTTATTCCGAATACTGTTACTTAAGTTTGGCGATCTGTCGAGCTATGTCGGTAACCTTGCAACATCGTTAATTGACAGATAATTCAAATAAAGTCCAACATAACACAATCGCAATGTTGTTTGTTATTTTTCTGAGATGTTGATCGGACGCAGTTCAAGTGTCCTTTAGTGCAGTTTTACTCTTCTCGCTAGGACAATTGCGCAATATGCTGTAACCAGTTTATTTCTATTATCTATTAATAACCGCGTGCGGTCCGGTGACCTCACGATGACGTCACTTTGTGGAACTATAGTAAACACACTAATATTATGAAGCAAAAAGTTTTCATGTACATAACTGTTGATTACCAAGCTCCAGGTGTGCTGCTGGTGGTTCGATTTTTAGGGCTGTATTCACATAGGTGTCGCCACACAGTCGTCGCCACACAGTGGGTTCCTACTGAAGGAAAGCGCCGTCGAGGCTGGCCTAGAAAGAGGTGGCGGGATGATACGGACGCGTACTATGAGGACTGGTTAGAGACGGCGAAGGAGAAGAAAGTTTGGAAGGACTTGAGGGAGGGCTTTGCCCAACAGTGGGAAGAGTAATGGTTAGAAAAAAAAAAACACAGGTATGCGTAGTAACAAATGGGATAACCGATATAATATGTGCATTGTGCGTACGCGCAAGGTGTTGGCCAGCGAGTTAGAGGAGAGGGGACGTCCGCTACTACGATGTGGTGTGTTGCCCGATGTCAAGAGACAGGAAGCGGGCATATGTTGTTATATGGATTTGTGATAACGCCCTTTTTCGTCAGCATGTCGGCAACCCGACAATGCCAGTCAGACCCAGTCCTCACTGCAACCACTCTGCCCACAGACGAGGAGGATCAAGAAGCAACCCCAGAAGAGGCGGAAGATTGGTGTTTCAACTTAACATTACATAAACAGACTTATAAGATTCCGACTGCTGGAACTCGGCCTACTCTCTAGAAGGGCCATAATCCACCACGCGGGCTTAGTGCGGCTTGGTGGATGTCACATATCTTCAAATTTTTGGTTCTAGGACATGCCGCTATCCTCAGGCTGTTTTCCTTCACCAATTTAAGAGCAGTGGTGATGAAATAAATTACACTATGTACAAAGTATGGACGTCCTTTGGCTGAAATGATGATGATGAAATAATGTGACTCGCTCGGTTTATTTGGTGTATGTTAATTACTCTTTTTCGCTCTAATGGCTGAATGATTTGAAGTATGTTTTTTTTTAGTGCTTGACTACGATCCCGCCTGATGGTAAGCAGTAATGCAGTCGTTGGTGGTGAAGTGCACTAGTTTATTATAATCGTCCGCGCGTAAGTAAAAAAATATCCTAACCGAATATGCTCTATCTTGGACATGTCTACCCGTGTACCAAAAAACATCCAATTCCTTACAGCCATTTAAACGTGATGGAGCTACATAGTACACACAAATCGCTTGTACAATATTATAGTGTAGTTCACGTAGCGCACTTCGAGGGGGGTTTTATTTAATTGTAAATTAATAAACGTTATTAGCGACGCACAGGATCGGTCGTTGTGGCGACGATCGGTAATTGTACCATGAAACATTTGCATGCCTCACGAATGTATTGGACATTACATTCATAGCATATAAATTATTTCATTTCATTTCAAACAGTCAAACTCTTCAGCTGTATAATATTATTTATTAAAACTTCATGCAACATAAAAGTACATAGTAGTATTAGTATTTTATTATACCTTGAAGGTATAATAAAATATTAATATAACTGTAGCTACTATACTTTTTGTTTTTTATAGCCGCTGTAGCAGGAAAACATATCTCTTAAAAATACTTAACAGGAAATTCTCTGGAGTCCAATAATATTCACATCTACCATATCTCGTTAACTCTTATTCCTCATCATCATCATTTCAGCCGAAAGACGTTCACTGTTGGACATAGGCCTCCTATCTAGGAGAGGGAATGGGCCGTAATCCACTACGCGGGCCCAGTGCAGGTTGGTGGATGTCACATATCTTCGAATTTTTGGTTCTAAGACATGCCGCATTTCCTTCGCCGTTTTGAGAGCAGTGTTGATGAAATAAATTACAAAAATGTAATCCGCCTGGTTGGGTTTCAATCCGCGACCTACGACTCGTAAGTCGGGGCCGTTACCAGTCGGCCAACACTGCTCAGGGCTACAACCAACAAAAAATCGTCGCTCTTACCAAAGTGCAGAATATCAGCCACGTCATGCAGAGCGCGCTGCGTGTCGCGCACGAGGCCCCGCAGCGTACGCGTGCGCACGGCCACGCGCCGCGACCACGCGCTGCCACCCGCCATTACCTGCACCACCTAGCCGAGGCGATGGAGAGGATTGCATGCGGTGGTACCTGGAAAGAGAGGTAGAAAGTTTTGAAATACATACATCTAACTTCAATTTTGCCTCATCGAATCCATATCTGAGTATAATACGATAACTGGACAAGTCTGGCTTCCGCTATCACTTTTTGGACACCATTGGACCACCATTGGACAATCTGAGCCCCAGCCACCGCCGGGATTCTGATCCCGATTAGGCGCGGCTTGCCGAAGGCGAGTAATGGGTAACTCGCCGTCCGACCATCCGGTAACCGCCCGGACCGAGCCCAAGACGTCGACGGTGATCCACGCGCCGTAGGGGCCCAGCAGGGTTTTTTTTTCGATGGGGAAAATCATCTTTAGACAACCCCCGCTCTTGGGCGGAGCGGGTGATAGTGTTCTGACACTGCTCATACTGACTAAAAAACCCATCCCGTTCCTTCTAGCCTTCATACCGGGCACGTCACAATTATGGCGATAAGTCCCCTCTTTGAGGCGTGGCTGGAAAGACCTCACGGCGTCCTTACCTTCCGCATAACACAGGTCCTCACCGGAAATGGCAAGTTCGGGCCCAGCAGGGTTCCAGCCTACTGGGGTCAATGGTCTCTTCTGAAAGGAAGACTCGGCCCCGGTATGAAAGACAACGGAGGAACAGGAGTGGGTTTATAGTCAGTAAAAGTCTGACACTATTTTCCGCTCCGCCCAAGAGCGATGATTTTCCCACCTGAAAAGAAAATTGCGAGCGACGCGAAAAGACTGCTGTAAGTTTTCTTAGAAGTATACCCACATTTTGCCAGTTAAAATAAATAATGTATAGGGGATACAGCTGTTATGATTATACGTAGGTACACAAATTTAGTGTCTGTAAGTTCTGAAATCAGCGAGATGACGGTTAATTGTGACCTAAAACGTTACCACCACAATCTGAGTACAATCACAATGGTTCTTATCGATATGGGCCACACGAGATTAGGCCATAACTTGAATTTAGCGTCTAGAAAGATTGGAAGCGGCCTGTACGATTAATACTTTCTTTTTTATTGTTGACTAGTGGCCCGTCCCGGCTTCGCACGGGCAATAAATACAGCCTATGTTACTCAGGGTGAATGTAGCTTTCCAATGGTGAAATATTTTTTTAAATCGGCACAGTACTTATTGAGTTTATTCATTACAAACATACACACAAAAATATCAATTTTCCCTCTTTATAATTTTAGTGTAGATAGGTTTGCGCTTGACCGCTTACCGCTATCTCGCCTGATGGAAAGCGACGATGTGGTCGACGATGGAGTCGACGATGGAACGTCGACCTTAGGTCTTTTTGGGGTTCAGTACCTCAAAAGGAAAACACGGAACCCTTATAGAATCACTTTGTTGTTTGTCCGTCTGTCTGTCTGTCTGTCTCTCTGTCAAGACCCTTTATCTTGAGAATATATGGAGGTATCGAGTTGAAGTTAAAACCATATACTCAGGTCTGCGGTCCCTTCAAGCTGTGAAGATATCAAACTTCTAAATTAACGAATAAAAAAGATACGGCCGTTTATGTCGCAAAAAAACGTATATTTTGATACTATCAAAGATCGAAATTCATAGGGTATTTCCCGTTGACCCAGAATCCTGAAATTTGGCACAAAGCAAGGTCTTATAGCACAGGTATAGGAAAAAATCTGAAAATAGTAAATTCGTTGTTACATAATTGTAGTTAGCACGGAACCCTCTTTGCGCGAGTCCGACTCGCATTGCCCAGTTTTTTTTTTTAATGAGAATCTTCCAGTGACGTTCTTCCGCTCTAAGGTGTAGCGAGAGGGCGTGTGCTACTTTCACTGACTAAAACTCACTCCTATCTCCTTCTTTGCTTTGCATTCCAGGACCCCGAGGGGTTCCATGTCAGATTACTCAAGGCCCCAGTAGACTTCGGCCTTACTGGACCCCTACGGTTTTACAGACATCTCTTTGAGGTGCCAGTACGCGCTATAGGGCGACTCGGGCTCGATGCGGGCGGTTATTGGAAGGACGGAGGGCGAGCTACCCATTAATCGTCGTCCGCACGTCCACTTTTACCGTATGGTTTATAATGCTGGGAAGCAGCTTTGTTAGAAAAGTCACTATAGCCGCAGGGCTACATTCATACAGGGCTGCGTTCAAGAACACAAAGTGCAATTGCAGGAATACGGACGGGTTTTAGTCTGTAAAAGTCTGAGTCTCCCTGTCGCTCCACCCAGAGCGTAATAACTTTGCAGATAGGTCTCGCCGTAAAAAGAATGAAACATAGACAAATGCGCCTAAACCATGATTCACTCCATGGTCAAATTACATAAACGCCTCTACGTAGGTACCTACAATAACCACAATATACAATAATGCCTAAAACAACACATTACGTACATTTTACAATCCAAAAAAAAAGGAAAACCGCAGTGTTAATATAATTTACGAAAAGCCACAAAAAACGCGTTCAAGTACGCGTTTAGTTCACACTCAGTACGGCGAGTTCGTCGCAAGCGCAACTCATAAATGTTCTTATCACAGTATAAGTACAGAAGTACCGGTAAAGTGGAGTGATAATAACACTCACACTGTCACTGCTTAAACGGTACATTACACCCGCGGTTTAATGTCGTAGATTTTCGTAGCAAGAATTGCAGCATACTCAAAACAGTCATATCTCAGGGCAGGGACTTTTTTTTTCGGTGGGTAAGAAAGAAAGAATGAAAAAATATTTATTTGGCGATGACTATCGCCAAATAAATATTCAGGATCACACAACTTAAAAAAATAAATAAAAAAGAATAAAAATAATATCAATCACTCACGCTCGCACCAAAAAGGTTAATTTACGTACGGTTTTAGGTACGGAGCGGGAGACAGTTCAGACTCTTACTAACTAAAAAAACCCACCCCGTTTCTTCTTGCATTTCATACCGGGGCCGAGCCGGGAGGCTAAAGGGATTTCTGATACAGACCCTAGAACCAGTAGGCTTCGACCCAGGATGGCGAAACTATAGCACCAATAAAGTTGGGAACACCTGAGTGAGTTATTTAACTTTAGTTAATTTGAGATACCAGTACCTTATCACATTTATTTTCCGTTTTATTTCATTATTGAACAAATCCCAGGTCAGAGAGTTGTCTGCAAAAGCAGGGGCCCAGCCGGGTCGAAGCCTACAGGGGCCAGGGTTATACGAAAGGGCTTGGCCCCGGTACGAAAGACAAGAAAGAACGGGGTGGGTTTTTTAGTCATTAAGAGTCTGACACTATCTCCCGCTCCGTCCAAGGGCGGGGGATGTCATTTGGATGAAAAAAAAAAATACAAATAATTCATTACGAATTATGATTTTTATTATTTTTTTGAATTAATATTATAGTTTAATTTATTGTCCATTTAACTTCAAAGTCACGATTCTTGGTTGGCACGTCAAGAACTGCTTACTGCATAGCCGGCTTAGCTAAAAGGACTTAGTCAATACGAAGTTATCCGGGTCAGGTAGTCCTTACTAATATTATAAAAGGGAAAGTGAGTTTGGTTGTTTGTTTGTTACGTCTTCACGCCTAAATGGCAAAACCAATTTTGATGAATTTTGGTACAGAGATAGTTGGGACCCTGGGGTCCGTCCCCAGGGTCCCAACTATCTTCTTCTTCCCCTTCATAGCCTATTTTTTTTTTATTGAAAAAAGGGGGAGAAAGAGGCGGGCGAAGCCGCGGATAAAAGCTAGTAAATTATAAAACAAAGTCGCCCACCGCGTCTGTCTGTCTCGCGATAAAACTATTTATAAACTACTAAACGGATATTGATGCGGTTGTCGCCACTAGACAGAGTGATTTCTAAGGAAAATTTAAGTTTATATACATGCATAAGTAAGTAGTTAGTAGTATATTAACTGTCCCGTTGGTCTCGTGGTCGTAAGCGCTACTGCAGAACATTGGGTCCTTGGTTGGATTTCCGAGTCAGACTAAAAGAACGATTTTTCCATTAGGAATTACTCTGTAGCAGCATTGAGTTTTGAAGTTTGTGGCACCCCACCCAGCCAGCTTACCATGACCTCTTGTAGCAGGGCTGAAGTTGAACTGCCCGGCATTTTTGTACTATGACTTCGTAATTGCAGGCCTGTAACTGGCCTGCTAAGTGACGTTTACGAAATCCGCTCAAGATTCGTTCACCTTTTTTTTTGTACCGACTTTTTGTAATATGGCGTGCTATTTGACTTGTATTTGACAGCAGATGACCGTCAAAGAGTATATAATCACTACGTTCTATGACCATCTTTTGGGCGTCTGTAATGTCAAATTAAGCGATATTCAAGCGTAACTGTTCACCTCTGTACAAAAATCGTTCAAATTTAGAACTGTCATGGTACGATTTTTAGCGATTCAGAAGCAGGCCTGCTTTTGAAAGGAATTTGATTCACTGGGAATTGAACGTTTCCATAAGAGGTCATGGTAAGCCCCAGTGCCTCGAAAAGCACGTAAAGCCGTTGGTTCTGCACCTGACCTCTATCCAGCCGTGTCTGATTGCCGTCCTATCGAACTGTATGCTATAATTCACCGGGAAACCATGGCGGCACGACCAGTCGCCGCTAGCAACAAAATGTATACAGCTCTATAGAGAGTTACTCACCTGGTGTCCGTTTGGTTGCGCAGCCACCAAATTGGCAAGACCAGTACGGACGCCAGTTCGGCCGTCAGTGACGCCTCCACCAAAGAGTATGTATGTATGTAATATGAAAATCTATGAGCTATATTTCACCGGGTACCTCGGTGGCTTTTCATTTACGCTGTTGTATGTCACCGATTTAATGAGGTCCGTCCACCGTGTTGGAGAGCGTCCACGAGATCTTATGCCCTCGACTTTCCCTTGCACCACAGAAAGTTTCATCGAGTCCTCGTTACGGGTGATATGCTCGAAGAACTTGTTGTAACATAATTGTACTTTATTATTCTCCTGTAACTTTTCGCAGCTCAACTGAACTTTCTTCTTGTCTTTTAGACGGACTGTAATAATGTCTGCCTTTTTTGTGCCATTTGAAACGATGGACAAGTTAGCGTTTCTCATTCTCGCGTTTTCTTTTTTAAGCGGTTTATTTTTTTGTTTGATTCGTTTTTTTTTTTTATCTTTCTCCTATTTTATTTAAGTCCTTACAGGCCCCGCACTAGACCAGCGTAGTGGATTGCGGTGCCCATTCCCCTGTATTTGATAGGTTTGAGTCCCACCAGTGAGAACATTAAAAAGGCTGATTAAGTGATTATGCTTATTATGCCTTACAGTCCATCTGTAGGTTGCCTGGGAGATATCATTGTCAGTGATAAAACCACAATTGTATTCCTATGAATATGAAAGTTCAATCTATATTTAAGTTTATAGGGTTCCTTACCCAAAGGGTAAATAACCCGTTGTATCTCATGAACCGTAATAGTTACTGTCCCCTACGGAGCCACATACGGGCTGTTACATACGGGCCTCAAAAAAACGCCGCCACAAAAAAACGCTAGAAGCGGCAACAAAAAAAAGCTACAAGCGGCCGAAAAAAACAGCTAAAGCGCGCGACACCTCTTATGTCCGGTGAAGCTTGAAGCCGCTTCAAGCGTTTTTTTGTGGCAGCACCGCCGCACACGAGCCACAAAAAAAGGCCGCCTCAAAATGAAGCTTGAATCGGCGTTTTTTTGAAGCCCGATATTTGTGGTGCGAGTACCGACTGTTTTCTGCACCTTGCTATGGAAGAAAACTTTTGGCCACAAGGCGTCCTGTGGTATTTGTCCGCGGAAGCGACGGAACACCACGCCCTGTGGCCAAAAGTTTTAGGTATTTATGATATGGGTATATATTATTGTTTTTATTTACAATTTTTTTCTGTTGCCGCTTTAACAACAAATACAAAAATAAAAACTAAGGACTACGAACAGTACGGACCCCTTCGTGTGCGAGTTCTTTTCGCACTTGGCTTGTACTTTCTCTATTCAGTCGTCATGGATCAGTTTTTCGTTTGTGGATATTTCAATGGACCTTAAAGTTATTTTATATTATGTCAATCGCAATAGTTACGCTGATGACTGATTTAATGATTCACATTTCAATCCAGATTTTGTACTCGTCATTCACACATGTTTAACTGCGTCGTTTGATTTCGTATTAGTACTGATAGCTGCATCAATTGGTTACCGCTCTCACAAATCTTAGAAAAGGGAGTCACCAGTGGATGATGTTATCAGTACCAACGAGCAAGTAAAGATAAAATTCAAATCGCAATATCATGTCAGCGATATTAATAAATGCAAAAACTTGAGATACTTAATTTAAATTTTGCAGGCTACCCTAAAGCATTTTAATAGCAACACTTTACTTAAGACTTTTTTTTATTGTTGATAGGTTCTCAGCTGATGGAAAGCGATGACGCGGTCGACGATGAAGCGCGCTTACCTAGAAGCAACCTATTCACTCTTGACTTAAAGATTCCCGGGTAGCCATCAGGAATCATTATGCATACAGCGAAGGAGTGGAATTCCCTGCCGGGGTCTGTGTTTCCTGATAACTACAACTTAGGGGTCTTTAGTCAAGAGTGAATAGGTTACTTCTAGGCAAGTGTGCTCCATCGTCGGCCACATCAATACTTACCATCAGGTGAGATAGTGGTCAAACGCGACCCTATCAATGATAATAAAAAATACATTTGAAATTCGCAGGTTAATTTGGATCATTCACCTTAATTGTTCAAAACAGTATTTACATAAGGTGTTTAAATGTATTCATAATTTCCATACAATTTGCAACTGTGAGTGTTCGTGTCAGGTGTCGGCTTTCTCTTCTCACAAGTGGTGACTAGGTTACGTTACTAAGTAGTTAGTGTTACTATCTAAGCAACTATTTACATTAACCTCTAGAAACTTATGTGATAAGCACTAATTGACGGGTTGACACTGTTATCTTTCATTCTGTAATAAAGTTTTTTTTTTGTTTTTATCAATGCTTGAATTATTTAATCGCTAAACAATTTTTTTTCCAATTTTTTTTAATTAACATTACAGTTTTTTTTTTGCCATTAAGCGAAAACCTCTCAGGGTTTATTTGTGTAATGGCGAGCCGCTCATTTAATATAAAACAGTCATGTTATAAATATAACATAATTTATACTTAATATTATAAAGAGGTAAAGTTTGTATTTTTAGGGTTCCGTAGTCAACTAGGAACGCTTATAGTTTCGCCATGTTTGTCTGTCCGTCTGTCTGTCTGTCTGTCTGTCCGTCCTCGCTTAATCTCTGTGATCGCACTAGAGCACTAGAGAGCTCAAATTTGGTACCAATATGTATATCAATCACGCCGACAAAGTGGTAAAATAAAAATTGTTTTTTTTTTATTAGGGTATATATGTAAAGTGGGTAGTTATTTTTTTTTTAATTTTAATCCTGACGTGTGATATATCGTTGGATAGGTATCTAAAAATGAATAGGGGTTTACTGAAATCATTTTTTGATAATGTCAATAATCTCGGAAATAATCGCTCCAAAAGTAAAAAACAATGTGTGTGTGTGTCCCCTAACTTTTGAACCATAAGTTTAGAAAATATGAAAAAAAAATCTGACAAGTAGAACTTTATAAGGACTTTTTAGGAAATCATTTTGAACTTGATGGAAAGAACAGTTTTTGTACAAAAAAGACAAAAAGGTTGCACAAAATAATTTCTGGACTAAGTTTGTAGTATAATCGTATATGCAAGCATTTTTTTTTTAACTTCGTTTACATATTTTATTATCCTGAACGAATCTTCTTTCAAACAAAAAACAATGACTAAAAGTCGGTGCTCGCAATCCAAAATTACCACCGAAAACTTCTTCTGCTACCTATGTATTAATTAGTAACCCGATTCCCCGAGAGATGGCACTGTACTTTGGGCTATTTCGCGTTCGTGCTGTTAGGATTTTTCCTGAGTTGATGGGGTCGTGTATTATCGAAATGTTCAGTTGGTCTCTCCTTGGCATTGGCGGTATTATCTTCTAACTACATAAAACTCCTATCAGGAACATGCTAAGGCAATTTAGAACAAAACTAAAATTCATTTTTTTAACGCCATCTATCAAAATGTTAAGGTAAAAACCAGTTCATAAATGGTTCGGAAGATGGCTTTGCGTAATGACGTCATCTTTTTAAAAGTCGATGTTAAGTTTTTCCGTACTTTCATGACCTACCGTGGTAAAAAATCGTTGCTTCTTAAATATGTTCGTAATTTTACGAGTGCACAATCGCTGAAATTTCTACTACTTGCATACTGTTTTAGTTATCACCGTACTTTATGGGCCCATTTTTAGGGTTCCGTATTTATTAGAGTTCCGTACTTAATATGTCAACGTAACAAATAGCCTTTTTTAAACTCATAAGTGGGAACACTTATTCTGACGGACGGGAAACTACGGAACCCTACACTGAGCGTGGCCCGACACGCTCTTGGCCGGTTTTTTATGTAAGTACCTGAATATAAGTTGGAAAATGAAACCAATATTTTTTTTCTAAATATTAGGTGGTTTTGTTAAATATCCAGTGAAAAAGCTAAGAAGTCTTAATTAGGGTTCCGTAGCCAAATGGCAAAAAACGGAACCCTTATAGATTCGTCATGTCTGTCTGTCTGTCTGTCTGTCTGTCTGTCTGTCTGTCTGTCTGTCTGTCTGTCTGTCTGTCTGTCTGTCTGTCTGTCTGTCCGTCCGTCCGTATGTCACAGCCACTTTTTTCCGAAACTATAAGAGCTATACTGTTGAAACTTTGTAAGTAGATGTATTCTGTGAACCGCATTAAGATTTTCGCACAAAAATAGAAAAAAAGCAATAAATTTTGGGGGTCCCCATACATAGAACTGAAACTCAAAAATTTTTTTTTCATCAAACCTATGCGTGTGTGGTATCTATGGATAGGTCTTCAAAAATGATACTGAAGTTTCTAATATAATTTTTTTCTAAACTGAATAGTTTGCGCGAGAGACACTTCCAAAGTGGTAAAATGTGTGTCCCCCCCCTCTAACTTCTAAGATGAGAGAATGATAAAACTAAAAAAAATATATGATGTACATTACTATAAAAACTACCAACGAAAATTGGTTTGAACGAAATCCAGTAAGTAATTTTTTTTTAATGCGTCATAAACCGAAAAAAATACACTATTATTAAAACATCGATCAAAGTTACAACACATTACAAGAACTTTTATATCATGTTACTTGCTGCTACGGAACCCTTCATGGGCGAGTCCGAATCGCACTTAGCCGGTTTTTATTCTTAGAAGCACTCATTCAGGTGTAAACAGGTATTTAATTAAAAGATGACTTGATGATTTATGTAAGTAGCCACTTAAATATTTTAACCTTGACAGTAAATTATTTATTCTTTTCTTCAAAAATGAGATCACTTGTGTTTAAAGTCATTGGTAAACCATACTGTTGTTGGTGGATAGATACCTAATTAATAATAATAAGGCCTGATACAGAAGGCAGTACTCCTCCATACGGCTCGCTTTGTGAGGAGGTTCTAGTCTGTGGAGCCCTAACCAACGGTAGCTTGGACCCTGTTCCCGACACCGGCGGACAAATATTTTTTTTATATTTTTGGAACAAAAAACACTTACAGATTGTTTGCGTACGAAAATAGCTACATTAGTTAGCTATGTCTTTTATTAACGCCCACCTATAGGAGGAAAACGACAGCGTTCCATTTACAAAAAAACAAAATCAAAACTCAAAAAAAAAAAAAAACAATTGGATACTTAATTAAACATCACAAACTGAATAAGTATCTAACGAAAAGCTAAAAAAAAAATAAGTCATTTGTTTTTATGACACCTAAAAGGCAATGAACTATTTTAACTTGCTTACCAACACACACATAAAGGTTTGTAATTGAGAAAGGCAGGCCTTTAACCAGCCTTGGGACAGAAAAGGCTAAAAATAAATACCTCAGGACAAAGACCAATCTAACTTAACTTATCACAAACCACAGAACTTCGTCCAGGCCTGGTCCTTTGAGACCCCAATAAACTTCACAAGACGACGTAATAAATTTACGTGGAAACGTTACAAGGTCATCGCGGCCGGCGATAACCCTCAGGACAACTACCTTGAGTGGGAACGAACAAACGTCACTCGGTATGAAGTAAACAAATCGCGTAGTACCTAACCTACTTCTTAATCTTTGTTTGAATAGCGCCGATAGTTTTTAATCGATGTGCTGAGAAAAATTGTGTTATCACACAAGTCAAGATGACGTTACCTACGATGTGATTTTTTTTTTATAGGCTCACGTATGACCGCTATCTCACCTGATGGTAAGCGATGATGTGGCCGACGATGGAGCACGCTTAACTAGAAGTGACCTTTTCACTCTTTACTTTTCATTCTTTACTTAACCTTACAGTTATCAGGCACTGCAACTACATGCAGGCAAGCACCCTAAGGTGGGGACCATCCATCGACTTATATTCTAGTAATAAACAAGCCCTTTCATGGAAATTATTGCCCAAAATACTGAAAAGTTAAAATAAAAGTTCGCTGCAGTTCTACATTGACAGTTTGACACTATATCGTCTAACAGAACTATTAAAACATGCAGCGCTAAGATAGCTTTTAGAAAATACTTTTTTCGCGACCAAAATGTCTTAAGTGCCGTAGATTTTGTGGCAGTTACGCGTTTTGTTCAACATAATGTAATGTGTACAGTCTACATCACACCTAAGTCCACTGAAGTGATGTTCGGCACGCCTAATCCAGCGCGTAGTACATTTCAGTATCGTGTATAGTGGTGGTCCAATGGTAACGGCCCCGACTTACGAGTTGTAGGTCGCGGGTTCAAACAGCCAGACGCATTACTTTGTGTAATTTATTTTCTCACCATTGCGCTCAAAACGGTGAAGGAAAACGTCATTTAATTAAGGCTTTCCATTTAATTAATTACAGTAAAGTAATTCTTTGTAATTAATTCGACATACATAACCCCAAAGGTAATCCCATAATGGTCATGACCCAGAACCAGGAATTCGAAGACATGCGACATCCACCGATCCGAACTGGGCCCGTGCGGTGGATTATGACCCATTCCCTCTCGTAGAGAGAAAGCCTGAGTCCCGGCAGTACGAACATTATAAGGCTGATTATGCTAAGATATTATTTCGATTTGGGCCTTAATATCACAAGTTCACAATACTGATTGACGAAGCAAAAAGGCGCAATTTATTAATTAAAATAGACAGGTACAGAAGACAATCTCATGCATGTACTTCATTTTTTATACCTACGCTCGGTGGACGCACACTACTGAGCATTTGAGCCGGAACTGTTCGACGAGTGGGCCGAGGCGCTCCGAGATATCGTGTCCGTGAGCGGTGTCTATGTGTGCGTTGCTCGAGCGCGCTTTGTATGTAGATTGACTTCTGTACCTATTTATTTTGTGCCGGCGTTCGCTCTCTAATCATCTTTCTATTGTGTCTTTAGTTATGGTATTCAAAAGGTTAACTTAAAACAAAACAATCTGATTTGCTGACGTCATTAATATCACTAAATGCGTCTACAGACGATAGTTCGGTGGACCTTTATCAAAACCGGTTCAGTAATTTAGTTTGTCATTGTTTTCTACTAAAATAGCACAACCTTTTTCATTCTTATTTTGACTAAATTAAAGTATTTTGTAGCACAATATCTAAATGAAGTCTGCTCTTCTGGAACTACCTATTTTTCGTTTGGGAACCATCAGAAACTAATGTCATTTGGCCCTGCGATATATCGTCGTAGACAAGTCTGCGACCGACGTCGTAGACAAAGCAGTTATGTCGCAGACGTAGTAGACAAGTCTATCTAGACATTAGACAGTCTTGTCTGAAGTGAGCGCAGGCCATAAGACAGTGTGAGCGCAGGCCCTATTGGCTGAAACGCAGGGCACTTACCATGACGTGTTAAGGCGTATGAGTCCCTTAAACATCTGGCCGGCATTTAATTCCGAAACGTTGTTGCGCCCGGATAGAACCCCGCTGACATTTAAGGCGCCTGCAAGCGCTGCTGTCGCGCTGCCGTCGCGCGGGACGCCTTTTTAATCCATTTTCATTGCGAAATATTAATAATTGGTTTACATAAGCTATGTAAATTCTGAAGAACAGCCTACACTTACCTTACACCTAACCAGCATTTTTTTTTTGTGAAAACAGAATTTCTAAAGAAAAAAGTAGTTTTGGCAATAGTATTAGTCATATGAAAATCTATATTATATAAAAATCAATGCCACTTTTCGTTGTAATTTATACAAACCAAATGTTTAGGCTTTGTTCGGACTATTTAGTAGATGGTTTATGTGAAGTTTGGTAGGGTAGAGTAGGGTATAGTAGGGCAGAGTAGGGTAGAGCGTTGTAGAGTAGTATAGAGTAGGGTAGAGTAGTATAGAGTAGGGTAGGGTAGAGTAGGGTATAGGAGGGTGGAGTAGGGAAGAGCGGGAGCGAAGCCGCGCGGGCAAAAGCTAGTCTGATATGTTGATACTGTTGTTCCGAGTTTATAATAAACAAATATGTACCTAGCCGTTCGTTACCGAGGAGTCTCAGGCTTCAGAAAGTCACTGTTTTATGGCACTGCGTGGGCGCTCTGGCCTTAAAATTTTATTCGTGCAAGCAAGAAAGAGGAATGGAACTATACCCACCGAAACAAAACAAAAACTCTCATCGACTTATAGTGTGGTGATAGACAAGCACGTTCATGGAAACTAATTGTCAAAAAACTGAAAGGTTGAAGTTCGCTGCAGCGATGCATTGCATTATGTCGTCTAACAGAACTATAAAAACATACAGCGCTAAGATAGCTTTTAGAGGATACTTTTTCGCGACTAATTTTTTTTTTTTTTATCTACATATAATATAAACTAGTGCTTGACTGCGATTTCACCTGATGGTAAGCAGTGTTGCAATCTCTGATGGTGAGGCGCACTAGTTTATTAAGAGCCTATTCACTCTAGCCTTGAAGACACCCAAATTATAATCGGACGGGATTACGCAGCTCAGGCTAATTGTTCCAGTCCTTCGACGTAGCGATGATGTGGTCGACGAAGGAGCACGCTTGCCTAGAAGTAATCTATTCTGATTAAAGACCCCTAAATTGTAGCTATCAGCAAATACAGACTCCAGCAGGAAATTCCACATAACTAACAATTCCATATCATCACGTGGGTAAATCGATTTTTTTATAATTCTGAAGACTTAGTAGTATTATCTTATTATATTATTATCTTACGTAATAAAAGCTATTGCGATTGTGTTGTAATATTATTTATGTAAGATAATCGCGATAAAGCTGTTTAAATTACAGAAAATAACACGTGAATCAACCAACTCACTTCATGTTTTTCATTGTAAACTCGTACTACCGCCTGGACAGCAGTACGAGTTTCTGTGCAGTTAATTCCGGCCAGCTACGCCCCGCTGACCTTTAAATCCATTTTCTTTGCGAAATATTGATTGATTTACTTAAATTATGCTACGTACATTCCAGCAATTGTTTTGTAAAAATATCATGTTGCTAAAATTTTTTTGGCAACAATTAGTCTTACGAAAAAATCTTATTTTTCAAACCAAATGAGCTAGCCGTTATGAAGGCTTCAGAAAGTCACTGTTTTATAGCACTGCTCGGGAGTAGGGTCTATGTTTGTTTTTGCTGCTCTCAAAACGGTGAAGGAAAACATCGTGAGGAAACCGGCATGTCCTAAAACCAAAAATTCAAAGACATGTGACATTTACCAACCCGCACTGGGCCCGCGTGGTGGATCACGACCCATTCCCTCTCCTAGACAGGAGGCCTGAGTCTGAGCCTGAGAGAACATTAAAAAAGCTTTTTTTATGGTGGGAAAAATCATCCAATGACAACCCCCGCTCTTGGGCGGAGCGGGAGATAGTGTCAGACTCTTACTGACTAAAAGCCCACCCCGTTCCTTCTAGCCTTCATACCGAGGCTCGAGTGGGTTTCGGATAAACGTGGCCCCAGTAGGCTTCGACCCGGCTGGGCCCCTGCTGTTGCTGACAACTCCTTGAGGCGCGCGGGAACAGTGCCGTCGCCGTCGACGACTTGGGCTTGGTCCGGACAGTTACCGGACGGCCGGACAGCGAGCTACCCATTGCTCACTGTCCGCAAGCCCACGCCTACGGTGGCCGGAAATCGGGATCGGAATCCCGGCGGCGGCGACGAGAACGCCGTTGCCTGATGCGGTCGGCCTCCTCCTTTGCGAGCATTACTGCTTCGCAGAAGTCGGCGACCGCCTGCCACTCCTCCTCGCTCCGGAACATTAAAAAGGCTGATGATGATGAAAGAGTATCATGTGTATGTATTGTTGCACCGGCCGGCTTTGCGAGGACATACACCTGTAAAACCTTGCTTTCAACTAAACACAAAAGTCCTAGTGACTCAGACATCGTAGAGTTCTAAATTCATTTTACTATTGTTGAGAATAGAATTGTAATTAATAGATTATTCTAGGTCCTTTGGTGAGTAATTGTGACAAGTGCTGCCAAACGTCAGACCTTGAGTTCGAATCTCAGGTTTAGGAAACTGATATTCGTTGTGTGAGTCGGGTATGAAATATATAGCTGCGTTTGTGGTGGCATCGGAATTGTTTTTATTTTACTAAACTGCGAAAATATATCGATGCTTGAAAGGCAAAAATGACTAAGCGACATTGAGTTGACTTCTCAGGAAAGTGATTTTTTTAAGTGGGAAAATCATCCTATGACATCCCCCGCTCTTGCGTGGAGCGGGAGACCATACATTGGCGAGCCAATCGTCTTCGTTATTAGATACATGCAGCAACGCAGGGAACGAATCAGGAGTGACGTCTATGACGCAATGGCGCGGCGAGCCAATCACTAACACTGCCCGCCCCCGCGCCTCACTTCGCACCACTAAAGAGACCGAATATTTGACTTCTGCGCAACTTGAAGCCAGCGCTCAAGATCCGTAACGACAATTGTAAATGGTATACGGGCCCTGGGGAAGACCCCGTAGTACCGGTGACTAACCACTTACGGCTCCCCAGTTATTGCACTACATCTATTGCTCTGAGTCACACAACACTCTAAACTTACAGAAGCATGAACTATCAAATCATTAGTACAAATAGGTACCAATTGTTTGAACAACCATTAAGATATGTACATTACTTCTCGTTATAAGATTTACTAAAGAGCGGAATGTTTTTCCAACATAGGTTCAGTGACAGTTATTTTTGTTCAATAACAGATTTATTACTATATAAATGTACCGTCAATGACCTATGAAATTGAGTGATATAAAACGCAACACAAGGAATGCCCGACCTTGCATCCGAAACCACTATTTGCTGAACTGTTGAACCCAATTGTGTAGTAAAAAGGATGAAGAGATATGATCTCTTATAAGTGGGAGAAGTAGCACTGACTGCTCCACTACAACTCCACTTGTTTTACAACCAGTTCGCTTATGGTCTGATGACCGATTGCAAATAGACGGAGTAAAACAAAAATGTCCCTGATTTAATACCAGGAACTGCATCAAGCTCCTTGAAAAGTTATTTTGTACTGTTTAATACAGTTTATACAGTAGCTTTTTTTTAAATATCACGAAATGCTTTTATATTAACGCAAGTGTAAATAGGCTCATAATCTGTGCACCTCACTATCAGAGATTGAATTACCGCTTAACATCAGGTGGAATCACAGTCAAGCACTAGTTTTTACTTTATACAATTAAAATATATTACCTTTTATACGTGTTTCCGGCTTGTTTTTTCCATTTCTACCTTTCAAACCTTTTTAAAGCAATTTTCCGATGATCCAAATCTGTTAAAACTATGAGAAACTGTGTCAAAAATAATAAAAAATAAAACACCAAAAGTCATTTGAAAAAATACATGTACCCACCTAAATTGACACAGATGCATGGTTGGCTTAACATTAAAAACGTAAAGAAATATTTGCACAACTGTAAAAACAATGGCATTAAAACATGCTTCATAACTGAACTAACAGTCATTTGACAAAATTAGCTACTTATTTAATTGTTGTATTATTGTTTAGTAATTCGCTTACTACAAACGATCAATCAATAGCAAACAAACTAAGTACTTTAAACTTTCGAATGTCTTAATTAGAGACACAATAGGAAGACAATGAGAGAACGAACGCTGGTATTCTTGGGGTTTTATTAATTAATATGTTGAAGGAATGAAACAATTTGTCTGCTGCGGTCTTCCCGTTCGATTATAATTTAAGTGACTTCAAGGCAAGAGTGACTAGGTTCTTAACCTTTCAGATACCGTCAATTTGAAATACAATAGTAAGGCAATACGATGTGCGAATGCCGGCTTTCGCTTGGGGTTTAATAAACTAGTACACCTCACCATCAATGATTACTTACCATCAGATGGGATCACACTCAAGCAATGGTTTATATTTAAAAAAATACAACATATTCAGTTTTCAAGCTTTCTGGGATACCAGTGTTGTAAATTAGAGATCTACATTTTTGAAAGTACAATTTAGCTTCACTTTTTTGACTGACAAACACATGATATGCACAGGACTGGCAGGATTGTGGCGATACTTGGGGGAGGTCCAACAATGGATGTCTTTTGGCTGAAATGATGATGACGATGATGACAGTTTGAAAATTCAAAAGTTAATAGTTTATCTAAAATAAATAGTATTGATTGATTGATAATGGCAACGGAAGAACGTTTGCCATAATCATAGAGCCATCTAACATAGTCTACAGATTGTCTAAATATGACCAATTTGCCACATCAACCCAAGTAGATCTCTTCCAAGCGAGTTTGTTACCTTGATTCTTCTCAGGGTAATCAGCTATGAAATATCAGCCTCATCTAGTTAAATTGATAAGTGTTTTTTAAAAACTTGTTTGCAAATTAAACATAATTTATCATTTACCATAATACTGTTATTTGTATGGAATGCATAATCTAAATATGTAAAGACTATTTTACTGACCAACATTTGATGACAACCTATTATTACTCTATTAGTTTTTATTAGTGACATTATTTAGCACAAATACCTATATTTTTTGCAATTCTTGTATTTTTGATACCTACAAAAAGGTTAACAGTTGTCACCTTTAAATGTGTTAACAGTTAAAAGGCACCTAGAGGATAACACACAAAATTTAAATTAAACAAAAAAAAATGTTTCCGCAACAACTCATAAACTAAGTAAAGCATTAGAACTAAATATTATTAATGTCATGAGATTATGATTAGAGAGAAAATAAAAATTGCAAATAATTGTGAAAACTAGCAGTAGGTAAAACATTTAAAAAAAATATCTTATAAGAAATGCCATTTGTAAAACTTACTTTTGCAAAATATTTCACCGCTTTACAAGGAAACAACAGCCTTAAGTCTAGGAAAATTGGAGATATTATCGTGTGCATCTTCGCAAGACAATCATACTGTTCTAAAAACCAGTTTACCGCTTTATTTATACACAATACGCACATTACCGTCAAACGAGAACAATATCAACCGGCTTGGAACGAACAACGTAGTATTTTTTATCCGAGAAATTGGAGGTAAACACAAAATTGTCGCGAATTCGCGCCTACAAAAAAAATTAACGGATTTCTTAAGCATTGTAATTGCACGATGGTAGCTACCGATCGTGTATATAATTGAGGATGTTACGGACTGTTGTTACAACATAAATACACTTACCACGGTAGTGAATGTGTTCAGAAAACTTTATAATCCAATTACAAACAGTTGTTGGCACATAACTTGATTATCTCGTGTTCAGAATACCACAAATTAGTAACCGTTATCACTGCAGTGTTGTGTTTCATCACAGATTTAATGATATAGCACTCATTATGTTTTGAAACGAAATTAGCACAAGGAAAGGAAATCCAAACAACAAAAAAATAGCAAACAGCCTCCTCCACTCGACGTAAATGACATTGACGTTAATGTGTTGCCATAGTAAGCAAGAAAATTACACGGAGCGGTATAAATGATTTTTTGTTCTGTTTATATCTGTCACCAAAGCAAGGTTGTGAAATTCAGTAGCTACCATTTGGATGAAAATGAAAGACTTTCTAAATTTTAAGAGAAACGAGAAAGTGTCGTTTATTATTAATATTTTCTTGATAAAAAGAAGTATAAACTGTAATTTAATTCGAATTATCCTAGGTGAGTTAAGTATAGAAGTACCATTCATTCTGGGAAAATTTTAAGTCTTGCAACATTAATAAATGCCAAGCAACGTTTTGTTATAGCACTAGTGCACATCTTTTCTTAAAGTTATTAACTAAAATTAATTAAATTATTGCTTTATTTAAGTTGAAAACACGACTCTATGTTTTTTCCGTTTTAACAATAACATTAGGATAATTTATGTTAAATTATATCATCAATCTTTATACGACAGATCTCGTGTGTGAAATATGTAATATTAACAATTTTATCATTTTATCATTAGACAAAAGAGCAGCTGATCCCTGATAGCAAAGGCGCCACCTATGCTTAACAGTGCGAAACTAAACTTAACTTAGATAAGAACCATTAAGAATATTCATCCGCTAGGTGTCAACTGGTGACCTAGTTCCCTCGCCTAGTAAAAATAGCGGTCGACAATAGCTCAAACACTATTTATAGTGCGTATCTAAAAAAATCTTAAATCACACATTGATAACTCGGTTGTTTTTTTTTTAAACATCACTCGAATACCGTCCGTGTGTCAGTCCCGTCGTGGCCCGTAGCGCGCAACTCACAAGACCTACCTATACAACACAAGTGGCCGTGCAATCGATAAAACCTCGCGTTACAGACAATCAGTTGTTTTTTCGTGAATATCAGTGCCCTTTTAGTTGCCGGTACGTAGAGATTTTAGTATAGTAAACAAGGGAACATGTTATATTAGTGTTTTAAAGTGTTAGATACAATGGAAAGTGTTAAGAGGTACATAAGGAGTGAGTCCGCGAGTTGCGCTCATATGGTTGAAGAAAGCACGGCGAATAACAGGAAGACGGCTGACCCTCACGAGAAGCTGAAGGCTCTGCTGAACTCTCCCGACGACGATACGGATGACACGCTACCTCCGTCAGATGCTCCTAAATTCGGGACAGTTATACACAATAGAATCTTTGTGGGAGGGTTCTCTCTGACCACGACTGATGAGGACCTCTGGAAGTTCTTCTCAGGGTTCGCGACGGTGACGGCAGCCCGGGTGATCTACGACCGAGCTGGTGTCTCCAAGTGTTATGGTTTCGTCACGTTCGCCAGCCCCAGGGTCGCGAGGCTGATCGTCAAACAGGTTCGTCTCTCTATATATTGGAAAACTTTTCAGCAACAATGTTGGGTGTTTCCAAGCCTTTAATTAAAATTCTGTTAGTTTTAATTCATGGTTTTTGGGAGTTATTCTTTTTTGAGTGGAAACTAGGTCGAAAATTGTTTGGTTCCATTGTTTCGAGTCATTGGACTGCGACAATGAACACTCGAATTTGTGGGAGAATTTGATGTTTTATTATCTGTTCTGGCTGTGACTCCCTGAAGATATTTATTATCAAGTATAGGTAATACTCAGTAAACGGAAGTATTTTTGGCTTGGCGATGTTCTTTGTGTAGACTTGTGTTACGGAAATTTTCGCTCGATTTTCCGAGGCGTTTTCTTTTCAAACATGAACAAAAATACATCTTGTTTTTGTCTGATAAAATACCTTTCGAAGTAGAAGATCTTTACTAGAATCTTTTATCTTATTTTTTTTTCTAAATCAGTTTTACTCATGACCACTTGAAATGGAAAAAAAAAATCGGCAACTGCACAATATTCGTCATTGAACTTCAATGGATTATTGATAATTTATGCGATAATATTATAATGTAGGTAAAGAAGCTGCTATATCGATAAGCAATACAATGTTTGAATGATAGGACAACACTTGGAGCACAATGGCTCAAGGAGGTTTCTTATCAGATAGCGTGAAATTACGATGATTATTTTAGCACTACGCTTGGTAATTAACATGTTGTTAGTGCACGCGTTTTTAGTCATAGATAAGATAATATCGTGTCACCATGGAGTTATGCCATGTGGTTTTTTTGTCATCTCTGATAAGGACGCAATTTTTTGTCTCTTAAAAAAAAACGAAGATAACCTACTCATCTTAGAAGTAGGATAAAAAATAAGCACGCCTTAAAAAAATATAAGGTAAATTTTTTTAAGGCCTAAACCTTTCAAATAAATAATCAAGGCTATTTTAATCCCCGGACACTAGCCACCTTGGGATGGCGGAAAATGCGAATGAGTTCCCACAAATCAGCTTGCAAGGGTTCTCCTTGGAGTGAAGTAAAGAAACTCTGTCTGGTTCTGATCAGTGGAAATCTCACAGACCCATCCACCCATCCAGAGGATACGCGTGAGATTCACGTGTATTGTGTGAGTTTGGTCTCTTCCTACGCTCAGCCATTTCAGGGTTATGTTTGGCCATGTGCGTTCATAAGACACTTTTTTTTACCAGCCAGTGACACCGTTCAAAGAAGTGTGTTACTGGTTGATTTTTCAAATTCGGTTTGTTAAAAATCTTCGCCTTTCTTTGTTTATATCTCTGAACTTTTTAGCGATTGATTAGAACATTCTTAATTTATTGGAATTAAGAATTTAAAGGAAAAAGTACACCAGCTTTGTAGTAAGATCGTCTTTTGTTTCGAACGAAAGAAATACCTATTGGTTACTATTTGTTATTCTATATAGTATCTTTGAGGTTTTTATTATTATTTATTTTTAATATTGATCGTCACACGGGATTTTTCGTTAGAAATCCCAGGAAGATTATTAATATCAACAGTTCCATTTCGATGAATAACTCTACCTAAACCCTACCCCTCCTCCTCCCTCTGGTGATGGCAGAAAGATGTTGCTCATCTTTCTGATAACTTTAGGGACCAAATGGCGCCGGTTTAACTCCGGTCTCTAGCCGGTATCAGGAATCCGGTTTGAATGTCTATCTAGTCTGTTAGGACCTTCGACTACATTGCCTTTCAGGATACGTATGTAAAGGGTGGCTGAAAACGGAAGCGGGGACCTAGGAACTTATTTATTTACCTTATCTTACTAATTAACTTTTTAATCGTGGAAATTAAAGACACATACAATAGAAAGACAATAGGTGCGCGAACGCCGGCGTTCGCTTGGGGTTTAGGTAATGAATTAAAAAACGTATTTTGAAAAACCTTGATGGCTAGTAAAGAATATATGATTTGGTGGTGAAGCGTACTTTAACTTATTTTATTTACTAGCTTTCGCCCGCGGCTTCGCTCGCGAACATAAAATATACCCATTGTCACTCAAGAATAAAGCAGCTTTCTATCGGTGAAAAAATTTTAGCAATCGGACCAGTACTCTCAGAGATTACCAAAACAACAAACTTTACCTCTTTAGAATATTAATTTCGAAGATAGTGTAGATAAATACTCTATAATAAAAACCGGCCAAGTGCGAGTCGGACTCGCCCATGAAGGGTTCCGTAGCAGCAAGTAACATAATATAAAAGTTCTTGTAATGTGTTGTAACTTTGATCGATGTTTTAATAATAGTGTATTTTTTTCGGTTTAGACGCATTAAAAAAAACTACTTACTGGATTTCGTTCAAACCAATTTTCGTTGGTAGTTTTTATAGTAATGTACATCATATATTTTTTTTAGTTTTATCATTCTCTTATCTTGGAAGTTAGAGGGGGGGGGGGACACATTTTACCACTTTGGAAGTGTCTCTCGAGCAAACTATTCAGTTTAGAAAAAAATGATATTAGAAACCTCAGTATCATTTTTGAAGACCTATCCATAGATACCCCACACGCATGGGTTTGATGAAAAAAAATTTTTTGAGTTTCAGTTCTATGTATGGGGACCCCCAAAATTTATTGCTTTTTTTCTATTTTTGTGTGAAAATCTTAATGCGGTTCACAGAATACATCTACTTACAAAGTTTTAACAGTATAGCTCTTATAGTTTCAGAAAAAAGTGGCTGTGACATACGGACGGACAGACAGACAGACAGACAGTCATGACGAATCTATAAGGGTTCCGTTTTTTGCCATTTGGCTACGGAACCCTAAAAAGGAAACTAAAACTCATACATATAATGTCAATGTTATCGCATTCCACAATCTCCTCCAGGCATCCTCAGATGGACAATAATTGCATAGATAAGATGCTTCCGAGACTCAGATTTCCTCTTTAAAGAGGAACGGGGCCATGATCCACTATTCAGGCCCAGTGCGATTTAGTGGAAGTCACAAATCTTCGATTTTTTTATTCTAGGAAAAGGAGAAAAAATATGGAAAGGTTTTCCTTTTAAAAGCAACAGTTCAAAATAAATTAACAAACAAAGTAAACCGCATTCCTGGGTTTGTACCCATGACTTGAAAATGAGGCCGTTACCACTGGGTTACCACTACACAATATATTTAGTTTTGATTTTTATACTCGTACTAAAAACTAGCGTATATAATATAACTCGTATGTACCATCGCGGTAATTTCTGCCTGATCATTTAAAACAAAATTCGGCGCGTCGCCAAACCAAACCCTTTGAAATTTTCGATTCGAGTGCAAGCAGAATTGAACTTAGTGGTGGTCAGGCGGAAGTGTCTTTGATAGTATTTGTAATAAAAGATAATCCTCCCGACCGAATTGCAATCACGATGGCCAATCCCAACAGGGATCAACCAAGTCATCATCATCATCCTCCTTTCAGCCGATAGACGTCCAATGTTGGATATAGGCCTCCCCCAAGTGTCGCTACAGTTAACGATCCTGTGCGTCTCGCATCCATCGGATTCCCGCAACCTTCACCAGCTCATCGGTCTACCTTTTTTTTTATGGTGGGAAAAAATCATGCATTGACATCCCCCGCCCTTGGGCCGAGCGGGAGATAGTGTCAAACTCTTACTGACTAAAAGACCCACCCCGTTCCTTCTAGCCTTCAAACCGGGGCTCGAGCGCCCTTTCGGAAAACCCTGGCCCCAGTAGGCTTCGACCCGGCTGGGTCCCTGCTGTTGCTGACAACTCCTTGAGGCGCGCGGGAACAGTGCACGCCGTCGACGACTTGGGCTTAGTCCGGACAGTTACCGGACGGCCGGACAGCGAGCTACCCATTGCTCACTGTCCGCAAGCCCGCGTCTACGTTGGCCAGAAATCGGGATCAGAATCCGACGGTGGTGGCGATAACGCCGTTGCCTGATGCGTTCGGCCTCCTCCTTTGCGAGCATTACTGCTTCGCAGAAGTCGGCGACTGCCTGCCACTCCTCCTCGCTCCAGACCATGGCCTCAACCAAGGCCCGACGCGAGAGGTCTCCGCCGCCGATCGCCCCCACGAGGGCACACCTCGACTGTGTGCTCCACCGTGTCCTCCGGGCGGTCCGCACAGTGGCGACACCCGGGCGTCACTTCCGCATGAATCGAGTGCAGGAATCTCCCGAACGAACCATGTCCGGTGAGTACCTGCGTCATGCGGAAGGTAAGGACGCCGTCAGGTCTTTCCAGCCACGCCTCAAAGAGGGGACTTTACCGCCATGATTGTGGCGTGCCCATCATCGGTCTACCTTGTAGGAGGCCTTCCTGCTGCGTTTTCCGGTACGCAGTCGTCAATCCAGAAATTTTTGGCCCCAACGGTCATCGCCAACCAATCAACCAAGTACGTAGGACATATTATAGTGCTGAAGTGTGTGCACAAACATAGGTGCACTCTCTGTTCCTTTACCCTCATAGTCCGATGGGATGGCAATCTGACACGACCGGGGAGAGATCAGGCACAGGACCAATGGCTTCACATGCTTTCCGAGGCACGGGGGTATCACACAACCAACCTCCAAACTTCGAGCAGCTACAAAGTAATTTTTAAAGGAAAAATCCAATAGCACTTTTTATCCGACCGGGGAATAGAACTCAGGACCCCACTATAAACGACCAAACGAAATGCTTGGTCGTCCGGAAGTTTGAAGTTTCAACAACGTAAAAGTGGATACTTAACGAGTTTCCTATCGATTTGAAAAGAAGAAGACTGGTCAAATTTGATAAAATCTTTCTTAATGGGACAGTCAGATTCATTACGAATAGTATAAGCTATGTAACATCACGCCATCTTACACTCTCTCTCTATCACACAATGGTTTGCTAGAAGAAACCTCAACTTTGTGTTATGGGGATGCAATTCAACACACGTTTTCACTGTTTTTCATACAACCGCTCTTACGCGATTAAGACGTTATTACACATTTTTCATTAGATATTTTGGAAACACAGTAGGTATCTTGTGGATATTGTTTAGGCTTCTATTGAAATCAGTTTATAAATTTGTGTAAAACTAATCCAGAAAAGACCTCTGAAAATCTGCTATTTTGCATATTTGATACTTCATAATTTAGGTACTCAAAAATTAAAAGTCAAAAAAGTATAACAATGGAAGCCTTGCAAATTTTATCAAGATTTTAAATGACGACACCTTTTTTCAAAAACTTTTAAGGGATTAAAAACATCACGTATTTCCTGAAACAAGTTTTGTAAAATATTCGAGTAAATCACGGAATTACCGAATGCTAACAGGCTTTTCAAACGTTACCTCTCTTTTTTTGCATTACCTCTTCATCAAACATCGCATTGGATTGCATTAGATGAAGTAACAAGCTTTTAAATCATACTCGATATTGACGAAAGGCGAGGGGAAAAGCAGCACATGAACTCTAAATCTACGCTACAATGCACAGACATTGAACAGTAACTACAAACGCAAATGAAACCGCGGGGAACAGCTGTAAAAGGCGACCTAGGAGAAGAATTACGTCGCCAACGCCTCTACTGTATTACCAGCCCAAAACAAATGCGGATCAATATGAACGTCACAGGTTTTTCTAGTTTAGTCACGGCTGATATTTGCATAGAACGTAGAACCTTTCTGGCGTTTCTTGATTTAGATCCATCAAAACAGTTTTGGATCTGACGTCCTGATAAGTTGTGAACGCGTTATGTGAGCGCGCTGCTCAAATTCAGATGTTTTTATAATGGGCTCGCAGTATCTACCTACCTACATATTTATGATTTAAAAAGTGTTTAGAATAAGTCTTTGAGCTGAAGACTAACTTTTTGTTTGCGGCTGGTATGCAATTAAAGAGAGAGGTGAGAGTCACGGGGTTGCTCGTTGTGGCATCGTTTAAAAGAGGTTTATGTCCAACAGTGGACGTTCTTCGGCTGAAATGATGATGAGGATGATGATGCAATTGAAAACTTGTCCCGCTCTAGATGTAATGAGAGAGCGGGTCAGACTTTCAGTGACTAAAACTTACGAGGCTGCTTTTCCACTCGCCTATCGTAAACATCGAGCATGGTTTAAAAGCTTGTTACTTCATCTAACGCAATCCAACGTGATGTTTGACGAAAAGACAACGCGAAAAAAGAGTGAAAATTCTGCTGGCTTTCAGTAATTCCATGATTTACTCGAATATTCTCTATCTAGCCTAGATAATATCCACAAGATACTGTGTTTCCAAAATATCTGATGAAAAATGTGTAATAACGTCATATTCGCGTAAGAGCGGTTGTATGAAAAACAGTGAAAATGTATGTGGACATCTCCACATACATTTTCATCCCCTTAAGGATGATTCACGCTACACCGTGTCGCGACCGGACCGTGCTCCGGCCGCGGCTCGGCCAAACATTATGGTATTCTTTTGAATGAAGTCGTTCTAAAGCCACGTTTATTCTTTCAAAAGTAGATAGAGCCAAAAGGTTCGACACCAGAAGATGCAGCGTTCTAAGGCTTTCTACAAGGTGTACCGATGACCTGGTGAGGGTTGCTTAAATCTGAAAATGGATGCCAAATGCACAGGACAATTGGGGAAGGCCTAATTCAGCAGTGGATGTCTTTCGAGTGAAATAACCTGACGATATGTTCACAATGCCGCCATCTCTAGCAGCGGCCACCGATGTCTCCGTCGCGTCGTCTATAGTCACAGCAAGTCAACTTGCAGCCAACGTTTCCACGTTGCAAGTAAGTTGCTTCAAGTTATGTAATTAAACTTGCTAGGGGTCGAGCTCTGTTTAAGTTTTGAATATGTGACAATAGAGAAATGGGACCAACGCAATCTGAACACCTGTACTGTCATTGAGATGTCTTTATAGCTAGGTTCGTAGCTTAAATGAATCGTTCAGGATGCTGATGGGGCTGCGGTGATTCTGTAGTGCATTGAGCAACATCGCGTGGACTGCTTCTATGCTACAATTTGGACAGCATGGTCTGAAATAAAGTATTTATTATTATTATTATTAAATAACACACGACACGGTTGGCACAGTGGTTCAGCGATTAGCTGCTGTACTGTGTGGCGTGTCAGAAAACACGTAAAGCCGATAGTCCCAGCTTTCGATCTTAGACAGTCGTTATGGAACATCAGGCAATCGGACTGAATGTTTTCTAAGGGGTATGGTGTTACCCATTTAGGTACTTCTACCAGTTGCTTTACGGGAAGTGTGCGTCGGAATTGCATATCCTAATTCTTCAAGCCCGTTCCATCATCGGACCATCAGGTGTACGGCGATGCGCCATCGATACGTGGTGAACATGCGACCTATACGCACAAAACGTTTAGGGACCACATTCGTTGTGCGTGCAGCTAAGAAGTGGAATTCCCTGCCGGAGTCTGAGTTTCCAGATGGCTACATCCTGAGGATCTTTAACCCATTGTATGGTAGGAACACGGATCTACGCGGGACACAATAACTTTTTAATTGTGTCTTTAATTACGTACGGCATACGAAAGGTTAAGTCAAGAGTGAATAGGTTACCTCTAGGTTATCATCAACGCATTGTCGCTTTTCATAAGATGAGACAGCGGTCAAGCGCAAACCTATCACAAAAAAAAAACTGGGTTGTGGAAGTCAGATATGCAAGCAGTTATTCCATGCAAATTCCTGGTTCTCAGTTACATCCAGCTAGACTGGAAGTGGATCCCAACACAGCTAGGTAAAGGCAAATACATTTGTTAAGTGATAATGTATGAATATGAGTGTAATGATATTTAAATTTATTAAAAAAAAAAAAGAAAAAAAAATGACTAATCAAGCATTTGAATGGTAGATACAGTTAACTAAAAGTAGGGTATGCAAAATACACCTCACACATACCTCTATATATGCTTCATGTTATGTTGTGTGAATGCTATTTACATTATAAAAGATTCACAGACACACTAGGTACTTAACTAGATATGCAAACCCGATAATAATAGACGCACGAGTTGTGTAAAAGATACATATAATGCTAGGAAGGAAGTGAACGCTGAGATGCCGTCCGATAGAGAATATGATTGAAGAAAAAGACGTTAAGTGTTTAAAAGAAAACGGAAAAACGAATTGTGATTGTCGGATGGTGACAACAAAGTGATCCTATGAGGGTTTTTTTCTTTTGAGGTACCTACGGAACACTAAAAAGAGGGTGACCAATGCGGCAGCAATATTACTTATAGCCACAGTGTCCCCAAACTCAATAACGTACATTCCAACTTAATAACGTACAGAAACAAGTCCTTAATTAGCGTTTTTATTTACCCGACGATTTTTAATCATACTTCTGTAATTAACAGGCAAGCATCAAGCTCACACGAGCTTATCAAAATGAAAATCGCTGGGACCCGAAATGTTCCGACATTTCCCGAACATTCCCGATGATTGACGAACCGAACGACGTGAAGGCTTTTGTGTGAAGGGGCCGCTGTTTCCATTACTGTTTCAAGAAATTTTGTGTTAGCTTTTGCTTGTTTTTTGAGGACTTACACTAGCTTTTGCCAGCGGCTTCGCCTGCGTACATAAAATACAGAGTTATTTGTAAAACACTAGCAACCTCTTAGGTTCCAGTTAAGAACATAATAAACATCAACTTTTGTTCTATGACTTTTAAAAATGTATCATATTTTGGTTCATCAGATTTTCATACAAAAAAAAAAAAAAAAAATTGAACGTTCTAAATATTACGAAGTCTATGCGAAGCAAGCGATAATACAATAGCGGAGGGTAGCTGAACATGAACTTGACCTATTTACGGGCGACCCTCACTAGTCAGTTAGTAGTAATGATGCGCTTGGCGCTTCATACGTGTTCTTGTAGCGAAATTCGGCAGTGCAGATTTTTACATGATGGTGTATCAATATTCTAAGGTCGAGAATACGGATATGGCACGAATTTTTGCTAGGAATGATGACAATGTTTCGAAAGCCTGCTTACCTACTATTACTACGAGAACACTAGTGCGCGGAAGCCGTAAGTAGATACAGCAAAATAATGAGTTGAAATGTGTTAGATAGAACAACAAAATCTTGAAGGTTGGTTTTTGGTAAATGTGTTGTTTTGTAAAAAGTCGTAGAACAAAAGTTGTTGTATATGATGTTCTTAACTAGCACCTAAGAGGCTGCTCGTATTTTATAAATAACCCAGTATGTATAGCTTGTGTCACTCAGGAATAGCTGCTTTATATGGCAGGCCTTTATAAGGCGGGTATGCAACATAATGTGATCAAGGATGTTACAATAGGCTTAAAGCTAAAGTACATATTATGGACCCTGTACCTAAGGGTATAGCAACATATTTAAAAAATAAATCATTAAATCAAATCGAACATTAAAATCAAATTAAAATAATCAAATAATACCTATATCGATGGCGAGCAGTAAGATCAATAGTATGAACATTTTTTAGCACGCCACGGGAAGCCGCTCATAGCACCACGTACAATTACCAGCACGGATCTTGAGCGCTGGTTTCAAGTTGCGCAGAAGTCAAATTTCGGTCTCTTTAGTGGTGCGAAGTGAGACGCGGAGGCGAGGAGTGTCAGTTAAAATAAAAAAAAATCAAAATCAAAGCATTTATTTCAAATAGACCATTTGCAGGCACTTTTGAACAGTCAATTGTCGGTCAGTCCAAGAAAAGGGAAGCTAAATTGCACGTTCCAAGGCGTAGGTCTCTATGGAGAAGAACGTGCAAGAAACTTCATGGACACTCTTTTAAATCATATTATGTGTTACATTATAATGCTTGGCTCTCCGCGTCATCGTGTTATAGACGTCACTTGTGATTCGTCAACAACGACGATTGGCTCGCCAATGTATGGAATGTGCAAAGCGATCCCCACTCTCGAGCGCTCAAGATCCGGGCCGGTAGTTGTACCCGCATAATGCCGCCCAGCTCGCCGCGCCGCTCGCCAGGCCGTTAAACATTTCAGTACAGTACAGTTTTCCGTCATGAAATTGAACAAAGGGCGACCTATATGTGCTGAAAAGTAATAAGGCTACTTTTACATCCATGACCTTTTAGAGCCTTGGCAGTATTCCGAAAAGCTCAAGGGTGAAGTGAGATAGAATGCTGTGTAAAATGACACTAGCAAAATGTGTGTATTTTGTGTTCAAACTGGCAGCGGGTAGTAGGACTGTACAAATATAGGTAGCTACTTAGGTTCTTCAAAATTTTGATGGAGAATCCAAATCTATTGATTTGTACCTAGCCTCATTTGATAAAAGGTACAAGTCTTACGGAAAAAATTACACCATTACGTTACCCTCCATCTAGGCAAGCCGGGTAAATAAAAACCGGAAAGTGCGAGTTGGACTCGAGCACTAAGGGTTCCGTAAAAAACTTACCTATGAAAACAGTTCAATTCCCGAATTGAGTTATGAAGGTTTTCCCGAATCACAAAAAAAAAGTTTTTTTTTGTGAGATAACTACTTTACAGTTTTCAGATTTTTTCATAATTACATTACATTACTTGTGCTTGACCTCGCTTTTTTAAGTACCCAATGAATTTGTATTCCCTTGAGAGTGTCGAAATAACCATGCATTTTTTGAGATATAAATAGCCGTATCTTTTTTTTTTGTTAACCAAGAAGTCTAATTTTTTCACGTCTTCAAGGAACTGCAGAAAATTTATGGTTTTAATTTCAACTCGATACCTCCAGGCGTTCTAAAGATAAAGGGTCTTGACAGACAGACGGATAACAAAGTGAGCCAATAAGGGTTTTGTTTTTCCTTTTAAGGTACGGAACCCTAGAAACAGTCTTACTCCATCATTAAAATTAAAGGACCTTGTCCGGTTCCAAGCGGCCTTGTTTCCTTCCAATTCTCTAACGAACCCAGCCACTTGACTGGACTTGTTTTCAAATTAATTGGTCTCAGTATTCTTTGAACCTTTTGTGGAAATTGTGCCGAAAGTATTTATTTATTTATTTAACACTATGCCTACAAAAGTACAAAAGGACTTAATGCTTTAGGCATTTTCAACCAGTTAACCTTTCAACCAGTCAACCTGTGGGTGATGAAGAAAAAGAAAACTGGCCAAGTGCGAGTTGGACTCACGCACGTTGGATTCTGTACCATCCGAAGCAAAAAACGGCAAAAATATCATCATCACCATCATTTCAGCCGAAAGACGTCCACTGTCGGACATAGGCCTCCCCCAAGCGTCGCCACAACGACCGATCCCGTGCGTATCGCATCTACTACATTCGCGCGACTTTCACCAGGTCGTCGGTCCACCTTATGGCAGCCTACCAACGCAACATTTTCCGGTGCTCGGTCGCCACTCCAGAACCTTTCGTCGCCATCTATCATCCGTTCTACGAGCAAAGTGCCCTGCCCTCTGCCACTTAAGTTTGGCGAATTTTCGGGCTTTGTCTATTATTGGTTTATTGCCTGTAGTGCAGTTAAAGGGTGGGAGACAAGCGGCGACACTCGTTGTAGTACAAATCGGAAAGTATTTTCTTTCTAAACTCTTTGATCTTTTCTGTGCTTTCACCCATCCATCTTTTCTTTGGCCTCACTCTCCACCTAAATTCAAATAGTACTAAAAAAACACCCATTAAATAAATGGGTTGTTCTCATTATAATACTGTTTGTTTAACTAACGAACAGAAATATTAAGAGCCTATAATAATTATTAGTCTTCTAAAAGGTCAATAGGTATTTTAATAGTTAGGCGTGGGTGTCTCCTGCTAGGGTTATGGGTTTGTTCGAAGAAGCGACATCATTCCTAGAACGCAAAGAATAACTGAAAAAAATATGGGTGGATTTTATTCAGTAAAATTCAGACACACTCTCTCACTGCACTCGGGCGGATGGTATCATTTGAGGATGATTCCCGAGGCGAACTCGATTCGGGAAACAGACTAATTATTTACATAATTAAGTTTGTACGGAACCCTACTTCTCCTACCTCCTTTAGAACCCTAAAGGTTCTGTTGCCAAACCATAAAAGTCGTACCGAAAGACGCAGCGGTGGAAGGCTTTTCACAAGGTGGACTGATGACCTAGCGAGAGTCACGAATCCAATGGGTGCGAGAGGCCCATGTCCAACAGTGGACGTCTTCCGGCTGAAAGGATGGTGATGATGATATTCACACAAAAAGAAGAAGTTCCATCAGAAGGCGTCATACTACGACAGAAATAACACAATAGGGTAGTTTCCAGGGTCAAAATAATTACATTTATCTCTCCGTATTTTAGATTATAAAAAAATATTGAACACGTATTTTTTCTTTTTTTGATTAAACAAAAATTAACAGAGATATAAGCTCATAAATTTACGTGTGACGTCACCCAGTGCGAAAAAATGCAGCACGGCGTGACGTTACACGTAACTTTAATGGGCTATATCTTTGTCATTTGAGGTTTAATTTACAAATAAAAAAATACGTGCCCCTTATTTTTGAATAATCTAAAAGACGGACTAATATTTTTTTTTTTTACGGCAACTAGCTATTGAAAGATTTAGACAAAAATATTTTTAAAAAATAAGACCTATTTCTGCAATGCAAAATTCTTCGAATCATTAAGCCTTGTCCCTTAAACCCAAGACATTATTTGAAGGCACTTCTGTTAGTGAAAACACGTTTTTCTAATAAATCTTATTTACCTTATTCAGTGTCAGGCATCGGTAGTGGGGGTGGCGGTGTTGCCAACCTTCTGAGCACATTTCCGGTTGCCAGTTAAGATGTTCGAATAAAAATGTTATTTTGTGTGGAAAAAAAGCCAGCTTCTTTTTATTTAATTTAGGGACAGGGAATATTTTTTTATTGTTTTGACTAGCTTTTGCCCTTGGCTTCGCCCGCGTACATGAAATTTAACCAATTACACTCAGGAATAACGCAGCTTTCTATCAGAGAATAAATTTTAGCAATCGGACCAGTACTTTCAGAGAATACTTCCTACAAACACAAAAAGAAACTTTACCTCTTTTTAATATTAGTGTAGATGGACCTTAGGGCGTGTCTCTAACGCGATCTTCTTGCTTTACACCTATTATGCTTTGCTCCAAAGCCTGTAGACTTTTTTTTTTTTTTTATTGTTGATAGGTTCGCACTTGACCGCTATCTCACCTGATGGAAAGCGACGATGCGGTCGACGATGGAACGCGCTTACCTAAAAGAAACCTATTCACTCTCGACTTAAAGATTCCCGGGTTGTACCTATCAGGAAACACAGACTCCGGCAAGGAATTCCACTCCCTAGCCGCACGCACAATGAATGTGCTCCCAAAACGTTTTGTGCGTGTTGGTGGGATATCCACCATATACCGGTGGCGCATAGCCGTACGTCTGGTAGTCCGATGATGAAACGGGCTAGGCGGAATTAGGTTATGCAATTCCGACGCACACTCCCCGAAATGCAACCGGTAGAAAACCGACAGGCTAGCAACTCTGACAAATCTTAAGTTAAGAAAGAAAGACTATTTGTCCAGTCAGGTCTACCGTGATGGCAAAAGTGGTGTTGATGTGACGATGTTCACGGATAAACGTGAGGAAAAATCACTCAAAAAAGAGAGGTTTGCTGGAATAAGCTGGGCAAAGACTTCCTCTTTCCTAGACGGAGCCCATTGCTCAGCTAATCAGTTTTATGATGCGCATAGGCGCACTGCGTCGTCGATTTAATACTTGCGTAACACAAATTTGTGCCTTGTAAATGGGAAAATAGGGCGAAAAACATGACGCGTCAAAAACTACATTAGACTGACGCACATGTGTAACACGCCTGATTTGTACGTAGAAAGACGTCGCGTGGCGTCGCCTGGCGTGGACCAACTGTAGCTCTACAAGTCTAGTTTCCATATTAAATGTATGGAGACCGCCGCGATCAGAACGGCTTGAAGGTCACTTGTGTTCGCTACTTTCAGACTCGTATCTCTGTTACTGCTTACCCACCTATTCATTTGGTAGGAAAACATCAAATAACTCCTTGCACTGTGGATGGAGTGAGAATCCACTCAAAACTCTGGGTTTTAGTCAGTAAAAGTCTGTCACTCCCTCTTACCTACCTAATATCTAATCAGTATCAGTGTAGTCACTATGTTCACGCGATTAGATTAGTGAGATTTATTCTCGATAGCTATCCTAATTATATTGTTGGCTTGTGGTCAGGCTCAATTTTATCAGCTAGTAAAATTTTAATGCAACCAGCTAACCGAAATATTGATTAGTGGTCTTGTGGCGGACTAGCCCCTGTTAGGAGGCGGTGACGGTAGCAGGCAGTACCCTTTGGCTACCGAGCCCTCGGGACAGTTCAACCCGATTTTTGACGTACGTTGCTCGTTGCGCTGGTCACGTACGCCACCACGCACCCCTGAATGCGTACGTTTTCGACTAAGGGGGTAAGCGTAGTAGCACCTCGCTTCGGGTACCGAAGAGGACAAAATGAAAGACACGTTTTCGACAAAGGTCCCTAAGGGTTCGGCTGTAAGCTTCTTCCTTGTTCCCTTTTTTCCTGTGTTGTTGCCTCTTCGGTGGCTTGTTTTCGACTGACGATCGGACCGAAAAACGGCCCGCCTTTTATACCCCGAAACTTTACGTGCGCGTGAACCGTGATTTTCGGACTTATTTCACTTTAAGTTTCGCTTTAGCCGAGCCCTTTCGGATGCCATATTTATTTAATCTTTCACAAAACATAGACAATATGCACATCAAAATATTCGTTACAATGTCTACTTTTACATAAAATAACAATCTTTTGCCTAACTCAACATAATAAAAAGTTTCTAGAAGAAAAACTGCAAAAGATACAATTTCGCTCATGTTGTGAAACACAATTCTTTCGATTTCTCACCCAATATTATACCAATTGTAAATCTAATGGCTGTATTATCATTTATTAGTTAAGTTTTAACTAGGAATACAGTAATGGTGAGAATCGGACACAAAACAAAAAAGGTAAACATCAGTTTACAATTACGTAAGCGAGATCGCGAACATTACAAAATTCGATCATTTCCAAAACTATGCTATCTTAAATCTATGGTTCCTAATATACTACAATAGACTTAAAAACACTAATTAACCACATAGAACATTTATCAGGTACCGACAACATAGATAAAATCCTTTTCAAAATAGTTAACAAAACAAACTCTCATTTTCACTAATAAGTTCGCATTTTCTTATTCATTCTTATTGGAATCTTATTAGTTATTCTATCTTGAACCTTACTAAATTAGAAAATCGTTAATTAGACGCAAAACAGAGACTTAAACTACATAATCTTGCCTAGACTTTCATAAACATATCATAAACAAAACAAAACTTAGAAATATGTTACACGAGGCTATTCTATAGTAAAACTCAGTCTATTATTTACACTAACCTAATAAGACATAAGTTCCTAAGCCTAATAATTCAAAATAAACATATAAGAGGTGAAAAACATCCTATCCTAAGTTCAAAATGTACATAAAAACTACTTGCGTGCTAGGTGGCCCCGACCACTACTTGCGCCCTGGTGCTTGCAAGGGACCTCCGTCGCCGACAGTCTCCCCCTCGTGCGTCGCACCATCCTCCAGCCTCGGCGACACTCCCGGCACCAGCAACACCACTCGCGAGCTCGGCCGTCGCAGCACACCGCCTCTCGTCTCGACGTCGACGATCCGGATCCGCCCATCTGGTCCAGGATACACCCGCAGGATTCTGCCGCGTGGCCAGGTGCATCTTGGCAGGCTCTGGTCGACGATGAGCACGATGTCGCCAACTCGCAGGTCCGTAGAGCTGGTTCTGCCCGCAGTCTTCCTCGGCAGCAGAGTGGGCAGATATTCACGCAGCCAACGTTGCCAGAAGTGATCGGCAAGTCGCTGCGTAGCCTTCCAGGTATCTCTGCCCACGAGCACATGATCTTCGAAGCTGCCGATTCTCGTAGCGCCGCACGATCGCCCGATGAGGAAGTGGTTTGGTGTGAGCGCTTCTTCTTCAGGGTTCTCGGAGATGTGGGTGAGAGGCCGAGAGTTTACGATGTGCTCGGCCTCTAGGAGGAGGGTGTGGAGTACCTCCTCGCGAGGATGTCGTTCCTTGAGTGTGGCGCCTAGTGCGGTTTTGATGGATCGCACCAGACGCTCCCATGCACCGCCCATGTTGGGTGCACCAGGCGGGATGAATTTCCATTGCACGCCGATCTTCTCCGCTTCTGAGGTGAGGTCTTCTTTCTTCAGTGTGTCGAGCGCCTCTTTCAATTCCTTGTTAGCGCCGACAAAGTTCGTCCCGTTGTCTGAGTAGATTGTCTTCGGCATCCCTCTTCTTGCAGCGAACCGTCGTAGAGCCATGATCATGGAGTCGGCGGAGAGCGATGGAGCGATCTCGATGTGCACCGCCCTGGTGGTTAGGCAGGTGAAAAGCGCTCCCCATCGCTTCTCGTGTCTTCTTCCCACGGCGATCGTCATTGGCCCGAAGAAATCAATGCCGGTGCACGTGAAAGGAGGTGTCCCGTGCATCAGCCTCTCAGCAGGTAAGTTGCCCGTCGGTAGTTCTTGCGGTTTCGCCTTCTTCGTTTTGCACCACTGGCACCGGTGCTGAACCGCCTTGATTGCCGACCTCAATCCCAATACCCAGAAGCGTTGCCTTATCTCGTTCATAACTGTCGCATGGTTCCCATGATTGAAGCGACAGTGGAAATCTTCGACGATAAGTCGCGTTGTCTTGTCCTTGCTGTCGAGCACGATGGGTCGCTTGTACTCTCTTGACACACCCTGAATCGCGTCGATCCTTCCCTTCAGACGCAGGAGTCCATCTTCCAATACTACGTCGAGCCTTTTCAACTTACTGCTGCTCTCGAGTTGCTTTCCTTGCTGTAGGCACTTAATTTCTTCTTTGAAGCTTCTTTCCTGGCTTCCTTTCAACAGGAGAGTTTCAGCTTGCTCTAGTAGGTCTGCGTCCAATGGCACGTAGCATATTTCTTGTTTCTTTGAAGGTCGAGCATTCTTCTCAACAGTCTTCGTCTTCTTTCCTTGTGTCATCTTCCAGGTTGGGTCTTCTTGGCTGACGTGGACCTGTTCCTTCCTTCTGCAGCGTTGAATAAACTGCAGTACTCTCGCTGTAGCTCGCCAGAGTCTCTTCCATGACGAAAACCTCTCTGGATCGGGTGATGGGTGGCTGATGCTTGCTGCTGCCGCGACGTCCATGGTCTTCTCTTCGCCTGTGACTTCCTTCTTGAAGGTTCTTGGTGCAGGCCAATGCGCTTCTTCTCTCTTCAAGAAGTCTGGACCAGTGAACCAACGGTGATCGCAGTCGAAGTCTTCCGGCACGTCGCGAGTCGCATCATCTGCTGGGTTCTGAGCCGTGGGTACCCATCTCCATTCTTGTGGTTTTGTGAGATCTTCTATTTCTGCCAAGCGATGAGCCACGAAAGTCTTGAATGTTCTCGGGTCCGTCTTGATCCATGAAAGTACTATGCTGGAGTCTGTCCAAAATGTCTTCTTCTGCACCTTCAGATCCGTTTCTTCTTCCACCGAGTGTGCTAGTCTGCTTCCTAGGAGGGCCGCCTGCAGCTCAAGTCTGGGTATCGATACGGGCTTCAGTGGCGTAACACGAACTTTCGCCGCCACCAAGCTTACGTGGTATGTCCCATCTTGATTCTCCGTTCTCCAATACACGGTGGCTGCATACGCTGACTCGCTGGCGTCCGTGAACGTGTGCAGCTCCCCCTCGGTGCGATGTGGCGCTAGACACCTCGGAATCTGAAGATCTTGGAGCAGCTTCATCTTCTCCAGGTAAGTCTTCCATGATTCATATTCCTTGTCTTCTATTTCTTCATCCCAACCGATGCCACTTCTCCATATGTTCTGAAGTAGCTTCTTTCCTTGGACGAGAACCGGTGATGCCAACCCCAATGGGTCGAAGGTTGACATGACAGCGCTGGTGACTTCCCTCTTGGTCGGAATCTTGAAACCCTTTGCTATCTCTTCTGGTGTGTTTCGAAGATTCGCCCTGAATCCGATGGAGTCCCTTTCTGGGAACCAGCGCAGTCCAAGTGTCTTTTCTTCTTTCTCGCCAAGGTCCACTTCTGTCTTCTCCGTAGCTTCGCTGCTCGTGCCTTGCAGTAGCTCGGGTTGATTCGATGCCCATCCTCTGAGTTCGAAGCCCGCCTTCTTGTGAATGGAGTCTACCTGCGCCGTTACTCTTCTAAATTCCTCTTCTGTATGGAAGCTGTGCAGGTAGTCATCCATGTAGTGGTTCAGCTCTACTGCCCTTACTGCCTCTGGATACTGCTCTTTGAAGTCTTCTGCATTCCGATTCTTGACATATATGGCCGTGCAGGGAGATGATGTTGCACCGAAGACCACTGATGTCATCCTATATTCCTTCGGCGCCACGTCTCGTCGATCACCTCTCCACAGGAACCGCAGACTGTCTCTATCTTCTGGTCGGATGCGAACTTGCAAAAACATTTCTTTGATGTCGGCTGCTACTGCGAACGGTCCTTGTCTGAATCGCAGCAGCACACCGAAGAGCGACTGCAGTAGGTCTGGTCCTGGCAGCAGAGCGTCGTTGAGGCTTCGTCCTTTGCTCTTCGCTGCAGCGTCAAACACGATCCTAATTTTCTTCTTGAGCGGATGTACCACGGAGAAGTGAGGTAGGTACCAAGTCTTCTTATTTTCCTCTTGCTTGGCAGGTGCTTCTTCTGCATACTTGTTGTCGATCAGGTGCTGGATCTGCTTGCAATATTCCATCTTCAACTGAGGGTCTTTATCCAACTTCTTTTCAATGTTGAAGAGTCGATTCTTCGCCGAAGTGTAACTTTCAGGCATGACCTCATCTTCTTGCTTCCACAGCAGTCCAACTTCAAAACGACCATCTTCCAGTCTTCTGCAGGTCTTCTCGAGGACGGCCAGTGCTCTTCCTTCTGCATCTGTCGAGGGTCTTCTTGGTTGCACACCCAATGCTTCTATCGCGAAATGCTCCTTGATAGTCTGATGCATCTCTTCTTCTGTGCTGGTACAAAGACACCTGTCAGCAAAGTGCACTGGTCGTATTCCGCCCGTGTCGAACCCATGCAGCACCCAGCCAAGTCCTGTTCTCGAGGCAACTGGTTGACCTGGTCTTCCCCTTTTCAAAGCTTGAGTCACGATGAGCTCCCAGTTGTCTTGACCGATGAGTAGCTGTGGTGACTCTCCTTCGTAGTGTAAAGAGTCGGCGATCTTCTTCAAATGTGAACAATCTTCTATCCTTTTCTTGTCCAAGAACTGAGGTGTCAGCTTCAGGTTATCCACGGTTCTGACTCTCTTGAGGGTCTTCCTTTTTTCTTGATGAACCCCCTTCACTATCAGGTCCAGTGTCTGCGAGTCCTTCTTCCTGATAAGCTGGCCTCCAACTGTTTCGATGATCAGTTCTTCTGTTTTTCCTTGAGCGCCGATCTCCTGTGCCACCTTCTCATCCAGCAGTGACACCGTTGACCCTTCATCCATCAGGGCCAAAATTCTTTTGGATCCATGCGACCCGAAGACTTCAACCGGTACTATCTTCAGGTATGCCCTTGCATTGTTGGCCGCATTCACCGATGCCGCGACACTTGACACTTCTTGCTGTGTCCCTTTATTCTCTTCTGAGGTCCTCTGTTCCGAGTTCACGTGCAGTAGATGATGATGCCACCTCTGGCATTCCTTACACGGCGGCTTTCTGCAGTTCTCCTTGCGGTGTTTCCCTTGAAGACACTTGAAGCAGACGCGACTCTTCTTGACCAGCGCCCACCGATCTTGCACCGACGCCTTCAGGAACTTCTGGCAATTCAGGAGGAGGTGTTCGCCCTGACACACGGGACAAGTCTTCTCACTGATCCTTGCTTCCTTTTCTCTGAAGTTCCCTTCCCTTTCCTTCGTAGAATGCGCCGCTTGTCGATGAGTCCTCTTGGCCAATGTCTTCTCTTCAGAAGTCGCGAAGGCTCCACACTTGTCTGCTTCCATATTCAGGAACCTGGACACCAGCGTCAGATCCGAGAACTCGCCTTCTTCTGTTGCTGCAGTGAAGTCGTACCACCTAAACTTGAGGATCGTAGGCATCTTCTCAATTATTTGCTTCACTATCTCTGGTGAATGTAAGTACTGCGGCTTCTTTAATCCTTTTATCGCTGCTACGCTGTTGTTGATCTGGCTTGCGAAGATGCAGATGTCCCTCGGGTTCTCTGATATCCTTGGTAACGTCTTGATCTTCTCCAACTCGGCCAGCACCAGCGCATCAGGTCTTCCATATCTTCTTCTCAGGGCCTGCATTACTTCCAGTGGAGAAGCTTCTGAATACAGCAAACTCTTGATGGCTTCTCTTGCATTGCCCTTCAGTGCTCTTCTCAGTCGAGCCATGTTTTGCACTTCGTTGAACATCGGTGCCGTATCTTCATAAACAACCTTGAAAGCTGTCCACTCGCTGCTGTTGCCGTCGAAGTAAGGTAACTCGTGGATGTACTTCGGCTGCTCTGCTGATCCTCCTCTTGTGGTAAGGGCTTCCTTTAACGCGCTCGTCAGCGTTTGCAGATCGATCGTAGCACCCTTCGTTGCAGAGTTCTCTTCAGGCTTCACAGGTAGCACTTCTGGTGGACGCTGTCCTCGTGTCTCGGGTTGTTTCTCGTTGCATTCTTCCAGTACTGAAGATTGAATCCAGTTCTGGACCTGTGCTGTTCTTTCTTCCAGGTCTTCATCCACGGAGTCATCATCTTCACATTGCGCCATCTCCAACCTGACGCGTGCCAGTCTCGCTGCTGCCTGTGCTTGCTCCAGTTCCAGGCGTGCCAGCTCTTCCCTGGCTTCCAGCTCGCGTCTTCTGGCTGATGAGCTCGTGGTCTTCGTGGACCTGGCTCGACGACCAACTCCCATTGGCCTCAGAGTGGCAGCAACACTGACCACACCCTTCGCCGTTCCATCTTCTGGAGTCTTCTTGGTCGTCCCTTCTGGTGCGGCTCCTTTCTTCTGACCGGTTCCGGTCGCCGCTGTGGTAGCAGTCGTAACAGTCGCCTCCGTTGCTGAGGTGAACTCCGTACCCGTAGTCCCAGAAGAAGTTGTGCCGGTGGTCTCCGTTGAACCCGTTCCAGTCGTTCCTGATGACGCAGACGTGACTCCTTCTGACCCGGAAGCTTCCTCTGTCTGGTCCCTATCGGAGGGGCGAGACGTTGGGCGTGAGGGGGCATCCTTCTGCGATCGTGTTACGGGACCCATCTTCTTATCTTCTGGCTTCTTCTTCTATCTTCTTACAGGGATCCGGCTCGAAGGACCAAAAACTGTGGCGGACTAGCCCCTGTTAGGAGGCGGTGACGGTAGCAGGCAGTACCCTTTGGCTACCGAGCCCTCGGGACAGTTCAACCCGATTTTTGACGTACGTTGCTCGTTGCGCTGGTCACGTACGCCACCACGCACCCCTGAATGCGTACGTTTTCGACTAAGGGGGTAAGCGTAGTAGCACCTCGCTTCGGGTACCGAAGAGGACAAAATGAAAGACACGTTTTCGACAAAGGTCCCTAAGGGTTCGGCTGTAAGCTTCTTCCTTGTTCCCTTTTTTCCTGTGTTGTTGCCTCTTCGGTGGCTTGTTTTCGACTGACGATCGGACCGAAAAACGGCCCGCCTTTTATACCCCGAAACTTTACGTGCGCGTGAACCGTGATTTTCGGACTTATTTCACTTTAAGTTTCGCTTTAGCCGAGCCCTTTCGGATGCCATATTTATTTAATCTTTCACAAAACATAGACAATATGCACATCAAAATATTCGTTACAATGTCTACTTTTACATAAAATAACAATCTTTTGCCTAACTCAACATAATAAAAAGTTTCTAGAAGAAAAACTGCAAAAGATACAATTTCGCTCATGTTGTGAAACACAATTCTTTCGATTTCTCACCCAATATTATACCAATTGTAAATCTAATGGCTGTATTATCATTTATTAGTTAAGTTTTAACTAGGAATACAGTAATGGTGAGAATCGGACACAAAACAAAAAAGGTAAACATCAGTTTACAATTACGTAAGCGAGATCGCGAACATTACAAAATTCGATCATTTCCAAAACTATGCTATCTTAAATCTATGGTTCCTAATATACTACAATAGACTTAAAAACACTAATTAACCACATAGAACATTTATCAGGTACCGACAACATAGATAAAATCCTTTTCAAAATAGTTAACAAAACAAACTCTCATTTTCACTAATAAGTTCGCATTTTCTTATTCATTCTTATTGGAATCTTATTAGTTATTCTATCTTGAACCTTACTAAATTAGAAAATCGTTAATTAGACGCAAAACAGAGACTTAAACTACATAATCTTGCCTAGACTTTCATAAACATATCATAAACAAAACAAAACTTAGAAATATGTTACACGAGGCTATTCTATAGTAAAACTCAGTCTATTATTTACACTAACCTAATAAGACATAAGTTCCTAAGCCTAATAATTCAAAATAAACATATAAGAGGTGAAAAACATCCTATCCTAAGTTCAAAATGTACATAAAAACTACTTGCGTGCTAGGTGGCCCCGACCACTACTTGCGCCCTGGTGCTTGCAAGGGACCTCCGTCGCCGACAGGTCTGTAGGTATTATCTTTCTGAAACACTAATGAGCTTTTAATACCCGTTATGAAACGCTAGGCAGTGAACCATTTACCGCTGAGTGCAGGTAGGGATATCGAGTATACATGTAGATGGATGGAGAAGAAGAGTAAGGCCGAACAAAAGATGGATGGATTGTGTGAGAAGTGATATGAAAGAAAGGGGAGTTAATGATAGTTTGACGGGTGACAGGACAGAATGGAAGAAGAAAACGTGTTGCGCCGACCCCAAGTAATATGGGATAAGGGCAGAAAGAAGAAGAAGAAGCAGGTAGGAATATTGACAAAATAATAATTTTGATGCGGCTTCAAAAAGCTTCTTAATCTTGTGAATACCGTAATTAGAGACACAACAGAAAGACGAGAAGAACGAACGCCGGTGTTTGTGTCGAAATCTTTTCTTTATTCTCTGATAATTTGAAGACGCCGATAATTTTTTTCTTGTTTACAAGAGTATACATACTTTCCAGGTAGTTCCATGGTTATCAGGTCAGGGTTTGATCATAAAATCCTGGAGAAAAAGAGGGAACTCTTCAAACTTTTAAAAAATTTCTTCATCTATCTATCTATTGTGCTCTGGTTTTCGCACTTAGTCCTTAGTGGACCATCGTGCGTGAGCCATAGCAGCCTTCACTCCAACTTACTGTTATCTTCGAGAAATATTTCATTCAAAATGTGTATAGCAATCTAAAATTCCCACTGCGAGTGTCCTAAGTGCTGGCATTCACCCTTGGCAGAGGATAAGCATTGCTATACACGTGGCAATACCTCCAGTCTTCTGGGCACACCAACCAGTAAACAGTAATGCGGAGAAGCTTTGCGATGCATTATATTAAATTGCGTTTAGGTAGTTTTAAATAGTTACTTATGGGTTTTTTATAATATTATAGTTTCTAAATATTTTAACAATAACGTACATAGGCATTCTAGGCTCCCTCCACAGTCTTAAGTAAAGTATTTTTCGTGTCACAGATGATTGATGGTAAAGAAACAGCGTTGGTCTGTAGAAAGAATGATTCATCACACGTACCGAGAGTGTTACAATTTACTAGTTTTGGCACGGGTCGAATGTGTCTATTATTATTGAGGCAGTCTAATTAACTAATAGCTAACCTAGAGATAATATTGTTTCTTAATACTTCGACAGACATCATGGAGATTGAGGTGTGGTTTGAGTTACTTATCATCACTTGGTGGCATGAAAATTCATACTACATAACTATGAAATTGTGAGAGGATAAACAAAGGAGTGCTATTTTGAAAACGTTTTTTTGAACCCAGCTGTGAAAAAGTAAATATATGATAAAGTCACGATTAAAAAACTGGCCAAAACAAGAATTTAAAAACACCTATGGTGCAAAAAGTAACGAGATTGGTATCCTGATGGAACCGGTTCTTTAAAATTAATAAAAAAAAATCTGGAGCAAATATAATTACACCAAACACACCACACTTTTAGCGAAAAAAAGTACTATTTTACTGCATGAATGAAAACCCTGTACTTTGAATGCAAATAGAAAAATAAGAGGTCCATTTTACAGAGGTCTCAGTGCGAGATGTTTTTACGTTAAGGCCCTAGCACCCGAGCACTGTCATAAAACAGTGACTTTCTGAAGCCTACTCCCCGGTAACCGCTGCGTTAATAGTTTGAAACAAAAACAAAACCTTATTACAGATTCATGTATTTACAACATATCATTTTGTCGTATGACTAATAACTACTGCCAAAAAAAAATAACAGCACGATATTTTTTCGCTTGTTTTCTCTATTCCTTTCAAACGGCTTCAATGTTTAGAAATATATTTACACAAAAAAAATGCTGGTTAAGTGTTCTTCAGGATGTACATAGCATATTTAAATCAATCAATATTTCGTAATGAGAATTGGGTTAAATGTCAGCGGGTCCAATTTTTTGAACATCTGGCCGGAGTTAAATGCACACACACTTTATGCGGGCGCAGGCGGCAGTACGAGTAAATTTAACTCTGGCCAGATATGCAAGAGACTATACGCCTTAATTGCGACACGTTTAGCACGTTTAGCTCTCTGATTGGAGGGGGGGACCAATCGGAGCGCTGAATGTCATCAACTTGCCGATCGCGTTCACGTAAAACAACTCACAGTGGCTGTCATGTAGGCCTTTGACAGTCGTTTAGATAGTCAAGAACTAGAAAACCACGTTTCCGGCCAGAAAAATCTGACACCGGTATTATTGGTTCCGTGTGGTGTTTGAATGTAAAGAATAGCACCATCCCATCTCTTCCCGTGGGTGTCGAAAGAGGCGACTAAGGGACATAATAGTCAGGCCAACGAAAGATAGTAAAACAAAAAGGAGGCCGTATTAAAAAAAAAAAATACTTGATACTTTTTGACTATTTAATAATTGCCATATTAATCACACGGTGAATTATACTTTATTTTTCGGCATTATTTTAAGCAAAATGAGTATATTATGATGCACGTATGTAAACAAAAATTGAGTTATGTACGAAACGTCAAAAACACAATTTTGACAATTCTTAATTTTTTAAATGCTGCCATACACAACGTGTGCTAACTACCTAATTCGTTGTCATCTTTCGATGGCCAAACTCTACCGGAGAATAGGCATTCTCTGTGGATTTCAAGCCAACCCCGCTTGCCAAGCATGGCGATTATAGCAAACCCTTCCCAAATATGAACAAAAACACGCAAAGGACCGTTCTTTGTAGCGACACTTGAAAGAGGCCTATGCCTATGTCCAACTGTGGACTTTGTAGCGACACTTGAAAGAGGCCTATGCCTATGTCCAACTGTGGACTTTGTAGCGACACTTGAAAGAGGCCTATGCCTATGTCCAACTGTGGACTTTGTAGCGACACTTGAAAGAGGCCTATGCCTATGTCCAACTGTGGACTTTGTAGCGACACTTGAAAGAGGCCTATGCCTATGTCCAACTTTGGACTTTTTCGAATGAAATGATGATGAATGAAGAAGTTGTGGTAAGTGGTACCCTGTTACCCAGTTTGTGTGTTAAAGCGTTCAGATATTTAAATAAATAAACAAATAAAAAAAAAAGTTTGCTACCATTAAAAATATGTATTGCCATAGAAACTATACGCAATGAATATGGTAACATACTGAAAGTTTTGTGTAAAGTTGGTACTTACTAGCTTATTTGAGTGCCTATATTTCTTATGTCAACGTATGTAGTAGTTAAGAATAACTTGTATTTTCTAGTAAGAGGTAATTAATAACCTTTTGGAGGATTAAATGTCTTATACCGTATTTAATAATAATATCACACAACGCCATTTAGTCCCAAACTAAGCAATTCTTATGCTTAGTATGAGTACTAGACAACTGATAAACATGTTTCACTATATTTCTAAATACAAGCATAATATAGATAAACTATAACTATACCCAGAACAAATGATCGTGCTTATCACATAAACACTTGTCTTGGGTGGGAATCGAACCTACGACCTCTGGCATAGTAATCAGGACCACTATGCACTTGACCAGCAGGCCATATTTTCCATAGAAAATATCTCATTCTGTTAGACAGAACTGATGGGAAGAAGTGAAGAACCTTGAAGACACCTAAATTATGATCAGGCAGGAAGAACTTTACGCGCAAATCGTTCCAGTCCATCGACTAACGAAAAATCGATGCCTTTTTCAAAAAAATCTGAAACAAACCCCTTTGCTCTTTAACCTTAACGTCTAACAGATTCTATTCACCCCTAAAAATGGCGACAGTATCTACCTACTTACATCTGTACATCGCAATGATGTCAAAGATATTTTTACCCCGAAAATGGGGAGATTAGAATGTCAGACAGGTGGCAACTCGCAACCCACGTCATTGTCAACCGTGACGTTATATTAAAAAGTACAGAACTTTTTACGGAAATCGGGTTAGACGTGTTTTTTTGGGTTTGCTTCGAAGCAGAAGTTTTTGGAAGGGGTCACAGACTACAGATTTATAGCTATGTAAAGATAATGTAGATTGGGTAAATGTAGAGATTGGGTAGATTTGATTTCGAGAAAAAGGTCAACCGTCGAATCTGACTTTTCTGGGCAGCGATCGGGAAGCTACCCGGTATCTTCTCATCCAACATACCACAGTGTCTTAAGAAGAAAGTCTATGACCAGTGCGTGTTGCCAGTGATTACATAAGGCTCCGAAACGTGGTCGCTCACAACAGGCTTCATCAGAAGGCTTAAAGTCACCCAAAGGGCAATGGTAAGGACTATGCTCGGAGTTTCCTTGCGTGATCGAATCAGAAATGAAGATATCCGCAGGAGAACCAAGGTTGCCGACATAGCACGAAGAATCACCAAATTTAAGTTGTAAAGGGCAGGGCACATTGCTCGCAGAACAGTTGGCCGTTGGGGCCGAAAGGTTCTGGAGTAGTAACCACGTACCGAAAGTCGCAGTGTTAGAAGGCCTCCTACAAGGTGTACCGATGACCTTTTAAGGTTTACGGGAATCCGACGGATGCGAGACGTTATAGGACCGTTCATTGTGGCGACACTTAGGGGAGCTCTATGTCCACCAGTGAACGTCTTTCGGCTGAAATGATGATGATGAAATATAATGTAGGTACTTAATAAACTAGGGTTATCAGAAAAATGAAATAGATTGTATAGATAACAAGTTTTCCTATGTTAATTTTAGTTAAGACAATAGGGATACCATCGATAAATTACACCACTCGTCAAGGGGAGAGGGTTGAAGATGATGTTGTAGGATAGGGATGGTAGAAGTCGTAAGTTTCGTGATGTCACCGTGTCCCATTGTATTTTTGAACAGTCCAGGGACCCACTTAAATATTCACACAAAGTTTCATCCGAATCAGTCAAGCCGTTTAGGAAGAGTTAGGTGACAAACAATATTGTTTTTTTTTTAATGATTTCTTTTAAAGAGACCGCGGGGCTTAGTTACATTGTCTGGAAAATACAGAAATGGTTAGAATTCATATGGAACAGGTATCTTGACATATATAATCAATCTGTGTTTCCTGATAGCTACAACTTCGAGGTCTTTAAGTCAAGAGTGAATAGGTTACTTCTAGGCAAGCGTGCTCCATGGTCGACCTCATTATCGCTTACCATCAGGGAAGATGGTGGTCAAACGTGAGCCTATCAATAATAATAATAAAAAAAAATGTTGACGTCCATGGTAGGCCTATTCTATAGCGCAGGGCCTGTAGCATTATCTATTCTTGTTACGAAGTTAATCCGGCAATATACAAACGTCAGAAACTTAGCTCTACCAGGTATTTTCTTGAAAACGTTTTAAAAATAGCCTAGCCGTTCTACTAGTACATAACAATCCCAAGTTTGCCAAAAGATAGGACAAATCCTTAGCCAAGAACACTTTGGGTGCAAAAACTCCCCCAGAATTTGGTCGCAATCCAGAAAAACAACATAATGTTCTCTGTGAAACGGTTGACTTTAATACCCTACTGAATTAATTACTAGTACTTTTTTGCTGTATCTACCGTTAGCTGTTTATACATCGTATAAAGATTTGGGATTAGAGGATACGAGAATACGTGGTCAGAAAGATTTTTAGCAGTATGCCGCGGGTGAGCCAGATTGCAAATATTTTATTTCACATAGTCCTACATGGGCACTTATAAAACGTCAGAAACTCGTGCAGGTTCCAAATTGGTCATTTCCTATGGAGAAGAACCGGCAAGAAACTAATGGTTACTCTTTTAAAAAATGGTTGATGTTACAATATTAATAGATATTATGTAAGAACAGTGGAGACCAGTCATTATTGTACTTTACAAATGCACAATAAAATTAAATAATATTAATATTATTAAAAGTAGTAGGAAATAACACAACTCTACAGAAAAAAAATAATTCTTTGTCCTAAAGTTTATTTTGTGATTTTTCTATTCACTATGCTCCATTATAAAGAAAAAACACCAATATTCCTTAAAAAGTTTGCTTTTGTGGTGATTATGACAATAAATATTTTTTCTTGAGTTAGTATATTGAAAAAAAAAGTATTCAATAGTCATCATGACGTTTTTAGAAATACCGCGAAAAAATTAACATGGCGTAACTGTCACACAGCATCTAGTGATGTTACTAAGTGATAAACAAGAATTAACTGTTTTTTAGAAGACTCAAAGAGGTAAAAAGGACATCTAGAAAGTGTTAATATGAAGCTGATGCATTGAGTTATATAAGTGGTATATTTATTTAAAGTAAGAGAGATAACATTTTATTTAAATACGTGTGAAAACAATGTGAAGCCTACGAAGCTTATTTTAAGTGCCCTGTTCGTAATTTTGATATACCATAGGCTCCACATGTTGCTTGCAGTAATTGCAAATGATGTTTAGAAGGCAAGAAATGTTTTTTTTTACTAAACATTTCTTTATCAGAAATGTCTAGTAAAAAAAAACATTTCTTTAATATAAACAATTTTTTATCGTTATCTTTATTTAATTTAGGTTGGTATCGAGATGAAAAACGGAGTATGAAATTCGCAGTACCAAGAATTTGGCGATAGCCAAAAGACCACGTCGGTGACTTTTATTTTTGCGTAGTTAATCCTGCTGAAAAATGCAAAACCCATTGAATATCCTGATTTTGCTTAGTCTTCGGCTCCAATCTCTCATAACCCACAACTTCCAGCACCTGAACCTCCTACAAAATTGTCTCATTCAAGCTTATCTCAGAGTTCAAATAAAAATATTGAAGACGAAGAATTTGTACTCTCACAGACTATTACCGAGAGCTAGTTGAAAACATGTTAGAAGATTTTCAGAATGTCTATAGGGGTACATATGCTACATGGTCATTTAAATAACTTTAAAAACAACATGAAGGCGTATTTAAAAGAAAAAGGAGAACGTTTTCATCTAGACATCATGGACTTCGAAAACTGTTATCAGAGCCAATACAACGAAAATATGATTTGGGACATTTGGAGTTTAGTGAGACCAAATTCTTATAAACATGAAATAAAATGTAACAGAGTTGACTTTTAAACCTTTTCTACTATTTTGTAATTTGAATATAATATCAAAAAGCTGATAAATATTATACCTACAAAAATTAACATGTTTTAATTTTTTTATAAAAAAAAATATACTGAATATTCTAAAATATTGATCAACCATTCTCCTGGATACAAAAGCAAACTTTTTCAGGCTATATATATTTTTTTGGTTAAATTATCGATAAATCTATCGATATTTCATACTCTCTTATCAAAGACAAAATTGTGTTGTCTTGTTGTAATCTGAGAGTTTGTGAGGTATACAGTGTTCTCACATTCACATTACTAAAAAGAGGCTATAGAAAAATGTAAATAATTACAAGTATCAATAAAATGTTGATAAAATAAATTAACGAAAAAGTCTAAATAATTTAAAAAATATTGCAAAAGCAACGTGTTAAAAAACAAAAATGTAAAACAGAATGTGAAGTCCCGCAAACTTCCGCAGAACAGGGAGGGTCCTCTGACCCGACGGGTGTCGTGTCTAGTCCGGGCAACCACCCGGTTTCGGGCTAAAAACAAAAAGCCCCCAATATGACGCTCAACCCTATCAAATTGTCCAACAACGACATGTTCCGCGACACGTGAATGTGTTTTAATCTGTTGGTCGACAAGTTGCGGAACTTTGATAATCGTTGCAGTTTTAACGTTGCGTGTCATTTTGGGAGACCGACCCTTAATATATCTAAGGTTTAAAGGCATCGATAAAAAAGTATATTATTATAGTACCTAATAGTGTAGATAAATAATAATATTACGTTCCATTAGAAGCAGCTAAAAGGGCCTCTGCGAGTTGGTTTCGGCTCCTCGTATGCCTTCCAAAGGTCCAGGGCCTCATGGTCCTGAGAGAAATAAATAAATTAAAATAATAATAATAATATTCCACAACTATCACGCAACGCTGTCTAGTCCCAAGCTAAGCAGAGCTTGCTATTACACCCAGACACAGAACAAATGATCATGCTCATCAAACAAACATTTGTCCTGGCTGGTATTCGAACCCACGACCTTCAGCATAGCAGTCAGCATCACTGACCACTAGACCAACAGGCCAGTCGAATACATAAATGTACTATAATAATGATAAAGTGAGAGTTAAATGTGCCGTAAACGTTACTAACAAAACTTATCTCTTCCTTACACTTTTGACCATCCCTCCGGGAACACAGGCATGATTTTACCCACATCTAACTCCCAACCAATCCTCCCACACATCTACAAGCAAACGCGAAGATCAAACACCTTTTACCCCTCAAAGGGGGGATCAAGACAATCGGCTTCAAAAGCCGCAAGTGACACTTGATGTCGCGGCTTCCGCGGCGCCTACTCCTCGAGCTGGAGAGTCTACGGCTCTTGAGACAATGGCTGTCTTATATGGATGTATTTATTTTTGAGAGGGCCGGAGGTATTTTGAGGGTACGATATTATTTTAGTGAGGTGGTGTTGGAAATTTATTGTGGTTTGGTTTTTAGTAGGAATGAGACTTTTTTTGTTTGTTTATAAACGTTATGGCATAAGAGGCATACATGACCCAGTTGATAATGTGGCCCGCTTGCTAAACTAAGACATGTATTTAAAATTTGATGCTTATTTGATCCGATCTGGTTAGTTTTTATGTATGACGGCACTGCAAACTATACAATGCAAGTCAAACTTACGTTAAGTTTATAAACTTTATATAATTTTAAATGAGTGTCTTTCTTCAGTTTGACAAGTGAGGCATGTTACCGATTGGGGCACGTATGGCAGGTTTACCGTATACAGTCGACTCTCGTAAATTCAAAACTCGAGGGACTATTAAAATATCGAGTGTTCGAAATATGAAATGGTTCAAAACGAGTGTAACAGTAACTTAAACCTAACTAAACAAACTAATTCGTGCGGAAGTGTGTGTCAAAGTAATCATTACAAAAATAAAGGCTCGTGTAAAATCTGATGAACTAAAATATGATAAATTTTTAAAAGTCATAGAATAAAAGTTGTTGTCTATGATGTTAGTAATACAGTATTGTTAGTGTTTTTCAAATAACTTGGCCACCCTATAGTGTCACATACATTTATAAATGATTGAGTTATAAAATAACCATAAAAAAATCATAATCCGTCATAATTACCACAGAAACACCACAACAAAACAGAAAAACCTCTATTTATAAACACTGCAGGTTGCATACCCTTACAAAACACCTTTACATTAATCTTGATGAAAGACCCACAACAGACCGCGCCCCACCATATTTTATAATAAAAAAAATATAAAACCAAATAATTTTCGTGGCCGAACACTTAGATGCGGCTCCCGATATCGTCCGAAATGAATTCCATTTGTTACCGGTCGCGTGCTACGGGTAAATAATATAGGTGCGTTGGGATAGGTCCCATTGTGAGACGGCAGCGATTTGAATAGCGTTTAGGCAATTAAAATTGACGTTTTACGATTATATTTATTTATTTATTAAGAACTGCCATCATCATCATCATCATTTCAGCCAATACACCTCCACTGTTGGACATAGGCCTCCCCCAAGCGTCGCCACATCGAACGTTCCAGTGCGTCCCGTATTCATCGGTTTCCTGCTACCTTCACCAGGTCATCGGTCCACCTTGTAGGAGGCCTAGAACTACCATATTACATTTCATTTAATATTAAAAAAGAATTAATTCGATCACAGTGGTCTGATGGATGTAATAATAACAGCGAACATAACATTTGCAATATATGCTCTTCAATTTAAAATTATTAGTCAATACATTATAACATATACAACAGAAATGACAGAAGTATAGTTAAGTATAATAAATGATACCCAGTGTAAGCAGATTCAGAATCTGCAACGATGCCAGATCGACTAACGGTACATAGAAAAACTGAAGTGTTTATACAAAAACGCCACCATGCCAGTCCGTTATCAAGACCAGACCTCGAAACCTATCCTCTTGCAGTGTGCGGCAGGGAGACATCATTTCTCCGAAACTAGTCACGGCCCACATAGACGATGTCTTTAAGGTTTTGGAATGGAGAGGCCAAGGCATTAATTTCAATGGCGGCATATTGCTCGTAGACAAGATGGTCGAAGAGGATGACAGGTTCTGGGGTGGCGACCATTAGGTGGACCGATGACCTGGTGAGGGTCGCTGGCATCCGATGGATGCGAGATGCATAGCGCTTGGGTAAGGCCTATGACCAACAGTGATTATTTTCGGGCTGAAATGAGGATGCTGACCCGGTGCAAATGATAATAATTAACTTAGCTTCACTTTTTTTGACTGACCGACATTTTGACAATTCAAAAGTGCCTGTTATTGGTCTATTTGAAATAAAATTTCTTATAATAAAAAAAAATAAGGCAAACTATCGTAAGTAATTTGAGAACTTGATGAAAAAAAAAATCCTTGACTATTCTTTAACTGCCTTTTGTGCATAAATAAATCGTTTTTATTTTAATTGGATTTGATATCGTGTTGGTTAATGATTGTGTTGACTTGTGAAAAGTGGATAGGTAAATACTTTTAGGGTTAGGTTCTACTGAGAGAAAGATAGTTCAGTTTATTAGTTTCACTATATGAAATATGATCAATATTTCATCTGTTATTTAGCGGATTTTTTTTCTGTAGTTTCACTTAAGAACTCTTCACAACTATATAATTATACATTGTTATATTTATAGTTTATATCTTTCCCTGTTAATTTGATCAAGACACGGAAAGGATGTTGGACATTATACACGGAAAGGTTACTGCTTTGCCTTTAGTTATTAACCCACGTGATTTTAGGCCATACAAAATGACCCAAAAAAACTGCCTTTTTGGTTGTTGTTCGAGTATCTAGTGATATTAATTGTATAAATCAAAGTTTGCAGCTATTAAAGACTCTCGATATGTAATTTTTCATATTTTAGCTTAAAAAATTTTTAACACTACACAATTAGCACATACCTATAGAAGCTACAAATGGACAATCCAGCCTACTTTTTTATATGAAGCAAACTTAGGAAACGCACATGCGTAACTTAGGTTTTCAACGCTATCAGTCGGACCAAATCCTTACGTAGCCCCAGATAGAAAGGTCGGTAGACCAGCTCAGTTAAATAAAATCTCAGATTTGTTTTATTGGCATTGTAAAAAATGTCTCAGCAGGTACAGGGGACAAGATTTGTTTCTGTCTCATATTTCAGCTGGCTTTCAGCAGTTTCAGCTGCGTACGGAGAAACCTCGGAAGAATTATACCGTACCGATTTACCGAGACATTAATTTAAGCAGTCGATTCGTCTTTACCAATTCTCTGATTAAAAATCATTGCTATGAAGCGTGTAGTCGAAATTTAAGCCTCTACAAATATTATTTAGTCATTCTGAAGATTAACACGATCAGTAGATTAGATTAACAGCATTAATGTTTTGTAATTGCCCATTTGGAACAGTTGATTAATTGTTTTAGTACGAGTGTACATTGTACAATCGTATTATAACTATGGTTTATTAGTATATATATTTCTGTATTCGCTTTTTTCTCTCTGTTATTGCACTTACTACTATTTTTGCACTGCACTGTACTACCCAAAGTTGACAGGTAGAAATCGCCTAAGGCATTAAGTTTGCCTTTGTGTGTGAGTTTTGTGTGCATAAAGCATTTCATAAATTAATTTTAATTTTCACTAGGAACTTGAACTACGAAAATAAATACGGAATAAATAAAAATAAGAAGGCATGTCGCGTCATGGATGAAGGTAGAGAGATGAAATTGACTCTTGCAGGGAAGGACTGGACTGCAAAGGCAGAAGACAGAAATGTGTGGAAAAGGGAGAGGGAGGCTTTCACTCAGCAGTAGGATAGAAGGCTAATTAGATTAGATCTACGTCATCCGATGATTGCGAGACTCACAAGAACGGTCGTTATGGCAACACTTGGAAGAGGCCTTTCCCTAACAGTGGACGTGTTACCACAACCATGTGGTAATACATGTGTTCGAGTGTGCACCACACACTCGTACCATTCAGTTAATTTTCAAAATGGAAGACTTTTTTTAAACATCGGCTTAAAATAAACATTGCTACGTAACGCAGCCTGCGCTACGGTCGCTACGCCGTAGCAGTTGTGATGAGGTCACCGCTAAGCTTACTACGCTTTCGTAGCAGTAGTTGATACTGCTACGCGTCGAACGCGAGCGGCGAGCCCGAATCTTTACTGCTATACTTATTGCTACAGTACAATTCACGAATGATGGCGGCCGTGAAGTTAGCCTTTGCGAACGTTCGCGCATACTACACTCTTCTCGCACACGCACGTCGCGATATTGTGCGCCATTTGGTTCCTAAAACACTTTACTGCGCAGCCTTCTGCGCAAACTTCACGGCCGCCATCATTCGTGAATTATACTGTACTACACTATACTTTTTGTTTCAGTTCAAACAAAAAGTATTACAAAAACGCATTATTGCATCCTAATAAAATCGGATGAGTTTTTAAAACCCTAATACTAAGCACATTTTTTTTATAATGCAATTGCTTAATTTAATAGCCACAGAGTTAACTTACTTACTTATTGTTAAGTCAAAATAGAACAAAAACCTTACATAATGTGTTTAAAACGTTGACGTTTTAAAAACTTCAATAAAACCAAATATACGAGTCCAAACCAATACATTTTTTCTATCTCTGTACAATAAATAGTTCTCTCCATACTTTACTGTTCACCGCTCGATGAATTTTTACATTTCCGACTGCACGAGCAGAAACTGTGCAATCCATTTAAAAAATAAAATAAAAAATGCTGTAAAACCGTTTTACATTGTGAAGTAGGTATTACGATGAATGAGAGAGAATCCATTAAAATTCTTAAGGTTGCTTTATAATGGTCTGCAATGAGAGGCGATGGTAAAATGTATATCCGTAAATACTTTTATTCTTTTTTGAGGTGGAAAATATATAAAGGGAGAAACTGACTGACATATCAACGTACAGTAGAAACTAGATGAGAGTGGTGATTCAGATTTGGTGAAATCTAATCTTCAAAGCCTTGAGCACAGGCGTAGGGTAGCCAGCCTTTCGGTGTTTTACAGATTGCATTTTGGAGAGTGTGCGCAGGAATTGCATGACTTGATTCCGCCATCTCATTTCTATCATCGGACAAACCGACGCAGGGCAGGTATCCACCCTAACGTTGTTGAAACATCTACGGTCTGGACTAAGCGTTTCGCCTCGTCATTTATACCGTGTACTTCGAAGGACTGGAACAGTTTGCGTGTTGCGGTCTTTCCATCTGATTATAATTTAGGTGTCTTCAAGGCTAGAGTGAATAGGCTCTTAATAAACTAGTGCGCCTCACCATCAACGATTGCATCACTGTTTACCATCAGGCGGGATCGCAGTCAAGTACTAGTTTATAACATATAAAAAAAAAAGAGTCAGAATGGCGGGTGTACCTCACCGAAATAAATTATAGTAATTAACGTTAAAATATACCTAAATTCAGTACCTAGCTCTAAAATATTTGGACCTTCTCTTAAATATTACAGAACACCCGTCATGTTGACGTCAATATGGAGGGTGTATCTTAATTTTGAAATAATTTCATTCTAAAGGAGGTACAGATATTTTAAAGCTAGGCAATTACTATAATTTATTTCGCTGAGACACACTCGTCATTCTGACTCTCACAAAACTTCTAAGACTAAGGGCGTGAAATATTGCGCAGGGTTTCTTTTTATGACTTAAAAGACTTCATTTTTCTATTGCAAAAGAGAGCAATCCGGGCTATTTATAAAATGAACACGTAACACATAGTTTTGATTTTCAAGATGTGTGTTTATTAAGTAATATAATATGTATGTTGTTTGTGTTATCACATAAATTCGTTGCCGTAGTGTGTCTATTCATTTTCCCAATGCAAAGGTGACTGGCGAGAGCTTTATAGCTAGCTTGGCATTATCGATCTAGTGAGCAGACTTGCCAAATCATGTCTGGACTTATCTGGTCTAGTGCGTGGGCAGTGGGCTATTAGATGTTCTCTTTATCTAGACAAGTCTATTAGGCTATTGGCTAGGTAATGTGTTTCTACATGATAGATTACCAATATTGATACTGCCTTCTTGTGTAGTTTCTAAAGACATGTTGCGTTAATCTCAAACATATATTAATAAAATAAAAAATATTGGAATGATGTTCTGTTTTTTTTTTTGGTGGGAAAATAATCTAGTGACAACCCCCGCTCTTGGTCGGAATGGGAGATAGGGTCAGATTCTTATTACTGACCAAAAACCCACCCCGTTCCTTCGTGGCTTCATACCGGGGCTGAGCTTCGAGTTCGAAACTAACCCCCCTTGGCCCCTGCTGTTGCTGACAACTCCTTGATTGGGATGATGTAAGAAACTAATGATAATAAAGGTGCGAAGTTCAGAAAACCAGCAGTATTGACCAGGCCAGTGGGGATAAACGCCTGCCAAGGCAGCGGTTTGTTCAACGGAGTTAAAGCAACTCTCGCAAAAAGAGAAACTGAAGAAACACTGGGTTTTACCCAGTAAAACTCTGCCACTCCCGCTCCACCCAGAGCGGAAAAAGTTATGTGATGATTTACCACTTAAAACTAAAAAAAATTACAATATTGAGACATAGTCTACGAATTTGCTGTCAGAATAACAAACAATTTTAAAATCAACTACAAATTCATCATATCAGCCGAAAGACGTCCTCTGTTGACCCTCACCAGGTCATCGGTCCACCTTGTCGGAGGCTTTCCAACGCTATGTCTTCCGGTACGCAATCGCCTCTCAAAACTAGAAATTAACACATTACATTTCAAAATTCTCACATACGCCATGTTGAATCTATGATTGATCTAGCTCTATGTCTAGTCTATGCCCGTCCTTGAGACCTACACAGGGAAACGAACCTGTCTCGATAATATCGTAAATCTTGGCGGAGGCGCCGAAGCGACAGTTACTGTTTTTGCTTTGTTTTGTAAGTTGGTTACTATGAGAGAGAGAACATTTTCATAAATCTGGTGTGTCTAGAATGGATGGCCTATTTTACATTAAGTGTAGGTATTTTCTAATCATTGACAATTAGTTAAAAGAGATGTTCCACTAATTATTCAAATTTTCTTAAGTTTATTGGCATTTTTCTTTGCTGGCCGATCAGCGTCTCAGCGCCGACGACGGCTGGTACTGAAAATCAGCGCTGTGTCTCTCAGACACGAGCCCTAGCATTTTGCTGAGCACCAGCCGTTTTGCGCGGATGTGACGCATATCCTACTTGCGTGCTACTTTAGCCGAGTTTTGTTATTTGTTTTATTTTAAGGTATGCGGCTATGCGCCATGTTTGCCGCAAATAAACACTTTTTCTTTCTTTCATTTTGCAAGTCAAAGTCAAGTTGTAACTTCGGTCGGCGCAACACGTTTTTTTCTTCCATTCTGTCCTCTCACCCGTCAAACTATCACTAACTCCCTTTTCTTTCATATCACTCCTCACACAATCCATCGATCTTTTCTTCGGCCTTCCTCTTCCCTTCCATCCATCTACATGTATACTCAAAACTTTTTTATTGAAATGTGTTTCATCCCTTCTCTTTACATGACCATACCAAAGTCAAGTTGTATGCTGATTAAAATAAATCGGCGGCTGTAATACGTAATCAGGTACGTTATTATAATCATAAAATTCATCGATGCAACCTTTCAATAAATCTTTAAACTAATTTAAAAAATCTTTGGTCACTAATAAAGGAAGTATCCTAAACAGTCAAATTAGGCGATAATTGGCTCGCCATTTAACCAAATAAACAATATTCACTCCTCTTGAAACACAAGACCACGCCTAAATGATTTATTTGACGTAAACAATGAAACGTACAAAAGACAGCACTCATCCTCCCTCTACCGCAACAAATATTTGTCCTTCTCAAACTGTTTGCCGCAGCAATATTATATTCCCATATCTTCCGTGTTTTAGAAACTGGATATGTCGTTACTGTGTTATTTTATATGCAATTTTATGCTTTAATCTATTAGTACTTTTAAAAAAGTTAAGCAGGGCCTCTTTTTATCATGGGAAAAATCGTCCAATGACACCCCCGCTCTCGGGCGGAGCGGGAGATAGTGTCAGACTCTTACTGACTAAAAGACCCACCCTGTTCCTTCTAGCCTTCATGCCGGGGCTCGAGTTCCCTTTCGGATAACCCTGGCCCCAGTAGGCTTCGACCTGGCTGGGTCCCTGCTGTTGCTGACAACTCCTTGAGGCGCGCGGGAACAGTGCGCGCCGTCGACGACTTGGGCTTTGTCCGGACAGTTACCGGACGGCCGGACAGCGAGCTACTCATTGCTCACTGTCCGCAAGCCCGCGCATACGGTGGCCGGAAATTGGGATCGGAATCTCGGCGGCGGCGGTGAGAGGGCCGTTGCCTGATGCGGGCGGCCGTATTCCTTTGCGAGCATTACTGCTTCGCCGAAGTCGGCGATCGCCTGCCACTCCTCCTCGCTCCGGACCATGGCCTCAACCAAAGCCCGGCGCAAGAGGTCCCGCCTCCGAGTTAAGCAGGCCTGCGTGATTTTCGAAACAGTTACAACGGGCCTAGATCGCACAAAGCAAAATTAAATCAATCATCCAATGACTTCTCCTGTTCTAGAGTGAAGTGGGAGGGCGTGTCAGGTTTTTCTGACTAAATCTATACCTGTGTTCAGTTGACCTTTGCTTTCAAGGATCACCAGTTTCCTTTTAAAAAAATCCCGATGTCCCTAGCGAACATTGACCCTGCTCTTAAAGCGTATATATGGAATACTACGCGTCGTTAACGTCTCGGGCTTGGTCTTTGCCGGAGGAAAGAGCTGCGAGCTACCCATTGTTCCTTCTCGCTCCGGATCATGGCCTGAACCAAGGCCAGGCGCGAGAGATCGCTACCGCTGTTCGCCTCCACGAGTACTCCGCCCAAGCGAGGCATAACTCTACCGTAAGCTCTAGCGTGTCCTCGTGTCGTCAGCGTAATATACCATGCCGACGCCGCTGAGGAAGCCGCCACGCAGCACATAGTCGTGGCTTCTGCTTCGAACAATCCCTGCACTTAGCAGTGTCGGATTTAAGCATATGCAACATAGGGAGTTGCCTATGGACCGCGACCAAACCACAAAAAAACTAATTATATCGATAAAGGCTCAGTAGAAACAAAAAAAATATTGAGTTTCGTTTCAAATAGTTAGATAAAAAGCTAGCTCTATAACAATACCAGCACAAACGATTTAAGGGCCTCCACCGCTCTGCCTGTGTGTCTCCAAAGTCTAAATCCAGCGCTGGATACTACTCGTAGCAAAGCGTAAGTACTACCGACTACTTACCCTCAATGGAGGACTCCTGCTTACTTTCCAAACTGAAAAAACAATCCTTTGAACAATCTACGAGTAAAAGCAAGCCTAAAATGAAAACTCAAAAATATGTCAAAGAAAAATTATAAAACGGCTCAATATAAATAAAAACACAGGACTCGGCCTCTAATTGCGTCTCTTAAAGCTAAAAACAGACATAATCCTAAAAGCCAGCCAGAAATGGCCATCATTAGGCTATCATTCCGAATGGCCGTTGTATAAAAATAAGACCTGTAGGTACTACCTTCCACTTTGAGACTTAACCTTTTGAGACCGTTTGACATTTACAAGGTGAGTCTAAATGCCATCAGGTTCGCTAAATACTGCTCTAATAGCTACTCGTTAGGGTTATTATTTGGGTGAATAAGAGGGTAATTTTCTTAGGGTGTGCTTCCATCTCGGCTTATTAACCGACTTCAAAAAGGGAGGAGGCTCTCAATTCGTCGGTTTATTTAAAAATTGTATGTATGATGACTACGATTACTTGAAGATTCGAAAATTCGTTTTTAGAACTCTCTGGACCAATTGAAGAAACTCTTATTGTCACAGTTATTAAAAAATGATTATATTCAATAAGTATCTTACTGTATAATTAGCACATTATATAAAACTAGCTTTTGCCCGCAGCTTCGCCGGCGTACATAAAATATAGCCTATATCTCTCAGGAATAAAGCAGCTTTCTATCGGTGAAAAAATTTTTGCAATCGAACTAGTACTTTCAGAGATTACCTCCCTACAAACATAAAAACAAACTTTGCCTCTTAATAATATTAATGCAGATATCTACCATGTATTAACCCCTTATTTGCAAAGAAAGAAATAATAAATGTTTTATTTCTTTGCGAATAAGTGGTTAAAATTTAATCAAAAACATTTAACAAAATAAGTAGGTAAGAGAATTTTGAGAAATGCAATTTACGCTTTTAAAGTTGATTTGACTCATACTTTTTAGTACAATTTTATCATTATTATTAGTGATAATAATGAGTGAAAACTTACTTAAAAAAGCACTCCATCCATTCAGAATTTTCCTCATTGCGCCCTTCATTATAGATTGTCAAAAACCTTTCTTCACCGACATTAAAAAATCATTCCTGATAAAAACATGACAAAGCAAAGAAATGACAGAGGACGAGACGACAAAATTGGGTCAAAATTTATTTAGGTCCAATTGGGAATCTTTTATTCATGACAGGGATTGAATAACAGACCTTTAGAACCTCCCTCACTCGACCAATCAACATCAGATACTAATTAATATCCATTAAGGTACATAACGGTGAAGGAAAACATCGTGAGGAAACCGGCGTGTCCTAGAACCAAAAATTCGAAGACATGTGACATCCACCAACCCGCACTTGGCCCTCCCCTAGAGAGGACGCCTGAGTCCCAACAGTGGGAACATTATATAAGGCTAATTATGCTATCCTGTGCTATGCTATAAGATACATAACCACTTTTTAATCCACTTGCTAACAAGCCATAGTACAATGTACGAGCCGCTATGAGAAAACCCGCGTCATTATCGAAGTGTACACACCCGTATGATGCGTTTATAATGAGAAAAGCTCCTGAACGTGCAGGCGGCCATTTTGATTATGACGTCATATTTCCCGCGCTTTTTATCGCGGTACATGCAAGGGTAATGAGGTTTTTGCGTGCATGGAAAAGACGCCGTGCCGCTAAATGGGTGCGCGGCGCTTTTTGCGTTTTAATGTTACTTTGAAGCAAGCATTATGCTAGGGCAGTGTTTCTCTAAGTGAGGTACGTGAATCGTTGGGGTTTCGTTAATGATACATCAATTGATGGGGGTTAAGTGATAAGATTTTCGCAAAGGCTATAAGCTATAAGGTTGAATTTCACATGGTACCCTGTTTGATATTAATATTGTTTCACATTACATTTTATTACTACTGACCCTCGCAGTCTCACGCCTGTCTTTAGTTACTACTCCGCTCCTGCAGGTCTTAGCGTGATATTATAATTATAACCTTCGTCAATAAATGGATTATTCGACCATTAGGCACAGAATTTTTCAATTCGAATCAGTAGTTCTCGAGATTAGTGCGTTCAACCAAACAAACCAACTTAATCAACTCTTCAGCTTTATGTTTATTGTTATTATGTCATCGTAATTCGATCCAATTGACTTGACTTTATTAATTTATTTGTAGTTGTATTTTTTAGTTTTTTTAATTGTAAATAGTAAATAGTTGTACTTTAATTTATATTTTTATTATCATTCTGTACTTACATTTTAATATAATCTAATAAGGACTATGTATGTAGGTAAGCATTTGTGAATTTTGTGCACGCCTGTAAATGGTTTGTTTGCACTGTTTGCAATTGAAAAGAAATTGTTGGTGTGTCTTAATAATAAAATAAAAAATAAATAAATGTCATAATATTGTGTATTTCATTCGAATCTTCTTGTACAGTTACATGTTGTCATTTCTTTTTTCGAGATTCAGGTCTGTTTTGACTTCAACCTAATTGAAGTCATTTGGGTTCTTTAAGAGGGGTTCGTGGCGCCACAAGTTTGAGAAACTCTGTGCTAGGGGTTAAGGTACTCTGTGTGTTACTTAATTTATTGAACATTGTGAAATATGAAGGTTTTATTATTATATACGTTTTTAATTAGACCACTGAAATGTTTAAGTGAGTTTAACAATTTAGTTTTAGTTGTTTACAAGATTATTGATATAAGAGAGCAGTAGTGGTTCAGTGGTAAAGGCCCCGCGGGTTGTGGTTTCAAGCCCAGTCTGGTACATTGCTTTATATAATTAATTTCATTACCATTGCTCTCAAAATGGTTTGTCCTAGAACCTAAAATTCGAAGACATACATGTGACATCCACCAACTCGCACTGAGCTCGCGTGGTGGATTACGGCTCTTTCTGTCTCTTAGAGAGGAGGCTTGAGTTCCAGCAGTGGGAACATTAAAAGGCTTTTACGTCAGTCAATCATTGACTGACACAAAAGCATAGCATATCATAATCAGCCTTTTAATGTTCGCACTGCTGTGAATTAGGCCTCTTCTCTCTAGGAGTGGGAATGGGCTGTAATCCACCACGCGGGCCCAGTGCGGGTTGGCGGATGTCGCATGATTGTCTACAAGATAGATAGATAGATAGATTGATTCTTTATTGTACATCAAAAATAAAAATTACATGAGAAACTTAAAATTTATAGGGTGTCACAAAGGGCGGTCTTAGAAGTTTTTGGTTCTGTGACATGCCGGTTTACTCACGGTGTTTTCCTTCACCGTTTTGAGAGCAGTGGGGATGAAATAAATTACGCAAAGAGCCTGGGTTGGAACCCGCGACCTACCGCTCGTAAGTCGGGGCCGTTACCACTCGGCCATCTTGGTCTTCTTTCTGCTCATTTTGTTATGTTTATGCTATGCTCTAAACATCGTAGCTTTACGTCAGTCGTGTATTTCGCAAACTTAAGCGCTCACAGAAATACCCTAAAATTAGTTCAACACAAAAAGGCTTACCAAATATTTAACTTCTGGAATTTAGTAAAAATCCCTTGGAAATAAGACGAGGGTTCTAATACAAGAGATTTATCACAGGATCCTCATGTAGCCGAGGGTTCAAGGGGTATTAGTTTGACTTTGTGATTACTTTGGCTCAAAGTGACCGGCTTGTTAACAGTGGAGTAGTTAGATGACCAAAGACGAGGGTAAAAAAAACTAGGGGCCCCTTTTTTACGTGGGCAACCATAAAATAACTTCTTTTGCTTTGTGTAAAGTGGGAGGGAGTGTCATAGCAGTGGCATAGCTAGATGACCAAGAGAGGGTGCAAAAAATCTGAGGCCCCTTTTTTTAAGAAAAATCATTAAATAACTTCTTTTGCACTGAGTGGAGCAAAAAGGAGTGTCATAATAATGGCGTAGCTAGATAACCAACTACCCGGGGGCAAAAAAATATCTGACGCCCTTTTTTTTAAAGAAAAATCATTAAATAACTTCTTTTGCTCTGAGAGCTCATTTTTTATAGGAAAATTATCAAATTCTTTTGCTCTGTGTAGAGTGGTAGGGAATGTCATAATAGTGGCGTAGCTCAATAAGGAACACCAGAGGTAAAACAAAAATTAAGACGCCATTCTTATGTGAGAAATCATTAAATAATTTCTTTTACTCTGAGTGGAGCGAAAAGAAGTGTCATAATAATGGCGTAGCTAAATAACCAACGACCTAGGGTAGTAAAATAAACTGGGGCCCTTTTTTTATATGTGAAATTATCAAATAAGCCCCTCGAGCTTGAGGGCCCAGGGCCACCGCACCGCCTGATCCTTCGGTAGCTACGCCAAAAATTATTAAATGTATAGAGAGGTTTTGTGAAAATAATTTGAGAATTATAGTCTTGGTTATCAAGTTAAGTTTTTGATATGAAAGAGAGTTGACGTGAGTGCGGAAAAGTGCCCCAGCTTGCTCCTACTACAATTTATTGTATTTATCGTATCAGGCTGGGCACTAGGCAGCCTTCATGAGACGCTAGTCAGCCGCGAAAAGATGGATGAATTGTGTGAACAGTGATATGAAAGAAAAGGACGTATCCGAAAGCGAACTCGAGTCCCTTTATGAAGGTTAGAAGGAACGGGGTGGGCTTTTAGTCAGTAAGAATTTGACACTATCTCCCGCTCCGCCCAAGAGCGGGGGTTGTCATTGGATGATTTTTCCCACCATAAAAGAGGGGCAGGAAGATGATGTAAAAAGTTTGATATACGTGGAAATTGGTCACTACAGAACTCGTCTCCATAACACCGCCCTATGATTCCACCTCGGTCGCAATGACAAACTTTCTCCACTTGTATCAAAATCTACTATTCTACTTTAACGCATGCAAATCCGCGATTAAAAGCTAGTCTACACTAATATAATAAAGAGGTAAAGTTTGTTTTTTTTTTTTTTGTACGAGGTAATCTCTGGAAGTACTGCTCCGATAGCTAACATTTCTTCACCGATAGAAAGCTGCTTTCTTCCTGAGTGACATAGGCTATATTATATATTATTATGTACGCGGACGAAGCTGCGGGCAAAAGCTATTATAACATAAATATAAAAACAACATACCCATTTATATTGAGTACATAATGCTAGTGGAACTATAATAAAAATGAAACTATAAGTCTATGACTGTGGCCATTTGACGCAAATACTGAAGTTTTCCGAAACAAAGCAAATACTCCAGGGCTGGCTAATGTAGGCGGCTTTGTAAAATGGCGGTTTTATGTGGGAAAAATTGGAATACAGACTTTGTTTTAGGGTATTTGGTGTATTTTTGGGAACTAGGTTAATGCAGAGATACAGTTGTAAGTACAACAAGTTTGATTGGTACTGAATGTGTGTTTAGATATTCACGTACATATAAGTAACTAGCTTTTGCCCGCGGCTTCGTCCGCGTACATAAAATATGGCCTTTGCCAATCAAGAATAAAGCAGCTTTCAATCGGTTATTATCGGATATTACCTCCTACAAACAAAAAACATAAAAGCAAAAAAAAATAACTTTACCTCTTTATTGTATTAGTGTAGATAATAATAATTCAGTTTTTCCACCTGGAATTTATGAGTAGCAGCTCGACCCGTAGTCAATGGCAAGCTCAAATCCCATTAAAATGGAGGTTTAAGCTTGACTGGCGAAAATATATTCCACAAAAATAACGCCATCTAGTCCTAAACTAAGCAGAGCTTGTGCTCACACACATAAAGCCTGATACAACCTCTCGCTCCGCCTAAGAGCGGGGGATGACATTGGATGATTTTCCCACCTACAAAAAAGTCTACGCTATAATATATTGGAGAGATATTTTTTTTTTTGTTTGTAGGAGGTTAATCTCTGAAAATACTTACTGGCTCGATTCCTAAAATTTTTTCACAAATAGAAAACAGTTTTATTCCTGATTGACATAGGCTATATTTTATGTACGAGAGCGAAACCGCAGGTAAAAGTTAGTTATTGGTAAATCACATCTAGAGATAGAACAAATGATCGTGCTCATCACACAAACACTTGTCCTGGCTGGGAATCGAAACCACGACCTCCGGCATAGCAGTCAGGTTCACTTACCATTATACCAACAAGCTTGTCGACGGGGGCGAAGCCACTGGCATGAATATTAGATGACACTTCAGTTACATTCGTAAAAAATGCTGATACAATATTATGACAAAAATGAGGAAGCCTGAGAATTCTCTTTACATTATTATCCTTAAATTTTCAGATATCCCTCGACAAACATTACTGTGTGTATCGCTATGGGCTTGTTTATCCAAAAACTCACTTAACTTTATTCCTATAATATTTATGCGCGATCACATAACCAATATATGCTCACATCACAAAACTTAGACACTACCTCGAACTATCAAAAATTGGTTAAGTTCGTTTATGTGTCTTCGTAACTTACTTTACAGAACCTATTTTGAAAGGTTTGGTGTTTCTGGGTTTTCGTCGATTTAGTGAGGAATGGCAAGGCGAGCTACTCATTGCTCGTCGTCTACAAGTCCGCGCTTACGGGAGCTGAGATTCCCCTTGAGAGCTAATCTTGACGTCCGGAGGTGTCTCAGTGGTGGCAATTGAGGCGTGAGGATGTCCGTTTCATTACGGCAGTAGTCATCATCGCAAAAAAATATGCATTTTTTTTTACGCTTTTGCAGATAGAGGTAATCACTTTCCAATGCCGCACGTCCCATACCCTGGCCTGAACCAGGGCCGCGAGAGTACGGCAGTACACCGCCTAGGCGGGGCAAGTTAGCCAATGTGTTCCGCCGCTCATTCTATCGCCTAAATTAGAAACGAGTAGCCTTCCGAACTTGCCAAGTCCGGAGAGGACCTGCGTCGGATCAAAAGTGATAACATCGTGGTGCCTGTCTAGCCACTCCTCAATGTGGAGACTTACCAGAAATATATCTCATCCTTTGCAGTTGTACATACGCGTTAGAAAGAGACCACACACGCTAGAGACAGGCCACACATGCATGAAAGAGAGGCTACACGCGCTCGAGAGAGGCCAGACACGCTAGACACCACACATGCTGACCACACACGCTTGATAGAGACCACGCGTGCTCGAGAGATGCGACCCTCGGACACACGCTATATACCACACACACACATGTTAGAGAAAGACCACACACACTAAAGAAACCTTTTTTTTGCAAATGCCTAAACGTTCTAAAATCTGAGTTAAAATTTTCATTAGAATCTAAAAAAGTCAGTCTTCTACCAGCCCTGTTTCAGCCTGTTATTAAAATAAAACCGACGGTGCGAGTACCTCCAGCTTTCATTTAGGTACGAGTATTGTCATGCTCTTTTTATTTTCTCTCTCAACACAGAACATAAATCAGTCCCAAGTATTTATTTTACACGTTTTTTGTTTAAAAGGGGTTTTTAATTTGGGAGTATAATTGAAGCTAGGTTATCTTTATTTGGGAACTACAGGTTTTGCCAGGGATTTAGGTATCTAAATCATGGTCTACCCACGTATAAATTTTCACTCAAAATCATTTAGCTGTTGAAATATGATTCACCTATCTAGATTATACACCCTTAAATTTTGATCGTTTTAATCCCGTGGAGGGCATCGCGTACAAACTACCTACAGGTCATTGGACTCGCTCAGCTGACGTTTTCTTAAAGAAATTAATTTCGTACATGCGTAAATTAATACGAGTTTTAAAAAAAAGTTTTTTATTTTATTTTATTTTATCTATACAAATCGATAGTGTTTCATGTACTTACCGGATCGACCCTTCACGGGATTAAAACGATCATTTAGCGGTGTATAATCTTATTTTTAGTATATGCGATGCCTGAAACATCTGTCCAGTATTTTTATGTAAAGAATCTATGTACAAAATTTCAAAACTGTGTTATTAAAAATAAATAAAAAATATATAAAATAAGTACCTGGTTAGCGACATAAAACCAACCGGGCGACTGAGGGGTTGTTTTGCTTCCCCACACCCCGCTGGCACTCATGCCCGCTATGATCTGCCGTGACTTGTTTTTTATTTCAGTAGCTGATTCTGAACTAACTACGTATATTCAGGTTCGCATATACATATTAAAAATAATGTTGTATAGTGGATATTGAAACATACAGACTGTCATATTAAAGGAAGAGACCGAACGCATCAGGCAACGGCGTATTCGCCGCCGCCGTCACCGGGATTCTGATCCCGATTTCCGGCCAACGTAGACGCGGGCTTGCGGACAGTGAGCAATGGGTAGCTCGCTGTCCGGCCGTCCGGTAACTGTCCGGACCAAGCCCAAGTCGTCGACGGCGCGCACTGTTCCCGCGCGCCTCAAGGAGTTGTCAGCAACAGCAGGGACCCAGCCGGGTCGAAGCCTACTGGGGCCAGGGTTATCCGAAAGGGCGCTTGAGCCCCGGTATGAAGGCTAGAAGGAACGGGGTGGGTCTTTTAGTCAGTAAGAGTCTGACACTATCTCCCGCTCCGCCCAAGGGCAGGGGATGTCAATGCATGATTTTTCCCACCATAAAAAAAAGACTGTCATATTGCTACTAGGTATAGTAGGATTTAGGCTGTTTAAAGATATTTATTGCACAGTTTGTGGGCTACTAATAAAGTTCAGAAACAATAGTTACTATTCGTTATATAATCACCCTACTAATTCTTCATAAAAATCTTTAAGTCGCCTAATAAGAACATTCTAAAGTAGCAAAAAAACTGATAGTATTTCTAATACCATGACATCAATACACCACTATTTTTTTATTAGTACATACTAATACTATACTAATACTTCAAGAGCTTGTTAGAAAAGGTCTTGTTATAATTTTAGTAAAATCTCAATAAATAATATTCATAAACAGCAAAGTTATTAGCGTTTGTTTGTATCCCAAAATGTCACTCAATTTATGGACACATTGTACAAGAAATAAATAAATAAATTATGAATAAATAAATGACAATCAAAACAGAAAAACACTGCACGAATTATGATTATGAATTTCCAATTTTTGTTCACCGTTTTTAGGTTTTTTTTTTACTTTTGACTGTAAAAATATGATCGGTGACGGGTACGGATAAACCCCATTTTTTTGTAATAATTAAATAATAGGTGTGTATAATTTATAATGTACCAATAATAACGATAGTACCGTTACACACATTACACAAAATGCGGTGAAGGTTTGAAAACGCTTGTGAAAATCCTATATCTTTATCTCTTTCCCTCAAACTTAAATCTATCAACAGCATCTCTTTTCCTCTCGATAATGTGGCTGTCAATAGACAAGTATTGTCTATTCCCCTTGGCGTTCACTAGAACCACAAAACCGCACTTTCGCGCTATACATTATTTAGTTTGACAAAGATAACGTTACTTTCAATATTGTAAGTACAAGGAAATGTAAGGTACAGTTTATTTTACGCCTTCGGGATGTTAGTGTTCACTTTGATGTCTATACTATTGTTAAAGCATAATTTTATTTTGATAAACCGACATATACAAGGTGTAAGGGACAAAGGAGAAGGCTGACCGCATCAGGCAACGGCACTCTCGCCTAAGTATATAATAGGCGGTCTTATCGCACAGTGCAATCTCATATGGATAATTTTAGGATGGACTGAACGAAAGAAGATAGATTTGGGGCGGTTAGTGTACAAAAATCATAGGTGCCGGCACCGCTGGGATTCCGATCCCGATTTCCGGCCACCGCAGGTGCGGGCTTGTGGACAGCGAGCAATAGGTAGCTCGCTGCCATGATCCGGTGCGAGGAAGAATGGGAGGCGGTCGCGTTCATCTGCGAAGTAGCCTCTTGCTAGCAAAGGAGATGGCCGCACGCATAAGGGAACGGATATCCTCACGCACCAGCTGATGACTCCACGCCCGGGCGTCGTCACTGTGCGGAACGCCCGGAGGACACGGTGGAGCACACAGTCGAGGAGTGCCCTGCTTGGTCGGAGCATCGCCGTACCCTCGTGGGGGCGATCGGCGGCGGGGACCTCTCGCGCCGGGCCTTTGTCGAGGCCATGGTCCGGAGCGAGGAGGAGTGGCAGGCGGTCGCCGACTTCTGCGAAACAGTAATGCTCGCAAAGGAGGCCGAACGCATCAGGCAACGGCGTTATCACCGCCACTGCCGCCGGGATTCTGATCCTGATTTCCGGCCAACGTAGGCGCGGGCTTGCGGACAGTGAGCAATGGGTAGCTCACTGTCCGGCCGTCCGGTAACTGTCCGGACCAAGCCCAAGTCGTCGACGGCGCGCACTGTTTCCGCGCGCCTCAAGGAGTTGTCAGCAACAGCAGGGACCTAGCCGGGTCGAAGCCTACTGGGGCGAGAGTTATCCGAAAGGGCGCTCGAGCCCCGGTATGAAGGCTAGAAGGAACGGGGTGGGTCTTTTAGTCAGTAAGAGTCTGACACTATCTCCCGCTCCGTCCAAGGGCGGGGGATGTCAATGCTTGATTTTTCCCACCATAAAAAAAAAGCTGATGACTCTGATCCTGACTGACCGGAATACACCGAACCGAGCCTAAGTTGTCGATAGCGCGTAGTGTTTCAAGCGTTCCTCAAAGAGATAGCAAAGAGTTGGAATACAGCAGGGTCATTTCCCACTTAGGCAGTAAGCATCTCGTCCGTGGTCCGAGAACGCAAAGGGCAACTGAAAGATACAGGTGTGGTTTTAATCAGTAAAAGTCTGCATATTTCTCCCGCTCCGCCCAGAGCTCTGATTGATGATTCCCCACCTTAAAAAAAATCCACCGCCTATATTTCGAAACACTTTTAATAAAAATTACGACAAGAATAATCTACACTAATATAGGTAATACAGAGGTAAAGTTTGTTTTCATGTTTTTTTTTGTTTGTAGGAGTTAATCTCTGGAAGTGCTGGCCCGATTGCTAAAATTTTTGATCGATAGAAAGCTGCTTTATTTGTGGGTGGCATAGGCTATATTTTATGTACGCAAGCAAAGCTGCGGGCTAAAGCTAGTAAAATACAAAATTAGTACCTACATATAACTAAAACATAAATTGGAGAATATAATCCTGCGTACCGACATAAGCTCCTTGTTTCCACGCGTGGTTAAGAGGATTAATATATTTATCATGGTGTGACAGAAAGGTACATATCCTTGGCTTGCGTAAGTGTACACTATAAAAACTATTTTATTTGTTTATTTAACAACTTATGTATACTCACGTACTTACTCATCTTCTTGTAATATAAAAATCATCTGTTGCTGTCCTTCTTCTTCTTCCTGCCCTTATCCCATATTACTTGAGGTCGGCGCAACACGTTTTCTTCTTCCATTCTGTCCTGTCACCCGTCAAACTATCACTAACTCCCTTTTCTTTCATATCACTCCTCACACAATCCATCCATCTTTTCTTCAGCCTTCCTGTCCCTCTCCATCCACCTACATGTATACTTAGAACTATTTTAGTAATATGCACTTCATCTCTAATCTTCACATGACCATACTAAGACAACCAATTACCTTTCAACTTTTCAGTCACAGAGGAAGTTTGAAAATGACGCCATTTTAAAACTTCCTCTATTATACTCATTTCTTACTTTATCCACTCTCGTCACACCACACATCCATCTCAACCTTCTCATCTCCACTTCATGCAATCTTTTTTCATCCTTCTTTTTCATAGCCCAACATTCTGATCCATACAGTAAGACATAATCAGTTGCTGCCCAACATCCATACAGTATGACATAATCTGTTGCTGTCCGTTAGTCTAAAATTAAAAAAAGGCTCGACCGATTTTTTTATTTTATTTAGTACGCTTTAATGTAAATCCGTTAAAACATTTTAAAACTTGACTGACAAAAATAAAACGTCGCTGAAAAAGTATGCAACAAGATTTTCAAGATTCTGAACAAGGATGAACAAGGTTACTGGAAAAACAAGATCAGAACAAAAAGGAAAGCCGTAGTCACACGTTCGTAATACATATAACGTGTGACTATGGTCTTTCTTTTTGTTTGTCCTACTTACATTTACTGCTACGTAAGTACTTAACCTAATTTGTCAAGTTTCGTTAAGTAGTTTGGGAGCTACGAGCGAACAGATGAACATACACACATACATACGCAGCCTGCCAAAATCATAACCCTCCAAAGTCGGGTAAAAATTGATTTAAAGGTAGGAAATAATTCACGGGGACGCAGACGGGAGTGGCAGCTAGTACAAAATTATCAATTACACGAAAAGGAAAACTGGGAAAAAAATATTCTTCGTCTAAATAAAGTATCTATCATTCTTTTTTTTTATAATGAAAAGTCTCGCGTTTGACCACTATCTCACCTGATGGTAAGCAATGATGTGGCTGACGATGGAACACGCTTGCCTAGAAGCAATCTATTCACTCTTGACTTAAATACCCCTTGGTTATAGCTATCAGGAAACATAGACTCCGGCAGGGAATTCCACTCCATAGCTGTACGTATAATGAATGTGTTCCCAAAACGCTTTGTGCGTATGGGTGGGATGTCCACCATGTACCGGTGGCGCAACGCCGTACGCCTTGTGGTCCGATGCTGGAACGGACTTGGCGGAATTAAATTGTGTAACTCTAGTGCACACTCCCTGAAGTGCAAACGATAGAAAACAGACAGGCTAGCAACTCGGCGTCGGCGGCTATCATGTGTCAAGTGTCATCAAAATCAGTTCAAATAATATTTTTTTGGGTGGAAAATCATTCAATGACTTCTCCCGCCCTTAGGGGGAGCGGGAGCGTGTCAGACTTTTACTGACATAAAACTCACTCCAATGTTCTTTCATTACCTTGCATTTTAGCCCCGGAGTTTCTTTTCAAAAGCAAACCCACGGCCCCAAGCAGTTCAATTATTTAACTGTGTTTTAAGCAATCATACTTTCATGTTTTACATATTACCCTCAAAAGTCAAAAAGCGGTAAATCAAAGTGAGTTTCGAGAAAATAGGGATTCTGAAGAAAAAATATTTCAATCTTCATAATGAATACCTATATTTAAAAATAACTCCTGCCTAAGGCTTCCGTCGCAAGGAATCTTGATAAAAAACATCTTAAGAATTTTTCCAGACCCAATTTATGTTATACATTTAATTGGATCGGTTTATCAATTAAGGCATATTACTTTCGACACAAATTAAACAGAGTAAATCTAGAACTACATTAACTACATACACACGTGTACCACGCCTGATTTGTATGTGGAATGACGTCGCGTGGCATGGATCAAGTGTAGCTCTACAAGTTTAATTTCCATATGAAAAATATGGAGACCGACGCGCCCACATCGGCGTGTATGGCACATGTGTGCGCAGTGTAGTTTTGCCTTTACTTTCGCATTTTTAAAAGAAGTAATAGTAATTTTTTAAGTACCGTACCTAAAGGGTAAAAATGGGACCCTATTGATAAGGCTCCGCTGTCCGTCTATCTGTCACCAGGCTGTATCTTCAACTAACTAACTACTATACTAACTACAATATCAACCGTGACAGCTAGACAATTGAAATTTTCACAGATGATTTGAGTGCTAATTTCTGTTGCCGCTATAACACCAATTACAAAAAACAAAATAAAATAAATATTCAAGTGGGGTCTCCTAATATAACAAACGTTTTTTTGCCATTTTTTGGTACGGAACCCTTCCTTCACCTTAAAAAAAAAACCTGATGTGGAAAATTTTACAGTACCGCTTTTAGGCTTCAGAGGGTTTTCAAATAACACGATAGTAAAAAAATCGCCAGGCTATTTTTAAATAAAATCAATATCTTTTTCCTAAACGTATTGAGATCTTGAATCACAGATGATGAAAGATTTCCATTTCAATTCAATACTTCAGCTAGCTTTGTTGACTTCGTAATCTTTTAACAACGGCACGAGCTATTCTTGTAGGAGTGGCGTAACTAGGCGGTGGTGCGGTGGCCCCTCGTCCATAGCCTCACACACGAAGAGGCCTCGCGTTAGCGAAGGATCTTTAAGAACGAGTGGAGTGAAAGAAAAAGCACAGATCGTTCGTGTGTGAAGTACTGCAGTCACATATGGGTTGGTGCTGCAAAATGCCACCTGGCAGCTTTGAACTCGATGTAAAGGCGTCCGAAGAGGCTAATTGGTGATCCAGATCTGGTTAAGTCCAATCTACAAAGCCTTGAGCACAGGCGAAGGGTAGCCAGCCTTTCGGTATTTTACAGGATGCATTTTGGAGAGTGTGCGCAGGAATTGAATGACTTGATTCCAACATCTCATTTCTACCATTGGACAACCCGACCAATGGCGAGTATCCACCCTTACGTTGTTGAAACCTCTGCGGTCCGAACCAAATGTTTTGCCTCCTCGTTTATACCGCATACATTGAGGGTCTGGAACAATTTGCCTGCTGCGATCTTCCCGTCCGATTATAGTTTAAGAGTCTTCAAGGCTAGATTGAATATGCTAGTGCGCCTCACCGTCAACGATTGCATGACTACTTACCATCAGGTGGGATCGCAGGCAAACACTAGTTAATATCGATATAAAAAAATACCTCCCCGGTGCGTCTTCGCCCCTGTATATATTGGTCCACGCTGCGCCTCTACTTAGGTCAGCATTACTCGAGCCGACAAGGTATTGATTCTAACTTTTGCAAAGCTATCTTTTGTAAAAACAACATAATCTTTGATGTTCCTTCCACTGAAGATACTTCGCATCTAGTTTTATTGCTTAAAAACGATAAATACGTACGTATAGGAAGTTACGCCAAGTTTATTTACAAAGAAAGAAAATGGTTTTTATGTGGCAGTATAAAAACGGAAACACCTTAAAATTAAGCTACAGCTAAGGAGTGGAATTCCCTGCCGGAGTCTGTGTTTCCTGATGGCTATAACTTGGGCATCTTTAATTCAAGAATGAATAGGTTACTTTAAGGTAACGATGGAGCACGGTTGCCTAGAACTAACCTAACCTATTCACTCTTGACTTAAAGACCTCTAAGTTGTAGCTATCAGGAAACAGATTACGGCAGGAAATTTGGGCATTTTACGAATGCCATAAATTAAGGAAAGGTGAGGAATGTTGAGTAATAAATTAGCTAAAAGGTATATTCCGGCGATGCTTTTTGTTTAATGGAATCACTTGAGTGTTTTAAGGAAACATTCTGAATATATTTTTCCTAATAATATTGATTGCAAAAAAGATTTCTAACAATGTGCAAAGAACTTAAGGCCATTTTCCTGTCACGCGTATTTTAGCCCGCACGCGGTTCTCGTCCGCATGCGGACTGACCGCATCCTATCATTTGATACATGTTTTTCCTAACATAGGGCTAGCACACGCGCGGAAAACGGATTGGCTGCGGGCGCGCAGCCCGCGTGCGCGCTATCCGGATGCGGGCGGTGATCTTCTGCCTTCAGTGTTGTTTTTACTGTGAAACGGGTTGCACGCATGCTCATAGTCCGCATATATCGCAAACAAGTTTGGCGACACGCACAACACTGCAGCAGCAAACTATAAGGCTCCGACCCTACTGAGCCCCTATGAACACTACACGCCGTCGATTACTCGTGTTCAGTCCGAACGGTTACCAGACGGTTGGACGGTTAGCTACCTTTTGCTCGACGTCCACAAGTCCACGCCTACGGTCACCTTTAAAAGTTTGCATAAAGAACCCCACGAACATGATCAGATATCGGGGCAAACTTGGCCAGAGATCGCCCTGGACAGAGAAGTTTAGAAGGAGAAAGGGAAGGCCTTTGCCCAGCCGTGGGAGAAACAACAGGCTTAAAAAAAAATTCACTCGAGTGAAGCCGCGGGCAGAAGCTAGTCTACCTAACATAAAATTGTAATAAAGCTTTCGTATTATAACGACAGCCACAATCTCAACAAACAACAAAGTATTTATAATCCGTATAAGAAGTAAGTATTAAAATCCTTTTCGTAAAATTCTGCAAAAAACATCCCCAAAAGGTTCCGTTAAACATCCAAGTAACAATAAGACATGATGACCTTTTCGTCAGACCCCTTTTGGGTTCCGCTTCTTAAATTTTTTAGCTATAAATAATTTAGATATTGCGCAAAAATCAGAGGTTTTATGGATTTCAAATTTCTGATCTGGATAGGGTAGGAATAATACCTGTGGGGACACGTCATATGCCAATGTATAAGTGTACGAAATCTGAAATAATAAACCAGTTGGCATTTGACTCTTGTCTTGCTAGCAGGCACCCTACATACAGCAACACCCACACTAGTGACCCCGACGTGATATGAACACGCAACCTTTTGATCCTTCTTCCGGTATCGGATAGTGTGTAATTGTTTGCTACTTTCGGATACTTTTTTGCTACTTTCGGATTTATTTTGTTAATATTTTATTGATAGTTGTAATTATTATATTATTCCTGTTTTTTTTTTTTATATATATAGCCTCTTTTTGTATTGTAAATGTGAGAACACTGTATACTCCACGAACTCTTAGACTACTTCCTATTACGACTTACTTTGTTTTTTACTGAGAAAATTTTGATTGTGCTTTTGTGTACAATATTTGACTGGTCTACACTGTTCTTACATAACATTTATCAATATTGTAAAACAACCACTTTTTTAAAAGAGTAACCATGGAGTTTCTTGCCGGTTCTTCTCCATAGGAAACGACCAATTTGGAACCGTGCACTAACTTCTGACGTTTTATAAGTGCCCATGTAGGCCTATGTGAAATAAAAATATTTTTGACTTTTTGACTTTTGACTTTTTTGAATACGGATATTAAAAGTTTAAATTAAAAAAAAGAAACAAATAGCATCTTCTTCTTCCTTCCCTGGTCCCAATATTTGGGGTCGGGTCTCCTCACTTTCCTGCGCCAAGTGGCTCTATATTGGGTTGTCAATTTCGGCAACTGGGCTTTCTTGAGGTCCCTCTCTATATTTGACCACCAGGTCAATGGCGGGCGGCATCTACCTCTTTTTTGTTCTGGTAGTTTCAGTCCTGCTGGGCCCCTACGGATTTGCTGACATCTCCTTGATGCACGCGTGGAACACTATGCGCCGTCGACGACTCAGGCTCGGTCCGGACGATTACCGGATAGCCGGACGGCAAGCTAACAGACCTATCTACCTTTCTTGTCTGGATTATCATTAGTTTGGCCGAACAAAACAAGCAATCTAGACTTCGCCTTTATCCGGAATTATCCGAAACTTTTATATCGGTTACGGTTCAGTTCTTTTTTTATATTTTGGAGTAGCTTTAGCCCGCAACTTCGCCTGCATACATAACACTCAGGAATAAAGTAGGTTTGTACCGATGATTTGATCGAATAGAATCGGATAGATAGATGTGTATATTCTTTATTATACACCGGCAATACTAAAATTACATTAGGATCTTAAAATTAATAGGGTGTCACAATGGACGGTGTTATCGCTAAAAGCGATTTTTTACAGACAACCTTTGGATGGATTTGACAGAGAAAATAAAAAAAAGATACGCAGGTAGTTCGTGGTGTACTATTTACATATATATAATACATAAACTACTTACTACTACTAGTAATTTCAGAGACTCAAAAAAAAAAAAAAAAATTTACCTCTCTGTAATATTAATGTAGATATCCGATATATATTTTCGGTTACAGTAGATGCTCCATAACACCCGTGGTATAAAGTGCAGGGTAAATTACTTTAGAACGACACGAGTAAGGGAATCAATAAATCAGCAGGAACGAAAGGTAATTTGTGGAATTCTGTTCTGCTAAAAGCTCATTTAGGTAAAGGTCATAAACTTCAAACCAGTAAGGAAAAATTTTTTTCGGTTCACACGTTGAATTTGTGCTATTAAGTAGGTATTTTTCCTCGTATTGTACACAGAAACTTACGATTCTTACGAGCAAAACCGATTCTTAAGACCATTTCAAACGGATATTTTTAGTAAAAAAATTGTATAAAGGTTAATGATAATCGGATATAGGTATAAAAGAGCTGTGTGCGCAGTATTTATTAGGTACGTAACTTCATTCCGCCATCACCTTTCTACTATTAGAAAACCCGACGTACGGCGAGTCAACCCTTACGTTGTTGGCACCTCTACAGCCCGAACTACTTCGAAGGACTGGATCAATATGCCAGTAGCGGTTTTCTCGTCCGATTTTGGTTTAAGTGTCTACAAGTTTAGAGTGAATAGGGTCTTAATAAACTAGTGCACCTCTCCATTAACGACTGCATCACTGCTTACCATCAGGTGGGATCGCAGTCAAACACTAGTTTATATCAATTAAAACAAAAAAAAAAGTGGTTATGAAAAACAATGCCGCGTAAATGCCCTGTGAAACAGCCGTTCAAAAATCCAGTAACTTTTTAAACACCCATAACCCATTATAACTTTTTTACAAAAACGATATTTAATAGTACTTTAAAACACCATCAACTGAAAACACCCCGAACCGCTGTCGAAAGAATTCGACTACGCTTGACCGATTTTTTAATAACGAAATCACTGATTCAGCTCGTTGTAAACTTTGAGAGAATATTGCAAAGAAGACATTGCTGCTAAAGTTTTTTGTGAGACTTTCAGGGTATATTATACGTCACACAATGTAGAATTTGAAGTACTATCGGCAAAGTTCATGGATGACCACTTTGAACCTTATACAAACGATGTGAGGGTGACAAATGTTTGAATGCTAACTTTGTTGAGTGTACGCTCGACTCCTAACGCCTTACTCGACATTCGTATGAATATGATATTGTCAAAGTTTCTCCATGATGAATGGTTTTTGGAATAGAATAAATCATGGGATTTCTTTTTTAGGAGTTTAGGTTGGACTCATTTGGGTTGGCAGTAACTTTGGTATGTTTCTTGAGTCGGACTCCAAAATTCTAAATATTTTTATTTCATATAGGCTTACATGGGCACTTATAAAATGTCAGAAGCTAGTGCACGGTTCCAAATTGGTCGTTTCCTATGTTACTCTTTTAAAAAAGTGGTTGTTGATACAACATTTACGAGGACTATCTGAGCTATCTTTGAAGTGATTAAAATACTACGTGCAGTTTGGAATATGCGTTGGAATTTTATTCTACCATGTCCGTTCCATCATCGGACCACTAGACGTACGGCGCGGCGTTGCGCGGTACATGTTGGATAACCCACAAATACGTAAAGCGTTTTGGGAATACATTCATTATGCGTACAGCGCTGCTAAGGAGTGGAATTCCCTGTCAGTCTGTATTTCGTAAGCGTGCTCCATCGTCGACCACATCATCGCTAATCATCAGCTGAGATAGTGGTCAAATGCAAGCCTATCAATAATAATAAAAAAAAATTTCGTCCTGTACGTAGTACCTATTCCACGCGCGGCTCAAAGAGGTGTCAGTATAATTGACAGGGCCGATACCTGCCAAGGTTGTGTGATTGTTCGACAGTTACCACGCCTCTGGAACGAAAAAAAAAAGAATAGAAACACTTACTCCATCCAGAGATATTTGATAATTCTTGACCCAAAGTAAGAGTTACAATATTTTTCAATACACTAGCTTAGAAAGTGACTCTTATCACACTGCACTTACAGGTACATAATGGCCCTTGTTACCAAATTGTGACATTTTGATTATCATTACGGACTAGTGCTATAATGTAGTTAAAACCTTATTGTTCAACCTCTCCCCCGCTATAATTATAGGTATTACATTTATCGTATCAGGATGGGCGCAGGTCGTCCCTGACGTGTCAGCCCCCGTTTATTCATTTGAGTGAGTGTATTGAAGGGTAAATAAAAAAAAATATGGGCGCGCATATAAAAACAGATTATTACCACCACAAAAGTTTACTAGTTTTATAGTTATTTTCTTCACAAGTGTATTGAAAAACGTCGTATGATACACGTGAGTAATTAATGATTACCGTTCTCAGCTCTCTTAAAAGACCCTCGCTACGACTCGGGTCTAAATACCGCCTCGTCAGTAATCACTAACATTACACACTTATATCATAATGTATTATTATCAATTGAAATTAAGAAAGGTAGATTACTAAAATATACCGCATTTGGTCCTTAATTGCAATAAGCATAGCCATAATCGGACGGGAATGTTCCTACCGCTGGGGTCTAGGACATATGGTGAGGTACATGTGTCATAAACCCCCAATAGAAAAAGAAGGAAAAAATACCTGCTGTCTGCCGGTCTGTGAGGCAGGGCTTGTGATTATCTCCAATGCGGACAGAGTTTAGGTCGATAGCACAAAGGTGGACGCTAGAACTACACAACACATACGTGTGCCACACACGCCGATCTCGGCGCGTCGATCTCCATACATTTTGTATGGAAACTAGACTTGGGGAGCTACACTTGATCCACGCCGCGCGAGGATCGTCCGTCGTGCGTTGTGCATCGGTTTAATGTGGTTCTAGCTTAAAACTGCTTTAGGGATTACGCAACTTACTTTGAGTACTGCTCCTTCTGGATCGGGTTTCTGGAGTCAATGGAAATCGGGTTATTTTGACCGAATATATTTTACGTGATCCTAGAGAGAGAGGGCCGTTCGCCCGAATCAAAACGCGGTAACTGATCGTTTCGAAGCTTACATCACGCGCGCATACAATTTGCTAACCTTACACTCTGCCTTACATACATACATGTGTCCCTCACTATTCCCCCCAAAATTTTACATAAAAAATCTTAATATCTATTACAACTTAACATAAATATTACACCTAGTCACATGCCAATAAAAACATAAACATACCTTTAAGAATCTACTAAATATTATAAAAATAGTACCAATACAAATAAAGCCCAAACAGAAAGAAGAAACAAATAAAACTCGAAGCGAAGCTAACGAAAATATTTCCGTACTTAACAACTCTGACGGCTCTAAAGATTTGTAACAATCTTTTGCGGAACAAATCACAGAAATGAGGTCAGATATTGAGAAGAAATATCTTAATGAAAATCGATACCTACGGCTCCCTCAACGTTATTTGTGTCCTTGTTGTTCCTCTGAATAAGTTATTGACGAAAGCTGAGGCTTCCAAATTCTAAAATAATCCATAAGGTGAATACAGACTTTGCGAGGCATGCGCCGCGAACGGCACACAGCGAATGCCTCTGCTTGAAGTGTGCGTGATTATGTACCAACATAATAATATACTCGGGTTTAGCCATGGCCTGCGAAGCAAATGCTGCATTTGTCTGTCTTCATATTTGTGGCGAGGCATGTGCTTGCGACGCGTGTGTGGCGACGCTTGGGGGAGGCCTATGTCCAACAGTGGACGTGTATCGGCTGAAATGATGATGATGATGATGTGCTTGCGAAGCATTGGCTGTGCGCCGTGTGTGGCGCATGCCTCGCAAAGCCTGTATCCGCCTTTATGGAGTCGCCATTAATAGAATGGCTTCTTTTTATGTAGATTTTATAAAAAAATAGCTTTTGCCTGTATCAAAAAATATAGCTTTTTATCGATGAAAAAATTTTAACAATCGGATCAGTACCTACATTTAGGGATTATCTTTAACTGTAATATTAGTGTAGATTTACCACCTGGCGTTTAGAATATTATCAATTGATAAATTTAAATGTATACAATTTGCTTAGCTGTTAGACATCTGCTTTTATTCCGTAAATGAATTTTGAAATAATTTTTGACATTGTAATAATTGTTTATTCTATGTTGTCTAAGTATTTTGATATTGTCCCTGTAATTAATATTATTACTTTGACTTTAGAACTTATATTTTGGATATAACATTTTTTTTTGACATTTTAATTAATATTCTGACGTTACAAATAATCTTAGTATTCAATTAAAAATTACAAATGCATGAACTAAATACACATATATTAATTAAACCCCAAGCGAACGCCGGCGTTCGCGCACCCATTGTCTTTCTATTGTGTCTCTAATTCTCACGATTCAAAGGTTAATTAATTAATTATAATTGATCAATATTGATCAGCAGTGATATTATATATATATACGTATTATGTGAATCATTTTTTATTGTAAGATCTCAATGTACCATATACCTACCTACTTAAAAATAAATATTTCTTTCTGTCTTCGTCTATAAGATTTATATTCTCTTTGCGATTGTTTATGATCGTTTAAGTCTAATTACGAATATCTTCAAAGGGAAGGTATGAATCAGTAGAGATGTTGTAGACATCCCAATTTAGCGCTCAATCTACTGGGTCAATTAATTAAGTAGGGGAGTCGCCTTAATCTCCTTTGTTTGGGGTCGACAACGACATTTTTATTCGGAAATTTCCTTCGATTAGAAATGAAATCACTTTTTCTTTATGGACTTGTTATGGATTTGTTATTATAGTTACAAGCTTTTGCCCGCAGTTTCGTTCGCGTATATAAAACATTGCCTATATCACTCAGGAATAAAGCAACTATCGATGAAAAAATTTTAGCAATCGGACCAGTACTTTTAGAGATTACTTCCTACACACAAAAAAACAAACTTTACCTCTTTATAATATTAGTGTAGAATGATGTAGACTAGTTTATGCCATCGGCTACGCCCAAGTGTAAGTCGAAAATTATCTCTAGAGAAAATACTCCCAGGATAAAAAGTATCCAACGTGGACATGGACGTGGTCTATCCTTGAGACAAACTTTCATGAAATTACTTTTCCTGCTCTGGATGGAGCGAAAAGGCATGTTAGGCTTATTGAATGAAAGCCACCTGTATTCCTTGAGTTGCCCTTTTGAATAATTCCGCAAACCTGGAAAGCATCGGCCCTACATGGTCCCGTCAATCTTGCTGACATTTCTTTAAAACCGCGCGTGGTACACCATCAATACCAGATATTCATTAAACCCCAAGCGAACGCCTTCGCGCATCTATAATCTTAATATTGTGTCTCAAATTGACGGTATCTGAAAGGTTATGCCAGCGCGAAGCCGGTACGCACAGGACCGTTCATTGTGGCGACACTTGAGGGAGGCCTATGCCCAACAGAGGACGTCTTTCGGCTGAAATGACGATGATGATGTTGAGGCCAAAAAAAAAAACAATCAACCAAAAATCTACCAAGGAACCCATTAAATGTTTTTAAAATAAAATAAAAACGAGTTGAAACACTTTTAATTAAATTATTTTTGCACATGCCGCAAGGATCTTAGGTATCGATAGCCCTTTACATTATTTTTAAGGATAATCCGGAATCGATTGGATTTCATATGGTACCCTGATATTTTTTTTTGTCTGTTTAAGTCGGGCCCCCGATGCGCGGGGCTCGTAGCATTTGCTTGCTTTATGACTAACCTTACTGTTCATGGACGCGTAGCTTCATGGACGCGTATAAACAAATGATTACAAAACAATCGAACTCTGGCGATAAAGCGGTAGCGTTGTGTCGTCGTGTTGCGACTATGAAGCTACGCATCCGTGGAGAGTAGGCCATAGATCTGTGTGTAAGCTTCACACTGGTGTACACTAAGCATATAATGATGAATACGCGTCTATAAAGCTACGCGTCCGTGGAGAGTAGGCCATAGATCTGTGTGTAAGTTTTACTCTGGTATACACTAAGCATATAATGACGAATACGCGTCTATGAAGCTACGTGTCCATAAACAGTACGTCTTACTCGGCACTGAACACAACGCATCGTTAGTGAAGAGTCTACCTTACTTACAGTTAGGCTGTCGATTCCATGAATACAAAATAAGTTCTTCTGTATTATTTTTCATTATGAAAATTATTCACATGTTTCCAACCTACCAATTTTCGATACAACATTCTCCGAACATAATTCCATTGACATTTCAAAAACCTTGAACTCAATCAAATAAAAATTCATAACGCCAGTACGGGGCCCATTTCCTCGGCCCACACACCTCTTTATTCTCCATTATTGCCTTTAAGCACATCATGCCTACAACGTAGTATACTGTTACCCTCAAATGGTACTATTTAAAGGTTGAATCTCGAATACCATTCGTGTATTTCCGGTCAGCGCCATTCATAACCCGAAATGGCAAATCATTTGACAGTAGAAAGCACTTTCAGCAGGTTCACCCCTTTGTCATAGAGCAAGGAATTGTTTCGGTGGCCGATACTACAGATTAGACTATGTCAAAACTTGTCATACATACTTCTCCAGTTCTGGGTGAAGTGAGACTGCCAGTCCCTGGTATACAGGACCAAGAATGCAGGATCCTGAGAAAGAAAGAAAATAAAAGAAAGAACAATGCGTTTATTGGCATTACAAAAACAGAAACACTTTAAAATTGAACAAATAGTACATTGAGTAATGCCAAAAAGATATCATTTCATCATAATGTCAAATGATAATACGATGCCACCACCTGATATAGATTTTCAGCTGCAGCCCTTGTGTGCCATATGCTTGAAAATATATTCATTAAAAAACTAAAAGGTTCTGTGCAGAAACCAAATAAGAGAAATTAGGAACACCAACAAAAGCCGTTTCCAACAAAAGTTAAATGTTTGACACAGCTACCAATGCCCGACTTCTAGTGAAAGGGATGTGAGACCAATATTCTAGAAAAGCACACAGCGACACAGAGATGTTTACTTTTACGCAGGCTAAGCCGCTGGCAGAACAATACACCATACTCATGGAAATTGATGACCGTGAATTGCACAATTTAATTCCGGCAAGCCCGTTCTGCCATCGGACAAGAGGTGCGGCGATGTGCCGTCTTTACGTAGCCCTCATTCCACCCTTACGCACAAAAATTTTGTGAATACTTTTATTGTATTATATTTAAGAGTGGAAGCCGTTGCCGGAATCTGTGTTTCTTGTTATCTATAAACTGTAGGTCTTTAGTGAATATTTCTAGTAAACGTGCTCCATCGTCAACAACTGCATCGTTGCTTACCATTAAGGTAGCCATCTACGCAAGGGTATGCCTGACTGATTTTCCTGTACAGTTGAGGTTTATAAGGAAACCGGAGCGTGTACCTATGTTGCACAACTGTGCGGGTTTCCGCACAACCTGTCAGATGGAGGCAAACCTAGCGTATATTACGCGTGTACCTTTTGGTAAGACGTGCGCTGAGTCTCGGATACCAGCAGCAACATTTTTGTATAATTGATCTTGCAAGGCTCAGCGAACATCGAAAGCTAAATGAATAAAAAGCATGGCTGAAAGTATTGCTAAGCGCAAAACTAGAGACTGTCAAAATCAATTTAGCTGAATGTTTTTTGAAAACCATTTGCTGAAGTCTTAAGTTTGGTTCTTATGAAAGGAAAATTGTTCAAACTGCATGGGAAACTGTAAAACACATATTTTTGTTTTTGCATTCAAACTGTTCCTAGCTGTCAATTCAACAACATTGAGCTCTTTAGTAGTCCTAAGTCGAGCAAATACTCAGTTACTTAATTGCACTGACTGGACAGATCCACTCAAATCTGTGTGGTACTTTATCAAAAGACGCCAATATGCATGATGCGCATTTGATTTGACCATTACATGTTTGCTGTATGGGCTTTAAAAGAGACTTTTACCTATGAGTTCGTTTCGGTGTTTCTTCTCAGAGTAGTCTAAGAAACAATGGCCTCATCCAGTTTAAACCAACGAAAAATTTGACGTATAAAAGTGTTTTTAGAACTTATTGGCAAAATAAATATTATTTTTGTTTTACTGTTTTTTGTTAGTATTTAGCAGTTTTAAACCACCTTCGATTTATTTCAATTCGATTTTAAAAGAAGGAAAAGGTTTTCAAGCCATCTGATTTCTTTTCTTGACTTTTTGACATTTGACTTGGATAGCTAGTTTTGACAGAACATCGACTGTCAGGTTTGCAGCTAAACTAACTGCTAGTTATAAGTAATGTAAATGGCGTCTGCCGTTGCCAACAATTCCGTGTTCTATGGTACGCCAAGGTCGCGCAGGTAGAATATGAAAGCGAGACAATAAATAGGGACAATGTCGATATTTTTTCGTTCCATTTTGGGGTGAAATGGGGAAAGGTTATCGTCAGGGGTCCCCGGAATTTAGGAGTGGCTTGTAACGGCCGTGATGGGCTGATATTGGGCGGAGAATTGTTTTTATTGTGAGGCGTAAGGGTGGGAAACAATGATAATAATTTATTGGTAGTTTTTGATACTTTGACCATCATACTTGTAAAGATTAGTTTGTTTTTACACACTCATCGTACACAACGGCTTTTTTCATCGGATTAGGTAGAAACTTACGACGTTGATCGAGGGGTGACATCGACATATCACCCCTCGATTTTCCCGCCAGAGCTTTTTATTCTACAAATTTTGAAACGAACGTTTTGAAACGCTTTTTCTCAAAGTCACTGTTGTGCGGGATGACATGTTATTATTTGTCTGCGTTCAGTTTATTGTAGTTTATGTAACTGTATCATTGGTAAATGTACTGTTCATCAAGATACAGGATTGTTTCCTAGTTTGAAGGACAGTGATCTCATTTATGTGAAATAGCCACTCTCACTTTAATGTTTCATCACTGATGTTATGGCTTATAATTTGTTGCGCAATAAATGATTACTTACTTACATATTAACTACAGAGATCTACACACTTGATTTTTTTTAAAAAACATCAATAATATCTGTGCATATTTGACTAAACTTGTGCTTTTTATTTAGCTTTTTAATAGAAGGCACACTTGACGAAGTGGTTAAGCGAATAGCTGCTGCATTGCGTGTTGCGGGTGCAATTCCCGCTCGGAACAAATACTTTTACGGTCTATAGATAGAACTTCCGAGTCTGGGTGAATTGTGAGAGTTTCATGTTTGGTAGCTATATGTTACCCACGATATACAGTAAACTCTAGTGTGAGCAAAGAGTTTTGAAAAAAAAAATACTCGTAAAGATATCTTTGTTTTTACACACTCATCGTACATAGTATATATGGCTTTTCCCATGGGAATAGGCAGAAAGTACAGATCGCTGTTTTTTGCGTGTTTATCCTCACTCACATGGGACGCTCTTATTTTATATCGACAATTTGATTGATTCAAAAAAGTGTGTGATGGTGGGGTATTTTGTTCACTTTGTCACGCACATTTAAAAAGAAGAGTAAGCAAAATCTTATTATCTACCCTAAATCCCTTGAAACATATTATGTATTATATTTACTACATAATAAACTTAGAGTAAGAGAACCAAAAGAAGAAAAAGAAAGAAAGAAAATCATTTTATTTGCCCGAAAGAGATGATGAAAAGAGAGATGAGAGTTGGAAAGATGATGATGTATTTATTATTTATGTTCTATGTTTTTACAAGTTACAGTCTATTCTAAGGTTGTCTGGTATAAATCGCTTCGTCTTTCGTCGGGGTATTTATTTCAGCACGTAATGTTCCATGCACGATTCAGAGATGAAACCGTAAAGGCCCAGCAGGCCCGATGCCCGTTTTAGGATCGCGAGGAATTTACGAAATGGAAATCTGTAGTCCTAGAACGTATAGAGCAACTGAATGACACAGGTGTGGTTTTAGTCAGTAAAAGTCTGACACGCCCTTCCACTCCACCCTAAAGCGCGAAAAGTCATTGGATGATTCTCCACTTCAAAAAAAATCTGATGGTAACCCGATAATATTGTCGACGAGGAGTATACTTGCCTAGCAGTAACCTATTCACTCTTGACTACAAAACCCCCTTAGGAAGCAACCAGTATGTTTTTGCGACTGTAATAAACCTATCAAGCCTCAACTAATGAGCCACAATTATTTATGCTGATTGTGTCTCTTGAGAACCTACGGGCACAAATACGCTTCGTCCCTGGTGAATCTAATCCAAAAACATAAACAGTTAAACGCCTAAACTACAAATAGCATTAAGAGGGCCTTTCCCTACTCGCTTTAACGTTGAGCATGATTCAAAGCTTGTAGCTTGAAATAACGCAATGTTTGATGAAGAGGCAACGCGAAAAAAGAGAGATAACACCTGAAAACTCTGTTGGCTTTCGATAAATATTTGAAAATTTAAAAAAAATATTTCATTAAATACGTGTTTTTGAAACCCTCAAAAGTTTTTGAGAAAAATTGTCGTCATTCAAAATCTCGATTAAATGTGCAAGGCTTTTCTTATTTCTTTTTTTATATTTTTAATATAGTAGACTTTCAGAGGTGTTTACTGGATTAGTTTTATACAAATTTATGTTTTGATTTTTATAGAAGCCTAGATATACTTACAACATTAGTTTAAGTATATGCGAGACCTGAAACACCTGCTGATACCCGTTATACTTGCCTGTGTAGTAATAATGTCGGAGTTCCCAACTTAGTACTTTTTAAATAGTTTTGGAAAAAAATATAACATGGTGTAAAAACTAATGGTATCCATTCAGTTACTGATTCTGAACAAACTATTCAAGTTTTGCATTGAGATGTTTAGGGTCGTAGAGAATATTTGGTAAAAGAACAACTCTGATTGACTGCCAATAGTGTAATGCATTTTATTAATAAGAAACAAGTAAAAGACTTAAAACGCTAATCAAGCATTAACTTGATACTTAATATTAAGGAGCATGCATACAAAATAATGTAAGGGAGGGTATACACTTCAGCATATATTAAACATAATGTTGTATGTAATATTTATCCACAAGATATCTGTGTATCCAAAATATCTGGAGAAAGATGTGATATCACAATCACGTAAAAGCGGTTGTATGAAAACGCACCTCAGGTTGGTCGCCCTTAACACGCTAAATCGTATTTTAAATCTAACCTTTCATCGAGTTCAAATGACTCAGCATTGACCTATTACTTTTATAGATCAAGATAACAAATTTCTTGCTAATCGGACATTTTCATTCCGTGTTTCCAAACTTTGGAAACGCCAATTACCAACAGTTCCAAGAAAGCGCTCGCAAACAATGTTTTTGCAACAAATAAGACTTGCAAATTGTCCGGATTTTGGGTCTCTCGACTAATTTTAGACGAAACCCTACTTATTTATGGATGACGCTTAACCCGGAAATGCAGGGTCGTCTAACCCAGAAGGGTAGATTTGTGTCATTCGTTTAGGGTTGTACGCCTCGGTCATCCATCTCATCAGGGTTTGGCTCAGCTTGTTATTTTTAAACGAGGCCTTTATATTACAACATTCTTTATTTGTTTATGCTCATACAACTATCTATACAGGCCTTAATTTAATGCATTTTATATACTTAAGTACTCGAATATCTAATTAAATCTAACTTAGCTAAATAATAATATTAATTTATTAAGCCCCAAGCAAACGCCGGCGTTCGCTCTCTCTTTGTCTTTCTATTGTGTCTTTAGTTATAGTATTCGTATGGTTAATATTTATCAGTCAGTACAAAAAAAAACAGTATCATCATCACCATTTTAACGGAAAGACGTCCATTGTTGGACGCAGGCTACTTCCAAGTCTCACCACAACGACCGGTCCTCCATCGGATTCCCGCAACACTCCTCTGGGGCCCAAGTCTGCTATTTTTATAAATTCGTCATTCCAACACGATCCCATTCTCATTTCGCTAAAAGTTTGTAATCTGCTAATTCACAGTGATCGATCATTGATCGGTCAGTAGTCTTGTAATAGAATTGTGGTAGAACACTGGTAGAATGACAATACCGAGCTTATTAAAAGCACTAACTGCGCAACGACATTGAAGGGGTAGGTCACTTCACTGATCAAAGGAACTGTCAAAATGTTTGCAGATTACCGCATACGTCAGATATTCTTTGGTCATTATGTACGAGATTACCATTCTATGCCATTTCTTTCAATGGAGTGTCATTGGTTGACCATCGGAAAGACATAATGACGCCATTATATTAGTAGATTATCAAAACTTGTCAAAATCAACAATTATGAAATTAATGATAGACCATTCTGACACTATTATAATAGCAGACTTGAGGCCGATCATCTGTACACCTCGTGGAAGGCCTTCCGACGCATATCACTATGTTATAAAGAAAACCGTAACTTAGATAGAGGATTTTAAAAAAAACTTTTACAAAACCCCGCCACAAGAAATCATCATCATAATTACACTCAGTGAAATATGTCACATCTAACACGACATATCTCATCTCCAAGCGAGTGACAGTCATTAATAACCGTACCTTAAGAGATTATACTTATAATGAATGTTTCTCGTTTCTTGCAGAGTGGAGGGGTGATGTTCTCTCCCCTGGGACGTCTGCGGGTGGCCCAGGCTGTTAGGAAACAGGTGAATATTAATCAGTTTCTGTCGGATTAATTACGGAAGATGGGCTGATAACAAAAGGAGAAATGACCCGTCATTGGGGAACAGGTAATACCGTTGATGCGATCGTTAGGGAACTAGAAGATAAAGCCGTTTAAAAAAAAATATTGTGTTTTATAGAGAGCAATGGTGGCCTAATGGTAAAAGTTCCGACTCCTGATTTGCAGGTCGTTCCTTCTCCTAGAGAAGAGGCTTGAGTCGCAGCAGTGGTCACATTAAATGGCAAAAAAATCACGTTTGTTGTAGATATGTGAGCCACACTTGAATATTTATTCAATTCTGTGTGAATTTGTTGTCATATCGGCAACATAAATATATCACCTGTGAATATTTCAACTGTCAAACTATCACTGTTCGTGAGATATAACCTGATGACAGACGGACAGACCAAACGGACGGACAGCAGAGTCCCAGTAATGAGGTCCCGTATTAAAAAAAGCCTTTGAAAAGGCTGATTATGTTAGATTATCATTCTTTGTGGATTAGTGTTGTCAATATAAACTAGGTTGGCCAGGTGATTGAATTTTGAGATTGTATTTGTAAATCATGGTAAATTCTTTAACACGATGACTTTAAGCATAGTTCGTCTACTTCCAGATGAGCCAGCTGCCGGTGCTGGGCACGGAGGCTGCTCCTCTGCAGGCTCCACTGTGCTACCAGCTGCTCTGTGCCCCGCCTCTAGCCCCGCTGCAACCCTGCGCGCCTTGTGAAATGCCTCCGCCGCCATATGCTGTGTACCCGATGCCGTTTGACAGTAAGTACTTTGTATAATAAATACACAAAATCCTGACAATATCAGGATTCTAATAGATAGTAAATAGATTTTTAATTACTGCTCATCACGATTTCACGAACCAAAAAGTCATTGGACAGAGGTATCCAGGTGGCTAAATATCGGTTTGATAATGATTTAATTCAGATAGGCACGAAAGTCTATGTCCAGTTGCGGACGTCTTTCGGCTGAAATGATGAGGAACATCAACGTTGTCATTCGGCAATAAAGCTAGTGACTGATACTAACTTGACTTATATTATGTTATTATCATTATAGTAGCAGAAAGACAGCCACTGGTGAATACAAGCCTGCCCAAGCATCCCTACCTTGACCGGTTCTGTGCTTATGTTAAAAGTACTTTATCGTGAACTAGCTTCTGCCAGCGGTTCTGCTCGTGAGAAAGTAGAAAATTAACCCAAGGGAACATACCCTGGGATAAAAATGTCCTATTCTAGGACATGGTCTACTTATGTGCCGAATTTCATCCAAATAAAATGAAGTTCAACAACAAAACTCATTAAGCAGCTAATATACTCAGACACACATACAAATTTTCGTTTTGCCTTTTTTTCAATGATGTGACACACGAAATATCGATTAAAATCACGGTAGTAACTATTATAAATGCGAATGTTTCCGAGTGTGTGTGTGTGTTTGTTACTTCTATACACACTTGAAAGCAGTTCACGTAGAATGCTTTTTATCTCGGGAGTATGACTGTTTCCTTGGAATCAATTTTCTATATTCACGTGGGCGAAGCCGCTAATAGCTGTCAGTATGTTCATATTTGTTATACCCTATTACCGCCTGTTTACTAACTTTCATCTTTTACTTTCTCTGCAGCCACTCCAGCAATCTACGGGCCACCAGCACAATACGCCCTGGTACCAGCTCCATACAGCACCCCATGCTGCGAGCCTTCCTGCTGTGCTCCCTTGGACAAGCAGCCTCGAGTGCCGCCTCCTCCGCTACACCCTGCATTCATCTACTAAACTCACCCTCCGAAGAAATATATTAAAGGCATTGAGTAACATCTGATGATAAAGGTACTGATGTTGAGATAAAAGATACTGTTGAATAGGATGAAGTTTTTAAAAGCATGACACAAATGCCGAAAACACCAACAAATTTAAATAAAAAATAATAATATATAAATAAAATATATATAATCAAGTTTACTATAATAAAAAACAGCAATATCTATGATATAACTGATAAAGGACTGTCATTAAGTGACTAAACTAATTCGGTAACTGAGTAATCTAATATAGGGCAAAACAATGTTGGCAATAATATAAACAACGAAACTATAGTAACATAATTTATAATTGTACGGGATCTTAAAGATGTTAGAAATTCACTAAACACAAGATTGATAGAAAAGTAAGATCTAAAAATAGCGCAAGATATGAAATCTTTGCAAGATAAGGTAACAATGGTGATGCATCTTGTTTCAACGATAAACGTAGTGTATATTTATCAAAATAATATTCCCCGTAGATACTATCTTTATAACCTCACTTCCCACTATTAAATCTATGACCGAAAATTTCAAAAATGATTCTAACTATAGTTCTGGTGTCAATGTCTTAAATATATTTCTCCGCTAAACATCACTCGCGAAGAAGATTTATTTACTTATTATATTCAGCTTCTTCGATGTATTCCATCTTGATTGCTCAAGTCTTCCAATCCAGTTCATGCTCATCTATCTTCAATACATTAATCCTTGATAAAGAAACTATTTGTGAGAAATTGTCTGTGACTAATCAGTGGACCTCAAACGGAGAGATGGTCAAGTGTTCAAGTTTACTCTCAGATTTATTTCTATTTCTCTGAATGTCGTGTCGCTTTTATTTATTAGATTTAAGATATTTAGCTTCAAACTGGTATATTTAAGAAACCGTGGATTCGTGCTATCGTTATTAATATAGTGAATTTTATTGGTGTATCAAATTGCTGTTAAAAACTCATTATTCGTGTCGAGGCATGACGCAATATATCATCTACACACAAATCCACTTTTTGTTGACACATGTCATTTTGTCCCTATCAAAGTCAGTGAAAAAACGTATGAAATATCTTTTTTCTGGAACTCGATTTCTAAAAACTACAAATAGATGATAAAATTTTTATTTTTTAAAAATCTCTCAATCTTTTAATTTATAGTAATCTGATGAAAAGCCTAGGCAAGATCAATTTGATACATCTTTAGCTATTCTCCTTATTAGTGTTCAAATATTTAAAAGATAAACTGCTTAGGTGCGGATATCTATCTTTTTAACTACATTTATAGCAACGTTAAAAGTAATTATATTGCTGGATGTCCAAACTTCTTAAAAATATGGTATAAACTCATCTAATCGACAGTCGTTTTTTGAAACGAATAACATTTAATAGTAATTGAACTGTGTCTAGTTTTTTATATCCGCACCTGGGTTGAGAATTATACCACTTTGTGTAATAATACAACAAATGTGCGATATGAGCACAACGAATTAAGCACAAATCGATTAGTTGTTAGTTTTAGATGACGTTACCTCTGATAAATGATAAAAGACAGATTTGTTATTGCTTGTTATCCTTGAAAAGGATTTTTGTTTATCCTTAGAGTAAGTTGTTTTTTGAAACCCCAATGTTGGTACATAGGCGTCTTGGAATCGAAAATCGGAATAAAGATTTTGATAGAACAATTTGTAGAATAATCAGTACTTGTAATTGAATAAGTGGATATTGGTGTAAGAGAGATATATCGAAATATGTAATTGCTTGTATGAGCTATAGAAGAAGAGATAGTTAGCAAAGTATTTAGAGATCTTTGGCGATTGGCTGCTTGCCTACTTGAGGGACCTAGTTTGAAGATAATAATAGTACTTTTAGAGTCAGATTTTAGTTTCATTTCCAAGACGCCTGTGACCATCGTGATCTAGAACAGAGAAAACAAAAAATATTTTTTAATATTATTTAGTTTTTACATGTTGCTGTTGTAATAAACTGGGGTCCAAGATGTGATAAGGAAATGTGAAATTCAAAATTGATTTAAAATTTTGAAAGTCACATTTCTATACCCGTTATTGTTGTGTTGAAAATAAGAGTTAACTCAGTTTGTATGCACACATTAAACTTGCTGTCTTATAGCATATTTGAGTAAGATAATGATACTGAAATAAACGAAGGTAGAAAAAAAATAGGAAAACTCCAAGACGCCGTTATACATATGCTAGAACATCATACTTAATATCTTACTTGAACATGTTAATAAAGCAATCACTAATATAAATTGTTTTTTAATTGTTATTAATCGAACAGCACTCTGTTCTCCACAAAGTGATTAACAATAGATTTTACTGATGAACCCACAAAAAAAAAAATGATATCGTCAAATATGTGATACGGAATAATTTGAAAAATGATAGCAATGTACTTGTGTATGACGTAGATTCTTTTCAGCCACCATATTCTGCATCATCGTTAATATTAACATACATATTGAAGAATTTAATTACTTTAAAGGTAAGGTCTCTTGCACATGTGATAGATTCAGTGTCACGCGAGTTTTTAGCCCTGTCGTGAATGTGTTTGAGTGTGTGGCTTATCTTACTGAGCTAGAATTCTTTCTGATGCAATTGGGTTTTCATATAGTACCAGAATAATAATAGGACCAAAGAATGATTCCCTTAAAATCAGAAATGTGCAATAATCTTCGCGTCTGTCTAGACTAGTATATCACAAATCTCTATACGTAAAAATTGTTGTACTAATATTAATCATTTTGATATTGTATTCTATCACTTTTTATGGCTGCTAGTTGTGTGAGGCTGTGGTGAATGAATTTGCGGTTTTTTTTCCTCTTGTTTTATCCTTCTTTAACTTCATTTGGTTTTTATAATAAGTTCTCTCGATTTCACTGGTTAGGAGATATAATTGTATTCTCTCAATTGATTTACTAACTGTCATTTGCTAAACACTTAAAGAAAACGTTGCCATTTTAATTTTAACCTCTGTATTAGCAAGTTCATTCACCCAAGCACTGTCGATGTGGTCTTCTGCCTTTAGACTTAAGGCTTTCGTCTCAATTACTATTGTACATCATAATTATACGATTAGTGTTACTGGAAATGCTGTCAATTTATCGTCTTGGATTTTTACAATATATGTATATGTTAAGTATAGTACTTAATGCGATGCTTCGCTCAATATATCATTTGTATCTTCTTGTGCTTGTAACTTGAGTTCCTCGACTTTGTGTTACCTCAGAAATAAAGTTTATATCTAATCTATTGTCATGTCGTAATCTATCTATCATGTCGGTTCATGTGGTGGAATGTTTGCTTATGATCCTTAAAGAAAAAGGTATTTTTGTGTTGTCTTTATAAAGATATATGAAGATAAAGAGTCTTCAAAGGAATCGGAGAAGATAATCCAAAGATGAGAGATCATAAGGTTCTATCGCTATGATTCCCCATTTCTTCAAGGATACGCAAGCTGATGGTTTATAGTCATCGTGTGAACCTGAATAGCACTCATCGTATACATTTCGATGTTGCACTATCGATGTTTTGAGTACAAGGAATCTATATTCAAGCTAAACTTAAGATCTATCTTTATCACTTTCATTGCTTTTGGAGTTTTTGGCGTAAATACATATTAAATAGCACAAAATGTAATAATTGCCTTATCATCAACTAAACACTTTTTCTCACAAATCTTATCTCTTTTATCGTAATTAGGTCTTACTTATTTGTCTAATTTTTTGTTGTTCTATATCATTCTGAGATAAATTTATGTAATATTTTTCTGTGCCTGTTAATATTTTGTGTGAATGTTAAAATAAAGCTAACACAAATAAAAAATCTGTTCATGAAATACAATTTCTGGGAGTTACTTGACATCAAAATTGATGTTGTTTTATATCTATTTACGCCAAAATCGATCACTAAGAACATAATACGTGGCCTAGATACATACTGCCTAACATATCGAATAACGAATCACTACGCTAAAGTTAGTTATTTTTGTTATAAATGTATATAATCTCTCGCTAGGTGGTTGTAGTTGTGTGGACGAACGTAATTTAGACAATATTAATGTAATTATAGGTTAGGAAGATTAATGTGTATTTATTGATATTGTCACTTATCTTAGGGTCGGCTTAGTATTGTGAAATGTCTTTAATAGGACTGGCTGTAGACTTTGAAAATTAAAAAAAATCAAGAATATTCACTTGAAAGGTAGCGAAGTGACCCAGAGGCGAGTATATTCTGCAAGAATATGGTTTAAAATCTGTAACAATCTAAAAACTATTTCAGTTGTTCCTTTGGTAGAGATGTAGGAAGATCTCTGTTATATACAGGATTTACTACATATGTATTTGTCTGCAGGTGTTTGATCTATATCGTTACATTCTTGATTATAAGCAATATCCTTAGTGGTTACCATAAGCATAGTTACCAAGGTTATGTGATGTATCAGTTAAAAATGAAAAAAGAAAAAAAAATGAAATAAGAAATCCACAAGTGACTCCGCCCGCTCTGAGTGGGGCGATAGTAACCTTTATCAAATAGAACCCACCTGTGTTTCTTCAGCTGCCTTATGCGTTCTAGAGTCACGATAACTCTTTTAAATATCCTTCAGCACAGCTAAAGATGAAACTTGCAGTTTTTATTCAGAGTACTAAAGCCAGTTCTACTGAAGACTTATCTGTCGCCATTTGTGAACTGTAGTTGTAATTAACTTTAGAGGGAAAGCTGTCAATAGCAGTAGTGACACTCACTGTATCACTGTCGGTATTCTTATCATCATTCTGATTATCTACTGGTTCGATTTCAACTATGATGGTCTTTTATTGTTTACTGAGGCTTACGATATCAGGATTATCTTTTATTTGTGTCTCATCTTCGTTTCTATCTCTTTTGTTCGTGAAATATTGGGAAGAAAGTCCTGTAAAGATTGGTTAAGCGCAAAATTCCATATTTTAACCTATCGGAAATTTTAAATTCCTTCCGGATAAGAATGAAGAATGCTTAGTTCAATAAAATGTGTACAAGCAGTCTTTGCAGCAAGCATTTGGTAATCGTTACCAATATGTAGCAACTGAGCAAATCCAACGGTCAATTTTGAAAAAAGAATTTATTTGAGACTTATTGTCTACGGACGCATAGCTTCAAAGATGCGTATTCGTCATTATACGCTTAGTATATCTACGCGTGCTCATGGCAATAACACGATGTTGCCGCTCCGGCAACCGAGTTTCATACTTTTGATTATGTTGTAGCCAGATCATAATTAATCACTTCGTGATATGGCCAATTTAAACTAGCCGGATAGTTTTAAACGTTAAAGTTTGATGAAATGTGAATCCTCGTTTGGCCTGTATTCTTTAGACTTTTTTTGTCACAGAAATCCTAGATCACTGATATTTTCTATGATCTGGTCACGATATATATATAAGCTGTGAGCAGGTGAACACCAAGAGTATAAGGACGAATACGCGTCTATGAAGCTACGCGTCCGTACATGGACAGTAGGCCTTAGGATTGCCAGTTGCAGCAGTGTTTGCATCTATTATGATTTTGAAAAGTCCTTTACTAAATTCCTGGGATATTATCAGTCAGACTCAAGATAAAAATAACTCCGTCAGCGTAATGCTCTTTACGATCTGTTTGTTTTTGTATATTATTATTCTCTAGATCCTTCCCAGCAGTGTCCACATCATTGACTCATGACTTACAGGGACAAAGACAATACAGTTGTTTTCTTAATACGTTTCGTAGAATGGTCATCAGGAGATGGTTCGTTACGTCCACTATTCATTTGCTTTAGCGGGTAGACAGGATTAGTAGTTATGCTAAAATAAGTCTTAAGTTTTGCTCGATTGCGTGTATTTTGTGAAAATTTCCTATAAACAGTTTCGGATTTAGCAACATGGACAACTGACGTTAAATTTTTATAAGTAGAAGTTTTGAAAACTGTAAGTTCATCTCCAATTTTACGTGATTTTAAATATGAATGATACTAGGATTTTTCGTCATAGGAATTTTCCATTTCAAATTTTTCTTCTACATTTTTCAAAACATTACTAGGTATATTTACATTTGCATATTACCATTATTGTTATTCAAAAATCTACGTAATCGAGCGAAACGAAATCTACTTCTTATAGAAAACTCTCGATGTTAACAAAAACTGAAATATCCAAAAAAAAGTATTTATAAAATAATAATTATTACTTATAATAAAAAGGAATAATCGTAACTTTTCTCAACTCCAATGTCCGCTACAAAATGCTTAATAAATTTAATAATAAGTTACTTCTAGCGATCGTTTAAGGATTGTCCAAAAGCAAGGCATCTATGAACGTTTTGTTGATTTTGTCCAATTTTCGAATTGTATAACTTGCTGTTTGATTTGTATAGTGGCGTTATGATGGGGAAGATTTATAAAAAATCTTTTAAAAAATTAAGAAACCTTGAGAGAGACTTTAGATTAGAAAAAGTTGCTCTTATCTCCAGAAGTTAATGAATAAAAATATTTGTGAATAAAAGATATTCTGATACGTTCATTTTACAAAAATAATAAGTCATATGGAAAGGGTAGGGGAGAGCGGGGCTACAAGTTCCGATTTTCAGTTAACCTCAAAATTTGTTAAGAATATTTGATTTTACTATTCCTATTTTGCGATTAAAATGAACCTACATATTTAATTTTGCTATTAAGATAGTTATCCGAGTCATTTACAGTGGGATTTATTTGTTATTAATTTTTTTATGACCAAAGTCGGAAAGTAACAACTAACCCCGACTCGGGGTAAGTTGTTAACAAGCCGGGGTAAGTTGTTACCATATCTGTTAAAGCTATTATTTGTGAAATAAAAAGCAATAAACGATTAAACCAAGTAAAACAATAAACGATTAAACCAAATCTCTTTATTCAGTAGTAAATAATCAACCATATCCTACGTAATATCAGGTAAACATTTGTATGATTTAACAAGTAACTATAATTTGTACTTCATCAATTTATTGAACATTTAGTCATTAATCTTTGGCCTTGTCTTAGGCTGAAAATATAAAATAAAATAATAATAATAAAGAAATGCCATCTTATGCAAAAAATAAATAACTGAGATTCTCATATATCTTCTGAAGATTAAATATATTAATTATATTAATCTTCACAGTTCAGGCATACATAGGTGTATAAAGCTTGATTCTGCCTTCATCTGGAATGTGCCCAGTTCTTACATTCTTGACACTGAACCCATTCTTCTCCAGAAAATGAATTAGAGTTACTATCACAGCACACTAGGCAATAGACAATACTCTAAGCTGTCCTCTTCACTCTCAGAATGTTCACTACTTGTTTGTAATACTTGTTCTTTAACAGACTTTCCCTTTCCTTTTCTATTTCCATTTCCTTGCTTTATTTTACTATTCCCTTTTGTTTTCTTGCTTTGCTCTTTTGCTAAGACTTGGTTTTTCAAGAGTATCCGTTAGAATTGTGGATTTCCTTATAAATCTCTTGTGCGATCCGATTCTGGGAGGCGCCTATAGAAAAGGACGTACAATTTCTGGAGAAAATGGGACATGCTTTCCGAGTTGTTCTTCTATGGCACCTGAAGATGGAGGCAGATCAACAAACCCTGATGACCCTGGCCAATCAAAGATTTGATTTTCACTAAAAACTAATCTTGGGGTCAAAAAGCCAAATACCAGCCTTTCGGAAAGCGCTCATGACGTTTACGGGAGTCACTGTGAGAGGTAGCGTATATTTAACTATTTCTGGTATCTCGTAGGGTAGATTTTTTTTGTAAGTCCGCAGATTGTAAAAAAAATAATAATATCATTATGGTGCTCATTTGGAAGAGGCCTATGTCCAGCAGTAGGCTGATGATGGTATAAAGCATGGCATTACTGGTATAAATTCATTGGGGCAAGTTGTTGCGAGGTCACAACCTGCCCCAGAAAAAAGGAACATCTAGCCCCAATCACACGAGTTCAAAAAAAAAACAAAATATAAATTAGGTTACAAAACATACGCCATTTACGCATAGTGTATCACAAAAATAGATAAATCCTTACACTGAAACAATAAAACACTAAACGCAAATCGTTAAAATTCATGAAATAGACCAAAAATTTTGAATAAGAAAATATTTACTAACGTGTATCCGCGACGCACATGCTGCCGATCCAATATTTCCGGTGCCACTGGCCGGTTTAAGACGGCCGCCGTCAGTGCGCTGTGGCTTTGCATTTCGTGACGTATTTATTTAATATTTTTATCTCTTTTCCTCGCGGAGTTATTTCAATCGGAACAACTTACCCTGGTAACTTCTAGCCCCGTCCTCCCCTATTAAAGAGACCTAATAATTTACAGAATAAATAATAATGATGGGTGACTGAAGACTAACGTGGCTACAACGTTAATGACGAATTCTAACTTATTGAAATAATAATTATCATTATTATTATTTGAATTTAATAGTAATAATATTTGGGACTGAAAATTAATAATGAAATCGTGGCGTCACTGTCCAAACGAACACATTTTTGATAAAACCTTTACAAATTTGTAGTCCAACGTTTTTTGTTACGATAGTTTTACCCTTTTTAGAGATACGTATAACGCGAAATAAAAGAATATTATTTGTTGAATATAGAAAATATTTCATAGCAATATTTTTATTGTTAACTACTTTTAAGGTACCCTCTTAAAAGCTATGCGACATAGTAAACGGCTTTTTATATATCGACCAGTGTTTAGTATGTATGGCACATAATAATTATTATATTATTATTAAATAGATAATTTAGAGAACTATTAAAGTCACTTATCAAGCTGTCTTTATACTGTATGTAGCTGAAATATATATAACTATATCTATCCTACTCTATACATGTTAGTACGTGACTCTGTATATTTCCTAATAACTATTAAGCGTGGACAAATTTTAATGTCGTTATTAATTTCTATGTTTAATAATAATACTAGAATATCTTCAATAATAATAATTATATTTAAAATGAGTTACGCGCGCTATCGTGATCATTATTCAATCATTACGCACATAAGTAAAAATAATAATATACGAATTAATTATAAGTAATAATAATAATTACAGCATTGTATCATCGAATGTAATTGTTGATTGTTATATTATAATTATTATTATAATACAATTATTGTCTAGTTATTATGTATGTGATATTGTTATTGGAATAATAGATATTTTAAATGCTAATAAAGTAATTTATCTATTACCCTTCTTGTTGACTTGTGTGTGTAATAGTGTTATTAATTAAGACACTAGAATTAAGTGAGGATTTTAATGGTAATTTCAGAAACTGGTCAAAGTATTCGTGGTAATATAAAACTAATAATATCAACCCTAATAACTGCTTGATGTGTTCTCATAGGGATAAACGATACATTTTTGGACATACAGCCTTTTGTCAATCAAAGATTTTATTACCTAATTCACTTTAATACTGTTGTTTTAAAACATGAAAGATTTTATTCAAAAATCAACCATTACTATCATATTCGCATATTGTGTTGTAGAATGCTTAAAACATTAAATATAAACGAATTAAATTATTCTTCCAAATACTGTACATGTACCCATTAAATCTGCATTTTTAATAATTAATTCATGTTTTAAAACAATTGTTTTACATCCATATAGAGTTGCCAATATACGAAAAAAAATATCTGACAATAATAATCGTTATTATTAAATACAAATACTATTATTATTATTGCCAGAGAGTGGTCATTTCAAAGCTTGTATATGTAAATTTAGTATGATCTCACATGAAAATAAAATTATAGACGATCTATTTTACAAAAATATCTTTCCCTGAAACTGTACTAGAGTTTTTCTTTTTAAAAGTAATATAGAAGCTCATATCACTTGCAATTTGCGAATCACTGTGAAAGGATCGGTCATGAGCTCATTTTTATAATATTCATTAATTACAGCTTAAAGGATTTACTTTTTAACTTCAAATCAACGAGTATTTTGAAAATCTAAATTAATTACTGATGTCAATCAAATCCAAACTTAATTTACAATGATTACCGAAAAAAAATTGTTATATTCAGAAATGTAAGTGACAGTAACCACACCGCGCGCTGAATAATTTCAAAGAAATTTATTGTTACCCTTATTGACAACAATTCCCCACCAATCGAAAATTTTAGAACCAACCAAAATGTAACTTAATATAAATGAACAATAAATTTCTCTGATTGTATCCACTGAATTTCTTCTAAATGCACACCTATTTTGCTTGATCAACGACAAGTCACTTAATAAACCATTTTAATTTTGAAAACATTCTGTTTCTTACTTTTAATAGTAAATAAAAGTTCTTACTTTTAATAATAAATAAAGCTAGCAAAGTTATAACAAGAGCAATTTTTTATTAAAATCAGATATTATATTATAAATGAGCGCTCATGGCCACTTCTATAGAGCTAAGTACAATAATTAATATAATATTGAAGCAATAACGAATAAATTAACTTTAAGTCACGTGTAATAAATTTAATTAATGTACAATTGGTTGTTTTCTTTCATAACCCTTTTTTGAAAGCTAGAAATTATGAAATAATAAGATGGTGAACGTCTATAACCATCGGTCATCGGTAACGTTGCAGACGTTAACGTTACGACCCCTAAAGAATCAAGGGTTGCCGACGTTGGCTTGTATTTAGGTATATTTATACTTCAAACGTCATGATATTGTGTTAAGACGGTAATATGACCATAATTGTAATAATTATGGTCATGTTAGCGACTTAATAACGTACTATTTACTACCACGCATCAATTGAATGTTTCTATTTGAGATGGGGAATCGTCCAATGACCTTTTCCGCTCTGGGGTGGCGAGAGAGAGTGTCAAACGTTTACTGACTAATACATTTCAGTTACCCTTTGCGTTCCAGGATTTCGAGGACTTTATTAAACAATCCTTAAGTCTAAAAGTAGTCTCATTTTTTAAACATTAGAGCCTACACAAAGAAAGGGCACAGTCAACCTCGCTATCAACTAATACTGGCTTAAATTTTTACTTTACTTACTCTTTTCTTAGAAGTGTAGAAGAATACATATGTCAATACACTTATGTAAGTACTAGCGGGCCCGGCAGACACTGTCTTGCCTAAAAGCTGGCTTTTCATGAGACAAAAATTGAGAACCAGATTGCAGCGCAACCTACCAGCCTCAATTTTATTTTCAAACCTATCAGGGACCCACTCAAATTTACATACAAAATGTCGCGCAAAGCGGTCTTGCTATTTAGGAGTAGTTAGGTGACGTACAGAAGAATTAAAAATATACAAAAGAAATACTGAAGGTCCCTACTGAAGGAAAGCGCCGTCGAGGTCGGCCTTGAAAGAGGTGGCGGGATGATCTGGACGCGTACCGCGAGGACTGGTAAGATACGGCTATCAAACCAGTCCTCGCGGTACGCGTCCAGGAGAAGAAAGTTTGGAAGTACTTGGAGGAGGCCTTTGCCCAGCAGTGGGACAGTAACGGCTAGTATAGGTAATATACAAAGGTAGGTAATCGAACTCCAAAATAAAATAATTAATGATAGCCTGTTTAGGCTTGTCAAAAATTTTGTGAAATACACTCTGACTATAAGGTAGCACCATCGCATCGGTTTAACGATCAAGGCGGCAGGTAGGTAAAAGAAAATGTATCCTGGTCATGTTTCGACTTATTGGAATTGTCATGACATGCACGATATGCATTATATTCTATAGAATATAAGTATGAAAACCATTTGTTTTCATACTTATATTATATAGAATATAATGCAAAGTCCACAAAATTGTATTGTAAGGTCCACAGCATACGATTAAACAGTAACACAGTAACAATACGAAATAAAAACTATTTTACAAAAACATAAAAAAATTCACCGATTTCCTTAGAAAAACACTAACAATTTCAGTATTCGATGTGAAAAATTAAAGTTAATTTGGCACTTTTTAGAGGTAGTATTTATTTATTTAACAATTTATGTACACACAAAAATAAAAGAATAATGAAGATATCCGCAGGAAAACTAAGGTTGCCGACATAGCACAAAGTATTGCCAAACTTGACAATGGGCAGGGCATAGGTATTGCTCGCAGAACAGATGGCCGTTGGGGCCGAAAGGTACTGGAGTGGCGACCGCGTACCGGAAGACGCAGCGTTGGAAGGCCTCCTACAAGGTGGACCGATGACTTGGTGAAGGAAACCGATGGTTGCGGGACGCACAGGAACGTTCGATGTGGCGACGCTTGGGGGAGGCCTATATCCAACAGTGGACGTGTATTGGCTGAAATGATGATGATAAGGAATAATAAAAGAATAGAAATATATTATTATTATTTTTATTTTGTAAAAATATTTTTATTTTTAGAGTTATTTTGAGAGGCGGAGAAACGACGGGAAAGGGTAACTTTTTTAAGCTCCATAAAAATAATCCTTGTCATGAAATCACATATCTCAACTCCTCTGCATTCGTACAAAAAAAAAACTTGATTTCAAGTTCTGAAAAAAGAGTGTTTCGTTCAGTTTGTCCTAAAATCTTTTTGACAGCGCTACCTCTTTATTTTCTACAGCTTAGCCACATAAATCTTCCTCAATAAATCTATATACAAATCCTAAAATTTTGTCTATAAAAATAACCCATATGTCCAAACTTAACCAATCCATGTGGCCTCGTCTCTGTTCCCTAGTCCCGCACGAGACAGGCCATTGACCCCGTGACGTCACACTTAGGCCCAGACAGCTAAATTAACTAAGCTTAGGCCTAAAAGCGTCCTCTCATTTCCATCTGAGTCAGACGGCATAACTCACGATCATGACATACAGCAGACAAATCAATTTTTTGCAAGATGAGTGTTTTTTTACTTAGAATATTCGTGTTTTGCTTATCATTGTTGTAAACGGACGGATTGTGCGAAAGAGTTAATACTCCCCTTTTAGGGTTCCGTAGTCCAAAAGGATAATATGCTACCCTTATAAGATCATCGCTTTGTTGTTTGTCTGTCTGTCTGTCAAGACCCTTTATCTCGAGAACGCGAGTAGGTATAGGTACTTATCGAATTGAAATTAACCTTTCAGATACCGTCAATTTGAGACATAATAGAAACACAATAGGTGCGCAAACACCATTCGCTTGGGGTTTAATGAATTTAAAACCAAATACTCAGTTCTACGGTCCCTTGAAACTGAAAAAATCAAACTTATGAGTTAGCGAAAAAAAGTTACGGCCGTTTCACAAAAAACATGTATTTCGAATCTCTCAAGGCAATCAAATTTCATAGGGTAGGTACTTCCTATTGACCTAGAAACCTAAAATTTGGCAAAAAGCAAGGTCTTATATCCACAAGTATAGAAAAAAAAAACTGAAATTTGCTTTATAGTTACGTCTAAAAATAAAATTGATTGCGATTCGGAAAAATCTTCGTAACTCAATGCGGGAATTGAATTGATTCCTTAGGTAAGCTTGTACGGAACCCTCCGTGCGTAAGGCCGACTCGCAAAGTATCTTACCCGCTATTTTAAAACATAGCTTAGCACTAAGAATTACTCTTACATAGTGGGAGCATTCAAAAACACGTGGTTTACTTACCAACACAAGACACACAGAACCGGAACATCTATCTGTAGCCCATACAAATGTTTGCTCCGTTCGGGAATCGAACCTGCGACTCGCAGTGCAGTAGTCAATCGCTTAAACACTGCTTTTACTGATTAAAATCCGTCCATGTTCCTCTAAAAGTACTCGCTCCACTCAGAGCGAGAAACGAAAAAAACTGCTCTCATTGCACCATTACCTCATCTGATGGTTAACGACGATGGAGCATGTTTATTCAAAAGCAACATCTTCTCTCTAGACTTAAGGACCCTCGGGTTGTAGTAACAGTTACAGGAAACACAGACTTTGGCGGGGAATTCCACTTCTTATCTGTATGCACAAGCACAATGTTCATCAAGTCGTTGAGATCCTTAGTAGTAATACTGACAAATGCTTGCACTGACTGGACAGGTCCACTCGTGTGGTTCTTTCCTCAAGAGACCATATCAGACACTAATCTGTATGGTTCTCATATGATTTGACCATTACATGTTTACTGTATGGACTTTATAAGAGAATTACTCCTTAGTTTATTTCGGTGTTAAACAATTACTATGTTAAACAATATTTGTATATACGCCCAGTAAGGCAACACATATTGAAACGTTATTTTTTAACCAACACCGTCTACCTACTATAACATATAAACCTACTAGCTGACTCGGCCACGCGTTGCTGTGGCTAAACATAGCAGCGCCATCTATTGATTACTTACTCAACCCAGTCGAAAGGTATCGACATCTGTTAGAATCATTTGGAGTTAACAGATAATTGTGACTGTCAAATAATAAAAGACAAATAATTAGCAATAAATTAAAATTGTGACTATAATTTGAGATTTAAACTATCCTATCTCTCAAGTTGGATCGAACTGCACATGGTGTGCGAATTTTATTATAATCGGTTAAGTGGTTTAGGAGTCCATTGAGGACAAACATTGTGACACGAGATTTATAAATATTAAGATGTGTAATAAATAAATATATTTGACTTTGACTTTGGTGTTTTTTCTCAAGGTAGTCAGCTAGGAAACAACGGCCTCATCTAGTTTAAACTGACTGAAAAAAAATTGACGTGCAAGTGTTTTTTTAAAATCTATTTGCAAAATAAATATTATTTATCATTTGTAACACCGGTCTTACCTAGTTTAAATTAACGAAAAATTACGTGTAAAAATGTTTTTTAAAACCAATTTGCTAAATAAGTAATAAAAGATAAATATCATAATAAAAGTACTAAAAAAAGAGTTGCGATTACTTGTAATGCAAACGGCAACTGAAGAAACACAGACGGGTTTTAGTTTGTAAAAAACTTCACTCCTTCCCGATACACTAGGAACGAGTTGAGATATTTGATGAATTCACACCTCATTAAAAAAGGACATAGAGCTACTGCTCTACCACCCGTCATGCTCATGAATAGGTGCCGTCAGTGAGACAATTTCAATTTTTTTTTTATTTCATAAATATATTGTGCTCACATAATAGAATCAACCAGAAATATTATGTAACGAAGTCTTATCTAACTCATTATGATTTAAAAGAGTGTCCATGGAGATTCTTGCTCCATAGAGATCTACGCTTTGAAACGTGTAATTTAGCTTCACTTTTTTGACTCACCGATATTTTTATGATAATTCAAAAATGCCTGTAAATGGACTATTTGAAATAAACGTTTCTGATTTCCCTAGACACCACGTGTCTAGCCTAGATGGTTACTTATTGATAACTGTCTAGGCACAGACATCATCAAATCGTGCCCTCAAGGTTGGCCAAAAGGTCGATGGACCGCCAGATCATAATCTAACGAGTCTCGTGACCAGACACCAGACAAACACAATGAGATAATGTTTATACAATTGTGCTTCTAGCTTTTACCCAGACACGCAGATTCTAAATGAATTATGTAAGTAACCTAATTTTGGTTTACCTAAAAGAGTGACTGGGATATTATTTTAAATGAATATTCTTTTTAGTATTATTGTTTTAACTGAATATTTTTAGGAACTCATAACTTTATATCAAAGATTGTGTTGATATACGGCTTCTCCTGCTTTTGTTAGGAACGCGGCGGTCTCTATTAAGTATTTTGGATAATCTCTTCCCAATTCCTGTGCTGAATCGAATCGCAATTGATGAGGAGGTATAATTATGATGAAATGATGAGGAGGCTCATTAGTTTTATCACAATAACTATATATTTTAACTTAATACATGTGTACACAAATAAACTTTTTGTATTTGTATTTATTTGTATAACAAAACAGCTGTTGTTGTTGTGTGTTGTTATTGCTGTGTATTTGTTGTGTTATTGTGTGAGGCACGAATAAACGTTTTTCTTTCTTTTTTTTTTCTGTTTGCGCAAATTCGCGCGCGCACACCTGCGACCTCTTAGCTGCTAGCCGCCTAATGCCGTTGTCTCATGTACATTACCTACAATAGTGATAGAGCACCCGCGCCTCTTGTAAACCCATCAGTGTATGTAATCAGTGGACGTACATACATGTTCAGGTTAAATTATACAAGATTAATAACGAGTATAGAAAGCTTTCTTTGGGAAAGTTGTCTGTAATCATGAGTACAATCATGTATATCATATATATAATAAATTATCGGTCATTAATTACGAGTCACCTTATAATTTATATCCAAATACGGTTATTAGTTGCATCTCGTCTATTACATTTATTTTTACTACAAGATTTACAAGAAATAAACTTATACAATAATAACAATACAATAATATAACAATTTAGCTTCACTTTTCTTGGACTGACCGACATTTGACTATTCAAAAGTGCCTGCAAATGGACTATTTGAAATAAATGATTTTGATTTCTTTGAATTTTGAAATCCTAACTCCCAACTCTCCAAATCATCATCTCACCATCTGCCAAAAAAAGAAGAACTAGGATATGGAACTGGTAGGGAAGGGGACGTCCTCACGCAGCGAAGCCGCTTACAAGGAGACATCCGTTACCCATTCTCGTCACGTCAAACATCCATCTCAATATTCTCATCTCCGCTACATGCAATATTAATATTTTTCCTCCTTCTATGTGACAACCCAACATTCTGATCCAAACAGAACCGCATGGATTTTTGCACAAAAAAGAGAAAAAGTAAACGTCCAAAGAAAAAACTTTCTACTGAAACATAATTATGTTTCGACGATTAAATAATCAAATTACAAAACCCCAACTGAACCTACCACAATTTGTCTCTGCATCACCCAAAGGTTGACTGGTAGAGAATGCCTTAAGGCATTAACTCCGCCTTTGTACTCTTTTGTACATGAAGTATAAAATAAATAAATAAGCACAGGGTAGCCAGCCTTACGATATTCTACAGAATTAAATGCATGACTTGAGTCCGCCATTATCTTTCTACCATCGGCGAGTATTCACTCTTACGTTGTTAACACCTCTAGGATCCGTAACGTACCGTATGTATCCTGAGCGTTTCGCCTTGTTTTTTAAACCGCGATAAAAGGACTAAAACCATTTGCGTGCTGCGGTCTTCCTGTCCGATTATAAATTTAGGTATCCTCAAGGCTAGAGTGAATGATCTCTTTATTAAACTAGTATATTTTACCATCAACGATTGCATCACTGCTAACCATCAAGTGGGATCACAGTCAAGCACTGTATTATATCATAAAAAAATCTCTTAAATTTAAGCGATGTTGTTTTCATTCAAACTAGAACAATACAGTTTAGTGAACTACTTCGTAATTTAACTGGGCGTTAGGCCCGTTTAGGCCCCAACACATAGTTGGCCCGGGCGGTTCGCCCGCGTCGTGTGTCGCTCCGAATTACTACCAGTTACCAGCACCACTGTACCCCCATTTGACTATTCATTGGCCGCAATCCAGTTATAGGGGATGAAGGAAGATTGGGTGTGGCAATTTGTGAAGACAAAATTTGGTGAAGATTGAGGAGTCGATCTGGAATAGATGATGTAAACTTAAGGTTCAAAAACGCAGGTCAGATGCAGCATAAGGCCGTATACAGAAAGAAAGCTGGCCACATGCGCCGATCTACCAGCGGTTATCGGTGCTGGTCCACTCAAGTAACAGCTGCAAAAGCAAGCAAGTTAAAGCAGGGACTATTTTTAAATCAACTTATTTTTATTAAAGTAATCCACTTAATTATTAACATATTATTTTAAATTAAAATGACACTATCCTTTTTTTCATTTATAATAATAATAATAAAGCCCTTTATTCAGAATATATACAGATTGAATTCTGAAACATGCTGTTATATAAAATCCCTTAATTCGGTGTGCATAATGGCAAAAGCCTCCTCCAATGCTTTCTACTGTTGTCTGTCGTAAGCATCTCTTCCCCAATTTGGTCCTGCTGACAATTTTATCTCATCTTCTCACCTTGTGTGCTGTCTTCCTTGTCTTCTTTTATCATCTCTTGGGTAACATTCAGTAACCCGCTTGCTTCATTTACACATTTACTTATGTATAATGACAAAACAATATGAAAAAATAAATGATTGCATTGTATGGAAACTCAACGCATTTTTTTTATGATGGGAAAAATCATCCAATGACAACCCCCGCTCTTGGGCGGAGCGGGAGATAGTGTCAGACTCTTACTGACTAAAAGAACCACCCCGTTCCTTCTAGCCTTCATACCGGGGCTCGAGCTCCCTTTCGTATAATCCTGGCCCTAGTAGGCTTCAACCCGGCTGGATCCCTGCTGTTGCTGACAACTCCTTGAGGCGCGCGGGAACAGTGCGCGCCGTCGACGACTTGGGCTTGGTCCGGACAGTTACCGGACGGCCGGACAGTGAGCTACCCATTGCTCACTGTCTGCAAACCCGCGCCTACGGTGGCCGGAAATCGGGATCAGAATCTCGGCGGCGGCGGCGGCGGCGAGAACGCCGTTGCCTGATGCGTTCCGCCTCCTCTTTTGCGAGTATTACTGCTTCGCAGAAGTCGGCGACCGCCTGCCACTCCTCCTCGCTTCGGACCATGGCCTCAACCAGGCCCATTACCTGTGCAGATTACCCGCGGCGGCCGGTTTCGAATAGCGCTGGTAGATCGGCGCAGACTACCAGTATTCTTTCTGCGTTCTTTTCCCTTATCCCTTTTTCAAAATATTATCTTTTTCAGCAAAACTTCCTTTTAAATATAGCCTGTAGCGCCATCTATACCACCACAGAGGAACTAAAAGACAAAGTCTACAACGCGTATCAAATTGGTCGTCGCAATTAGAATATACGCAACAGTCTGCAAACAACTATTGGGCAATTGGCCTGATCAGACACTACATCCATTTCGTCGGAAGATCCTCCGATACGAGGCCAATAATAGAGCTGTACAAGTTTCCGAAAAAGTGGTCAGAAAAAAAAAGAAGAAGAATAATTCTTTTACTGGAAGTATTTCATTGAGATAAGTTTTAAAACTCTGATTTGAGCAATGCCATATCCACTTGAGCTATATTCCTTGGCAACTACATGCGGCCTTGTGTAAAGGCTCTTCCTCATAGACTTTTGTCATGTTTTTTTCTAGAACACTACTAGTATTAAAATTTTAAACTTATGAGAAGAAATAGTAACAAATACGCTAAAATGTGATTAGCATTTGTTTCAAACAATGTATTTCATACGTCAATTGTGTGTTTTGGTGGTTTTCACGATAGATCGGTTAGGTCTTTGGCTGACACTAGAAACAGATTTTTACGCAAGCGCTGGTGGGGATAACGATGATAAATGATCTTTATTTTGCAAGTAGGTTTTATAAAAACACTTTTACACGTCAATTTTTTTTTACGTTAATATTAAAAATAAAACCAGACTTCGAGAATATCAGAAATCTATCTATGATAGATCCATTACGTACTTAGTGTTCTCCCAAACTAATACTTACCTTTTTGAGCGATTCGCTCCGTCAAAACGGCGCGCGTTTTCGGTATGAGCGGCGACTCGGGACGTGCTTCATACATTTCGTACTTATGTCCTTACCGTTCGGCAACCTTCACTTAGCTACCGCCCACCGCGGCCAGGTCGTGAATGGGCCGTTACAGATGAGAAATCTTCCAATGACTTCTTCCACTCTGAACGTAGCTAGAGGGCGTGTCAGTCTTCTACTGACTAAAACCACACCTGTGTCCTTCAGTTCTAGGACTAGAACTCAAAGGGCAACTAAGGGTTTTTCCTTTTCAGAAATTCCGCACGGTCTTAGCGGGCATCGGTCCTGCCCCGTGGTCCTACCGAACCCCTATAGTTTGCTGTCATCTCTATGAGGAGCTCGACACGGGCTAAGACCTTAAGGACGGTGAATTACCCGTTGCTTGTCGTCCGGAAACCCGCGTCTACAGTCTTCTTCAGCAGTGGCTGGGGCGAGAGAAGGTCCGATTTCTTTATAATTGCTTCCGTCTCCATCCCTCGCATCACTGCTTCGCAGAAGAAGGCGGTCGCTTCTCCTTTCAAGCCTGAATCGGAAACAGGGATCTCTCGAGCAGGCTATTTGACGAAAAGTGAGAATACCGTGGTGCTTCGTGAGCCAGTATTCAAAAAGAGGACTTTTCATCACGACTGTGGCGTTAACTGACCTTGGGAAAAGGCTTTTAAAAATATATATTAAAAGCTCTTGATGGAACACTTCATGAAGTCCTCTTAAAGCTTCACGTACATCCTTCAAGTAATCAAAGTTCAAAGTCCTACATCCCAATGGCCCACTTCCAACCAGCCTCATAGGAACACAGCCTTACAGTCCGCGGGGCAAGCGAAGGCAATGATAATTCACAAAAATATTATTTTTAATTTATCGCGGTCAAGTCGACTGTACTATCTGTCTGCTTTATGATGCAAAGGATCCTCGGGAAGGTTTATTTTTAACTGGCAATGTATGCAGTTACTGTGAAGATCTTTATTGAGTTAAAATGGTGTCAAGAGTCTCCTGGTCGGGATTACGCTCGTTGTTATTCTTTTAACTAATGAGGATTTGTGATCTACCTACCTAGTTTTTCATTAAGGCTTTATAAAGCAACATAAAAGTATTATTATTATTTATCATATTCAGGACACAGAGACAGTCACAGGACAAACATATTAAAAAATAAATGTAATTACAATGGACGGTCTTATCGCACAGGGCGATTTCTTACAGACAACCTTTAGATGGACTGAAAGAATGGAGATAGACATAAAAATACAGAGACAGACATAAAGTCTTGAATTTTTTTAACGTTTCAGTGCATATGTATCTATATATTTAAAAATCAATGCCATTTTTCGTTGTAATTTTATAACTCAAAAACGGGCTCACCTATCCAAACTAAATGTTTAGGCTTTGTTCGGACCATTTAGTAGATGGTTTATGTGATGTTGGTAGAGTAGTGTAGAGTAGAGTGGAGTAGTGTAGAGTAGGGTAGAGTAGTGTAGAGTAGGGTAGAGTAGTGTAGAGTAGTGTACAGTAGGGTAGAGTAGGGTAGTGTAGGGTATAGTAGGGTGGAGTAGGGAAAAGCGGGAGTTAAGCACGCGGGCAAAAGCTAGTATGATATGTATAGCTGAGAGTAGCTTTTTACACCGGCTCCGCTCACATAAAAGCATGTAGGTCTCTTCAAACAAAACTTGGATCCCTGTTTCATTCCATTAGAGGGTGAATTTTGAAAAATTCTCTCCTAGTGCTCGCCGAAGAACCAAGGTTACCGACATAGCACGAAGAATCGCCAAACTTAAGTTAGCATTCGCAGAACCGTTGGAGGCCGTTGGGGCCGAAAGATTCTGGAATGGCGACCACGTACCGGAAGACTTAGCGATGGAAGGCCTCCTACAAGGTGGACCGATGACTTGGTAAGGGTTGCGGGAATCCGATGGATGCGGGACCGTTCATTGTGGCGACACTTGGGGGAGGCATATTCGGCTGAAATGATGATAATGATGAGTGCTCGCTACGACATTAAAGGAAGCTTTGTGCAAAATTTTACGCTCCTAATCCCAGTTGTTTCGGCTGTGCGTAGATATGTCACACAGTCAGATTCTCCTTTATATTATTAAGGTGTCATTTTGGCCTTGCGATGGATTTTTATTTGTTATTTTTAAATGTTGTGGCTATTGTTTTTTAGCTTAGTTAATGTGACAAATTAATTTATTATTTCTGTTTTATTCTGTTGCTTGTCTTGTACGGCGGGCGTTACAAATGATTTTTTTTTTTCGTAGGCATTTCCTACCAGTCAATCTTTGGATAATGCAGAGAAAAAAAACACATCACATTCGTCAATGCTTGGTAGGTTTTTAAACTTGGTCCTAAATCTCAAAGACTAGCAAAGATTAAAATATATTTTTTTACTCACCACATGGTCTAGTCCCAAGCTAAGTAGAGCTTGTGTTATGAGTACTAGACAGCTGATATACATACATATTATGTATAAATTACAACCAGACACAGAACAAATGATCATGCTCATCGCACAAACATTTGTCCTGGGTGGGAATCGAACCCACGACCTCCGTACCGCTGCACTGTAGTATTATTATTATAAACTTACACAGCTTTTTCCCAACTATGCTAGATTTCAGCTTCAAATCTATCCGGATGCAAATGAGTACCATTTCAAGGAAGGACCGCCTGTGCGACCACCATACCCTACGGTAAACACCGATACTTCATCAAATTTCTAATAATTTCAGCCGAAAGACGTCCACTGTTGGATAGAGGCCTCCCGATCACAAGCGTCGCCACAACGAACGATCCTGTGCCTTGCATCCATTGCATTCGCATATTTTGTAATGGAATTTAGAAATTTTGAAATGACTATAATATGTAAATGCAATTAAATGTAATTTTTATAACTAAAACATTTGTACGCCGTTATTGGCAAAACATGGACGCTCATTACACAATATTAATTTAACACCTTGCATGTCTGTTATGTCAGTTTATGTAAACGCATGTTTGACAAATAAATTTTCTTTCTTTCTTTCTTTCTTTCCCGCGACTCTCACCAAGATATATCTTCCAACTCTGCGTCTTACGGTGCGTGGTCGTCACTACAGAACCTTTCAGCTCCATCAAAGAACTGTTCTGTGAGCAATATGACCAGATCATCGGTCCACCTTATTGGAGGCCTTCCAAAGCTGCGTCTTTCGGTATAGCATTTAGCATAGCATAATCAGGCTTTTTCTTATAGTTTCCACTGGTGGGCATCAGGCTTCCTCTCTAGAAGAGGGAATGGGCCGTAACCCACCACACGGAACCAGTGCGGATTGGTGAAGGTCGCATGTCTTCGAATTTTGGTTGTAGGACATACCGGTTTCCTCACGATGTTTTCCTTCACCGTTTTGAGAGCAGTGGCGATGAAATAAATTAAACAAAGTAATGCGCCTGGCTGGGTTTGAACCCGTGACCTACAACTCGTAACTCGGCCGTTAACCACTCGACCAACACTGCACGGCAAAATGCAAATGGCTTGAAAGTCAGATCCTTAATTTCCCACAAAAATCTTAACCATTTTAGTACTTGCATTCTACTGTACCCAACTCGATATTACCCGATCCGTGACATACGCGTTAGGCCATAAATACACTCATGTACGCGCAAGTAATATATGTAAAAGTGTGGCCAAAAGTGTCCAGTGTACAGAGGCCATTAAACTCGAGCAAGGGTAACGACCCTGGGTTAAGAGGTTGCGAGGCTGAGCTTATGTTTGGTGCACCCTCGGAATGGAGCGGATGAATTAAGAAGACATTCTGTAGCGGATTGAAGGAGGAATCTACCACAGGTAATAACTGGAATTTTTAAGTCTCTAAAAAAAAACCTTACTACCTTACCACTAGGAATTACTTCTATATCTAGGCATTGTTCTCAAATACTACATTGTTTGTAAATCCAGACTCGGAACATGGTACAAATATTTATTCCGTGCGGTAATCGAAGCCATGATCCGCAGCTAAGCAGTCAATCGCTCAATCACTGCACCCACCGTGCAATGACACGGTATATCGCACTTATCATCACACTAACATTATAAAGGTAAACATTTGTGAATGTGTTTTTGTAAGTCTGTTACTTCTTTTCGCTTGACAGGCTCATCGGATTTGGATAAAATTTGGTAACCTTGTAAACCATGTACTGTGATAGCACATAGGATAATTTCTTTTTAATCCCGAATATACATTTCTCTGGGATCAGTTTTCTAATACCACGCGGGGGAAACTGCCAGTATCCTAACTAATATTATAAATGTGAAAGTGTTTATGTTTGGATGTTTGTTACTTAATCACGCATAAACGGCTGAACGGATTTGGATGAAATTTAGCATGCATATAGCCTTTGACATGGAAAAGAACATAGGCTACCTTTTATCCCGATTCCTTAAATACCTTATGCTGCGCGGGCGAGGCGAAGTTTGTTTGACTGTGCTTATGTTTGTTACTTAGCTTCTTCAAACTCAAACGGCTGAATGGATTTAGATCAAATTTGGCACAGGGGTAAACCATGTCCTAGAATAGCACATACTTTTTATCCTGGGAATATGTAATGGGGATTGTACTATTTTCACACAAGTGCAGCTGCTGAAAAAAATTACTTTTAGTAGGTTACAAATAATACTTTTACAAGTCACAATTTTTTGTCAGTTTGAACTAGATGAGGCGAAAGAATAACCAGCCCCCTAGCCAAGTTACAACCATATCGTGTCGAATTCCGTTCTCCAATCGGTAACGCTTTGGTGTCAGTAATTGTAGAAAACGATAAGTGGGTAGCCATGTTGACGCGCCAGAGTCGCTCTAAAATGTAGCGTTTGTTTATCAAAGGATGTAGCATTAAACCTTGTAGAAATTCATTCTATCATTTTGAACGATGTGAACTTGGCTACGAATTTTCTATTCGATTTTAAAATTAACGTTGAGATGATGTCATTCCCATACATTTGATTACTTTTAGAGCAGCGTTAACGATTGCAGATTATCAACTTGGCTAGAGGTGCAGTTACTACTGTACTGTACTATACTAGTGACCACTACACTTACATACTACAGTTTAATGATATAAAATCCTTTACCTTTATGTATAACAACTTCATTGTTTTAGTCTAAGTATTTTAAGAGGCCGGCGATAGATGAATTTTCATACAAACGTTATATTATATTTGGTTATAGACAATATTTATCTAGGTTTCTACGTCGAGAATATTAGAAATATTGTTATTTTTAAAACAGAAAAAGCCAAATGGCATGTTTTGTTGTTGTTTGTATGTTTGTACGAATATCATCATAATATGCTGGAAATATGCTCAAACTGCAAATGAGCGTGGTATTACGTTTGTATGGAAATTCATTTGTCGCCGGCCCCTTAATGTTTCTCCATACTACTAAATTCTTTTAACGTGGACCTGCGTTTATAAACATGTAAACTCACATACACAAGAAACCTAAACCTGAAACACCTATCTGACAAGTCATAAAAATATTTGTTCCGTGCGGGAATCGAACCCACGACACGCCGCGTAGCAATCAATGGTCAGTCCAAAGATATTAATGGTAGAACAACTTTTATACCTAAGACTTATGTAGGTATAAGTTAGCAGTTAGATATGTTAACTACTAGACATGACGACACTAGACCGAATCTGCCACAGACAAACTTTTAAGAATAATCTACAAATTAAACCTTACCCAACACGAAGCTCATAGACAAACATACAAAACCTACTTGGACCTCTGCCCGGCCCCCGAGTAAAAAGGGCGTGAAGTCACCATTTTAAAATAAGCATACGCAATGCGTATTTTATTGGACTTGCTCGCATTCTATTCCCACAGTTACAAAATAAAAGTACTAAATGATAGTAGCGACGGAGGCGACATCTACTGTAGGGATGCACTCAACTCACACCCCCTCCAGTCCCCCCTTCTCTCCTATCAATCAGTACTGTAGCGCAAATGTGAAAAATCGAAAAAAACCGTCGCGGATTCCGCCTGTAGACTGGCTTAGATAGAGATGGAAGATGTGTTTGTGGAAGAAGAGAAGGAGATGGAGAGAGGATAGTCTAAATTATTGTATTATACATAATAATATTCGGGTGGTTTAATGTATATGGTTGGTTTGAAGAAGCGAATTTGTTAGACTGGTTTAAATTTGGTTTATGTGTTTGTTGTGACAGGATAGGCAGACAAGAGGCCAAGACGTATTCATAGTTTTATTTTTGTTTCTCCTTTAAATGAGGAAACTTAATTGAGGTACTTTAAACAAGTTACTTATGTTACTTTAAACAAGTTAGTTATGAAGTACCTTTACTTGTAGTGACATCTATGACGTTATACAGGGTGTAAGGGACAGCCCTCCACAAACTTTAAGGGCTTGCTCAGTAGACGATACTGAACAAAATTCCGCAAAAAATTTTTTCAGGAAACGAAGAGAAAAATCCGCCTCACCATACAAAATTATAAACTTGATTGGACAGCCTGTATGGAGAGGCCGAATTTTTTTTTCGTTTACTGAAAAAATTTTTTGGGGAATGTTGTTCAGTATCGTCTACTGAACAAGCCCTTATAGTTTGTGGAAGGTTGTCCCTTACACCTTGTATAGGAACTAAACTTCAAAATCCTGTATCGCAGTATCAAAGTTCTCCGTGCGTTATGGACATATACAAGAGCCTGAAATCAACTATCGCACATTTGCCTGGACCAGACAAAACATCGTGTTTGGAATATATCTAAAACCTAATCTTCTATACAGGGTTATTTATAAAACACTGGCAACCTCTCAAGACTATATTACTAACGTCATAAACAACAATTTTAGTTCTATGTTTTTTTTTTTAAATTTATCATATTTTATTTTAACAGATTTTCATACAAAAACTAAAAATATTTAAATTGAACGTTCTAAATATTACGAAGTCTATGCGAAGCAAGCGATAGTACAATAGCGGAAGGGAGTGGGGATCGGGTGACGGGGGGGGGGGGTGCTTGATGCGCTTGCCTCGTATCGTAAAGACTTAGGTAGATAACATAGCAAACTAGAGATGTGTTAGATAGAACAACAACATTTTGAAGGTTTGTTTGTGGTAAATGAATTATGTTTTGTAAAAAGTCATAGAATAAAAGTTGTTGTTTATGATGTCAGTAATACAGTCCTGCAAGGTTGTTAGTGTTTTAAAAGTAACCCTACAGGGTTACTATAACACCTATCCACCATATACAAGGTGTAAGGGACAGCCCTCCACAAACTTTAAGGGCTTGCTCAGTAAACGAAACTGAATAACCTTCCACAAGATTTTTTTTCAGACAACGAAAAAAAAATCTATACTAATTGTCTAATCAAGTTTATCATTTTGTATGGTGGGGCTGTTTTTTTTTTTCGATTCCTGAAAAAAATCTTGTGAAAGGTTGTTCAGTTCTGTCCCTTACACCTTGTATATTATTATATTTTACTCGGCCAATATACTACTTGCTTAGGGTTTTTTCTAGGTGATCCACCATTGTGTTGATCGCCTGGAGGTCATGGTGAAGCGTGTTGTGAAAGTCTGCTCTGCTTGGACGAAGCGCTGCCGTGTCCTCGTGGAGGCAGTCGGCAGCGGTGACCCCTCGCGTCCAGCCATGATAATTACGGAAAGTGAGGGAACCGCCTTCTTCTTCGAAGCAATAATGCGAGCAAAGGAGATGGTTGAAACCATGAAGTGGAGACATTCCTCACGCCCTGGCCTCCACCAGAGATACCACAGGGCATAATCGCAGGTGATTTCCAACCACCATAGGGCTAGCGGACGTCAAGCAATAAGTAGGTTGTCGTTTGGTATAAGCCAAGGCCGGGGCAACGGCGATTTGTGTGGTCAGGATATTTTTAAAGCCATAGGTGCTGGCTGTATGGCTGCTCGAAAGCTTGGGGAAGTGATGATGACGTAATGATAGCTGCACTGACGTTCATAGTCAAAAATCACCGTTTTTAGAGGTATGTGGAACTGAGAGTTAAGTCCCGCAAGTCTTCGTAGAAAAAGGGAGGATTCTCCGACCAGACGAATGTTATGTCTGGTTGCGGAAACTGCTCAATAGTTGATTTCGGACCATTGTGTTGCTCAAGAAACTCTGATAGCGCGATGCAGGCTAGTTCCAATCTGGTGAGGGGGACATAGATCTATCGCTACAGTTATTTAAATGTTTTTTTACACTTCTTTATCTTTCTAATGTGAAAACAATGGTTTAAAAAATGTGTGAAATATAGGTATTTATTTCAAATAAAGCAAAAAACTATTAAAAATAAATTCTTAGTTTTTAAAATTTACGTAAAAAATTATAAAAATAAAAGTCGCGAAAAAAGTATCCACCATCTGAAAGTCCAGCATATACTGTAATACTATAATCGTATTGTCTCCATTTTCTTAGAGGACGCTTCGAGCGAGCCCACTACACACCCCTGCAACCGTCTACACTCTAACGCTAAACCCAACCTTACTTCCTAGTTACAGAGTCGAAAATGAACCGGCAGATTTTGTCCCATAAGTCTTTTGGCGTTAACCCGTCGATTGCCGAGACCCGACGGCGCGGTCGCTCGAAGGAAACCTCACCACTTAATTTAGGGTTAAAATATACTTCACCCGATTCTGGATGGCGGGGGAGGGGGGGGGGGCTCAAGGTCACTTGGAGCTCGTCACATGTCATTGGACTGGCTCTCGTTGGTGATTAGTTAAATATGGTGTTTGGGTTTTTAATTAAGGCTAATTGTATTGTGACCCACTTTTGAATTATTTTTTTGTGTGATGTTTTCTTTTTGGGTTGTTGCGTTAATCATCTCACTTGGCTGATAGGTCTAACGATTATACATAATATCCTTAAGGAATATGGATGTAGTTAAAATTTATATTAGGAGAGAAGAAGTATGTCTGTCTGCTTGCTTTGGCTAGTCCCCGTACGGCTGAACTTTTTAACAAGCTTTTCTCTAATAGACGACTGATGCTGTAAAAATTAACTCAAGGTACTTAATTTTGTTGAAAATAATTAAGGTTCGGTGTAAAAAAATCTTTATTAAATTGTGACAAAATGGCTTGTGCATTTTATGCGTCTAACATGACTGAAGTCTTGGCTACCAGTTAGTATATTGTATATACATAAAAATGAATGGCTAAATATGTAACGACTCGAGATTGACTGGACCAGTTTGTATGAACTTATTTTAAAACTATTAGATACTTAATAAGTTCAAATCTTAACCTTTTGAATGTCACACAGTTCGACATAAGCAATTGTCTTTCTATTGTGTCTCTAATTACGGCATTCAAAGAGTTAAGAAGGTTCTTATAAAGAGAAAATTGGAAAAAATAACCAGGAAAAAACAGGTTTATGTTTTACATTGTTTTTTGTTTTACATTCCAACTACTCCTGGACTACTACTCCGATGAAGCCCAAAGAGTCGTCAAACTAAAGTGGTAGTGGGCAGATCACCTTGCTCGCAGAACAGATGGTCTATATAAGACCGATAATCTGGTGAGTGTCGCAGGAATTCTGTCACTTGGGTGAGGCCTGTGTCCAACTGTGGACATCTTGAATGATGGGGAAAATATGAAGCCCAAGTCGTCGACGGCGCGCGCTGTTCCCGCGCGCCTCAAGGAGTTGTCAGCAACAGCAGGGGCCCAGCCGGGTCGAAGCCTACTGGGGCCAGGGTTATCCGAAAGGGCGCTCGAGCCCCGGTATGAAGGCTTGAAGTAACGGGATGGGTTTTTTAGTCAGTAAGAGTCTGACACTATCTCCCGCTCTGCCCAAGAGCGGGGGTTGTCATAAGATGATTTTTCCCATCGAAAAAAAAAAAAAAAAACTCCTAGCTATTAATAGTAAGGTTAGCTGTCAATTACAATACCTCAAGAGAACAACGTTTGTTGGCTCAGTTAGATTCGATAAAAAAAAATGGGCAAGTGCGAGTCGGACTCGCGCACTGAGAGTTTCGTGCAAACTACAATTCCCGAATGGAGTCTTGAAGATTTTTCCAAAATGCATTTTTTTTTGTGACTTAGGTAACGACAAAATTACTGTTTTCAGATTTTTTTCTATACTTATGCTATCAGACCTTACTTTGTGCCAAATTTCAGTATTCTGGGTCAACGGGAAGTACCCTATGAATTTCAATTTTTGAGAGTATCAAAATATACGTTTTTTTTTGTGAAATATACTAACTAAAAATTTTTTATTCGTTAACTTAGAAGTATATGGTTTGGTATTTTTAACTCTATACCTCCACGTGTTCTCGAGATAAAGGGTCTTGACAAACAGACAGACAGACAGACAGATAGACGGACAGACGGACGGACAACAAAGTGATATTGAGGTACAGAACCCTAAAAATGGGTTCATAATCCTTTAACCTTTCAATTGTGATAATTACAGACACAATTGAAAGACAATAGGTGCGCGAACGCCGGCGTTCGCTTGGGGTTTAATGAATTAAATGATGTCAAACCTTAAACAACAATAACAAATAATTCAAACACCCATTACCAGAAGCCTACCGTTATTTAAAGTGAAGTTAAAAGAAATGCAGGCGGGAATATAAATGATAAATAAACGTATGAATACAAAATGAATAAGCGACGCTCCGAAGATAACTCATGGCTCTCCATGTGTTCGGAGTCCGGACTGGTACAAACATAGGTGCCGACAGAGAGTCAGGGACACTGCGCTACTGCAGTACTAATGCTCTGAAAAAGTATTTTATCATAACGAAAATCACCTTGAACAGACGGTCAAATGTTTACTGAAAACCAGAATTTTTCAGTTTTTAAATAAACCATGTAACCTGTAATACAACTGTGGCCTTAGTTTTCACGTTGCAAGACGTTTACTGTTGGACATAATCCTTCCCAAATGTCGCCACAATGTACGGTCCTGTGCGTTTCGCATCCATCGGATTCCTGCAACCTTTACCGGGTCATCGCTCCTCCTTTTAGAGGGCCTTCTAACGCTGCGTCTTTCGGCGGGGTCGCCACTTAAGAACCTTTCGGCCCCAACGGCCATCTGTTCTGCTAGCAATGTGTCTTGTCCATTGTCATTTAAGTTTAGCGATAGTGTGGCGATTCTTCGTGCTATGCCGGTATCATACCTACTTATATTATAAGCGGAAAAATTAAATTTTAATTTTGTGTTTTGTTGTTTTCTTGTTTTGTTTTCTTTCATGACTAGCAGTGACCGCGACTTCGTTCCCGTGGCCTACGGGATTTTGAATTTATTTTTTTCTAAAATAAAAGTAGCCTATGTTATTCCTTATTACATCAGCTACCTGCTAAAAAAAAGTCCCGTCAAAATCGGTCCAGCCATTTCAGAGATTAGCCTGGACAAACAGACAGACAGACAAAAATTGTAAAAAATGTTATTTTGGTGTATGTACCGTTTATATATTTAATATACATGTAATAAAAAACAGTTATTTCAGTATTACAAACAGAGACTCTATATGTATAGATAATCTATCTCAACATCCATTTCTGCCGTCATCCCACCCTGGGTGGAGTGAGAAGGAGTATCAGACTTACCAAATAAAACCCACCTGTGTTCCTTCAATTACCTTTTGCATTCCAGGACCGCGGTAACTCTTTAAAACCTTGCCAAAGCCCACCTGCCTTCCCCCATAAATCAACGAACACAATACGAAGAAACACAGCCAAATCCATTCAAAAGATACACAATGAGTCTCCATTTAAAAATTTCAAGAACTTTTTTTATTTCAGACGCTTGAAATACATACAATATGACCGGAGCATCAACTATACAATCCCATGATAATATCCCCATGTAGTTTATTTTATTTATGGTACTAAAATAGTTGACAGACTTATATATGGGCGCTTTAGAAATTATTACGCGCACATTAAATTTGTAGCAGTTAGCTTCGAGACTATAGGACCGTTCGGAGAGACGCAGAAGCTCCACGAAGTACAGCCTTATGGGCATAATAGGGATATGATAGAAGTGGAGATATCGGTACCGAATTTGGAACCTTTACAATTTGGTTTATTGGAATCGGAACTGATATCATTGACGTAGGATTTTTTATTATAATTTTTTTTTTTAAGTGAGAAATTATTTAATGACTTCGACCGTTCTAGAGCTGAGCGAGAGAGCGTGTCAGACTATCTCTGACTAAAACCCACTCCCATGTAGGCAGAAGTGTCAATAATGAAACACTATTAAAACTCGAATAAGTTGTAAATGAAGAGCGAATGGAAAAGGCTAAGATCGAAGTTTTCTTGCGTGATTATATTAGAAATGAAGATATCTACAGGAGAACCAAGTTTATCGACATAGGTCGAAGAATTATTGTGGGCTGAGTACATTGCTCACAGAACTGATAGTCAACGGGGATTCCAGAGTGGCGTTCACGTCCTGGAAGACTCAGTGTTGGAAGGCCACTCACAAGGAGAATGGGTTCGATGGATATGACCAGTCGTCATAGAGACATTTGGTGGGCCCCTTGTCCAACAGTGGAAGTATTTCGGCTCAAATGATGATAAGATAAAAAACGAATTTACAACATTCCAAATACGAAACAAAGTGACAAATGAAATAGGAATGGACAGAAGGCGCGTGAGGGAAGAGGTTATTTTTTTATATTGGATAGGCTCGCGTTTGACCACTATCTCACCTGATGGTAAGCGATGATATGGCCGATGATGAAACACGCTTGCCTAGAAGCAATCTATTCACTTTTAACTTAAAGACCCCTAGGTTCCTCGCGCGACAAGTATAAATTTATTTGCACCTCCGATAAAAGTTCTGATTTAAATTTATCGGAACCGGAATCGGAATTGGTGGTGCAAAATCACCGGAATCGGAGTCGAACCTAAGTAACATCTCTCAGGTGCATAACATTAAACTCTTTAACAGTTCGAAGATGTTTGCTATTAGAATTAGTTTAATTCCGTTTTGATATTTTAATTTACATACTCCACGACATGTCATGATCATCTTGATTAGTTATTATGGTCAAAGAAAAATCTGTGATAAACTGAGAATGGGCATAGTGTCGTGTGGGAAGAGGTCATTGCCCTGAAGAAGACAGTTATTATGATATTGTAGTCTATGTTTTTTGACATCAGCTGATTGAGTCTGTGTCCTACTGAGGTCTTGCTGAAGAGCTAGATACTTCTTTTAGTGATTTAAACTAGTACCTGACTGCGATCCCACCTGATGGTTAGCAGTGATATAATCGTTATTGGTCAAGTGCACTAGTTTATTAATATTATGTTAAGCTGAGCCTTATTTTTAGTTTAATTATACCTGGAGTATAATTAAGCATAAACATAATCGACCTTATAGTGTTCACACTGCTGAGATTCGGGCCTCTTCCCTGGAAGATGAAATGGGGCGTAAAATTTTTGGTTCTATGGCATGCCGGTTTCCTCACGGTTTTCCTTCACCGTTTTGAGAGCAGTGATAATGAAATAAATTACACAAAATAATGCGTCTGGCTAAGTTTGAACCTGCGACCTACAACTAGTAAGTCGAGGCCGTTACCACTCGGCTAACCACTGCACGGCAAGATGCAAATGGCTTGAAAGTCAGATCCTTAATTTCCCACAAAAATCTTAAACATTTTAGTACTCGCATTTTACTGTACCCAACTCCACATTACCCGATCCGAGACTAGTTTCAGAAACAATAATGTTATATCCCTTTGAATTTTGACTCTCTGCTAGGCTGGTTTACCACTCCAGTCAAATCATTTGCCTGGTCTTCGCAGAGTTTGAGCTGTTCTTCTAGTCCTCATAGCGTGGCAGCCTTGTATCAAACACCTGAAGTTTAGGTGCTGATAAAATTTACTTATTTACAATTTGTCTTTTCTGTACAGAATTGGTATATATGCGGTCTTGATACAACAAAATTTTCTCTACCAGTTAATCTTTGAGGAAAATAAGGTAACGTTGTAGTAAGTAGACATAAATAATTTTAAATTTCAATTAAGTAACATTAAGATTACGTATTTAATTTACTGATAATAAAATCAAGTGGAGTGGAGTAGTGGGTGTCTTCAAAGCTAGAGTGAATAAGCTCATAATAAGCTAGTCCGCCTCTACATCAACGATTGCATCACTACTTACCATCAGGTGGGATCGTTAAGCACTAGTTTATATCAATTTAAAAAAAAAACCAAGAACAAGAAGCAAAAGAACCAGATACCAGTTTAATAACATGATTTAAATGAGTGTCCATGGATCGTTACGTGCAAATTCTTCTCCATAAATAGCTACGCTTTGGATTCTGAAATTAGCATCGTTATTCTGACTGATTGGCTTCTCGTCAGTTTTAAAGTCTCTGTATATGGTTTATTTTAAAAACAAATGATTTTGATTTTGTTATTTATTTTTAATTTTTAAAGTGAATTCCGTCTGTGCTCTTAAAAATGGTATCCTCAAGGTTACGTTACTAATATTACCTGCAGTATTACCATTTACCCAATCATGTCCATAGATTATATTACATCTATTCAGTCCATTTGTGGATGAAATTAACTCAGAACTTAAATCTCAGTATTCAGTTCCTAGCACTCTACCCTAGTTTAAGACAAAATTATCAACATCATCCACAAAGTCTGTTTTATTTCATAAACCAATAAACAATCGTCTTATCTACAATAACTGGCAGTAAACCCTTTTCTTAAGTTATTTTTATGATAAGTAGCTCAAAGATCAGATGCATTTTTCGCCCAGTTTTCTGAGGAACAAACGTCAAAAATATATCTTTATATATTCCATAAGTGTGTGATTTAGGAGCCCAACTATATTCTCCGAGATGAGGGGAAACATTTTGACTTCATTAGCATATGCTGGGTAATGTGGTATCCGACTCCAATAATCTTGTGATATAAACGACTTAGCTGACAATGTGAAGGTTGAATCTGATGAAAATGAAAAAGGTCTTGAAGAATCAAAAATAAATATGCGCATTTAAGATGTATGGAAATGTATTTGATCAAAATTTCAGATTAAATATAAAAAAGCGTATTTTTTTACGAGAACTCGAAGCAAATAAAACGACGTAGATTAAATTTATGATAAAATATCTAAGACCTAAGTGTCTTAGGACATAGACAACTTAGTGTTTTTCGCTATGTCGTCTAAACTAGTCATAATTTAACAAGAAAACGTGCCATCGACGAAATGAAACATCTATATTCATACTCTATAGCCTTCTAAAATACGAGCTCGACTTAGACCGTCACAAGCGCTACGAAACACGAAAATATACAAAATGATCTGATTAAGTTCTTTTGAGCGGAAATCTTTTTGACTAAATTGCATTCGACGAGCGTCGAGTCAAGCTAGTAGCCAATGAGGGCTGATGCGATTACTGCCTGACTCATAGCCAAAAAAGAACACGATGCGGCATTCCAATTGCAACTGTGTGTAGTATTTTCTCCCGATTATCAGGGAGCGTTTGAAGGATGCAACTGGGGGGAGGGAGGGCGGAGGCGGGGAGCGCGCGCCGCCCAGTCGAGTCGTGGTCGCCGCGCACACCGCACGTAAATGGCGCGCTAGAAACAACCAAATGAGTACTCCGCGAGACCAAACGCGAACCCTGTTCACCACGAGACGACCGGCCAGATACTGTTGACTGTGATCATTTTGTAGTTTAAATTAATTAATCATCTAGGATAAGAGTGTTTCGGACTGTACCGGTTTGTGGCTAATGTGAGTTCAGATCTTGAGGCGTGTGGCTGCGGATCACGTGCCCTACATTTGGGTGTCGTCGCCGGACCGCTCAAATGCTGCATTTTTACGTTTATTTACAATCAGGCAATGCTTCTGTAGTAATAGTCGTGTAGCCTAGCTTAATACGTAGTTAAGTAGTCCTAGTGTTATTACTGTCATTAAAGTGTATCGTCTCGTAAAATGTTGATGTCATCTGTATCGAACGCATGCGATCTCGCAAAGCATTTGCGATTTTGACTATGTAGTATTCATGTATCAGCTTGATGCGATTATTATGATCAATAAATCATTTAAACACTCTTTTTCATGTTTTTAGTATCACCCCCGTCCGTTTACCGAAGACCAGCCAGTCTTTTGCACTGAGTGTCTTTGCGTATATTTATGTGGCGTAGCCGGTAGCGTTGGAGTTTGAGCCCTACGACTAGTGTTTAGAGTCTAGATTTCAGTGTGGGGCTCTGAATAGAAACATTAAACCCGAATGTCTGTAAATTCACTATCTTATTTCTTCATTTTTAGTTAGCTCCTCCGCAATGCTTCGCTAGTGGCTATATACGTTTCACTATATGTAGTTTTGGAGTGTGTAGTTTGTGTAGCTCGGTCGGAGTGATGTTGTATCGGAGTCGGTAAGCGATGCACGTGGTTACCTAAAGGTAAATAATTGCTCCCACGTGGCTGTGAGCTCAATTAACCTCCCCGTGGGGTCGGCACGCACACTTTCACTGATGGAAAACCTGTACAACTAACTGTTGTTACAAATACAACCTTTTACTGACGTCACCCTCCATTTCATGCCACTAATTACTGATTTTCGGGTTGATTACGTTTTCGTTTAACAGTTTTGCCATCGAATTCAACTCTTTTGAATTCGAATGCAGTTTTTGATTTTAATGGATGTGGTCAACGGATTTCACCAGATCAAAATAATTTTAATTTTCTCCGAAAAATGTTATCTAACATTTTGTAAAAACAGAAACAAACAAAATACATTCGAACCGGACGAATCAGGTGACTTAGACCTAATAAAAATTCAACCAGATCCATGACCATCAATTTTATAGATACGTAGATGAATTAATATTCTATTCGGATCATTTGGTAGAACACATTAGATACGTGGTGTGTGTGCGTCTGTGCGTGAGGGTGTTTGTGTCTGGCGGGGTGGATGGGTGTGCGGGGGGGGTGGAAGGTGGGGGTGTGTGCCCCCGGCTGCGCGGGGGGAGGGTTGCGGGCCGGCACATGGGCGATCGATGCGGGGCGCCTTGCCCGCGTATCATTTGCGTGCCACAGCTATGCCCCCCTCTCTCCCCTGATTCCTTCGATGACCTACAGAGTCCAGGATTCCGTCAGATCATTTGTATTATACCGCACGTGATTCTCACATGGGTTTTATTGAGAGGTTATTTTCTTATATCTTGTTCGTTACCAATTATGTTTTATTTATTTAATTGTAACTGCGCTGTTGATTGCGTTCCTGTTTCTAGTCAATATTGAGTCGTTTGGGGTTATTTTATTTTTAGTTTTGAGGCCTTTTATATAACACCAATGATGATTATTACGAAATATTTCAAAGCTTACAAAATATGCTGACAACTTAAGTTCATGTTTAACAATTCATTGCTTTTGAAAGTTAGTAATTTAGTAACATTTTGACTTCAATCAAAAATTTTACAAATTAGGTAACTTTGAAATTACTACTGTTATTATTTTGGTAATAACATATAGTTCAACATAATTATAACATCGTATGTAATAAATGCGAGGGGGAAAACTTGAGAGAACTCGGTTGATCAGATGCAGCATCTTCATGCAAGGTTGAACGTAGACCGAATCCAAATGATATTTCGTATCGTTTTAGATATTTTCCGGCTTAAATGTTGCCAGTTTAATGGTGCAAGCTTTTAGTAAATTATTTTCTTTGCAGTTGATTGTGATAGTTATGAATATCTAGCTAATAATCTCTATACAGTTTTAAATAAATTATTTTATTATAAATAAATGTTAATCTTTTAGTAGTACTTCATCATTCGGTTTCCTTCAAAATGGTTGAGCTGAGTGGTGCTCATATACGCGTCATGTCCGTGAACGGGCGCTGTCAGTTAAGACTGGTCATCACTTAGCTGCCTATGGTTTATTTTGATTTTTAAATTTAGAATTTATTTTTTTATTAAAACTTTATTTACAGTAAATATCACTGTACAATAAGAAACTTAATATCTTAGGCATGCAGAGTGTCCATGGAATTTTTTAAACATTTTCCCCCATAGAGATCTACGCTTTGGAATGTGCAGTTAGCATAATTTTTCTGAATTAATGACTTCTTGATAATTCAGAAGGGCCTGTAAATGGTTTATTTGAAATAAATATTTGTCTTTGAGTAAATTATTTTCTTAAGCTAATTGTGATTGCTATGAATACCGCGCTAATAAACTCTACAGAATTTTAAATTAATTATGTTATGATAACTTTATCTTTGACTATTACTGAGCCCAACTGTCTTGTTGGTGTGGTCGTGATACAGGAGCTGATCGCTCAACCACTGCGACAATCGTGTCATTCCACACACTAATATACCAATAAACTTTTGCCGATATAATATTAGTAAAATATAATGTTTGTTATTTGACCCAACGGGACATATTTCTTCATCTAAGACTGTCTTAACGAAAGCTAGCTTTAAGAGCGTCTTTCCTGGTACATTTTCATACAGCCACTCCTTCGTGATTATAAAGTTATTACACCTCTTTCTCTAAATATTCTGAAAACAATCTTCTGAATATTATCTAGGTTTTATTGTAATCAAATCATTTTGTATAACACTAATTCAGTAAAGACCTCCTCTAAAAATTTCTAGTTTGTTGTGAACTTGGACCCTTCATAGTGTACTCATAAATTAAAAAAATAAAGATAATGTAACTATAATATAAACTTTGCACATTTAATCAAGATTCTGAACGTCGACTTTTTTTTCCAAAAACTATGAGAGTTAAAAAATAAAATCAAATACCTATTTCCAGGAGCAACTTTTGTAAAATATTCAAGCAAATGACGGGATTACCGAATGTCAACAGAGTTTTCATGCTTATTTTTTCTTCTTTCGCGTTGCCTCTTCATCAAACATTTCGTTGGGTTGGATTAAATAAAACCATGCTTACCTAGTCAATAGACAAATGGGAGGGCCCTCTTAATAACGGAAAGGTTTCATGGGACCAATGATTAGTAAATTGACTAGCAGAATATTTACTTTATTTCAGATGCTTTTTATTATGGTGGATAACAACATATCCTAGAACAAACGGTTTAGTAGAAATATTGCATCGACCAAATAACTTCCACTGGGACCGCATAGTGGCCGCCTAATCTCTCATAGAGAGGAGGCCTGAATCCCAGCAGTGGGAACATTATAAAGTTTATTATATTGTAATAGTAACCTTTTTATGGTCCAATAGCTTACTGAAACAACACTACATTTACAATAAACAGAGTTTTTCAATAAGGACGCTCTAACTTTAATAGCGCATAGCGGTTATTTTGTTAAAGCGATAGCTCTCAAAGTCGGCATGAATATGACAAACGAATATTATTCGTGATATTATACCATAGAATGCGAATGCGATTCAACAAGAAAAGAAAGAAAGAATAATATTTATTTTGGCGCACAAAACATTGTAGACAACAAAAACTTAAGATACTTAAACACAAAATAAAATAAAAATAAAACTAACATTGTATGTCTCACGTTTGCGCCAAAAAAGATTATGTTAAGCAACGCGAAGAAATTGTTGAAAGAAAGAAAGAAAAATATACATATAGCAAACATTTTCCATGATAAAAAAAATAAAAATAACATATATGCGCCACGTCCGAGCAAAATGGCCGTACGCTCAGCATAATGCCGTGTTCACATGCAAAATGCGACGAGTCCACAGCTCTGGTTTTCAGCGTGGACCGGTGACGGTATCAACTAACAGACGTCGGCAACGGTATTGTGTACCAATAGATTAAAAATTAAAATTAAATTATTTACTATTTGTAATTTTTTTATTTTTGTTAAAACTTATAATCAAAATCAGTGCTCTATTCGCTCAACGTTGAACCTCGCGTAGTAGCAACATCAATTATAACCTATTATATACTGCAGTTAATAGTTGGTATTGTAACCACTTTTTTAATAAAAAGGTTCGGTTTGAGCGGTGGTGGCCGAGTAGTAACGACTCCGACTTACGAGTTATAGGTCGCGAGTTCAAACCCAGCCAGGCGCATTACTTTATGTAATTTAATTCATCACCACTGCTCTCAAAACGGTGAAGGGAAACATCGTAAGGAAACCGGTATGTCCTAGAACCAAAAGCTTCGAAGAAATGTTTTTTTTTTTTTCGATGGGAAAAATCATCTTATGACAACCCCCGCTTTTGGGTGGAGCTGGAGATAGTGTCAGACTCTTACTGACTAAAAAACCCATCCCGTTCCTTCAAGCCTTCATACCGGGTCTCGAGCGCCCTTTCGGATAACCCTGGCTCCAGTAGGCTTCGACCCGGCTGGGTCCCTGATGTTGCTGACAACTCCTTGAGGCGAGCGGGAACAGTGCGCGCCGTCGACGACTTGGGCTTGGTCCGGACAGTTACCGGACGGCCGGACAGTGAGCTAACCGAGTGAGGCCCGAGCGCCCTTTCGGATAACCCTGGCCATTGCTCACTGTCCGCAAGCCCGCGCCTTCGAAGACATGTGACATTCGCCAACCCGCATTGGGACCGCGTGATGGATCACGATCCATTCCCTCTCCTAGAGAGGAGCCCAGAGTCCCAACAGTGGGACATAAAAAGGCCGACTATGCTATGCTATGCTAATACCGCCCGATTACTTTCTATGTGCTACGTGAAATCTTTAGTCTATGCATACAAACCACAGTCAATTGCTGCTTTAAAGACCAAAATAACTTGCTCTCTTCGTGAAATTGAGTCGCATTTACGTGAAGATGTCTAAACTTGGTCCAACAGAATACAACATCTAGTGTAGTCGCAGTAGTGGCCATTTGGCTGAATTTTTTTTCCATACGTAATGTCTACCAATATCCTTACAAAAAAATCTACACTTCTATACTAGTATTATAAAGAGGAGGAGTTTCTGTTTTACATTTTTTTGTTTGTAGGAGGTAATCTCTGAAAGTACTAGTCCGTTTGCTTGATTTTTTTCACCGATAGAAAGCTGCTTTAACCCACAAATTATGCGTTTAGTTTTGTATTATAGTTTATTTATTTTTTACGAATGTTAAGGCGGTGTTTAGCAGTATTTCATTTTATTTTATAATATAAGAATATTTTTATGTTTATGTGTGTAAATAGAGTATATATATAAGGTACAATGGGGTTGACGTATCCGTGTGGATAAAAACCCCTTTAAAAAAATAAATAAATAAAGATTAAAAAAAAAAAAAAAAAGCTGCTTTATTCCTAGTGACATAGGCTTTATTTTATGTTCGCGGGCGAAGCTGCGAGCAAGAGCGTCTTATAAATATTGAGCTAATAACACTAAAAACAAGCTTCTAACATTATTTCGTGTTTCTGGTAAAGTGCTCGAATCATTTAAAACATTTTTTACTCTGAATCTAAACACGTTGACAACGGTAGGTACTTATTTTTTTATTATTACCAATCCTGCGATACGGGGCTCGTATGAAAACTACCATTATGGCGGTACGGGGCTTATTAGATCCCGTAACGTTTAAGAAACTAATTTTTTGTTTAAAAAAAAACAGTAGGAACATCTTATGGTTGATTATATTGTCATAGTAACCTGTTTATCGTTCAAATCTCGAACATCCAAATATTTACAGTTACATTCCCTCTCATCCATATCGCCAACGATCTCATTTACCTAATTTAAAGGGTCAGTCCCCATTGATGGGGTATTAATGGGCTCGTCAACAACCCTCGCTTCCTTCCCGGTATTTACTCCCAAGAACCAACGCGGTTCAACTAAATTATTTGGTTGAAAATTTTCACGGTGGATACTCTCTTCCGTTGTATCATGGGTTTCGGTAAGCGGTGCAGCAGGAAAATGGGAGTCTTTAGGTTGGATGGTATCTTTATTTGTGTAAGAGTCATTGATTCTTTCTACCATCGGACACCCCGACGTACGGTGAGTATTCACCATTACGTTGTCACTCCTACGGCCTGGAGTAAGCGCTTCGCCTCGTCGTTTATAATGCGTACATTGAAGGCCTGAAACAGTTTGCCTGCTGCGGTCTTCCCGTTCGATTATAATTTAGGTGTCTTCAAGGCTAGAGTGAGTAGGCTCTTAATAAACTACAGCAACTCACCATCAACGATGGCATCACTGCTTACACTGGCTTATATCATTAAAAAAAAGAATGTTATAGATTTCAATATCAATACTTAATCTGTTAGGTCTCCTGTGAAGTCGTCTGAAGTGAGTGTTCGGCACGCCTAATCTAATGCGTAGTACATATATATATCGATAATGATGGCGCACAACCTTAATAATTTCAAAACATCTTGACCAAATAAATGTTTCGTGTCTCACCTAGTTCAGCCCAGCCGCCATATTTTACTGTCCAGACGTCATAAACCGAATGAAGTGAAACAAAATACATCATAACGACACTATGTTATATCACAATATGTTGTCAGCAGAACATATAGCCGTTATTCACGATCGATTAGTTCTGGACTTTGTTTATCGGTATGACATTAAAAATAAAATGAAAATATATTTTGTAATAATAAATAATATGTTTGATGTTATTTATTATATAACAGACTGGCTCTTGCCGGCGTACATAAAATAAAGCCTGCTAGCTTTTGCTCGCGACTTCGTCCGCGTACATAAAATATAGGCTATGTCACTCAGGAATAAAGCAGCTATCTATAGGTGAAAGAATTTTAGCAATCGAACCAGTACTTTCAGAGATTACCTCTTAAAAACAAAAAAAAAAAAACAAAATTTACCTCCTTATATTTTTTATTGTAAACAAATTACAGTCAAATGAAAAAATGGAACAGGTAATGTACACAGGCGAGCTTAACCCGTAATGGGGTTCTTGGTTGGTTCGTTTTGGTGACCGCTTTATAATATTAGTTTATAAATGTAAATCCTGTAAGTAGTATGTCCAGAATTGGCTACTGAATCAATTTCATCTGTTTTAATAATAGGACATAATATTAAGATAAAAAAATATTAATTGATACATTCTTGATAAGTCTTGATTGCGTCACTAGCACCACGCTACGAATGTAGCGAGTCCATGCTCATATTATTCGCCTACAATTAAGATAATAATCGATTCCCTAAAAACACACTACCTAAGTGTGTTTCAGTAAAATTTCAGTACAAGTTCGTAAGACTAACTTAATGCAAGGTTTGTATTATTCCACTTATGTGTTGGATACTTTATTATACACCTCATAACAACATAGGAAGTATTTTTATAAAAACAATGGCCTACTGAAATTACACTACATTTTACCGTTTTTTTTTAATTCTTTTTTTTATGGTGGGAAAAAGTCATGCATTGACATCCCCCACTCTTGGGCGGAGCGGGAGATAGTGTCAGACTCTTACTGAAAAGACCCACCCCGTTCCTTCTAGCCTCGCTCCTCGAGCGCCCTTTCGGATAACCCTGGCCCTAGTAGGCTTCGACCCGGCTGGGTCACTGCTGTTGTTGACAACTCCTAGAGGCGCGCGGGAACAGCGCGCCGTCGACGACTTGGGCTTGGTCCGGACAGTTACCGGACGGCCGGACAGTGAACTACCCATTGCTCACTGTCCGCAAGCCCGCGACATTTTACCGTCCGGACCGAGCTCAAGTCGTCGAAGGCGCGTATTCTACGCGCGTCTCAAGAAGATTTCAGTAAACAGTACCCAGCAGGGTCGAAGCCTACTACCATGGGCGGTGCGAAAGTGAATTCTTTAGAATTCCTGTTTTCTCCAAACTCACTTTGATTGATTTCCGCTTTTTGACTTTTTATGATAACATAACAAACACGAAAGTCTGATTGCTTGAAATTTCACGATTCAATAACTGATTGGGGCCGTGGGTTCGCTATTGAAAAGAAAACCTGGGGCGGAGGCAAAGAAGAAAAGTCTGAAATTATCCTCCTTATCCGCCCAGGGGTGGAAGATGTCATATGATAATTTCCCACCTAAAAAAACTGCATTTTCAATATACTTTGTAGTAGGTAGCGTTTTCATCATCAACATCATCATAAGCATTTCAGTCGAAATACGTCCACTGTTGGAAATCGACCTCCCTCAAGTGTCGCCAAAATAAACAGTTCTGTTCGTCTCGCTCGGCATCGGATTCCGCAACCCTTGCCAGGTCATCGCAGGTAGCGTTTTATATATTTTTATTAAGCTATTGCATAGCTTCTATCGCTGGCCTTGAGCGTGGAGACCGAATCCAGAAATTCCGTAACGAAAAAACCTAACACCCCAACTCATTTGTTTTTTGAGCGTGGTGACCGATAAAAAAACAAATGAGTGAACAATCAATCAAAATTCAATTCAATGTGTGAATTTGTAACTTCAATTAATATCAAAGAAAAAAATACAAAGGAAAAAAAAATACTGCTTAAATAAAATAAATAAATAATTATAATTGCATAAGTTGATAAAAATGCTATGCTAAGCTTTACCGCGGCAGTCCCCGAGTGCCACACGTCTTTTTTATGTTTATCTGATAAAAATCCTGCAATATTTTTTTGTAGATACTAAAATCATAAAGATTAATCGAAAGAAAAATAGATGTGAAAATGCTCGAGAGGCTAGACCACATGTGAAGGATATAGGAAGTTAGGAAGCTGTAATATGTCGATACGCAAGACAACCACATCCTTAAGCGTCGTTTTTGTAGGTAGGAGGTTGTTCACCCTGGCACCCTTATGATTGGGTCGTTCTTATTATCCACCCAAAAAATTAATATAAATATCGTATTTAGGTTTTAAATTTCTCATTGATTAATTATATTTTGATTTTAGTAAAATACATAGATACTGTTTTTATATCGATGGATAACAATAATAGCGTTCCGGCAGGGGCCTTCTTAACTTGATTCCTGGTAACCAGTCCACTTAAACCTCCCAAAAGCCTTTTTTGTTTTCACATATTTATATGCATTGCATTTAGTAAAAAATTTAGAAGATTATATATTATACAGACTGGCTTGTCGGTCTAGTGGTTAGTGGCCGAATCGTGGGTTCGATTCCCACCCAGGACAAATGTTTATGTGATGAGCATGATCATTTGTTCTGTGTCTGGGTGTAATTTATCTATATATGTATGTATTTTGAAACACATAAGTATATGTTTATCCGTTGTCTAGTACTCATAACACAAGCTCTGCTTAGCTTGGGACTAGACGGCGTTGTGTGATGGTTGTGGATTATTATTATATTCTGATATTATAAACAAGGACTTCAAATTTATTTCAATGTATTCTCAGATTATTATAAATCAACATTAAAAAATCTATAACAATATTCATACTTGACTACCATCTGTAACAGATCGTCTTTGCCAATTCTTATAGATAATATGAATATCTCAGGAATTAGTGGTCCGAAGCGAGCGCTTCGCTGAGCGCGACCTTATTACCTACACGTCTAGACAAGAAACATACAATCGATAGACAGAGCCTTCCTTATAACCTAAACCATAATATTCTCTAGACTTTTTTTCTGAGATGATGTAGTAGACGTTTGTGTCTGAAAAGTTGTGGCCCAAAATAAGTGGGTATGTGTTCTTTCCTGCTTTTTAGTACTTGAAATACCTGCTGTGAGTACCTCCTCACCTAGGTTACTTATTACACTAATATAACAAAAGATTTATGCGTGTGTATGTTTGTTTTCCCCACGCTCTGACGGATTTAGATGAAGTTTAACCCACGGTTAAACTATATCCAGGAATTAAATTCAAAATTCCAAATTTTAATTCCATTTTTTGTGTAGGTGGGGAAATTATCCAATGAAATCTCTGCGCCCTTGGGCGGAGCGGGAGATTGTGTCAGACTTTTACTGCCTAAATCCCCACTCTTGTTCCTTCGTTGCCTGTTATTTCACCTCCGAGAATGTATCCTTGTTCCTTTCTCAGGGTAGTCAGCTAGGAAACACCGCCCTCATCTAGGTTAAACTGTAAAAAAAATATGTGTAAAAGTGTTTTTGAAAAACCTATTTGCATAATAAATATCTTTTTATCACGAAGAATAAAATCTGAACACATTCTAATTTTACGCCTAACGAGTCAAGCTCAAAATCGTGTAGTGTCGCTCGTGCTCGACTCTTCTAGAATTAGTCCACACTACACGAATTTGTGCTCGGCTTGTGTTCCGTTAGTGCACAACTCGGTTTATCTAGCGTAGACAAACCTTAATAAAGGCTCTCAAAAGTGGTGAAGAGATCCTGTCAACCACAGTCTTCAAAATTCGGTTGCAGCTGCCAAGCTTTCTGGAGTTTAAGGATCTACCAACCGTACAGAATTTTTGCCTATAACTATACCCAGTATGAGGCAATAATAATATTCAAAAACAAAAAAAATATTTTTTAATACACTTACAGGAAAACCCGCTCTTATACGATCGGTTAGGCACGCAATAGACCGTTTTCCGCACTGGTGTAGAAAAGTGCGAGTGATGTCCCCGCCACAATTTTATTACATGTATCGAATCAGGCTGGGCGCGTCGACCCCCACAAGTCACCGGTCAACTCTCGTTTATTAATTTCTTCGTAAGTGTACATACTGGAAAAAGTAGTTTGATACACGTGCTTTGTCACTGCAGCCTTCAGCTCCATAACACACTATCCTATCGCTACAGCGGGATTCTGCCTCGGGTGCAATGACCAACTTTCTGCACTGGTATCAAAATATACTATTTTCTCCTCACCCTCAACCAATGGCATTGCCGATCAGTGGCACCGTCATCTCTATCCACCCCCACTTCTCATATGACGTCACACCTCTGCATACCTGAGACCTGATCTCATTAAGAGAGTCGCGAGCTCGTCGCCCGCCAGTGGCTCCCAAAGTTTGCAACTTTTACGAAGTTTATGTAAAGTTTATTTCAATGTCAACAAACTGTAACTGTTCTCTATAAGTGAATATATTTGTTTTCAGATAAACAGGTGATAGTTTCAGTAACTGTGGAGATAATGTATTTATGTGTCTGTTTGAATTTAGGAAGTGTGATTAATAGGGAATGTGCACGTAGAGTCTGTCTAAAAAGTCAAACGAGTTGGGTAATTGTTAGGGCAAAGTGAAATCTGATGTAGTCAATACTGGTACAATAAATCAAGGTTGATTAAGAGATCTTGATCATTGTTTACTAATAGAAGAACCTTATGAAAAGTATCGAATAATAATATTCCACAACTATCACACAACGCCGTCTAGTCTCAAGCTAAGCAGAGCTTGTGTTATGAGTACTAGACAGCTGATAAACTTACTTATATATTTCGAAATACATACATATTATAGAAAAATATCACCCAGCCACAGAACAAATGATCGTGCTGATCGTGAAATGATTAAATATTCTACAAAGTTTCCAAGTCATTTGACTTTTTAGACGGACTATACTTTTTTTTTTTAATTTATTATTTATGTATACCCCATTGTACACCAATATATTTAAATTACTATTGAAAAATTATACGGATTTTATTACCAGTTCTTCTTTAGTGAAAACGGCCATAATTACCGTACACTAGCATCTGCCGTTTTATAAGTTCCCATGTAGGTCTATATGAAATATTTAATTGATGTAAACCAGTGCTTGGCTGTGATCCCACCTGATTGTAAGCAGTGATATTCTTTATATATATTCTTTATTGTACATAAATTCACACACCATTCACAGTAAGAAAGCCGATGTACACAGGCGAGCTTAACCCAAAATTGGGTTTTCTTACAGCAAACCTTAATTTTTCTAGAAATTTTATAATTTTCTTTGATGGTGAGGCGCACTAGTTTATTAAGAGCCTGTTCACGCTAGCCTTGAAGACACCTAAATTATAATCGGATGGGAAGGCAGCGAAAGGGAATTTGAGCCTTAAATTTAAAAATCTATAATTGGCGGCCTTATTTAATTCCGTGATTTCTTATAGGCAACCTGGATTGAACAGAGATTGCCTGGAGACTTAGTGAGACTGCTCCTGGTGCATTTATTTTACTAAATTATATAGGCAAGAAAATAACTGACGATTAGTATCCACATCTAAAAACGAAACATAAAATAACAGAGACAGGTAATATGCCTTAACAAATTTTTGAAAATAGGAAGCAATTGTCCGTTTTATTGGTGTATATTTTTTTTATGTGCCAAATAAAATATTTAAGAGGGACAACCCAAGGTACATTTCCACACAATCTTTTACGTGATTATGATGACACATCTTTTCCATAGATATTTTGGAATCAAAGTATATTATGTATGATATATTATGGATATAAATAAAATAAATAAAAAGACATAATCTAGGTTACAGGTTACTTTATAAATTAAAACATTTTCTGTAATACTAATCTAGTGAACTACTAAGCTCTGAAAATTCAAATGCATGCTTTGGCTTTTTACAATGTACTCATAAATTAGAAACCTTGCATATTTGAAAAGTACTAGATCTTTTTACTATAGGTACCGTTACAGAGCGTACCGGTTTGATGATATATAGATATTATCAATTTGTGTAGACAGTACAGACGTGCGATTGTAGAAATCTCGAGAGATTTGCGATCAATCATTGAGTTCCGTTGTCAATCTAGAAATAATTTCACCACAGGACCACTTCCGTACTCGTACAAAAACACAAATACAAACAGATTACAAGTTAAAAACTAAACCCCAAATACAAAAAAAAAATCGCACTCTCAAAGAATGATCCTGAAACAACATAACAACCCATCGTTTACACGCATTTCAAAATGAACCTTACCTCCGAGGATATAGTGGTCGTAACCTTGAAACAGCGCATTATCTCAAGTTCGAATCCTGGGCGTGGAGCGGTGCTGTAGACATCAGCTCATTATTTACGACCCGATAATACTCAGACGCTGCAGAAAAACATCAGGGGTAGAGGATGATTAATTCAAAGGTGTTTCAGTAGTACTATTTTGCTGTAAAAGTGAGGCTTGCAAAAAAAATACGTTATTGAAACCTTTACGGTCCAGACTAAGCGTTTTACCTCGTCGTTTATATCGCGTACGTCGAAAGATTGGAACTGCTGCGGTCTTCCCTTCCGATTAAATTATAGTTTGTCTTCAATGCAAGAGTAAATAGGCTTATAAACTAGTGCACCTCACCATCAGAGATTGCATCACTGCTTACCATCAGGTGGGATCGCAGTCAAGCACTAGTTTATATCAAGAAAAAATAGTTTTTTTCTATGGCATAGAATTTTTTGCTTCATAATATTAAATGAATTTTGAGCTTGTGTACTAGACAACGGATAAACATACTTATTTATTTCTAATTACATAAATAGCATAGATAAATTGCAGCAGACACAGAATAAATGATCGTGCTCATCACACATATATTTGTCCTGGGTGAGAATCGAACTCACGACCTCCGGCATAGCAGTCAAGGCCAATAACCACTAGGCCAGTCAAATAAAAATATCAGCTTTGCCTAATCCACAATAGCAGCTTAGATATAAGTTGGTTGTAATTTATCTATACTATGTATGTATTTAGAAATATACACCGCTAAATTTTGGTCGTTTTAATCCCGTGGAGGGTCGATCCGGTACATGGAACACTATCGATTTGTAAAGATAAAATTAAAAGCTCGTATTCATTTACGCATGTACGAAATTAATTTCTTTAAGAAAACGTCAGCTGAGGGAGTCCAATGACCTGTACGCAGTAGTCGGCGTTGTATACTAACTACCTATAGGTCATTGGACTCGCTCAGCTGACGTTTCCTTAAATAAATTAATTTTGTTCATGCGTAAATGAATACGAGTTTTAAAAAAGGTACTTTATTTTTTAATTTTATCTTTACAAATCGATAGTGTTCCATGTACCGGTTCAACCCTCCACGGGATTAAAATGGTCAAAATTTAGCGTTGTTTATGTATATTTATCAGTTGTCTATACTGAACTCTTGTCTAGTACTTATGGCACAAGCTCTGCTTAGCTTGAGACTAAATGGCGTTGTGTGATAGCTGTGAAATATTAATAGATATACATTTTGAAAAGCTTTCGGTGTTGGACATAAAGTAACTATTTTATATGCAACACAAAAAGTTTATTTTCATCAAATATCATAAAATCCAAAACAATTTCAATAACGAAACAATCCTTTACTCTTTCCATAACTATCTCAATCCGGCTTATCTATGACTAGCTTCACCAGCGGCTTTGTCCTCGTGTAAGCAGGTTTCTCTATAGAAACTTTGGACCTCTGTTTCATCCCTTTTAGAGGGAGAATTTTTTGAAAATTCTCTTTTAGTTCTCGCCTACGTTATAAAAGGAAAGCTTGTGCAAACTATCACGGTCCTAGTCCCAGTAATATTTCAGCTGTACGTTGATGCCAGTCAGTCAGTTTCTCATTTACACTAATATTATAAATAGGTAATGTTTGTTTTTATGTTTTTTTGTTTGTTAGAGAACAGTGGTGGCCGAGTGGTAATGACTCCGACTTACGAGTTGTAGGTCGCGGGTTCAAACCCTGTCAGGCGCATTACTTTGTGTAATTTATTTCATTACCACTGCTCTCAAAACGGTGAAGGAAAAACATCGTGAGGCAACCGGCATGTCCTAGAACCAAAAATTCGAAGATATGTTACATTCACCAACCCGCACTGGGCCCGCGTGGTGGATTACGGCCCATTCTGTCTCCTAGAGAAGAGGCCTGGGTCCCAGCAGTGGGAACATTAAAAAGGCTGATGATGATAATGATGTTTGTTGGAGGTAATTTCTGAAAGTACTGGTCCGATTGTTAAAATTTTTTCACCGATATAAAGCTACATTATTCTTGAGTGACATAGGCTATATTTTATGTGCGCGAGCGAAGCTGCGGGCAAAAGCTAGTTTTATATATAGATAGATAGATAGATAGATAAAGTCACTGCAATCAACGGTATTCCCAATCTACTCCGATTTCAGCGAAAAGCTAAACAAAATAAATGTACTTCTGAGAAACAGCGAGCCAAGGTGACTGTTTTGACATTGGTCCAGACCATCAAACGATTGAAACTTAATATATATTTATTTGGATGTCCCGCGATTCTTTCGCGACAAAAATTGGCTATTTATATGGTGGTACTTGATTTACTTTTATACTATGAATAGAATACTAATATTTAGTGACCGAATCTATCATAACCGAAAACGTTAGATATTTATTTATTAAGAGTCCTTAAGAAATACCAGTTTTCATTTATTAACAGTTTTAAAAATTAAAAAAAAATACACAGCACAGGTTGCGGGAAATCGATGGATGCAAGACGCTCAAGAGCGTTCATTGTGGCTACACTTGGGGGAGGCCTATGTCCAACAGTGGACGTATATCGGCTGAAATGATGATGATGATAATACAGCACTGAATGACACAAAAAAATAATAATAAAGAACCGAAATTTATGTGACAACAGTTTCACCGCGAGCTATTCGCACACCTACCTGTAATTTTGAGAAATATAAAAAAATAAAATGGTTTAAAATTTAGTAAATCCGACTCAAGTACAGTCGACTCGATAATACCTACTTGGGGAAAGTATAAACCAGTATAAAAAAATGATGATGTGAATGAGTTTTTGATGAATAGGTTACTTTTCGGCAAGCGTTCCCCATCCACGACTTATCAGGACGTGTTACAATGTCAGGCGTGCGAACGGAAAAGAGGGTTGGAGCTATACCGTGCATCCCTTTAACAGTTCTGTGTAGGTCGTCAAAATAATAGAGTTAAGAGCTTGTGGTAGGGCCTCAGATCATTGCTTAAAATATTATAGCCGTTGTATAATTACAGGCATATAAAAATTTCCTGCTCTATTATAGGAATTTCTACAAAATCACAGTTATGTACTATGATTATGTCGGCCTTTTTAAAGTTCCCACTACTGGGACTCTGGCCTCCTCTTAGGAAAGGGAATCGCCGTAATGTACCACGCGGGCGCAGTGCGGGTTGGTGGATGTAACAAGTCTACGAATTTTTAGTTCGAGGACATGCCGGTTTCCTCACGATGTTTTCCTTCACCGTTTTGAGAGCAGTGTTGATGAAATAAATTACACAAAGTTATGCGCCTGGCTGGATTTGAACCCGCGACCTACAACTCGTAAGTCGGTCCACCACTGCTCAATCGCACAGCTCTATAGGGAGTTCTACTACAACTAATTCTAAATAAATAAAATAAAAGGCATACCGTCAAGGTGACCGCCCCGACATTGCTTGCCCCATCAGATAATTGACAAACAGTCCCAGAGGGGACAATTTTGTTTTTTGTTCTTTCATTTTTAGATATTATACTTCAGATCATTTTGATAGATGGAAAGTAATTGAATTTCTGATATGATGGTTCTCGTCACGCCATTTTTTTTGCTGGCAAACCAAAAAGTTGATTTATGTTTGATAAGGTTTGTGCAAATTGGCGTTCTTGGATCAAAATTGTTTTTGAATTTTCCATCTATTTGACTGTAGGTATAATATAAAAACTCTAGATATTATCTAGAATTTCTACAGACCAAATAGGTATTCACAAAAGTGATGTAACACCGGCTTTCTTTTGGCTAAACTTTTATGTAACCAACATTAAAGAAAATGTATAAATATTTAATATTTATCAATTGTGGAATCAATCAACCAAAGCAATAGGCTCACTCCCTGTTATGCCAGCCGTACACGGTCAAACCTGTCGTATAAAAATAGGTCGTAAAGTACCTTTCCACCATTTTTGATTGCAACTTTAATCATTTTATTTCGTAAATCGAAATTTATATATCAGTATCTTACGATAATTTATATATCAGAAAAACATTGGTCAGTGCAGCTAATAATAGAATGATGAGTACTTTCTTTCATCAACAATATTTTCAACCCATTTCAAAACCAATGTCCCACAAACACACCCCATCAAATCTGTTAACACAACCAAAAACCCTTAAAACCATGTTTACTCATCTGTTACGATCCCCGCATAACTTTGACAATACAACTGGCACCATTGGGTACTATTCGGCACTATTCGGTGGCATGCAGACTGGCGGCACTATGGTACCAATAGTGACAACTGATGTATATACGTTTGTCCGAAAACCATTAAATTCGTAATAATGCGATGCAATTGCAGAGCTGAGTCGTTGTGATTCTACGACGGTCAGGGATGCCACGAGATAGAAAACTGTATATTTGGAATTTTCGTTTGTTGCATAATAATATTTTTTTTTAAATACTAGATTTTTTTGCAGAATGACTGTATGCATTGGTAAATGTGTAGAAAAAGCTTCTTGCGAAAATAAATAATAGATATATACTAACATATATACTTGTAATTTTTTTGCAAGGGACTGTTTTATTTTTTAATTTGATTTGTTGTTAAATAAGAGAGAAACATCGAAACCAAATAAGTAATCGATGAATGTATAAAAGACAATGAAGTTAGAATACAGGCGACTATTGTGTGATCTCTTGGGATAATTATCCACTTTAACGCGAATGAACCTGCTGGGCATGGCATATTGGGAAAAAATAATGAAAGCGTACCACATGTCGAGGTGTTTTTTAACACGTTGACTGCGATACCAGGTTTAAACATCTTGTATGCGTCTCGCTTACACTGCAGCTAAGAAAATTACATAGTTTTACTACCAGGTGTATAGACCTTGTACCGCAGGAATGGAGAGTATAGAAAAATCACTGCCGCAGCGAACGTGTTAACGACGAACAACTGTCATCTGTCAGGAATGTACCAACTTTTGGGGAATGTTAGAGGCTCTTCAAGGAAACTTCAAAAATGCTCTTTACTAGTTAAATATGTATCGACACGATTACGAACAAAGATGAAGTGATGTACATAAATTGAACCTTACAACTAATTAGCGTAATAAAACACTGCGGCGTTAATTTGCTCAGTAAAGACGAGCAGGCGTTTGGTGATAATTCGAAGGCAGAAAAAGGTGGAGAAAACCACTCGTTTGACTCGTTTGATCCCACTTGATGGTAAGCAATGATGTGGCCGACGATGAAGCACGCTTGCCTAGAACTAACCTATTCACTCTCGACTTAAAGACTCCTAGGTTGTAGCTATCAGTAATATACTCTGGCAGGGAATTTCACTCCTTAATTGTACGCGAAAAGATATTTAATATTATAAGATTTTTTAGTCTTTGTAAAATTTTGTTACTTTTACACCCTCGCACATAGATTACAGTGCGTTTCACTTAAGAGGTTCCTTTCCCGTAATGTTGGCTCCCCTGTCTGTGTACAGAAAAAAGAGGGGAAAATGAAAAGAGTTGCCTACTCTACCAAAATTTTTACACGATGTGTGAAACTAAATTGATTTTAACGGTAGTCGCACCACTTTATGGAGAATAAATGAGGGGAATAGGATTTTATTAACCCCTCAAAGCAAACGCCGTCGTTCGCGCGTGATTTAAATAATTAAGACTGGTAATCTCTTAGCTGCCAGTGGCTATTTTAATATCTATATTTAGTTTTAAGATCTACTTCATTTACTCGTACATTGTTTTCACATAATAGTAGCGACAAGAAACATGTAACAGAGATATTTGTAACTACACAACATGATTGAAAAAACTGTTCATGGAATTTCTTGCACATTCTTCTCCATTGTAATGTACGCTTTGGAATGTGCATTTTTCTAACTGACGTTTTGACATTTCAAAATTGCCTGTATAGTGCATTTCACATAAGAAGTTCCTTCGCGGTAGTGTTGACAATACGGAAAAACAGTGTTGCTGTATTTTTAGCAATGAAATTACTTAATATTAGGGAGATTAACTGATATGGTACTTTAAACAATTGCCTTATAATTTTCTTTTGGTAACAGTAAAAACTATTTTTGAATAAAGTATATAATGCTGGACTCCATTTCGATTGTTCTGCAATTCTTTTAAATACCGAAAACGCCACAATATCGTACCACACCAACAACTTCCTTTTAGACCTGCTTTTCTTTTAATAAAATCCCATTCCCCTCAAAATTCTCCATAACAGTAGTGCGAGTAAAGTTGAAATCGATTTCGTTTCATATTTCGTGCAAAAATTTTGCTAGAGTAGGCAACTCTTTTCTTTTTTCCCTTCCTTTTTCTGTAGACAGACAGGGGAGCCAACATTACTGCGAAAGAACTTCTTAAATGTAACGCACTGTAAAGGGTTTATCTACACTAATATTAAAAGAGGTTAATTGTTTTTGTTTGTAGGAGGTAATCTCTGGAAGTACTGGTCCGATTGCTAAAATTATTTCACCGATAGAAAGCTGCTTTATTCCTGAGTACCATCGGCTATTTTATGTTCGCGGGTGAGGCCGCGGGCAAAAGCTAGTTTGAAATAAAATGCTTAGAATCTTTAAATCTTTCTATCCCGGGATTATTTTCTACTGTCACATGTATAAAGCCACTGGCAACCATTAGTAGAAGATATTTCGGCGCTAAAATATAATCTGACTTACAAAATACGTCAGAAAAATAATATGAACCATTGCAAAACCGATTTCCGCTTCCTAACTTCTACGCCGAGATTCCCCTCTTTGGAAAGTATTCACTGTGACGTCATCTGACATTCGGAGTCCTTATGACATACACTCACAGGTGGTTGGTGTTATTACGTGGCGTGTTTTAATAATGATTACCTACTTTACACTTGATTTATTCAGAAACTTCGTCAGCCTTTTTAATGTTCCCACTGCTGGGACTCAGGCCTCCTCTCTAGGAGAGGGGATGGGCCGTAATCCACCATGCGGACCCAGAGCGAGTTGGTGAATGTCACATGTCTTCGATTTTTGGGTTCTAGGAAATGCAGGTTTCCTCACGATATTTTCATTCACCGTTTTGAGATGGTGATGAAATAAATTACACAAAGTAATGCGCCTGGCAGGGTTGGAACCCGCGACTTACAACTCGTAAGTCGGAGCTATTATCACTCGGCCACCACTGCTCAGAAACTTATTATAGAGTAAATCAGCCATACGTGCCCCAGTCATACAAGTATGCCCCAGTCATACAATTATGCCACAGTAGGGAACGTGTCACACTAGCCAAACTAACACATGTATTTAGAATTACATAAACTAAAATACGAAAGTTAAACTTTCCTTCTACAGTTTACATCGCTGTTATACTTATAGAATAACTAGATTTTTTTTTTATTATTATCGCGTTTGACCACTATCTCACCCGATGGTAAGTGAGTAAGTAAGGTCGGCTGAAATAAGCATCATGATTACGATTTGACTATTATATTTGTACTGTATGGACTTTAAAATATACTTTGACCTCAGATTTTTAACATCGAGAATACCGGCCTCATTTAGTTTAACTTAACGATAAAAAATGACACTTAAAAGTATTATTTACTAGCTTTTGCCCAAGGCGTCACAAAATACACCACATAAAATATAGCTTATGTTACTCAGGAATAAAAGCTTAGTATCGGTGAAAAAATTTTGACAATCGAACCAGTACTTCCAGAGATTACCTCCTACAAAATAAAAAACAAACTTTACCTCTTTATAATATTATTATTATATAGATGACCTATTGTACATTATTTATGAATTAAATTGCCTATACTGAGATCGCTCGTATTTTCATCAGAGTTTCGAAGAGACAGAATTTGAGATCGCAGTCAAGCACTGGTAACAAAAGACAAAAATACTTATCTCTGCCTAAGGTTTTCTAAAGACGGGGTTAGTGTAACATGATTTAGCTCTATTTCATATCTGACCGCTAGTCTTGTTTATGTCCTACATTTTTTGGCAAGTTTTAAAATAAAATTAAGTTTGCTTTATTAGCATCCGAAAATCTAAGCTTGCTATCCAAAATACTGAGCTCAAAAAACCAAAATTAAATTAACCAACCAACAACTGTCAACCCTACACATTTGTGACTTAATATCTTGGGTGTGGTAGTGCGCCTCCCCCACTCCCCCCTCCTTGGCAAGCTCTGCAGTATACATACATACCAGTTATATTCCGTCTATGTACAGTATACGCATTTTAACACTAGTTTATATATACATATAAGTATATTTGACCGATTTGGCTGCATCGCGTTGGTATAATGCGTTTGAGTGCCTTAACGATTTATGGGTAGTATGGTTTAGGATTTATTCCTGGTTTCTGGTGGAAATTGGTAGGACTTAAGTGGTGACATCCAACAGGATGGCGATCAGCAGTTGAATTATTATCTAACATATTTCAGAAGAATTCAAATATACAAATATAAACTAGCGTTTTCGACAGACGTCGTCCTGTCCAGCAGCTGAGTTTTTCGTCAGAAAACAAAACAATTGAGAACCTAATTGCTTCGCTACCTGGTCCAATTGTGATTTCTTAACCATCTAACCCACTTAAATCAAACGAAATTGGTCGAGCCATTTAGGGGGAATTAGGTGACAAACTCACGTATGAATTTTATACAAAAATGAGAATTATTGTTTTCCTACCCTTGTTTCGTTTTATTTGATGTCAGCGCAACACGTTTTTTTCTTTACCCGTCACGCTATCACTACCTTGGCCACTGGTGTCAACCGTAACTAAATATAATATACTTTCTATTTTATTTTGTTGATGACGTTATGAAATGTTAAAAATTATTACGATGGCCTTGATATCTCCCGTTATGTAAAAACCCCAAAATACTCCTACAATAAATTAAAAAAAAAACACTTCTCAATTGTTCTTCTTCTTCTTAAATCGTTTAATTGAAGCGTGCCATTGGCACATCAAGCCAGTGCTTACTATCTATATTTACGTCTTTATGAAAAACAACCTTGATACAGTTTTGTATTTATGCCCAAAACTTTTCAATAAGCTACCTTATTACGTGATATAACCTTGTTTTGTAAGGTAATTGTTTCTCTATCAAATCAATCTTTGACCTTATCTATTATGGATCTAATGTATAATGTATAATATGATCTATGTATTGTTCACAAAAAGCCTCGTAGTCATTTCCGCGTAGCATGGTCTACGCCGTAGCACAACTAAGCCTACGTCGTAGCACAACTTCGCTACGCCGTAGCTTAGTACTATGTTGATAGAGATTTTGTAAGGTGATTAATTTTCTTTCCGTGTTCTTGTTGTCATGCCATAGGCATAATATAATACCTTCTGCTACGCCTCATTAGAAGGTTCAAAGTCATCCAATGGGTAATAGAAAGGGCTGTGCACGGAGTTTCCCTGCGTGATCGCAACAGAAATTACATCGAACAGAAAAGACACACACTTTCGTTTTATACTGTCCCCGCACATGGGCAAAAAAACGCTAGAAGCGGCCACAAAAAAAAGCTAGAAGCGGCCACAAAAAAAGGTAGAAGCGGTCACAAAAAAAATAGCTGAGGCGCGCGACACCTCTCGTGTCCGGAGAGGCTTGAAGCCGCTTCAAGCGTTTTTTTTTGTGACGGCGCCGCCGTATACGAGCCACAAAAAAAGGCCGCCTCAAAATTTTTTGTGGCCCGTGAACGGGGACAGTTAGTGTATTGGCACTTTAATGACTCATTCTCAATTTTTTTTTGGAAAGCTGTAACAATTAAATTTAATATCTAGAGTGAATTTTGTCACGTTCAGGTATGCACAACATTAATATTAAATTCAAGTTTTATAATATTAAAAAGAGTAATAGCTATGCGAAAAAAAAAACAAAAGTGCATGAAAATAAAGTTGATAATTAAATATAACATATTAGCCAATAATAAATAATTAAGTAATTGTTTATTTATTATTAACTATTTTATTATTAATCACTATCATAAAACAATAAAAAAGTTATTTACAATAACATACAATCTATATAAACAGTATTTCTAACTAGTGCGAGCACTCTCCAATAAACCACTTGCAACTACAATTTAACTTAACTGAACTTATAATAAACCAGAATCAAACTTATAATAGTTAAGTCAAAGTTGAACTGTTCACGAGATTAACCCACTTTCTTATAAAAACGACATCGCCCCATTTTTTGCGATGTTTCTCATTCTATAAAGAGATATTTTTTACTATAAAAACTGCAACTTTTCGGTTTAATATGCACTTCACAAACAAATGACGTTTTAAGTTATTTTTTATTGCGACTTCTTCGTGTAAATTGTTGAAAAACTCTATAAATTGAGTTTTGATAGAAGTTTCATTTTAATGATACAGTCAGCTGATTTTTAAAGGATATATTTTTTTAAAACATTGCACTCGCGCACGCTTTTTATCAATGTTTTCATTACTATTTATTAATTCTTCTCATATTATTTACTAGTTTTTGCTCGCGGCTTCGCCCGCGTATATAATGTGTAGCCTGTGTCACTCAGGAATAAAGCAGCTTTCTATCGGTGAAAAAATTCTCCAAACGGACCAGTACTTTCAGAGATTACCTCCTACAAACAAATAAACATAAAAACAACTTTACCTCTTTATTATATTAGTGTAAATTGTACACAAATTATACAATGAATGTAAAATAGAACAGGTGATGTACCTACAGGTTTTCTTTTATAGCAAACCATTTATATAATAATATATGATACATATATATTTAGAAATTTTAAGCAAGAGGATAAATCGTACCGACCGTGTCATTACCGCGGGCCCTAACAGAACACCAGCGCTAAGTTATTTATCGTTTTAAATATCGTAGTATTTGTAAGCATCTTTTTGGCCTTGCACAGATTTCAATATTATTTTTCCATACCTATTTTATTTATACTGTATGTATATGTGAGGTAAGAATACACGTTTTTTTCTTTCTTTCACCACGCTAGGTGCAAGTTCTAACACCATATTTACATAAATTGATGTTAACTTAGTTTGTAAATTTTCTCATAGATGGCGCGTATTAAATTAGTTCCCAATTCGATAAATAGATGACGTTGTGCAATGACGTCATATTTCTAAATCGCGCTGTTAAGATTTTCCGCGCTTTAGTGACCCTCTGTGATAGTTTTAGTAAAGTAATATCAACGTAGCGTTACTTAATAATGGTAATACTGAAACTTTCAGTAACGCCATCAGGTAGAATATAGTTTGGAACTGTGGACAAATGTGCAGCCATGCATGTAAAGAGAGGGTGAGATTGTGGTATCCGAGAGAAACACTCACGGATTCCGTATCAACCCAGATCCCTCTCCTCATATAAACTTCGTAGGTTTTTGAGTATGTCGGAGACGTTAGGCATTAACGTCGCTGACTCATGTCTTGTCGCTTCTTTGGCCGACTAAAGAAGGTATTGAACAGCCTTCTTTCGGGCGGAATTATTCAAGCCTTTAACAATTGGGTCATGCCAGTTTTATGTACTCTTTTGGTAAGCTCAAATGGTCTCGGACTGAACTAGATGCTCTGGATAGGAGCGTCCACACACTGCTTACCGCAAATTGGATGATGAGACTATACTCCCGCGGAATTGTGGAGGTCTAAGTTTGTTAAACGCTAAGACTCTGCTCAGCCGCGAGATGTTTTGCCTCAGAGAATACTTTCATAAAACCGGTGTGAGTATGCACCGTGATGTGGTCGCAGTGGACAAGGGACTCACCCCGTTGTCCATGGCTAAAGAGAACTGGCGTCAACCTGTAATACTAACTACTAATGACTGCAAGGAAGAATGGAAAGGCAAGGAGCTCCAAGGACAATTTTATCGGGCTTTTCATGAGCCTGATTTAGATTCTGGGCGTCCATGGCCTTGTCGGTAAAAAAATCAACTATTCACGAAAACATGGCTTAAAGAACTTAGAATCCAAGATAGATAGATACATAGGTAGAAGAAATATTTCTCAGTTCGAAAATGTCAGTTTTTGACTAACACAATAACTATTAGTTACTAAATTCATCATCCCCAATCATAAGATACCCCTACTAAAATCTACTCACTTAATCAATAACATCATTCCACACCTACCGTAAGGACTACACTCCAGTCGTCAAAGGCACTAAGTATCGACGAACGCCTTAAAGAGATGTCAGTAAACATTAGGGCCCAGCAGGACCAAAGCCCCCTTAAGCCATGGGTTGACTTCCAAAAGGAAAAACCCTGGTACTGGATTGCGAAGGAACATAAGTGTGGTCAGTACACGCCTGACACACCCCCCTTCACCCAAGAGCAGAAGAAGTTACTGGACGATTTCCCAGCTGCAACCTAGCAACTAAATTCCACACCAATCAGAAAACACCCTGAGAAAAACCTATTCACTCGATCTACATTACATAACTCGCACTTACCGCACATAACACATGATCAGCGCGACATACATACGACGCGCCCCGGGTTCGGACACTCGCGTATTACTCATACAGACTGGATTTAAAATCTGGGTCAAACTTTCAAGTGTCCAGCACCCATTAGGGTCACATTTTTAATCTGTTGTTAGGTACATCCATCTTCTTGTAGATAGTGTTGGGGAGTAGGTAATTTTCGTGAGATTTTGTGGCTAGAATGTTGTGCGGTAATTAAAATGCGAACCGCGTACCGGAAGACGCAGCGTTGGAAGGCCTCCTACAAAGTAGACGAATGACCTGGTGAAGGTTGCGGGGATGGATGCGAGACGCACAGGAACGTTCGTTGTAGCCACGTTTGGGGGAGGCCTATGTCCAACTGTGGACGTGTATCGGCTGAAATGATGATGATGAATTAAAATGAAGCCTATTCCCAATAGGATATTGTGTATGAGAAATAATCTAAAAGTACTTATAACGAAAGAAAAACATTAGTAAACAATACAATCGAGATAGTAAACAGGGGGGGGTTGTATATCATTAGTATACTTACAATTGAGATAGTTAGGCAGTCAGCAGTTGATAGATGTTCATAAATTAACAAAATTAATCATTTTTTTAACTCTTTTTTAATTAGCGAAACTGTTTCGCTAATATATTACGTCACGATATTACGACATAGGGTGATGTGAACTAAAAAGTATTCACGGATAAACTAACGCCTGTTAGTTTTTAACGTCAGTTCATTTGTTTACATGAACAAATAACGTCATTTGTTTATGTGTGTGCATTTTCGCAAAAATATATAATGTATTTTATTTTTAAAGTTACTCCACGCTAGAAATTACTTCTGTATAGTTATCGGCACGAATCTTGAGCGCTCGCTTCAAGCTGCGCACAAGTCAAATATTCGGTCTCTTTAGTGATGCGACGTGAGATTTGGGGCGAGGAATGACAGTGATTGGCTCGCCGCGCCATTGTGTCATAGACGTCTCTCGTGATTCCTTCCCTGCTCTTGCTGCATGTATCTAACAACGACGACGTTTGGCTTGCCAATGTATAGAATGCGCAAAGCGATCCCCACTCTGACGCCGAGCGCTCAATATTCGTGGCGATAACTATATCATGAGTGCGTTCACAAATTTGTAAGCTCACATACAAAAGATATACAGACCTAGAAAAAAATATCGACAATTGGTATAGTTATTGAGAGATTGGCTGCTGCACTTCGTGTCACAGGTTCGATTTACGGAACAAATATTTATATAGGCAAAAGATTGTTATTCCGGGTCGGGGTGTTTTATATCTACACTAACATTTATTATTATGATGAAGATGTAAAGTTTGTTTTTTTGTTTGTAGGTAATCTCTGAAAGTACTGGTCCGATTGCCAAAATTTTTTCACCAATAGAAAGCTGCTTTATTCCTGAGTGACACAAGCTATACACCACTATTTTTTAATTAGTACAAATACTTATAGGGATTATTAGAAAAGCCTTTGTTATTTTATAAGTAAAATCTCAATAAATAATATTCATAAACAGCAAAGTTATTAGCGTTGGTTTATGTCCCAAAATGTCACTCAATTTATGGAAATATTGTGCAGGCTATTGATTAATGAATGAATAAGTGACAATTATTAAGGAAAAACACTGGCCGCAGTATTTTCTACTAGCAAATGTTATGTTTGATTGATTTTATGATGAATTTACCTTTTCGTGGTCAATTTTAGGATTTCGGTTTTTTCTACTTTTGACTACAAAAATATGATCAGTGACGGGTACAGATAGAGCCCCATTTTTTTGTACTAATTAAAAAGTAGGGGTGTATTTTATATAGAGTTTGTCTAAAAAATCTAACGATTTGGGTAATTATCACAGAACAGAACTCTACTGTATGATTTCTGTGTTCTTTGGTAATTAAATGAACTTAAACTTTGGGTTAAATGAACTCTGATGTAGTAAAAGCTGATTCAATAATCAAAGTTGATTATGAGATTTTGATCATTGTTTACTAATAGAAGAACCTTATAAAAAGTATCAAATGTGTTTTTTTAAATTATTAAATATTATACAAAATTCCCAAGTCATTTGACTTTTTAAACAGACTTAACGCGGGCGAAGCCGCGCGCAAAAGCGAGTATGTTATATTGCGTGTCTTTGAACACACTCACGGTACAGTAGTAATCCCTAGAGTAGGGTAACATATTTCTTTTTTAATTCATATAACTTCATTTTATCCAAAACACAATAAGTTCCTTCAACACGGTATGACGGATATCTCTGTATACACCAAAACTACACGCTTGACGTTTCCCTAACATTTCACTATAAAACTTTTAGTTTTTCTCGCGACTTTCCTCAACCGTTTGCTTAGTCGTAAACCCTGTGCATGTTCACGACTATAAAAATCATAAACCGTGTTGTTTCTTGTATTTCTACTCACCCCAAATTGGTGACAACATGAATTCAGCCACCCTTAATAGCCACCAGCTAAGTATTACAACCATAGTTCCGTGCTTTTACTTTATGTAATTTATTTCATCACCACTGTTCTCAAAATGGTGATGGAAAACATCGTGAGGAAACCGGTATGTCCACAGAAAAGATGAAAGAAGTTAGAATGGCCGGCCACAAAATATGATCATGCTCATAATTGACACAACCAATAGCAAACTTGCGATCTAAGTGTGCGTCGTCTGTTACTTGCTTAATGCGCGTTCGTATTAGTTTATTGCCTGTAGTGAAGTTAAAGGGTGGGAGTCAAGCGGCGACACTCGTTGTAGTACAAATCGGAAATATTTCCTTTCTAACCTCTTTCATCTTTTCTATGGGTATGCATATTGGATTAGGCCTACTCCTTTTCCTAGAGAAAAACGCGAACAATAATTAAAATAAAAACAATTACATTACATGCGTTTCCTCACGACGTTTTCCTTCACCGTTTTTAGAGCAGTGGTGATAAAATAAATTACACAAAGTAATGTGCCTGGCTGGGTTCGAACCTACAACTCGTAAGTCGGGGTCGTTACCACTCGGCCTCCACTGTTCTCACATCGTGAGGAAACTGGCATGTCCTGGAACTAAAAATTCGAAAACATGTGATATTCACCAACGTGGTGGATTACGGCCCATTCCCTCTCCTAGAGAGAAGGCTTGAGTCCCAACAGTGGGAACATTAAAAAGGCTGGTGATGACATTACATGTGCCTTGCAGCCGCACTCTCACAGGTGTACTCTTTATTGTACATGTACAGTAATAAAACTGTAGGAGCTAACTAATGTTATTTGTGTCTTGGTTGGTCTGTATGCAATAGTGATTAAACTGGAAGATGCTAAATTTTACAGTGTTCATAGCATTTCTGTATTCTATTTACATTCTGATAACCAGAACTAATCGGATGGCTAAAACATTACTCACCAGAACAGTTCGCGTTATATTCACGAGGGACTGGATGTTTTCTCGTGAGTGAATTCGAAACAGTTTTATTAAATATACTTAGTTATGTAAGACAGTGAGAGAGAGACAGATAAATTATTTAGGTTTAAGTCAAGAGTGAATAGGCCTACTGTTTTCTTTGCCAGTGTGCTTACTTGTCGGCCATATCATCGTTTACCATCAGGTTAGATAGTGGTCCAACGTAAACCTAAAAAATAATAATTTATAAATTATATTTTTTTTTAGATTTATCAAAAACGTATATTAGTTGACAGCTGCACTGTAGTATAAAGAATAAATAAACAAACACAAAACTTAATAATACTTTTAAAATGAACTATAGGAAGTAGGTCTATGTTTTATACTTGATTATGAAATTTACGTAAATAAACCCAAAAAACAATAAAATCTCCATGAAACGTTTACGACTTTGAAAATCTCGAAACAGTTATTCCTTATTCAACATCTAGTAACGATTTCATAAGCAAAGTCGAAGTAAAAACAAGGCTAATGTTTAGTACCATAAAAATCCCCTAATTTTGGCGAGAGCCACCAGGTGGCGACACAATCAAAATTGTTTTTTTTTTATCACCGATTACCCATTTCTACGATCAGCCCCCTTGTGAACTAAACTAAAATTATGCCCCTAAAAAAGGCAACAGTTATAAAAGAAGAATTTTTAGCGACTTTACCATATTAGAAATATATTTTTTCCCTACCACGGGTTTACGATTCCAGTTTACGATCCGAGCTTTTACGATTTTTTTATATGTAGCCGGCGGAGTTATGGGAGGGGTAATGATAACGGTTATCAACGGGTACTGACAATCGGCAAATTATTATCGATTCATCGGGAGAACCCGGGTGAAGCCGGGGTGAAACATGATGGGTCTCTGTAATCATTTTATTATTGAGAACATACGGTGTATGCTATGTGTTCGTGATGACAGGGGAACATGTTTTATGTGGTATCTGAGATGTTTTTCGCACGTTGGTTTCTTGACTTAGATTTTTGTTTCGTATTTTCTGTTGGAGCGGCTTATAAAGATCTTATTTTCCTCTTTCTTGTATCACGAAGTACGAACATGCGATAAGTATGTTGAGTCTGTATCTATAATCATAATTTATTGTAAGGTTTTATTTATTTTTTATTTTACTGTAATTATAGTTAGTTAATTATTTTTTTTAATTTTTGATGTTAAAAAAAACTTGTAAGCTAGCAGCTAGCTAAGCCCGGATAGAGGCCCGCTGAACTTTAAATCCATTTTCTTTGCGAAATATTGATTGATTTACATATGCTATGTATATTCGGAAGAAAAATTAACCAGCAATTTTTTTAACTTCTAAAAACAAAGCACTTTGAAAAGAGTAGGGAAAACAAGCGAAAAAATATCATGTTGTTAACAATTTTTTTTTTTTGGCAAAAGTCACATGTTGATATGGCTGTACATGAATCATATAATCTACAATAATTATATATATTTTTCAAGCCTTTACCAAGCCGTTACCGAGGAGTAGGCTTCAGAATGTCAATGTTTTATAGCACTGCTCGGAAGTTAGGCTCATCTTTTACCTTTCAAATTCAATGTCTTTTTCAAGGATTTTATACACCGCTAAACTTTAATCTTTTTAATCCCGTGGAGGGTCGATCCGGTACATGGAACACTATCGATTTATAAAGATAAAATTAAAAAATAAAGTAGCTCTTTTTAAAAACTCGTAATAATTCACGCATGTATGAAATTAGTATCTTTAAGAAAACGTCAGCTGAGCGAGTTCAATGTCGGCGTTGCGTACAAAGTACCTTCATTGAACTCACTCAGCTGACTTTTTCTTAAAGAAATTAATTTCCTACATGCGTAAATTAATACGAGTCATGAAATAGTGGTACTTTATTTTTTAATTTTATCTCTACAAATTGATAGTGTTTCATGTACCGGATCGACCCTCCACGGGATTAAAACTATTAAAATTTAACGGTGTATACCCTACAAGATTCTTATGCCCGCTATAACCTGCCGTGACCTGTTGTACTTACTGTTGATAGTGTCCGACTTATGAACTTTTTAAAATGTTATTCGGAAAAAAATATAACCTTTTGTTTTTTTGGTGGATAAAAAACATCTATTTGATATCCCCCGCTTTTGGGCGGAGCGGGAGATAGTGCGAGACTCTTAATGACTAAAAAAACCCACCCCGTTCCTTCTTGCCTTTTATACCGGGGCCGAGCTACCCTTACGGGTAACCCTGGTCCCAGTAGTACATATCCTGGTGTAAAAATTATTGGAACCAATTCAGTTATTGAATCTGAACGAACTAAAAAAAAAAAAAAATTGAACTGAACAGCCGGGTCGAAGCCTACTGGGGCCAGGGTTATCCGAAAGGGCGCTCAAGCCCCGTTATGAAGGCTTGAAGGAACGGGATGGGTTTTTTAGTCAGTAAGAGTCTGACACTATCTCCCGCTCCGCCCAAGAGCGGGGGTTGTCATTGGATGATTTTTTCCATCGAAAAAAAAAACTCTGAACAGTTTTCAGGTTTCGAATAAACTAAAATGAATGTTGATAAACGATTCTTACAATAACATTATCTACAATTCTAGCCAGGCATTTAACCAGGTGGAGTGTCGTAATACAATAGCCCAGTTTCCGCCCTCTCACAAATGTGCGTGGGAGTCAAGCAGCTGACTCCAACTACGTTTCATAATGTTTTTGTGGCAATAATGTAACTATGTGTAGGGCATTTAGCTTTGTTATTATGTACGTATGAGTAATGTTTTTTGACATTTTCTTTTCCAAATGCAGTGTTTTTGATTTCTAATCAGCAGGGGTTGGAATCAGGTAGTAGTTATTCATGAACTTTCATCGAAATGTTGATATTAATATATATATATATATTCTCAGGATTTTTAATGAAAATTCCCTTGTGGCCAACAGTATTACAAATAAGTAGTAATAAAAACCTCAGAAGACAAATAAAAACAAAAATTATTAACATAAATTTTTTATTAGTATTTTTCATTGAAAAAGATCTCTCTACAACTGAAGTCAGTTTAACAAATTTATATACTTCCTCCTCCTCGTCATTACTGCAGAAAGATTTTTTTTCTGCTATATTTCCGATAGTGATAAAGACAAATAATGCAAAGCTTGATTTAGTTATTAAATAATCATCTCTTAAAGAATCTGTTCCGCTTTACAGGTTTAATAGTAATAATATATTCCACAAGTTTCACAAAACGCCATCTTGTCTCAAGCTAAGCAGAGCTTGTGCTATGAGTACTAGACAACTGATAAACATACTTATATTTATAAATATAACTATTATACTCGTTGTTTACCTTTTGCCCGCATCCTCGCCCGCGTACATTCAATTAAGCCTATGTCACTCAGGAATAAAGCAGCGTCTTACCAGTGAAAAAATTTTAGCAATCGGACCAGTACTTCAAGAGATTACCTCCTACAAACAAAAAAAAACTTTACCTTTTTACTAAGTATATATTTATATGGTAGGTATATTCTTATAATAATAGTTTTGTTTGTTTCTTTTCCTTTCACTTTTACACACGGTGTCTACTTCTCTTTTTTTCCAATTCTCCTTTCGCGGGTATGCTGGAAGAGATTTCGTTAGAAATAAACATCACCTATGTACCTATTTTTCTGTTTCTGTCTTCTTTTCTTATGTAAGTTAAGTGTGTACATGAATTGTAAAATAAATAAATAAATAAATAAGTAGATAGACAAATTACTTCCAAATACAGAACCAATTAATGATCATGTTCAACACACAAACAAAGGGAATCAAACGCACGACCTCCGACATAGCAGTCTGGTCCACTAACCACTGGACCAACAGGCCAGTCGATGAGACTATGTTACGCATTACTGGTTTTAAAGTTAACTTTGCCAAACTAAGCTACATAACTAAGTGTGGTAGAAATGTGTCGCGTCAATAGTGCAACGGTCAGGAATCGACTTTATGACGGCAGGCTCGCCAGCGCGACGCCCAGTCTCTGAGCTTATCATAATGACATTTTAACTGCAACAGAACGGAGAATGCATTCTGGGTAATTTTATAAAATGCGTTGATAAGTTAGTGTTTCAAATTAAGAAATTAGAGTTATTGTGTTAAACAGATTGAGTTTTTTAAATGATGTTGAATTTTTGTGTTTTGGAGAATGTGCGCAGGAATTGCATCAGCCATCTCAATTCTACCATCGGACAACACGACGCATGACGAGTATCCATACTTTGTTGAAACCTCTAAAGTCCAAACTAAGCGTTTCACCTCGTCGTTTACCTATACCACGTACGTTGAAGGACTAGAAAAATATTTGCCTGCTGCGGTCTTCCCGTCCGATTATAATTTGATCGTCTTCAATGCTAGAGTGAATAGGCTCTTAAACTAGTGCGCCTCACCATCAGAGTTTGCATCACTGCTTACCATCAGGTGAGATCGCAGTCAAGCACTAGTTTATATCAATAATAAAAAAAGACGTGTGGCACTCGGGGACTGCTGCGGTAAAGCTATTGCATAGCATTTTTATCAACTTATGCAATTATAATTATTTATTTATTTTATTTATGCAGTATATTTTTCCTTTGTTTTTTTTTCTTTGATATTAATTGAAGTTACACTTTCACACATGGAATTGAATTTTGATTGATTGTTCACTCATTTAGGAATTCGATGAATGTGATGTACCATAGGACCGGTCGTTACGACGACACTTGGGGGAGGTCTATGTCCAACAGCAGACGTCTTTCGGCTGAAATGATGATGGTGATGAATCGTTTACTTTCAGACAAGATTAAGGTCTTGAATAAAAGAACTAAAATCTGGCCAAGTGCGAGTCGTAATCGCGCATGTAGGGTTCCGTAGCGTTCGTAGCAAAAAACGGCAAATAAAATCACGTTTGTTGTATGAGAGCCCCACTTATCTATTTTATTCTGTTCTTAGTATTTGTAGTATTGTATTAGAGCGACTACACAAGTATATCATCTGTGAAAATTTCTACTGTATAGCTGTGACGTTTCATGAGGTATAAGCCTGATAACGTTCCGTTTTTACTCTTTGGGTAGGTACGACAAGTAACCAAAAATGTTCCAGCGCCTTACGTGGCACAAACGACTATTCTATATTTAGGGACCCAACCCTAAATTAACACAAGCCTTGTACCTACACTATTTAAGTTAGGTATTAAATTCGTGACCCCCGTCTAACTATTTCGGGCAGTCCGCTGACGTCACTGTACGGTCGACCTACCTGGCTGGGGTTAATTGAGGTCAAACTTCACCTTGTCTGGCTTAAATGTCTAATTTAGGCAAAGTAGGTACTTAGCGGTGAAATAGTTTTGAAACTTAAGTTATATTTTAGTTAGAAAATGATGGCTTTTCGTCGAAAATCTAGTTTAACATAATAAAGAGGTAAAATTTGTTTTTTTTTTTTGTTTGTAGGAGGTAATCTCTGAAAGTACTGGTCCGGCAAAAAAATTAGCACCGTTAGAAAGCTGCTTTATTCCCGAGGGACATAGCTGACATAGGCCTTTTTATGTACGCGGGCGAAGCCGTGGGCAAAAGCTAGTTAACTCGAATACGGTAATTAGAGACACAATAGAAAGACAATTGCTTATATCAAACTGTGTAACTTAAGGCATTCAAAAGGTTAAAGAAATTTTTCTAAGTGTCGCCGTCACTGGAATGAATTTTTTGGGAGAAATAGTGGAAGGTTTGGCAACATACAACTTGGACTTAGAACTGCAAAATACAAAAAAAAAAACCCTGAATTTCGTAGGTTAACTTGGCGCTTTCATCTTAAGAGCGCCCAACCCGCGTTATATTTATTGTTTATTTATTTATTACCACTTTATGCACACATGAGTACAGAGGCGGACTTAATGCCTTAGGCATTTTCTTCCAGTCACTAGTATAGCATATCAAAGCATAATCAGCCTTTTAATGTTCACACTGCTTGGACACAGGCCTCATTTCAAGGAGAGGGAATGGGCCATAATCCACCACGTTATAAATCTTATCTTATTCTATCCATTTTCCATATCTGTCTCTAGATATTTTAAAAACACAGATCAGATATCTTGTGGATATTATCTAGGTTTCTATTTGAATCAAAATATGTTTGATAAAATTATTCATTTGCGTGAATTTTGGTTTTTTATTATGTACTTATAAATTAAAAGTAAACAAAAATATATCTATTGAAACCTTGATAATTTAATCGAAACTCTGAGTGACGAAAATTTATCTGAAAAACTTTTCAGGTTTTTAGAAATACACGTATTTTCTGAAAAAAGTTTAACGAGGTATTCGAGTGAGTGACGCTATTACGGAATGCCAACAGAGCAACAAATTCTGAGAGTTATTCAATGTTAATTTCCTGGATATCGTAGGTTTGATTCTCTAGCTGGGCAAAGTATTTTCTTGGAGTTTTCTCTTTAAAACTCAGAAGTAACTTAGAGTTGTGAACTTGAATGTTTGATAAATTACGTTATATGAAACAACAAGCTTTTAAACTATTTTCATATTGACGATAGACGGATTGGGAAGGGCCCTCTTAAGTCGAAAGCTCCATTACAAGAATAATAGAGCTTTTTCTCGTCACACCTTTACGTTCCCATTTCTAAAGACTAACATAAACACTCAAATTCGACTTCCACGATAATACTGAAAGACATAAAAGGAAACATTATCGCTAGCTAAACACGGAACAGGATGTTTTCGACGTGTTACAGACTTACAGACTACAGGGTAGCGACTGACTCTTAGACTAATCTGTGTGTTATCTATCGAGCGAGCTTAGATTCTGTGATTGTGCGGAGGTCGTGGGTTCGATTCCCACCCAGGACAAATGTTTGTGTGATGAGCACGGTCATTTGTTCTGTGTCTGGGTGTAATTTATCTATAATATGTATGTATTTAGAAATATATAAGTGTGTTTATCAGTTGTCTAGTACCCATAACACAAGCTCTGCTTAGCTTGGGACTAGACGGCGCTGTGTGATAGTTGTGGAATATTATTATTATTTATTTATTATTATTTACTTTTTAGGTGTGGAAAGGAAGTGATTGTAAGAATAGATAAGACGGCTTTCTAGTAATATTCCACGTTTATAATTTGTGGTTAGTTTTGACATGTTTTTACGTAGCAAAATGACTATGACTATAAGTCCATTTTAGGACTTAGAAGCCATGTCAGACTGTTAATAATTAAACTCTTCTGTATCCTTCAGTTGCCCTTAGCCTTTTAGGACCACGGGTTTTCCTGTTAGAAATTCTACACAACGCTGTTACAGCTCTGCTAATATCTCTTTAGAAAAATGCAAATCTGTTTTCTTACACGTTTAATTTTGTTATGTGTTAAACAAAATGTAAAAAAATATTCGGCTCTAAAAAAATTTTTGGTCAGGCATGCAAAAATATTTGTTAACAAAAAATGTGGCTGGCTGCTATGCTAACGTGCAAAAATAACACGATCTAAGTGTATACAGTCGTCTTTTTATATTTCGGTTATTTTTTATTTCATTGTTGACCTACTATGTTAAGATATTTTCCGGACCTTTCGGACGGACAGTTCGGCTTTCGCAGGATGCGCTCTACGGTGGACGCCATCATGCGCGTGCGAGCCCTCACGACGGGGGCTGCGGTGTCCCGGGGCAGGTGTGTCGTGGCAGTGTCCTTGGACATTGCCAACGCCTTGCACTCCGGTACCACCGGGTGCCCGAATACCTCTGTCGAGTGGTCGAGGCCTATCTGTCGGATAGATTTATAGTCTACCCCGGTCACCAGGGAGACTGGAAACGTCGAGAGATGTCGTGCGGTGTTCCGCAGGGGTCGGTACTAGGGCCACCCTTGTGGAACATCGGGTACGACTACGTGCTGCGCGGCGACTTCCCTGACGGGGTCAGCGTGGTTTGCTACGCAGAAGACACGCTGGTTCTAGCGCAGGGAGAGTCGTACCAGGCGGCGGTCGCTCTAGCGACACGCGGGGTTGCGATGGTCGTTGATAGGATCCAGGAGTTGGGACTCGAGGTGGCGCTTCACAAATCCGAGGCTATGTGTTTCCACGGTCGCCGCCCTCGGAACGCGCCGCCATTGAGTTCCCAACTAACGGTAGGAGGAGTTCACATCGGTGTCGGGTCAACGATGAAGTACCTGGGACTCGTCCTCGACAGCCGGTGGAATTTCGTGGAGCATTTCCGACGTCTGGCTCCCAAACTCAACCGGGCTGGGGCTGCACTCAAGCGGCTCCTGCCCAAACCTTGGGGGTCCAGATGCCTCCTGCCGGAGGCTTTACGCGGGGATCGTTCGGTCCATGGCCCTCTATGGGGCGCCGGTGTGGGCGCCGTTACTGATAAAGCAACCGGCGGCCATACTGAACGCCTGCCAGAGGGTCATGGCAATAAGGATGGTGCGGGGATACTGCACGGTCTCCCGCGAAGCGGCGAGCCTTCTGGCTGACCTACCACCGTGGGATCTGGAGGCAACAGTCCTTGCACACATGCACGATATGCGCGTGGAGATGCAACGCCGGGGTGAAAGTCCTCTGCCGCGACAGGTTGCGGCATAGCGGACAGAGCTCCGGCGGGATCTCATGGTGAAATGGCGTCAACGACTATCGCAACCCAGTGCTGGGCACGCCACAATCATGGCGGTAAGTCCCCTCTTTGAGGCGTGGCTGGAAAGACCTCACGGCGTCCTTACCTTCCGCATGACGCAGGTCCTCACCGGACATGGTTCGTTCGGGAGTTTCCTGCACCGAATTCATGCTGAAGTGACGCCCGGGTGTCGCCACTGTGCGGAACGCCCGGAGGACACGGTGGAGCACACAGTCGAGGTGTGCCCTGCTTGGGCTGAGCATCGCCGTGCCCTCGTGGGGGCGATCGGCGGCGGAGACCTCTCGCGCCGGGCCTTGGTTGAGGCCATGGTCCGGAGCGAGGAGGAGTGGCAGGCGGTTGCCGACTTCTGCGAAGCTGTAATGCTCGCAAAGGAGGAGGCCGAACGCATCAAGCAACGGCGTTATCGCCGCCGCCGCCGCAACCGGGATTCTGATCCCGATTTCCGGCCACCGTAGGCGCGGGCTTGCAGACAGTGAGCAATGGGTAGCTTACTGTCCGGCCGTCCGGTAACTTTCCGGACCAAGCCCAAGTCGTCGACGGCGCGCACTGTTCCCGCGCGCCTCAAGGAGTTGTCAGCAACAGCAGGGACCCAGCCGGGTCGAAGCCTACTGGGGCCAGGGTTATCCGAAAGGGCGCTCAAGCCCCGGTATGAAGGCTAGAAGGAACGGGGTGGGTCTTTTAGTCAGTAAGAGTCTGACACTATCTCCCGCTCCGCCCAAGAGCGGGGGATGTCAATGCATGATTTTTTCCCACCATAAAAAAAAAAAATAATAAAAAAAAAACAATGTTAAGATATTTTTTTTTATTGTTGATAGTTTGGCGCTTGACCGCTATCTCACCCATATATTTAAATATGTAAAATAAATAATCGCACATACTAAATGTAGTATGTTCAGAATCAGCTGCTGTAATTGATTTCAGGTGTTTTTTTGATAAATCTTAATTGCGTCACTAGCGTGCTTGTTTGTGATTATTATTAAATTATACTTCTTCTGACCAATACGATTAATAATATGATTATTTTTATTGTGCTTTTGTGTACAATATTGACTGGGCTACACTGTTCTTACATAATATTTTTTTTTGTTTTTTTAATTTATATAAACTAGTGCTTGACTGCGATCCCACCTGATGGTAAGTAGTGATGCAATCGTTGATGGTGAGGCGCACTAGTTTATTAAGAGCCTATTCACTTTTGCCTTAAAGACACCTAAATTATAATCAGACGGGAAGACCGCAGCAGGCAGACTGTTCCAGTCCTTCGACGTACGCGGTATAAACGACGAGGCGAAACGCTTAGTCCGGACCGTAGAGGTTTCAACAACGTACGGGTGAATATTCGCCGTACGTCGGGTTTTCCGATGGTAGAAGTGAGATGGTGGAATTAAGTCATGTAATTCCTGCGCACACTCTCCAAAGTGCATCCTGTAAAACACCGAATTAATATCTATCAATATCGTAATAACAACCATTTTTTTAAAAGAGTAACCAACGAGTTTGTTTCTGGTTCTTTTCCATAGGAAACGACTAATTTAGAACCGTGCACTAGCCTCTGAAGTTTTATATGTGCCCATGTAGGCCTATGTGAAATAAAATATTTTGACCTTTACTTTGACTTTGAATGAACGGGTCGGGGAAGCTTATTAATAGGGTTCCGTTACCAATCTTTGGTTACGGAACGCTAAAAGATATGGTATTACTTGAAAGCGTGACTGGAGTAATTTCAGACAGTTTATGATACACGTGGCGGCTGTTCAGTGAGTACGCAGGAGTTACGTCCTTGCCAATTATAACTATTTTCCTCACTTTATTCAGTTTAGTACGTAATTCAGAAAGTAAATCATTCACTTTTATGGCATTAAAAACCCTCTTAATTTGGGCAAAAGCTCAAAAACAAGTAGTGATAACCAGCATCGCAAAAACGTATAAAAAGGCTTTTTTAAATTATGTAAACTACTGTTTTTAACAGCAATCTGACCTAATAGTAAGCAGTGATGCAGTTGACAGTGTAGCGCACTAGTTTTTCCTATCCTATTCATTCTAGCCTTGACCTAGACGTCTAAATTATAATCGGACGAGAAAACCGCAGGAAAATTGTTCTTGTCTTTTGACTTACGTGGTATAAACGACGAGGTGTAACGCTTAGTCCGGACCGTAGAGGTGTTAACAACATAAGGATGGACACGTGCCGTACGTTGGGTTGTCCGATGGTAGAAAGGGGATGACGGAATCAATTCATGTAATTATCGAGCACACTCTCCTAAATACATCCATCATACATCATGGAAATATAACGTCCTGTATTTTTTTATATACATAAATAGTTAATTGATATAAACTAGTGCTTGACTGCGATCCCACCTGATGGTAATAAGTGATGCAATCATTGATGGTGAGGCGCACTAGTTTACTAAGAGCCTGTAATTACCAAGGTACTTATCTAATACTAATTTAGCTTCACTTGTTTGACTGACCGATATTTTGACAATTCAAAAGTGCCTGTAACTGGTCTATTTGAAATAAACGTTTCTGATTTCTGATTACTTATCTAATACTACAGTATTATAATAATTAATATTCAATTCTTTTTCTTCTTCTCGGTCGTACACTCTTAATAGAGTGGTCCTCATGATCATATCTAGGTCCAATCTTGCATCACCGCTTTTCTCATGATGGACGCAAAATTAATATTCAATTATCGAGGTTTTGATTGAAGCCTAGGCTGAAAATTGTAGAACAGCGATTAGAATAAATAAAAAACTGCCTAAATGCAGAGTGAATTGGTTACTTTTTGACAAGCGTGAGTCTACTAATAATAAAAAGACACGCGCACGAAAGATTCAGTACCTATACACAACTTTTTTTACACAATTTATTTTATTCGGTTTAAAGAAATACCAAATTCTTGTTATGGCGGCATTATCTGTGAAAATTTCAACTATCTAGCTATCACGGGTTCATGATATATTGCCTGGTGAAAAACAGACGGACAGTAGTCTTAGGGCGGGTTTCTGAATTGAGTGTTTTGGGTTAAGCACGTCTCAGACCCTACTTATAAGCCAAATTTTGACAGATTTTCAAGCTAAAGTAGAGTTTGAGAAATACTTACTCAACTTTTTAATGCTTAAATCAGAAATCGGGGGCTAGTAATAGAGTCCCGTATTTTATTTTGCAATTAGATTTTAAGAAAATTTTTACCCGTAAATTTTTTATCAGTTTAAACTAGACGAGACCGGTGTTTTCTAGCTGATTATCCTGAGAAGAAACATCGAAACAAATTCAGGGGTCGAAGTCTTTTTTAAAGTCCATAAGTAGGTACCGCAAACATGTAATGGTCACATCACATAAGAACCATATATTAATTGTTAGTTTAGTGTCTTTGGGCGCGTACCACTGAAAAAAGTAAATAAAAGCTGGATAAAGTCTTCACTTTATCCAGCTTTTATTTAGTATGCAATAGAATGAACTTAATTGTACATCAAAATAGTACTAAACAATTTTACAGAAACCTAAATCTATCTATCTAGATTAGTGATTCGAGGAAATTACGCTAACATTAATTTCTCTTTAACCTCAAAATTAAAAACCCAAGAAGTTGTAGAAAAAAAGACCTCCTAAGAGTGAACACATCACTATGGCGGACACCCAAACACGCGTCCCATCGCGTCGGCCGGAGGCGCGCCGGCCCGCGCCGCCGCGCGCCCCTGCCGAGACTCGGCGGCGCCGCCCAAGGCTGTCTGACTAAGGTTAAGGACTGGCCAGTGAGCCAGCAGATTGATTGGGTTTATAGGTCTTGTAGGTTTTAAGGTTCTGATAATTAAAATGCCTTATTTCGACACTTTAACGCGCATCATCGCCTGAAAAATCAATTTTTACTTTATGATCTTTCATAACAAATAAAATACATTTAAGTATTTCGGACCAAAACAATAATGTCCATAGAATTATTAGTAAGAAAGGTCTTAAAATATATGTTAGTAACAATGGTCTTAAACCTATGTTAGTATTACAGCATTCATAGTTTCAAAAAATGTCAAAAATCTCAAATGTCATGGAATTAAAATAAAAAGCGTAACCTTACACGCAGTTGGATAAGCCTCCCTAGCACCACAGACTTCGACCTTCCTGATATCATTTTTATCCAGCAAAACAATCAGTTTGCAGTGTAGGCAGGGCTCATTGCCCCTAGAACGGATGGTCGATGGGGCCGAAAGGTTCTAGAGAGGTGCGTTACATGATTCCGAAAAGTGAAACCTCGAATAACACGTCCCCGTAAGTTTACTAATCTGAAACACGTAACAACGAATGCACGTTACAACGAAAAACTTAACGCCGTAGTCATGCGATCTAGAATAACATGATTCAGAAAACTGTAATATCGTATAACACATCCTCATAATATTGCTAATAGGAAACACTTAACAACGAATCCACGCTAACACAAAAAACCAGACACCGTAGTCATGTGATCTCGAATAACCAACTCTCTAAATTACCACTTCGAATTATTTAACAAAAAAATTCGTGTAAGTCCGAGTCGGACTTGCGCACTGAAGGTTCCGTATACCTATGAAAACAGGTTCAATTAAAAAATTGAGTTACGAAGATTTTTCCGAATCGCAAACAAAAATGTTTTGTGTGTGTAACTTGTGCTATGAGACCTTGCTGCATGCCAAATTTCAGGATTTCATAGGTCCACGGGAAGTAACTTATGAATTTTGATTTCCTTGAGAGTTTCCAAATACACGTTTTTTTTGCAATATAAACGGCTGTATCCTTTATCTTCTTTAACTTAGAGAAGCTTAATTTTTTATAGCTGCAAAGGACTGCAGACCTAAATAAATGGTTTTAATTTCAACTCGATTGCTGAGATAAATGGTCTTGACAGACAAACAGACAGGCAGACAGACGGATGGACAGGAAAGTGAGCCTATAAGGATCCCGTTTTTTCCTTTTGAGGTACGGAACCCTAAAAATTTACACTATGTTCCCAACTAGCTTGGGGTCAGATTGCAGTCTAACCGGATGCGACTGAACACCCGTGTTTTATATGGGTCGACTGCGAGGCCGACCGTATCAGGGAGGCCGACGTTATCAGCCATCGGCGCCCTTGCCGCCGCTGGGATTGCGATCCCGATTTCCGACCACCGTAGGCACGGGCTTGCGGACAATGAGCAATGGGTAGCTCGCTGTCCGACCGTCTGGTAACTGTCTGGACCGAGCCCAAGTTGCGCGCCTCAAGAAGTTGTCAGCAACAGTAGGAGCCCAGCTGGGTCAAAGCCTACCGAGGCCAGGGTTAGTTTCGAAAGGCAACTCGAGCCCCGGTATGAAGGCTTGAAGGAACGGGGTGGGTTTTTAGTCAGTAAGAGTCTGACATATATCCCGCTCCACCCAAGAACAGGGGTTGCCATTGATGATTTTCCCACAATAAAAAAAAATGGGTCGACTGCCTATCAAGAACTCCATAACCTAGTCTTAGATTTAATTCAATTTCTATTTTTAATTATACCTTTTTTTTCAAACAGGTCTGCGCTTTGAAACGTGCAATTTAGCTCCACTTTTTTTGTAAATTAGACATTTTGTCAATTCATAAAAGCCTGTAATTGGTATAATTGAAATAAACGTTTCTGATTTCTGAAAAACTTACAAAAGTACATTTAAATTGAAAAATTCACATCATTACTTGATAGGTTTCAAAGCCTGGGCCGTCGCTTATCATTCAGTTCTCTATAGTGCTCAAACGGGAGTCTATCAATCATAAAAAAATCCCTGTTATATTTATGTTGATCGATTTTGATTGGGTCGCAAATTAATTACTTTGACTCTGGACGAGTTGGTTTTCACATTACATTGCACAATATTTGATTCCCAGAATATTCTATTTTGTAGATTTAACCCTTTTTCATATTACTATTATATCAGCCTTATAATGTTCCCACTACTACTTGCTGGGACGCTGACCTCCTCTCTAGAAGAGGGAATAGGTCCACCAGTCACCGATGTTATATAGGTAAATGTATGTCTTCCAATTTTCAATTCTAGGATACGCCGGTTTCCTTATGATTTATTTTCGCCTTTTTTGATTTTACGAACTTATTTTTTTTCCAAAGTTTTTTACCATAAATTCCGTCATAAGTTTTATATCTTTCAAAAATACTTTCGAAATGCTAGGAACTCGTCTCAGATCCCCAAATGTCCTGCCTAATGTCTGTCATCTTCTCTAATAAGACAACCTGTCCAGACTTCATATGTTGGTCCTACAAAGTTTCACAGACATATAATATATATGTACAGGTACATATATACTATAGGTAAAGTACTGTGATACAAGTGGGTCATATCGGAGACACGTGGAGTGATAAAACAGTTTATTACAAGTGCTCATAACAAACAACTTTACTCGTTCAACAGTAGGTACAAAATAGGGAACCTTTTCAGAAATAAGATAGTTTGCTGTACTAGCAAGAATGGGTATTCTTTATCATACTTAAAAAGTATTTCTGATAATATAGTTCTAAAAAATCTAGCTTATTATTTATAATAAACTATTGCTTGACTGCTATCCCACTTGATGGTAGGCAAAGTTTCAATCTTTGATAGTGTATAATATTGTATATTTATTTATGAAACCATAATAAATAGTATTAATTTTTGTCACTAGATGGCGTTGTTCCACTGAAGTGCGTCTCGCTATGATTTTATTACCGAGCTTTCCGCTACGGTCTCAAGCGAATTAAATTACTTTTGTTTTTTTATGTATTTATGATATTCTCAATCCTTTTTTTTTTGAGTTAGGTAGCTAAATCAATAAATTACCTCTTCCGCTCTGAGTGGAGCGAGAGGAAGTGTCAAACTTTTAGTCACTGAAACCCACCTGTGTTTCTTCAGCTACATAAAAAGCAGTACTTCAGAATATACTACTGAATTTCAGCTGTTTTTAAAATAGGTAATTTTTAACTTTAAAGTCTTGTTGAATTATTTTCGGTAAAAATATTACCTATTTTGATGAATTCTCAACAAACCAATGCATCACTAGCGTATTTGTGTGTGCGTATGAAGTTACCGTGGCACATGCAACGGTGCGCTATATCAACAAAGTGCGTCGATTTTCATATTATTTGTCTACACTACCTAATTTCTTAAAAAAATATTATCAAGAGTATATAAGTAAAATTTCAGTGCTTGAATTATTTTTTGGGTGCTTTTTAAGACGTATGTATACGAGAAATAAGAACCGATTTTTCGAAACTCAATCATTAGAAAGGTAAAAATGGAAATATGCAACCGAAGTCGAGGGCATCAGCTAGTTATTTTAACAAATGGACAGACTTTGATATTACCTAGAATTCCCTTTCGGATAACCCTGTCTACAGTAGGCTTCGTCCCGGCTGGGCCCCTGCTGTTGCTGACAACTCATTGAGGCGCGCGGGAACAGTGCGCGCCGTCGACGTCTTGGGCTTGGTCCGGACAGTTACTGGATAGTCGGACAGCGAGCTACCCATTGCTCACTGTCCGCAAGCCCTTATTCAGGCCTTCCAATGCTGCGTTTTCCTTCTAAAAATGCAAAATCCTTTAAATTAAATTTATCTAGCCAGTCCGTTAGCTAATAAGAAAAATAACTCATGTGAGTTCCACCGACTAAACAAACAAAGTTAAACAATTTTAAAGAATTGCAGGATTTTTAAGTTGAGGAGAGTCCATTTGAAAACCATACAAACGTTTCAAACACATATTATGAAATAGACAATATAGATTTTACCTCCAAACAAAGATCGATCAGCACCATTAACCCCAGTAGTACCATAGAGTACTCTAAAACATAAAAGTCTTGAGATCTATATCATAATTATGGGTCTTAGGCGACCGAGGTGACCTTCGGGGGATTCGTAGTAAACAAATTGTGGTGAAACATGACTCACTGTCTGTAGAATAGTAAATACTAGAAAATAGTGGAATTAGGATGTTCACGCGTAAATAATATGGCTCTGTTGTTGTCAAACTGAAGGGCAAAGGCTTTTGGATATAAAACCTTAGTTTTTAGTATATATGCAAAACCAGAAATACCTGTCTAGTAATAAAAATACTAAAGGAGAAGAATTTATGTACACAATTATAAAACTGTATTATGAAAAATCACAAAGTTATAAGCTTATTATGTGAGCAAAAATACATAGTCACCGGGCCATCCAGGCAACTGAGGGATTGTTTTGCACCCAGCTGTTTCTGTTCTCCTTATAGACCTACTCTTTGGAACGTGCAATTTAGCTTCACTTGTTTGACTGACCGACATTTTATTTATTTATTTAAACTTCATGTACAATAGTGGTACATAGGCAGACTTAATGCCACAAAGCATTCTCTACCAGTCAACCATTGGGTTAAAAAAGACAACACTGTGGTAGGTTTGACAATTCAAAAGTGCCTGTAACTGGTCTATTTGGAATAAACGTTTCTTATTTCTGATGTTTGCTGGCCGCAAATGACCTGCCATGACCTGTGTTGTATGCAGTGTCGGTGGTGTCCAACTTGTGAACTTTCAAATATTTTTGGGAAAAAATATAACCTGGTGTAAAAACTATTGGAATCCATTCAGTTACTGATTCTGAACAAACTATTTTGAGGTTTCGCATTTACTAAAAATAATGTTTTATAGAGAATGCTTTCTCTTAGAAAAGAAAAGAAGAAAGAAAAGAAAACTATTTTATTTGGCATTCACGCTCGTAGATACACACAATGTAGTAACAACATGTAGACACTAATAAGTTATTATAATTAAAAAAAAGACAACTAGCCATGTGTGTCTTACTGCGGCGCTAAATAGGTCCAATTCAGCAATAATGCCAGACAACTACATGGTAGTTGCCTGTCGCTGGTTTTCAACTGAACCTTATTTCGAGTGTACCTCTATTTAACCTCTTCAAGCATTGATTACGTTTCCTCAGTTATCATCATCATTTCGTGGACATGGGCATCGCCACAATGATCGGTCACATATCTTGGATCCATCAGATATTTGGGCGATTCTTCGTGCTGTCGTTAGCTTTGATTTAATTGTATTTTCAGTGCGTTTTGGTAAAAAATATTTTAGATTTTTCAGCTTTTTAAAGTCTATACAATAAAACCTGATGGTTAGCAGTGATACAATTGTTGATGTTGAAGCGCACTAGTTTATTAAGAGCCTTTTCACTACAGCTTCATACACCTTTTTATGGTGGGAGAAATCATCCAATGACCACCCCTGCTCTTGGGCGAAGAGGGAGATAGTGTCAGACTCTTACTGACTAAAAGCCCACGCCGTTTCTTCTAGCCTTCATACCGGGGCTCGAGCTCCAATAAATAAAAATACCCCTTGTGCTAGAATAAATGCTTGTTTCAAATCCCTGCGCCCGTCAGCCCTGAATTCACTAGGTCAATACTTCACTGTATGTGCAATCAAGCCTGAACTGATGTATTAACAAACTTATGCACGCAGTCCTCATCCATTCCCCTTCAAATTATGATGCAGGAAGACTTCCAACCCCCTGCCATATCCACCCTTACACGACCATTGAAAAATCACTCTTAACTTAAGAACTTTACGGTTGAAATTGCATTGATACAAAAAAGCTTGAAGTTCATAAGATTTCCTTGAAGTTATTCGTTTATAAACCATTTTTCTTTCTTTCGTTTCTTCTTGTGTATTGATATATTCGGTTAATGTAATGGTCGACGAAGGTTCCTATCGTCAAATGTTCATATATTTCCTAGTTTATGAAGATTGCAGTCGATTTTTGTCTGTTGAAGTAAAGAGGCATATTGCGGAAGTTTCCCAATGGGAGGAGTTTGGAGGAGGGTCCAAGATTGGATGCATGGGTTTTTGTGAAATATGACAGTTAGTGTTGACGGGCATCTAGACGAAATGCGCTGTTTCTGTTCTGGTCCAGAAGTTGTAAAAACCCTAGGTATATATTTTGCCTGCGATGTTATATGTTGTATACAACGTTGAATACAACTTTCAACTTTTATTGCGTATTTTGTATACATGACTTTGAAGAAGGTAAAAATTAAAGTTTGTAATGCAAGATGTTGTATGTAAAATAATGGACTATCTATATGTTTTGCCATAGGAATTCGCATACAGTTATGAAATTACACCCTATCTATGTAGGTACAGTTCATCCTATCAGCCAATAGACATCCACTGTTGCACATCGGCCTCCCCCAAGCATCGCCATAGTCGCCATTATGATCAGTCCTGTGCGTCTCACATCTATCAGATTCCCGTGACCCTCAGCAGGTCACCGATCCACCTTGAGGAAGGCCTTGCAACGCTGCGTCTTCCGGTACGTGGTCACTATTCCAGAACCTTGGAATAGTTCCCAGCGATCCTGCGAGCAATGGACCAATACATGAGTATAAAATAGGTACGAATTGGAGTTAGTACTGCAAGATATTTTGTTTAAAATAATGTAAGTACTATCTACATGTTTTATCATCGGAAGTAGCGTGCAATGATATTAGATATAGTTTGTATACCAATGCGCAAGTAGTGGCCAAATACGGTTCGATAAAAGTAAAACAAGAAAAAAATAAAAAAAAAACTTGAGGAATTTATAAACGCGTACATAAAATATAGCCACTCACTGTCACTCAGGATTTCTATCGGTAAAAAAAATTGCAATCAGACCAGTACTTCCAAAGATTACCTCCGCCAAAAAAAAACCTTTTTATAAAATTAGCGTAACGTCGATTTAAAAAAAATGTACTCCAATCTATTACATCGAATGAGAAAAGTAGTAACATCCTCTACGTGCCATTTTGCTAAACACCAAGGGAACGCCGGCGAACGCATAAAATATTTCGCATTTTATTTGTAGGCAATATATCCAAGAACGTAAAGAATCAAATTTCTGCTTAGTATGCAAATATCGAAAATAAGGTCTACAAGAAATGGAAGAAAGCGCAATAATAAATAAATATACCACAACTATCACACAACGCCATCTAGTCCCAAGCTAAGCAGAGCTTGTGTTATGAGTACTAGACAACTGATAAACATTTACTTATTTTCTAAATACATAAGATAATTTTAGTTTAGATTACACTCAGATACAGACCAAATGATTGTGCTCATCACACCAACATTTGTTCTGGGTGGGGAACGAACCCACGACCTCCTGCAATGCAATTAGGGCCACTAACTACTAGACCAACAAGTCAGTCAAAGCAATCCACGAAACGCGTATGAATTAAAATCAAATCAAAGCATTTATTTCAAATAAACCATTTACAGGCACTTTTGAATAGTCAAATGTCGGTCAGTCCAAGAAAAGTGAAGCTAAATTGCAAAAGGTTAAAAGAGCTACTGCAGCCTAAGACCGCAAAGTACACGACTAGATTTTAGTCTGTAAAAGTTTGACACTTCCCCTCACTCCAACCAGAGCAGGAGAAGTTATTTGATAACATTGACAGTTATTAAACAAGTCCGTACATTATGTAATCACAAGTTTTCACAAACATTCTCTGACTACGTCTAGACAAGTAGTTTCAAGTAGGAACTATATTTTTTCCATAAAATGTGTACTTCCTTCTAGGCCCTGTGTAAATCTATTCTTTTTATTTAGATACCTGTTTGAAATACTTCACGAATAGCATAATAATGATCTTATCGCAAAAAGAAACTTAAATAACACTAGGTCTGCTGGAAATATGTAATAATACAATTTGATACAAGTGAAAAAAAGTCATTGCAACCGAGGCGGAATTCGCACGAACGCTAGGCGAGTGTGTTATGTAGTCGAGGGCTGGATGTTTCTTATACGGTTACATACATATTATGGATTCGTCGCACACAGTTGACACCGGTGTTCGCCACACGCTACTAATCGCCGCTACTCACTTCTTGTTGGTCGCAATGGCCACTAAACGATAATTCAAAACGCACCACTCGTACATTAAAACCGTCTTCGACCATTATATTTTAAATAATTATTTTTATTGTGCTTTTGAGTACAATATAGACCGGTTTACACTGTTCTTAAATAATACCTTATAATACTGTTATATGGAAATATTGTAAGTACAACCATTTTTTAAAAAGAGTAGCCATGGAATTTCTTGTCGGTTCTTCTCCATAGGAAACGACCAATTTCGAACCGTGCACTAGCTTCTGACGTTTTATAAGTGCCCATGTAGGCCTATGTGAAATAAAAAACTTTTGATTTTGACTTTTGACTTTGACATTATGATACTGCGTGTATGGGTTAAAAAAAGTAACAACCGCCACAAGAGGTTGTCACATGCTTTAGTTTCCTTTGTGTCCGCTTGTAGCTTCTCGTGGTGGCCTTTGTGGCCGTAGCATACAGCCCACGTGCAGCAACACTTGGTTGCAAAATGCAGGGGCGCCGACTCCGTGCGTACTTGGGAACTCGAGCACCCTTTAGAAACAAACCGTGGGTGCCGAGCAGCCCTAAAAATAGACATTAAGAAACAGATCAGTAATCGCTTTTTAGGGATAGGCATTTTTTAATTACACGATGACCCGTTTAGCTCAGTTTTTTTGGCGCCGGTTGAGACGAAAGGGTCGGGTTCGATTCCTCACCAACACAAATGATTGTTGATGAAAAAGGTATTTGTGTTGGGTCTGGGTGTTTGTGGTACCTTCGTTGTTCCTGGTCTCCATAGTACAAAAGAAAACCGTTGTGTGGGACGCAGTATGTAAGTAGGACATTTATTTTTTCATTTGTCGTTCGATCAGTGTCAAATCAGTGTGCATTTCTCTTCTCACACTTCGCCATTTTTTCGAGTCATCAAATGAGCATGAGCTCCCATTAGGTTTTCTAAAACCCGGCGCTCCTGATAAAATGAGAAGTTTGATCACGTGTTCGCCACGTAAAGAAGTGTAGCTTGACTTCACTTGGCTTACAATTTCTTATATTTTAAATGTATAAAAAAGTGACATAGAACCAAAAATCCTTCAGACACGACCCAAACGCCATAAATAATTCAGAAAAATCCCTTAATTCCATTTTAACACTAAACCGAGCAATTACCATGACAAAGGAGGTCCGTAGCCCAAAGACTCGCAAATAGCCCGGATATTGTATGGCAGGCTATTTATACCCAGACATTGGACTGAACTCGTCTGTTTCCTACTGAAATACTGCCTTTTATTCAGTAAAAGTAATGTATTAAGTTTAGTATGTAAAAGTTTTGCGTGGTATGATTGTGGAGTAGTGGTCGGCATAATAGTTTTGTGCCTGGAAAAGAATTTGGGTGGAATTATTCATGTTGCTAGCCGTAATACTTAGTAAAGGAAATGGATTGTGTGCCTACTTATAGTGATACGATTAAAGTGTCTTTTTTTATGGTGGGAATAAATCATCCAATGACAACCCCCGCTCTTGGGCGGAGCGGGAGATAGTTTTAGACTCTGACTAAAAGACCCACCCCGTTCCTTATAGCCTTCATACCGGGGCTCGAGCTGTCTTTCGAAACTAACCTTGGCCCCAGTAGGCTTCGACCCCTGCTGTTGCTGACAACTCCTTGAGGCGCGCGGGAACAGTGTGCGCCATCGACGACTTGGGCTTAGTCCGGACAGTTACCCGACAGTCGGACAGCGAGCTACCCATTGCTCACTGTCCGCAAGCCCGCGCCTACGGTGGCCGGAAATCGGGATTAGAATCCCGGCGGCGGCGGCGGCGAGAACGCCGTTGCCAGATGTGGTCGGCCTCCTCCTTGGCGAACATTACTGCTTCGCAGAAGTCGGCGACCGCCTGCCACTCCTCCTCGCTCCGGACCATGGCCTCAACCAAGGCCCGGACTATTAAAGTGTCTGGCGATTTGAATATTTGCAATACTTCTTACCATCCGGTGCGATCACAGTCAAGCACTAGTTTATAAAAATACATAATTATGAAAAATAGTAGCCACGGTGCAAGGTCAGGGCTCTTGAGAGAAGAATCTCTTACAAGTTGAGTTCAGGAGTACCGCTTTCTGAATCAAATGTTTTAGTAGGGGAGGCAAGACGGGGATTTTGCGTGATACTCGAGCGCGGCAGAAATTCATATGGGGAGAAATCTTGCATTTTGTAATGTACCCCTACCACATAACACACTTAATATGGCGAGGTTCGTTGAGGGCAGCTCATAGATTAGTTAAAAAAAATTGATCCTCGGAAAAACTCAAGCGCGTCAGATTAAGACAATTTCACAGAAAAGTGTATATTTCAATAATCTGACAATTTGAGCATGACATTTGCTTATGGGTGAGTCATAAAGTTAGGTTGTACAGTTCCTGTCATTTGCTGCCACGAGCAAAGATTTTATAGGATATATAACATCTTTGGCCACGAGTAATTATTTTACCACTGTTTGCTAAAATAATTTTGTTAGGAACATTGATAAGGTTACACTTGTCGATGATTTTGGTTTTAAATCGTCAGATTATATGCTTTTCGTAATCCTGATAGGATTACCTTCAATAAAAAAAAAAATCAAACGTGCCCGAGTATTTCGTGGTTACGATTTTTTTTTACATTTTTGGAAATTCTTATACGTTCAACTCTCCACTGAAATGGAAACTTGTCATAGACTTTTTTTGTTTTAGAACCTAATCTTCACAATGCAATAGGTCCCCACGGCGCTCTAGTAACTGCAAATTTAGCATCCGTCCCTCCCCTACAATTTGATCCATCCCCCTAACGAGATACTCCTAAGCTGTTGATCCAGGCTCATGTCTATTATGCCATTGGTTATTTCTTTATGTAGGTATTATAATCTTTACATAGTATGAAAAGTCTTCCATCACACCGGCCTGTCTGTATGAACGCAATAAACTCAGAAACTATTGCGGATTTTCATGCAAGTATTACCAGTTGACAAAGTGATTTATAACAATGATTTATGACACCTTTAATACCATTTCACCTGATGGTAAGCAATGGTGTGGTCGAGAGTGGAGGACGCTTAGAAATAACCTTTTTACTTTATGATAAGTAAATCGAAGCACTTTTTTGGTAGCGCAACGTTGCAGGGCTCATAGTAACTTCGTACGGACACGAAAATGATACGCATATAATACGCACACGTATTATACAGGGTTATTTGAAAAACACTAGCAACCTCTTAGGACTATATTACTGACATCATAACCAAAAACTTTTGTTCTATGACTTTTAAAAATTTATCATATCTTAGTTCATCAGATTTTCATACAAAATTATAAATATTTAAATGGAACATTCTAAATATTACGAAGTCTATGCGAAGCAAGCGATAGTACAATACCGGAGGGGAGCGGGGATCAGGCGGGAGACGTATAACAAAATATTGAGTTGAAATGTGTTAGATAGAACAACGAAATCTTGAAGGTTTGTTTTTGGTAAATTCAAATTCAAATTCAATTCAAATTCAAAGCATTTATTTCAAATAGACCATTTACAGGCACTTTTGAATAGTCAAATGTCGGTCAGTCCAAGAAAAGTGAAGCTAAATTGCACGTTCCAAAGAGTAGGTCTCTATGGAGAAGAACGTGCAAGAAACTCCATGGACACTCTTTTAAATCATATATGTGTTACATATAATGCTTGGTTACATATTACTTGTTGCTTCTATCATGTGAGCACAATGTCGATAGTGAAATAAAAATGTAAAATTATTAAAAGATAGAAACTGAATTAAGTCACTGGCAGCTAAGAGATGACCAGTCCCATCTGACGGCACCCGTTCACGAGCATGACAAATTAATTATGTTTTGTAAAAAGTCATAGAACAAAAGTTGTTGTTTATGATGTTAGTAACACAGTCCTGTAAGGTTGTTAGTGTTTTAAAAATCACCCTGTATAGTAACGAACTCCAAATTTTTTAATTCATCAAAATAGGAGAATTTTTGTACCTAACATAATTCTTGATTACTATAGAATTCAAAATTGTCTAAAAACAGCTGATTATTTAAAATTGTTGATATGTTACCTAGAATAACAAAATTGCACTCAATTGGCACCAAAGCAAAAGCAATCGACCCCACCACACCCCCTTAAATCTGTGCCTAGCAATAAGTCTAAGTAGCCATGTTCTCCCAGCCTATAAGTCTACCAGCAACACTATATCATTTTAATAGTATCCTAAAGAATAGCCAACATTCCCCCGAACGCAGTAAAAACATTAATCTAGAAATTTTGGCATCAACGTTGTAAATTTTAATAGGATATCTCTTAACAATGGCGTCTGTCGTAGTTTATTTCGTGGTAGATTAAAGTATGTTTTGCGGGTTTGTTTTGACGTGTCCTGGTTTTTTTTAGTGGTTAAAAATCATCCAAATCACATCCCCCGCCTTTGGGCGGAGCGGGAGATTGTGGCAGACTCTTACTGACTAAAAAACCAACGCCGTTCCTTCGTGCCTTTCAAACCGGGCCCAAGCCTCCTTTCAGAACTAGACCCTAGCCTCAGTAGGCGACCCAGCTGGGCCCTTACTGTTGCTGACAACTCCTTGAGGCGCGCAGGAACAGTGCACGCCGTCGACGACTTGTGCTCAGTCCGGACAGTTACCGGACAGTCCGACAGCGAGCTACCCATTGCTCGCCGTCTGCAAGCTTGCGCATACGGTACCTAGCTGAAAATCGAGATCGCAATCCCGGCGGTAGCTGGGGCGTGAACACCGTTGCCTGATACGGTCGGCCTCCTCCTTTGCTAGCATTACTGCTTCGCAGAAGAAGGCGACCGCCTGTCACTCTTCCTCGCTCTGGAACATGGCCTGTACCAAGGGCACTGCGATTCTCTGCCCAGGCGGGGCAGACCGGGTCCTCTGGGCGTTCCACACAGTGGCGACACCTGGGCGTCACTTCCACACGAATCCGGTTCAGGAACCACTCGAACTTACCATGTCCGGTGAGAACCTGCGTCATGCGGAAGATAAGGACGCCGTGAGGTCTTTCCAACCACGCTTCAAAGAGGGGACTTACCGCCATAATTCTGGCGTGCCCAGACGTGTTCTGGTTAGAAAAATATGGCTTGTCTATGATAGGGTTGTCATCTTCGGCCTACGGGAATTCATTGCTGGTCATTGACTTCTCCAATCGTCACTAAACTTGACCTCGATCTACTATCAATACTTTTTAATGAGAAAGAAACACAGACGTGTATAGGGTTACAATATCAGGTGAATTAGGTATTAGTTATTGGGATTATAATTTTAATGATTTATGTAACTCCCAACTGTGATTTAAAAGAGTGTCCATGGAGTTTCTTCTCCATAGAGATCTACGCTTTGGAACGTGCAATTTAGCTTCACTTTTTTTTTGACTGACTGACATTTTGACAATTCAAAAGAGCCTGTAATGTGTCTATTTGAAATAAAGTTTTCTGATTCTGATTATATTTTAATGACATTCAATTTTATACGTGGATTGCGGTATCCGATCGAGTGACTCGAGGGCTGGATTTTACCTTGGGCAGAGGCTAAGCGTTGCCAACATTGCCATACATCGTGGCCTTTGGATGCATTACGAGTCGACATCGATGCGGTTTTTCGACCTCATACTTTAGATTGATTTTACTTAGTTCGTTAGAGTTTTTTTATTTAGTGTATATGTTACCGTTAATGTGCGTTAATATACACCTCTAAATTTTAATCGTTTTAATCACGTCGAGGGTCGATCCGGTACATGAAACACTATCGATTTGTAAAGATAAAATTAAAAAATAAAGTACCTTTTTTCAAAACTCGTATTAATTTACGCATGTACGAAATTAATTTCTTTAAGAAAACATCAGCTGAGCGAGTTCAATGACCTGTAGGTAGTGTGTACGCAACACCGACTATTAACTACAGGTTATTGAACATGATTCATGTACCGCACCGACCCTCCACGGGATTAAAACAATTGAAATTTAGCGGTGTATATACTGATTAGAGGAACAAATGTTTTTTTAATACATTAAAGGGCAATTAACTTATTAAACCAACCCCTAACGGACTAAGCGCGGTAATTTCGTCGAAGTTGACGGACGTGCCGGCGATGACGTCATAGTTAGTGTTTAACTTCTGTCTAGGCAAACAGGGGTCATGACGCTTCGGGTCTAGCCTTCGCTGCCTAAATTATGAGGTTTATCATGCTTATGATCAATGTTCGGTAAGCAAAGATCAGTATTGATTCATTCGTGCTATTTATCTCAGATTTATGACAGGTCTTGGCAACACTAGTCAATATTCTGATGTTGCAACATCAAATCACAAAATAGATAGGTACAGAATCAATCTCGTGCATGTACTTCTCTTTTTATACCTAAGCTAGGTGATCGGGCTAGGGTCTGTGCGTTGCGCCGAACTGTACGAGTGCGACCAGGCGATTAAGCTGAGATATCGTGTCTGTGAGCGATGTCGACGTGTGCGTTGCTAGATTTTCTTTTGTAACTATATATTTGGTGATCAAGCTGTCAAAGAACTAAACTAATCTAAATCATTTTCTTTCAACAATTCAAAGATATTGATCTTTTGCCTTAGTTATGGTCCTTTACTTAGCTAAATAAACCTTGCTACTTCTGGGTGGTTATAAAATAAATAACCACGAAAGCTAAGGCGAGAGCTCCGCTCTGCTTCGCTCCCACCTTAGGCTTCTAACCTAACCTTTCCGTATCGGGGTGTTTAAGACTGGGTACTCCATCTCGTTTAGCTCTTCAATCCCCATAGGTGACAGAAGAGCTGACGAGAAGGAGTAGTATTTGTTCGTGCTCGTTCCGACAACATGACCATTCCTATCAGCATTTAGCACCTCACTGCCTGGATCACGCGTTGATTTAACACTAAAATGCTCTTTGAAAAGATCAGCAATGCCCTTATGATCACTCACTCCTCCGATACTCGCAGGAAGTCCAGGTCTATCGCAATGTGTATATAAAAAGGTAGGTAATATTAATAATGTAATATTCCACAACTATCACACAACGCCATCTAGTCCCAAAAAAAGATCAGATCTTGTGCTATGAGTACTAGACGACTGATAAACATAAGTACTTATATATTTTTAAACATACCATTTTTTAAAACAGGTGCTTTGAAGTTTTATATTTTTGGATTGACTTGGAATTATAAGTTCAAATAAACGTTACATTAAAGGTACGTTATTTTTTTTCGAAACTAGGTATTTATTGGTTTCTATGTATTTTGTATTTTCTGTAATATCGCAGTACTTATTTGGTTATCGTTAACCAAATTTTCATCATCAATTAACCTCATCGCACGCCTTCATTGAGTCCAAAGACTTGACGTTTTTATTGTACGTCTTTGCATATCTTTTTCGTAGAACTCAACACAATCTATGACTTCACTTGTTTCACTAGAAACTCCCCAATAAAATATAACCTAAACTAACTCATCGTACACTCCCATTCGCACCAATATCATTAAAATCGACCTGATTCCTCACCTTCACAGAACACCTCTACGGGTATAATATATTCACCCAATTTCCAAGAAATGTTGTCTAAATATAATGCATGTATCGATCAGGCTGTTGTCTGTGCGAGGTGTAACTACGGGATAGGTTTTAATGTACCCTAGTTTACTTCATTATTTCTTTGTATTGAAAGATATCTCTGTTATAGAAATTAATATTAGATTGTTGTGCCACATCTTAGTTTGTATGTTTTATCGCATATACTAAAACTAATGCGGGGATCTCATTGGATGATTATCCCACCTAAAAAAATAAGTAAGTTTCTGGTCTTCTGGCTTAATCTTGACCGTACTTTCAGGATTGCCACGGATGCCATGCCTTTTCATTCCTCGAGTACTTCAGGATATATTGATCTCTGTTACTACGTCACTTCGTGCTAGCAACCGTTTTCGGGGGTCTATTTATTAAGTGTGCTGTTCATTTTTATCGGTGTATATTTTAAGGCGTCTGCCACACTAGACGGAGATTCACACTACGCGGAAGATCGGTCGCTCCGCTTAGTTGTAGTTTATAAGCAATAGTATTAACGTTCCGTCGCCGATCTTCCGCGACGGAATTTCCGTCTAGCGTAGCAGAGGCCTTTAACAAGGTTTTGCTAGTGGCTTCGTCCGCGTACATAAAATATAGCCTATGTCACCAAGGAAGGCAGCTTTCTAACTTTCAGACTATTACCTTCATATAAACAAAAAAAAAACTTTAAAAAGAATTATACTTACAAACAAAAGTATAAAGTCATATTTTATAATATTATACAATAATATTAGTGTAGATAAAAAAGTAAAATGACTACAAGTAGAATCCGATCCATTAGAATTCGTAACAAGTTTTGTACCCTTTAAAATGACATCAAGTCCACTCTGTAGTTTTTGTGATAGCCATATCTACACGCCTCGTTTGTAGAACACGTTGTTTCCCTGATTAAATTCACTAAAAACGATTATACTAACACGATAAACTTGTACACGTTATTACAAGGGGTGCCCCACCCACCTATTAGGTAGCATTACTCACTAACCTACCATTAGATGTAATTAGTTAGTAGAGACTGAGCTTTCAGTTTTAAATTCGTGCACCTTCGGTTGATTTCGGCCACCTTCGTAAAAATCGACGTTTACTTGATGTAAACTTGATTTTCCGATGGATGCGCGACGCGCAAGATCGTTCATTGTCGCGACGCTTGGGGGAGGCCTATGTCCAACAGTGGACGTTGATCTGCTGATTTGATGGTGATGATGATGATGATGATGATGTAACTTTTGAAAGTTTTTTTGTAACTTGCAGCTCAGTATTACAAAGTAAGTTAACAAAAAATATATTTGCGATAACGCCATGTTTGTTATTTATACAACTATACTCTACATATAACCCACCAACAGAACTCTCTTACTTAGAGACAAGGTAAAACGTCAAGTATTTGTTAAAATAACAGGCCTGTTGGTCTAGTGGTTAGTGGCCCTGACTGCTATGCTGGAGGTCGTGGATTCGATTTCCTACGAAGACAAATGTTTGTGTGATGACTACGATTTATTTGTTGTGTCTGGGTGTATTTTATCTTCAATGTAATATGTATTTATTTAGAAATAAGTACGTAAGTATGTTTATCCGTAAAATGGTACTCGTAGCTGAAGCTCTGCTTAGACTGGGACTAGATGGCATTGTGTAAAGGTTGTAGAATATAAAATAAAAATATGACACTTTCTAGCTCTTATCAAAGTTAAACAGTTTTTGCCCGCGGCTTCGCCTGCGTACATAACATATAGCCTATGTTACTTAGGAATAAAGCAGCTTTCTATCGGTGAAAATATAATAGCAATCGGACCAATACTTGCAGAGGTTACAAGAGAAACAAAAATAAAAAAAAAAAAAAAAAACTTTACGTATCGTGTAAATGCATACGTCATGTCATTACCGTAAATATATTACATTACTTTATGATACTGAAATGTAAATTACAAAAAAACCTACGAGAATTTGAATTTTGACTAACCGGGTGAAACAGTAATTATTTTACGAAGGTGGCCGATGTTAACCGAATCCAAAACCGAAGAGAGAATGTTCCAGCACTCTCCTTAAAATCAGGGTTAAAACCACGAGTAACTCAATACTAACAGCCCAGAAAGTGTATAAAGTACACAAAGCCCGTTATCAATTAGTGGCCCATCCATCATCCAGCCTCATCTAGATTGAAAAGATTTAGAGGTCATTGAACTTAATGTGTGATCTTGTTGTGTTTTTGTGCCCAGAATCCGAGATATGTTACGGAAGTTCGATTCCAATTACGTAAACTAGTAGTACCTATAGTTTCTTTATTTATAACAATATAATTGTGTTGAACAGCTACTAGCTAGCTAGCGACCTAGACGTCTTTAAGTCAAGAGTGAATAGGTTACTTCTAGGCAAGCGTGCTCCATCGTCGGCCACATCTTCGCTTACCATCAGGTGAGATAGGGCTCAAATCCAAGCCTGCATAATGATAAAAAAATACTTGTCATTCATGGAATATCCCTCCCCGTGACTTCTTTCGATTATTTTTCCCCGGCTTATTGTTTTGTTTCATATTTGGAACTAGCTGTGCCCGCAACTTCGTTCGCGTGGACCACAGGTTTTTTTTTTCTAAATTAAAAGTAGTTAGCCTATGCTGCCGTCCTCTAACTAAAAAGCAGCTAAGTGCTTTGTTTTCTAAGTAACTTAGCTGCTTTTTAGTTAGAGGACGGCAGTATGTTACTCCTTTACAGCTACCTACCTGCCAAAAAAAGTGCCGTTAAAATCGGTCCAGCCATTTCAGAGATTAGCCCGGACAAACAGACAGACAGACAGACAAAAATTGTAATAAATGTAATTTGGTGTATGTACCGTATATATTCATATGCATGTAGTAAAAAGCAGTTATTTCAATATTACAAACAGACACTCCAATTTTATTTATATGTATAGATGATTCTGACAAACCCAATTGGAAAACTCCTATATAATCACTTCATTACTTAAGATATTGCTGTAGTGGGCAGGACATATTGTTCGTAGTTTTGAAGTGGCGACCGCACACCGGAAGACGCAGCGTTGGTAGGCCTCCTACAAGGTGATCTATGACCTGATGAGAATCGCGGAAATGCGACGAATGCAAGACGTACGGGAGCGGGCGTTATTGTGACACTTTCGGCTGTCCACCCACCTGACTTCCCAGAAGGGAAGGCAGATAGTTAGTTATGTTATTTAATAAGTTACCTACTTAGTAATTATATTCATGTGAAGTACTGTGAGGGCGTTAACTCAGGCTTGAGGTATAGGCTCTTGGGATCTGGTGTTATGAAAATAAATTGAACTCTTGTTACATGGAGCGAGGAGGAGTGGCAGGCGGTCGCCGATTTCTGCGAAGCAGTAATGCTCGCTAAGGAGGAAGCCGACCGCATCAGGCAACGGCGCTCTCGCCGCCGCCGCCGGGATTCCGATCCCGATTTCCAGCCACCGTAGGCGCGGGCTTGCGGACAGTGAGCAATGGGTAGCTCGCTGTCCGGCCATCCGGTAACCGTCCGGACCAAGCCCAAGTCGTCGACGGCGCGCGCTGTTCCCGCGCGCCTCAAGGAGTTGTCAGCAACAGCAACTACTGGGGCCAGGGTTATCCGAAAGGGCGCTCGAGCCCCGGTATGAAGGCTTGAAGGAACGGGATGGGTTTTTTAGTCAGTAAGAGTCTGACACTATCTCCCGCTCCGCCCAAGAGCGGGGGTTGTCATAAGATAATTTTTCCCATCGAAAAAAAAATAAAAAAAACTTTTGATCATTAAATTCAAACTACGAGTAACTTAAAACAATACCGGTAATTATTTTTCAATAACATTAAAATCTTACGTAAAGCCCTCTAAAATATATTTGTATCGACCTGCACAATTAAATTCATATGCACACGATTCTCAGATCCGGACCATCATTCTGTAAGCCATTTAAAAAACGCGTGCAGCGTTTCTTAGTAGTAGGAAAATCAAATAAGTCTTCTTACTCTGGGTAATGCGTTAGGGAGTGACTATGTCTATACTTTAACTGAGTAAGGGTCAACGCAGACAGAAAGGAGCGCAGCGGAAAGGATTTTATTAAGGCACTCCAAAATCAACTTTAAACCTTTGAAAATAAAGTGCATATAAGCTTGAACCTGACCAAAAATGCTCGCGCGACCTCGAAGATAGAAAGCGTATCTTCGACATACGCCATCCGTTCGAAAATGCCTGAGACCGCGCGAGAATTATTCCTCTCTGTCTGCGCTGACCCTAACTCACGCGTGTTCTACCACTTACTCTTTGCATTCAAAGGCCGTGGAAACATTAAACCCGGCCATAATCTCGTCCCTGAGTGGGTAGCATAACCGTAGGTCAGCGGCCGATTTCAGCAACATTTACCATCAGTTAAGTAGATAGGTACACGTGCGTAGCTCGTCCGTGGGATGCTGGGCTGAGAACCCTTTATGGTACTCAAATGTACATAAAAATAAGGTTAAATCCATTTCGGCCCACACACGTCATAACATAATGCCTGTATTATCTGAAAGGTTAACCAGAAGTGTAGCTTATGTATACATGAACTTTGCGAGTGATGTTTTAGTCCCTTGTATATACTTACTACATTTAAAATGTTAAAAAAAAAAACCGGCCAAGACCGTGTCGGGCCACGCTCAGTGTAGGGTTACGTAGTTTCCCGTCCGTCAAAATAAGTGTAGCCACTAATGAGTTTAAAAAAATGCTTGCATATACGATTATACTACAAACTTAGTCCAGATATTATTTTGTACAACCTTTTTGTCTTTTTTGTACAAAAACTGTTCTTTCCATCAAGTTCAAAATAATTTAATTTTTTATTTTACCACTTTATCGGCGTGATTGATATACATATTGGTACCAAATTTCAGCTTTCTAGTGCTAACAGTCCCAGAGATTAAGCGAGGATGGACAGACAGACAGACGGACAGACAGACATGGCGAAACTATAAGGGTTCCTAGTTGACTACGGAACCCTAAAAAACAAACCTTTTTTATGGTTCCGCAGCTCAAAAGGAAAAAACGGAACCCTTGTAGAATCACTTTGTTGTCCGTCCGTCTCTATGTTCATCTGTCAAGACCCTTTATCTTGAGAATGCGTGGAGGTATCGAGTTGAAATTAAAACAGGTCTGTGAAAAAATCACGCTTTTAAGTTAACGAATAAAAAAGATACGGCGGTTTATGTCGCAAAAAAAACGTATACTTAATTGATACTCTCAAAGATCGAAATTCATAGACTACTTCCCGTTGACCCAGAATCCTGAAATTTGGCACAAAGCAAGGTCTTATAGCACAGGTAAAGTAATAAATCTGAAAACAGTAAATTTTTTGTCAACAAAGTCACAAAAAAAAAATTTTGCAATTCGGAAAAATCTTAGAGTCTCCATTCGGGAATTGTAGTTTGCATAGAACCATCAGTGCGCGAGTCCGACTCGCACTTGCCCAGTTCTTTCTTTACTATGGTAATTATTTTTCCAACTTCTCAACGCAGCGTTGAATTCTATTATCCCCGAACCTTCGAATCCTTCACGTGTCCCTGTCCCCCTATCCTCCATGTTATGGTGTTGCCAGGGGAAAAGTTGTCCCCCGTTATTGTAATAACTACTTTATGAATAGGCTTTTTGTCCACAAGTAATGGTGCAGTTATTTTGACATACTATGATGAAAAGACCTTTGTTTTTCGATGGGACTTCCTCTTGTATGTGTGATTAGGTTGTTGGGTAAAAATAATATTGTGAAGCTTGCTAGTCTCTTTTTACAAAGTTATAGTACACTAGCCTTTACCCACGGCTTCGCCCGCGTACATAAAATATAGCCTATGTCGCTCAAGGATAAATGAGTTTTCTATCGGTGAAAAAATTTTAGCAATCGGACCAGTACTTCCAAAGATTACCTCCTACAAACATAAAACAAGCTTTACCTCTTTATAAGTGTAGATTTTGATACTAGTGCAGAAATTTTGTCATTGCGATGGAGGTGGAATTCAAACAAGCCGTAGGTGAGTGTTTTATGGAGCCGAGTTATGAAGTGCCAAATCTCCACGCGTATCAAGCGACGTTTTTCAGCACACTTATGAAGAAATAAAGAAACTTTGCAAAATTGCATTTCAAAAATCGTTTACAAATACTGTGTAGTTAAAAAACATTAGTTTTAAAACGACAACTTTCAAAGTTCTGACGTAATACTCAAAGATCTACGCGTTACCTCCAAACCAATAACAAAATATTAAACAAATAACATTAAAACTCTAAACTCGCCCCCAATTCCCACCCCAACCTTCGAAGTTAAACAAATACAAAACTTCTCAATTATCTGAGAAATATTAAACAAATACATTCCGTTATAACCGAAAGTAAAACATCCATTATTGGAGAAAACAATCAAATGTTTTTTGTCATTTTTTCCATTTCAACTTTTCATCGACCTCTGCAAGTTTGAAGGAGAAAAACTAATGCTTGAAGATCTCCGGTTCAAATACCGATTCACGAATGATTTTCGCATTTAATTTGAATCTGTTTTTCCTGATAGCTGGAACCTTGGGGTCTTTATGTAAAGAGTGAATAGGTTACTTCTAGGCAAACGTGTTCCATCGTCGGCCACACCATCGCTTACCATCAGGTGAGATAGTGGTCAAACGCGAGCCTATCAATAATAATAAAAAAAACATTTTGCTATGCTATGCAGTTTTAGGGTGCCGTATCCAACGGGTAAAAACGGTACCCTATTACTAAGAATTAGTGATGTAACGAATATTTGCATTCGCATTCGCGCGAATATTCGCATAATTTTACATTCGAATTAGAATTCACAAGAAACATGCGAATATTTGGCATTTTTTTTTTGACAAACAAAAAGGTATTTTTAAGTATTAATTGAACAGATCGGCCCGATTAGGATGATAATACAACTGGTCTGAAGAATGTTAAATTTCAACGAATATTCGCGAATATTATTTGACAATGCTAATATATTAATGATTGCAAAATATTTATTTATATAGTCTGTCTAAAAAGTCAAACGACTTGGGAATTTTTTAAGGAAATAAAAAATCTATTGTTGGCAACGCAAATTTTCGCTGTCGTTCATTTGTTTCTTGAAATGATGATAGTTCTACAATAGATGTTGATCGTAATAATTCGCACTTTCCGTGCAACAAAGTCACAAATAGCCAAAACTGCAAAATCGACCTAACTTTGCCAAATTGTCTTTGAAATGGTTCAAAGACAATTTGGCAAAGCAGCCTATATTTGGGGCAACAAAAACATCCGCGAAAGTATGTCAAAATTACTAAATTGCGCAGGTGCCTTTGTGGTTATTGGTGGTTTTTCCATGCGTTTTGGGGCAACAACGTCTCATTGTACAGTGGTGCCCCAGCAGGGTTATCCGAAAGGGCGCTCGAGCCCCGGTATGAAGGCTTGAAGGAACGGAATGGGTTTTTTAGTCAGTAAGAGTCTGACACTATCTCCCGCTCCGCCCAAGAGCGGGGGATGTCATAAGATGATTTATCCCACCGAAAAAAAAAAAGCATCCGCGAGTGTTTGTATGAAATTATAAAAATTTTGGAGCTACAAAGGCATTTTTTATATATAATAGGATGGTATTTAAAAGTACTTCAATTTATTCCCATTTCATTTACCTAATTTTGCCTGTGTTTCTGTGTTTGTGTATATACTAAATGTGCACCAAAATATGTCATAATGAGCATCTATTTAACAACTGTTGCAAATTTGTAAAAATAGTAATACACCTAATTTTAAAAACAAGCATTTATTTTTTTAGTTTTACTTCAGATAATGCACTGCAAAATGTATTTGAATCAAACACCAATTAATGTCCAATGTAGCTTTATTAATAAAAAATGGACACATTATAAAATGTAATGCTTACTAAAAATGTTTTTTTAATACTCTAACCGAACCTAACCTAAGTGACATTCAGGAATATTTGGTGCACGATCAGTATTTTTCGGGGAAGAATAAAATAGTTATTATTACAATAGAATATTTGCAGCGCACTACAATATAAAAGTGTTATATCTTGGTGTTAATTTGGAATTTGTTTGATGTAACATATTTTGTTGGCCGAGTAGTTTAATTATAGTAAAACAATTAAACGGGTTTAAGATCAATATTTTAGAAATGCATACATAGATGTACTTTTAGATTTTTGGTGAACACAAAAATATTATCCTATACAATATAGCTTAAGTCATAATTCATGGTGCAACAAAGTCACAATTCAGGACTCTTTTTTTCATATGTCTTTTATTAGGATATTTTTGGTAATTCAATATAAGATTTTTACGTAAAACTAGGTATAGCAAACTAAATGAACAATTAATTTTATAAAGATTTCAAGCCTACTATAAATGGTAATCAAGAAATGAGGAAATAAATGCGAAAAAGAAATTAAAAGTCTTCTCCTGTTTTAAAAATAAGCTGTTGTAACTTGGTTCCTCTGATGGTGCAATATGGCTAGTGATGATGAATCAATAAGCGGAGTAAAATATTTAGAATCAGATTTCCCTTACGATTCCAGACTTACGTTATTATAATTTTTTTTAATTGGTATAAACTAGTGCTTGACGGCGATCCCACCTGATGGTAAGCAGTGATGCATTCGTTGATGGTGAGGCGCACTAGTTTATTAAGAGCCTATTCACTCTAGCCTTGAAGACACCTAAATTATAATCAGACGGGAAGACCGCAGCAGCAAATTGTTCCAGTTCCTCGATGTACGCGGTTTAAACGACGAGACGAAACGCTTGGTCCGGACCGTAAAGGTTTCAACAACATTAGGGTGGACGGTTTATACTTACTTACTTTATTATATCTTTCCAAATGTATCCTACTTTTGTAATAAGAATATCCCGGTTGATCTCGTGTTTCGACCTGGCACCCGAATTCTTATTTTTTTTTATCCTACTTTATTTTACTGGATGAATACTTGAAGATTATCCTCTATGGGACCACGCCTGGGGTCTCCAAGTACCGGACAACACAACCCAATTTTTTTTTTATTATTACCTTTGGTTTGGCATGGGGATAAAGAGACTGAAATAGGTATATTCTACAAGAAAAATTTTTGCATTTTAAATTGTTGTTAAAGAGATCCTAATAATATTATTAAATAATTTAAAAAAATACTTACATTCGATCCTTTTTTAAAATTTTTCTACTAATAAACAATAGTCAAGATCTCTTGATTATTGAACCAGAGTTGATTACATCAGATTTCATTTTACCCTAATAATTAATCAAGTCGTTTTACTTTTTAGACAGACTCTACCTCACAGATATATCAATAAAGAAGAAAGACAGAAAGTTACCCACTTCTATGGGCAGAAAAAGTATTTATTCCACTCATGTCGGTTATGGCATCCGCGTGCATGTTATACATATTTAGATGTTCTTTTTCTTCTCCACCAGCATTTTCTTCTCGAAGCAAATTTCATCCGCAAATGAGAGAACATTTTTTAAACTTAACCAAAGTTATTGAACTCTCATTGGCCCAGTTTTGAGTAGAAACTTTCCACTCCATGAATAATGTCCCGAGTTCGATTCCCGAGCAGTGCACCGAGCTGATTCAACGTTATTGTGTTGTAAATCATATTACAGTTTTGTTTGGCTTTTGATATGTTATTTTAATGTAAGCAAGAGTTTTGTGCAGTTTCGATATTTTGGTAAAATGGTGAGCGAAATAGAAGTTAAGTTTTAGTTGGGGACTTTGTTTAGGTGGCTGAATTTTGTTATGTTGTATCTTCCAATAACGTCAGCCATGACATAGGCTATATTTTATGTACTTAAGCGAAGCCGCGGGTAAACGCTAGTAAAGTTATATTTTGAATCGCTCTTTGCGGATCGTCGCGTTGCGTCGCGTCTCGCTGTGAACTGATCCTTAATGATTTCCCATGAGGAAAAAAATATCGCTAGATCTAAAATTTATTTTCAGTCCCTAGGCAACCTAATTATTTTTCCACAAGCGTGGTTCAACACCTGAGCATCGTTTGCTCCCTGAAGCGCACAGGGTGTAGGTGTAACGCGTTTTATAATAATGAGTCTACATTTAGCGTTTTGCGTGGGATTACCTGCGACACTATTTCTAGGAAAGAGTAAGTTGAATATAGTCGTAAGTTTATGTACAGTCAATAAAGGAGATAAGTAAGCAGGATCGTCAGATATGATAAAATATTAAGATGCTAAAATAAGTAATAAGTTATAGTAATTTTATTAAATATATTTTATTATTCAATTTCATCTCATCATTATTTCAGCCGTAAGACGTCCACTGTCGGACATAGGCCTCCCTCAAACGTCGCCCCAACATCAAATCCCGTGCGTCCACTATATTACCACAACTCTCACCAGGCCCCCAAGTCTGCTATTACAATAGTGTCACAATGGTCTATCATTGATATCATAATTGTTGTTTCTGGTAATCAAAAAATATAATGGCGTCATTATGACTTTCCAATGATCAAACATATATAATATAATCTCGTACATATTTACAAATAAATATCTTACGTATGCAGTAATCTGCAAAAATTTTGACAGTTCCTTTTATGAGTGACCTACCATTAGAACGTCATTGTGCAGTCATTGCTTTTAATAAGGTCGATATTGTCATTTTACCGCAACTTTGTTACGAGACCATAGACCGATCAATGATCGATCATTATGAATTAGCAGATTAGGAACTTTTAGCAAAATGACATTGGGATTGTGTTGGAATGACGAATTTATAGAAATAGCAGACTTGGGCCCCTGGTCGTCGGTAGACCTTGTAGGAGGCCTTCAGATGCTGCATTTCCCGGTGCGCGGTCGCCACTCCAGAACCTTTCGGCCCCATCGACCATCTGTTTTCTGAGAAATGTGCCCTGCCTACTGCTAGTTTAGTTTAGTGGCGATTTTTCGGGCTATTTCAATTGAATTCCACGTAATTCAATTTTAATTTAATAATTTAAATTATAATTATGTACTTCCCTTATTGTAACATTAGATATAAAGAGAATTGTAACTGCTAATAATATGGAGTCTTGTCTGAAATAAAACTTTAATTAATTAATACTAGTTTAAGTTTTCATGAAAAATTATATTTTGCTATTTTACTCAGGTCGACTGGTAGAAAATACCTAAGGCATTTAGTCCGCCTTTTTACAGTGCTTACTTGTACATAAAGTTTTAATAAATAAATAAAATAAACATACAAATATTTTGCAAATAGGTATTAAAAAAAAAAACTTTACAACATATTGCATCCATTTAAATTTAAACTAGATGAGGCCGGTATTTCTTTATATAGTCTCTTTTAAAGTTGCAAGCCGGATTCTGATTTCGATTTCCGGCCACCATAGGCGCGGGCTTGCGGACAGTGAGCAATGGGTAGCTCGCTGTCCGGCCGTCCGGTAACTGTCCGGACCAAGCGCAAGTCGTCGACGGCGCGCACTGTGCCCGCGCGCCTCAAGGAGTTGTCAGCAACAGCAGGAGCCAGCCAGGTCGAACCCTACTGGGGCCAGGGTTATCCGAAAGGGAACTCGAGCCAACGAGAATCTGACACTATCACCCACCCCGCCCAAGAGCGGGGGTTTTCATTGGATGATTTTTCCCACCATAAAAAAAGGTCATATCGGGCATTTGGAGCCAGCGCACAGCTGGGTGCGGAAGCAAAACTGCCTGGCCCGGTGACCATGCATTTTTGTCGCCAACCAGGTACCATTACTGGTGTATAACTTTTTGATTTTACATAATCAATTTTAAAATTTTCACATAGATTTTTGACGTAAAAATACTAGACAGGTGTTTCAGGTTTTGCATATCCTAAAAATAAGTTTGCATATCTAACACCCCTGGTTACTAATCTTTTTTATTGCCTGTACATTTATGTACCTATTAAAATCAGCGTGATTGTGATTTTCTATCTAGATTTTCTCAGTAGTCGTTCTGAATCTTGATTTCTGCTCGAGTGATGGCAATAAGTGATATGATATTATACAGTATATTATATTATAGACACACCACTGACTTATACTCAGAGTTTCTTTGTGTGATAGTATCAGGTATTAACATATCCGTAAGAATACCAAAAAAAAAAAACAAAATTCAATATTTTTTACCACTTTGGCAACGTCAGAAGCTAGGTTCCAAATCGGTCGTTTCCTAAGGAGAAGAACCGGCAAGAAACTCCATGGTTACTCTTTTTTAAAAAAGTGGTTGATGTTACAATATTTCCATATTCCACTATTGTTAGATATTATGTAAGAACAGTGTAGAACAGTGTAAGCACAATAAAAAATAATCATAATAAAAAAGTTAGTTTAAATAATTAGTAATAATAGTGTTATCCAATTACTGGGTTATGGAGATCAGAGAGACAGACGCTACATAATGTATCCACTTAAAATATATCCCCGATTTTCCAAAATAATGATATACAGCATTCCAGCTGAATCCAGTTTGTCTAGAAGCCGACACCAACACAGTTGGAATGATGCTACGCAAATCGATTTTTGGTTTAACCCCCTTAAACTGACAAAAAAATCCTAGGTGATCTGATAAATTAGTTAAGCTCCTTTTGATTAAGTAGTTAAACCTTACAAAATAGGCAGGGCTGATAGATTAATTGGTTTAACCTAACAAAAAGATTAGGCACACTGATTAATTGATTTCGCCTCCTAAAATCTGTCAAAAATAGGCTCGACAGATTGTATAATTGATTTAACCCCCGAAATCTGACAAAAAAATATTGATTTAGCCCTGTAAAATCTGAAAAAAAAGGTTCGGCGATTTGATTAATTGGTTTATTTAATTAGCCCCTTGAAAGCTGACCAAAAAAAGGTTTGGCGGTGTAATCAATTAATTGAAACCCTCTGAAATCTAAAAAAAAAAGACTTAAAAGATTGATTTAACCCAGTGAAATTAGAAAAAAAGGTTCCCTGAAAACTGACATAAATAGGCTCGGCGGTTTAATCAATTAGTTTAGCCTTCTGTAACCTGACAAAAAAGGTACGGCTTAATGATTTATTTAGCTTCACCTCCTGAATCCTGACAAAACGAATGCTTGGTGGATTGATTCTATTTAAAATCCTGAAAGGTGTCATAAATGGCTCCGCTGATTGATAAATTAATTTATTCCCCTGAATCGAGAACTAAATTAGACCACGAATGATTTGTACGCAGAGGCGGGTTGAGGGGCGTCGCGTGGCGTGGATCTAATGTAGCTCTGCAAATCTAGTTGCCATATACAATGTATGGAGACCGACGCACCCAGATCAGCATACGTGGCCCAGGTGTGCGCAATATAGTTCTACCTTTAAAATTAACAAAAAAAATGGGTACTACTCTAATCCTTCTTCATTTGGGACACAGTCGTGATTCCTCTTAGTGTCTTCGCACACGGGCCACAAAAAAAGCCGTTTCAAGCTTCTTTTTGTGGCTCGTGTGCGGCAGTGCCGCCAAAAAGCTGGATGCCGCTTCAAGCTTCTCCAGCCACAAGCTGTCGCGCGCTTCAGCTTTTTTTGTGGCCGCTTCTAGCTTTTTTTTGAGACCCGTGTGCGAGTACTTAACCTAGTATCGTCATACGCAATACCATTTGACATTTCAATCCAAAATGGCCGACCTAGTTCTAAAATTACAGTTGGAAAACTTTGTATAATATTTCAAGTTAAATTGCAAAATATGACTTATGGCGCTTTCCAAATTTTGTTCGTTGGTGAAATGAAGAGTCTAATGTGCTGCTTGTTCGTGGATTAGTCTTAGTTTTTTGTTTAAATTCTGCAGTAAATGCTTCAGTGGTTTCCTGGTCGGTAGAATGACTTTTGAGAGTGGGGTTCTGTGTTCGATTCCAAGGTTGATCAAAAAGTGTTGTTGGGTTGTTCTTATGAGAATTACTCAATAGCAGCCCGGAGGAATTGGTGTCAAAAAACTCCTCCACATCATTCATCATCATTTCAGCCGAAAAACGTGCACTATTGGACATAGGCCTCCCCCAAGTGTCGCCACAATGAACGTTCCTGTGCATCTCGCATCCATCGGAACCCTGCAACCATTACCCATAGACTAGCCCTTTCCGTTGCCCTTTGGGTGACTTAAGTCTTCTGATGAGGCCCATTGTAAGCGATCACGTTTCGGAGCCATATGTCATCACTGGCAACACGCACTGGTCATAGACACCCATCATTGTCAACAGAAATTGAGCTCGAACGCTGACGGCATTATATACAAGCATACAGTATGGCTGTATACTGCATATTGTAAATTGCATAACCGAATTCCGCCTGGCCCGTTCCATCATCGGACTACCAGACGTACGGCTATTAAGTTAAAAAACGTTTTAAGAACAGCTAAGGAGTGGAATTCCTTGCCGGAATCTGTATCTCTCAGAGGGAATAAGTTTCTTCTAGGTAAGCGCGTTCCATCGTCGACCGCATCGTCACTTTCCATCAGGTGAGAAAAAACATGGTTACCCATCCTAAGAATGATTCGGCGGCGGAGACCTCTCGCGCTGGGCCCTGGTCGAGGCCATGATCCGGAGCGAGGAGGAGTGGCAGGCGGTCGCCGATTTCTGCGAAGCAGTAATGCTGGCTAAGAAGGAGGCCGAGCGCATCAGGCAATGGCGCTCTCGCCGCCGCCGGGATTCCGATCCCGATTTCCAGCCACCGTAGGCGCGGGCTTGCGGACAGTGAACAATGGGTAGCTCGCTGTCCGGCCGTCCGGTAACTGTCCGGACCAAGCCCGAGTCGCCGACGGCGCGCGCTGTTCCCGCGCGCCTCAAGGATTTGTCAGCAACAGCAGGGGCCCAGCCGGGTCGAAGCCTAATGGGGCCAGGGTTATCCGAAAAGGCGCTCGAGCCCCGGTATGAAGGCTTGAAGGAACGGGATGGGTTTTTTAGTCAGTAAGAGTCTGACACTATCTCCCGCTCCGCCCAAGAGCGGAGGTTGTCATAGGATGGTTCTTACCAACAAAAAAAAAAAAATCCTAAGAATGATGTCAAGCGTAACTCAACCCTTTAGCCAATCCATAAGGCCGTATTTTCCTTCGGCCTTCTATTTTTAGACAAACTGACGTCTGATTTTCCATCAGATTGAATGAATAATATATAATAATTCAGAAATCGTGAGAGTCCAAACAAATCGTTGATATAATTATTCGGGAATTTTCCCGAGGTCGCTCTTCGCACACAAAAAGCCTTGATCTTTCGTTTTTTTACGAAGATCAAATATAACGATAAAGTAAAGAATCCAGACCTTTAATAAGCATCGCCCACGAACTGGCGATACCGTCCCAGTTAGACCCGACAAAGATGTATTAGTTCTGGATGTTCCCTACTTTCGGAAGTATGAGCGTACTTAAATTTTATATTGGTGTTGGTTGTAAAGTTATAGATTATTTGATTATTTACAATAATCTGACGTAATAAACGCTGTAATGACATAGTACCTATCTTTTGTTGATTCTTCTTTTCTAACAGTTCATATTGTAATATAAAGAAGGTTGTAATATTCTATACAAATTTATTTAATATATTATAATAGTAGCGTATTGTCAAAATAACAGTTCCTTTCTATTTTATGCAAAAAGTGTAACATTATGGAACTTATTACAAAATAACAATTTATAAAATCCTTAATTCTTAATTTTTTATTGTACACACAAAAACTTAACCATAATACATTCATAATTTACAAAGGCGAGCTTAACTCAACAATGAGTTTTCTCCCAGCAAACCTCTCTCTCTCGCTCTTGTATGTTTATTTGTCTTTTGTCTGATTTGTTCGGGCTAATCTCCAAAACGATTGAACTGATTTTGATGGGACTTTCACTAGCAGAAATTTGAAGAACAATAGATAATAATAGCTAACAAATAAGAAGTAACTTATAGTCCTTTTATTTAACAAAACAGAACCAAAATTTCACCCAAAAAAAAAATGAAGTTGTAGTTTGTGCGGTAGGACAAGTTCGACGCGGCCAAAGTTTCGGGACAGCTAGTTTCTAATAATAAATCATCTTTATTTTGTACATTTAACACACACAGTAACAGTTTATAATGACATGAACAAATATAATACTTGTACAAACAGTGAAAAATAAAAATAAAATGAACATTTATTTATTTATTTTATTGGGGACAAAAACAATTACATGAGAAAATACAAAAAAAAACATTAAAGCTAGATGCACAAACATGTAACCCACTGCAATGTCCACATCTTAACTTTAAAATAAATACTTGTATCTCAGGAGCCAAACTGTATCACAGCAGACTAAGCTTTAATTGAAAGAAAGAAAGAAAAAGAAAGAAAAACTTTTATTCGTACCTCACACATACAGTAGAATTCGATAATATAAATAATAGGAAACACTTTAAAATCTGTGCAAGGCCAAAAGGGCGCCTAACTCAGCATATTCTATATATTAATTGATTTCTCGGCCGTATATTTCGAAGCATTTCCAAGATGTTGAACCCCTCTTATACAGACAGATGTCACTTCCAGACGCACTCAAACATCTCTGTATTTCAGACAAGAACTCTCCATTAATAGGCAATTTGATATAAGTGTACCAAGTATATATAGGTACAACGAGTAGGTATATAATAGAAGTCCCTTAGGTTTTTGTTCAGTTCTGAACGAACTTTCATGAGAGGCACAAGCGGTGTTTAATAAAGTGTTTTAGGTTTAAGTGGTTCGCTTTGGAAGTGGTTCGTAAAGTGGTTTTAATTGGAAGTGGGTGTCTGATGATGTAAGTGGGTGTTTTTGTGTTTTTACTGTTAATTGTTAGGTTGAAGTGGGGTTGAAAGGGTTAGGAAATTAGTTTCTGGTCATATTTTAGGATACCTACGTGTTTAAATGTTGAAGGCATTATTTAATTCATAGAGTTTAATTCATAGAATATTTTAATATTTTACAAAACTTGTTCCAGATTAAACGTGATTTTTTTTAAGAAATAATTATTTTTTTTCAAAAATAATTAAATTTGTCGTCATTTAGAAATTTGATCGACGCAACGCTTCTATTGTTATACTATTTTTACTTTTTAAAGTTTTGAGTAAATTATGAAGAGTCAAGTCCACGAATAGTAGATTTTCTGTGGTCTATACTGAATTAGTTTATTTAATTTCAATAGAAACCTAGATAACATCCACAAGATACTATGTTTCCAAAATATCTAATGAAAAATGTGTAAAATCGTCATAATCGCGTTAGATCGGTTTTATGAAATACAGTTAAAATGTATATAATCGAGTTGCATCCCCTTAAGCATGAGTGGCGAAATTAGAATTTTGTGTTTGACGTAGGGTACCAAATAACTTTTGTCACTCTGAGTTGAGCTAATAATATTCATATTTTTACTGACTAAAGCCCACTCGTGATTCTGCAGTTGCCTTTTGCATTTCAGGGCCGCGAACAACCCCGCAGCCCTTATAGGGGGTAACGTGAAAATAAACACACCCTAGCAATCCCATAAAATCTAATAGCAACGAAACATCCTCACAGAATGGAGAATAAAACTATAAACAAGTGTTGTGTAGGAAAGAAAATGACTTACACTGTAATAATCACTGAAATGCCGATAATATATAATATAACGACATTAACTTGTTCAAATGATGTACTAAGTTCTGCTTGTACCTATTTGAGAAAGGGTTAGGGTTGTAGATAAATGTGGAGGCATACATGTATAAGTTAATTTTGCTTCAAGCATCATCATCATTTCAGCCGATGTACGTTCATTGTTGGACATAGGCCTCCCCCAAGCGTCGCCACAACGAACGTTCCTGTTCTTCTCGCATCCCTCGGATTCCCGCAACCTTCACCAGGTCATCGGACCACCTTGTAGGAGGCCTTCCAGCGCGTCTTCCGGTACACGGTCGCCACTCCAGAACCTTTCGGCCTCAACGGCCATCTGTTCTGCGAGCAATGTGTCCTGCCCGTTGACACTTACGTTTGGCATTTCTTCGTGCTATGTTAGCAACCTTAGTTCTCCTAAGACTCTACCTTTCATATTATTTTAATTTGAGAATAAATTTTCCCTTTAAGGAATTTTTATTATAAAGCCTCCGCTGTCGATCCGTCTTTCTGTCTGTCCATCTGTCAGTGGACTGTACCTAACTCATACACCGTAAGAGGTAGAGAGTTAATATTTTCGCAGTAGGTTTATTGGACCAGTATTTGGTCCGATTGCTAAATTGTTTTCGTCGATGGAAAGTTGCTTTATTCCTGAGTGACATAGGCTATATTGTATGTACGCAAGCGAAGCTGCGGGCAAAAGCTAGTCGTAAATATTGAAATTGTAAATCACACTAATATTATAGGTAAATAGTTTGTTACTATGTTTACGTTAAAATGATCGAATAGACTTGGATGATGTTTTGCTCACGGGTAGATCAAGTTTTGAAATAGCACGTAGGATATTATCACAAGAGTGTGTCCCCATGGGATAATTTTGTACATTAAAACGGCTAAAACCGCTAGCAGAAGCTAGCAAATATATAAATCTAGAAAGAATAAGCGCTGTGCATCAAAACAAACTTCCTTTCCATTCTTAAATTATTTTTGTAAAGGAAGTTTTGCCAAAAAAAAACCCTTTCGGTGACCACTATAGCAACTATCTATAGTTGCTACCCTGATCTTATTCTTATGTATAAGAATAGCCACTATTTCTAACCTGTAGGAGCTTCAGAAAGGGCACATTTATTTATAAGATGCGTGGGCTGTTCACCCACGGGAATGTTTTTTAATACACATTAGATTGTTGATTTATACTTGTCTATCGGTATGTTTGATGTGACCTTTAGTAATTTGAATTCTTATAATATAAGCAGCTTTTATTGAAAATGGGCCAACACAATATTCCGTCGTACTATATACTAAAATCGTGCAGAAAAATGCCAAAATAACGTTCCTTAATAAGAACCGCCTTTATTTAGTTTCACCTGTCCCGATGTTTGTATGTCTGTAATCAAATCTTGCAAATTAAATTTGATCCACTTCCCGGTTACAAATTGGGCTGATCATCAGATGACAATGCAAAGTTATTATATCATGGAGCCGATCTGATGATGGAACCGGAATGTGGCCATAGGAACTCAGATAACCCTATCGTTTGAGCTTTTTGAAATGGTCTTGATGAAGGCAATAGAAATAAGTACACAGTCTATGATTTCACCTATCTACCAATTAAGGTTTAAGAGATACTACTGCCCGCTGATAGACAGACGAGCAGACAGACAGACGTAAACAGGGGAGGGTAATAGGTTCCCGATGATACCCTTTGCTTACGGAACCCTAAAAAAGCCGTTCCATCATAGAACCGCCAGACGTACGGCGACGCGCTAACGGTACGCGATGGACATCTCATGCAGACTCATGAATAGTTTTGGGAACACATTCATTGTACACACAGCTAAGGAGTAGAATTCCCTGTCGAAGTCTGTGTTTCCTGATCCCTACAACCTAGACGTCGTGAAGGCAAGAGTGAATAGGTTATTTCTAGGCATGTGTGCTCCATCGTCGACCACATCATCACTTCCCAGTAGGTGAGATTGTGGTCAAACAGGAACCTATTCTATACTTATTATATTATGTTACGAGTATTACTTATAATTAATCTGTAGAAGTGAAAATTCTGTACATTGAAAATATCAAAAAAATAAATGGAAGGTGTTACTAGATCGAAACCGAACCCAAAAATGTGATTAAAAAATTTTTTGTCTGTCTGTCTATTTGTTCAGGCATCACGCAAAAACTACCGGTTCGATTACGATAAAACTTGGTATATTCTTTAATATCCTGGGCACCACACTGGGTACTTTTTATCCCGGAAAAGTATATACAATAAAAAACAAACTTAATTTTGTTTTTTACAATTTTTGTCTGTCTGTTTGTCCGGGCTAATCTCTGAAATGGCTCGACCGATTTTGACGGGACTTTTTTTGGCAAGTAGCTGATGTAATAAGGAGTAACATAGGCTACATTTATTTTAGAAAAAAATAAAATTCAAAATCCTGTAGTCCACGCGAACGAAGTCACGGGCACAGCTAGTTAATAAATAAATGATTTAGTCACTTAGAGTAAACCTGCGTTCCATTAAAATGTTTATGTTTTATATTCTAAAGTTTTTGGCAGTATCGAGTCGGCCTTCTCGACAAGCTTCGCTGTGGTACTCGATAATACAATGAAATCTTCTTCTAGATTTTACTGAAATCGCGCCTATGATTCCATATATTTTTCAGCTACAAAACTATACCAATTTCACGTTACAATATCCATTACCGCTCAGGAGCGAGGGAAAGGATGTTTAAAGTCCCGGTAGCCCGCACAAATTTGTAAAAGTTCGCACCCGTGACCCGGGGGATAGAAATACTCAATGGCGTCTCTTTACGGTTACATATTTTTTCTTGCACATCAATTGGCGGAATTCGAGAGGGTGACACTAAGTGTGTTATTACTATGTAGCTCGTGCCGGCTCTCCAGGATGCTTCTTGAGACTGTACATCGATTGTTTATTATGTATGAATGTTGCATGTACCAATGGATTACGAATCAATTTGTGAATATTTAAAATAACCACTAAACTTCACTTGAAAAAAAAACCCCATAAACTCAAAATTATTCCGAAAAAAAAACTTACATACATATTTTATATTTAATATATCTACTGTATGCTAATATAATTTTTTTTCAAGTACGGACATAATAACCCCCATAAGGACGGACATATTAACCCCTGAAAAGGTCAACCACCTTTCTTTCCAATGTATATTATAGAACTCAAACCGAACGGGAAATCTCAGCTTTCCCTTTTCTATAGCACCTTAGTTTTAGTATATTTGAAACCCAAAACATGTGTCTACTATTATTATGTAAAGAAACTATGTACTCAACATAACTGTATTATGAAAAATCACAAACTTATAAGCTTGTTATGTCAACAAAAATACATAGTCACCGAGCCATCCAGGCGACTGAGGGGTTGGTGACCTGCCGTGACCGTGTGTTGGTCCTAGTGTCGCGTCAGTAGTTTTTGGGAAAAAATATAATAACATGGTGTAAACACTATTGGAATCCATTCAGTTACTGATTATTAACAAACTGTATTCAGGTTCCGCATAAACTAAAAATTATATGTTGTATATTATGTGATAAGCAATGTTATATCACTTGTGTTTTGTGTTCATTCACATTTCCTTATAGTACAGTAGGTACTGTTGAGTGGTATTTGATGAGGTTTTATTTGTGGTGCAATTTAGCTTCACTTTTCTTGGACTGACCGACATTTGACTATTCAAAAGTGCCTGCAAATGGTCTATTTGAAATAAATGATTTTGATTTTTTTGATTTTGGTGCCACAGTAATTAGCCAAAAATTGTCTATCGATCTACCTAAGTAGGTTTGTGCGAGAATTATGGGTATTCTGATGAAAATCAATGACTGGATGCTCAATGCAAATTAGTTTTTTAATAATTTTCGGTGTGAACAATATATTTTACAAAAAACAAGTGAAGACAAGTGACAAATAGAAGTGTCATATTTTTTCATATAATTTAGGAAGCTTGCAAGAAGGTTTTATCTCCAACATTTCCCCGGGCGTTGAAACCAATGGTTTCAACCAGATTCTGAAGACACAGGCAAAGGGCAGATTCGGTTGAATGCCCGTCGAACGACTCCAGTAGACGTCCGAATGTCAGCTACACGGGCGATACCATCCGTTCCTGGATGAACAGCCACGATCCGTCCAAGTCTCCACTTCAACGGAGGAAGATCGTCTTCCTTGATCACCACCAAGGAGTTCAGCATCAAGCCATCCTTGCAGGAACGCCATTTGGAGCGTTGTTGCAATTCTGCAACATACTCCTTGCTCCATCTGCTCCAGAAATGCTGGCGAAGCTGCTCGATCCTCTGGTAACGAGACAGATAATTGGCAGAGCTATCCTGGTAATCAGGTTGCGGCAAAGAAGTAAGTGGCCGTCCCACAAGAAAATGTCCTGGCGTGAGCGGAGTATAATCTGCAGGATCTGAAGACAACGGCGTCAATGGACGAGAGTTCAAGATGGCTTCAATCTTGGTTAGTGTGGTGTACAGCTCCTCAAAAGTCAAGTTACAATTTCCCAACACTCTCTGAAGGTGATATTTTGCTGACTTGACACCCGCCTCCCAGAGTCCACCGAAATGTGGGGTGTAGGCGGGAATAAAATGGAACCTTATTCCGTCGTTTGCTGCACTTTCACCCAAGGACAAACTATTTAATTTTAAAAATTTGGAAAAGTCGTTGTATGCACCGACAAATGAGGTACCGTTATCGGAAAAAATATCAGCAGGTTTACCTCTCCGAGAAATAAACCGATACAAAGCCAGTAAATAACTATTGCTAGTTAAATCACCAACGAGCTCCAAATGAATGGCCTTGGTTGTGAAACAAATAAAAATAGCGACATACACCTTTACTAACCTACATCCACGGCCCTGGCGACTAGCACACATAATAGGGCCAGCGTAATCAACGCCTGTGCTTTCAAAGGGATAACCTGGACGAAGGCGTTCTCGTGGTAAGTTACCCATTAAGGGAGCTACAACCTTACCCTTCATACGGTGACACAAAACACACTTATGATAACAGGCTTTCGCCAACTTGCGACCTCCTATTGGCCAATAAGTTTCCCTAATGGAAGCTAATAATAATTGTGGGCCAGCATGCATCAGCCTTTTATGCTCAAAATTAAATAATAGTTTAGTGAAATCATGAGTGGACTGTAATAAAATAGGGTGTTTCTTACTATAAGCAAAATTAGAGTTATCGAGACGTCCTCCTACTCGCATTACATTATTATCGTCTAAATAAACATTAAACTTTAGAAGGGCGCTCTTTTTAGGTAAACTCTTTTTGTTCAAAAATAATTGGTATTCAGAAAATGACTGAATCTGACTCTTAATAATGACAAGAGTTAGTGCATCTTGTACCTCATCATGTGACAAGTATTTGGTTTTAGGGTAATGCTTTCTACATGACTTAATAAATCGTAATACGTAGGCAACAGATCGTACGAGCCGTGTGTAATTGGAATAACGCCTAAAATCAATTAAAACTTCAGGTTTCGAATCGTTTACAACATGTAATATGATTTTAGGTCGAGTCTCCGGTAACGATTGTAGTCCTGGGCTCGTAATTTGAGAAGGCCATTCAGACGAATCTAGTTTTAAAAAATCTGGTCCTTTCCACCACAGATCTGACTCCTGCAGATCACTAATATCCATGCCACGAGATATTAGGTCTGCTGGATTTTGATCTGTTGGGACGTGCCTCCAAGTACAGTTACCCGACTTATCCAAAACCTCAGCAACGCGGTTGCGCACAAAGGGCTGAAGTCTGGTAGGCATCATCTGTAACCATCCCAAGACAATGGTTGAATCAGTCCAACAATAAACCCGACTGATCTTCACTCGAAGTGAGCTCATCACCTTCTCGTGAAGACGAGAACCGACTACCGCACCACATAACTCCAGTCGCGGAATTGTCGTAGGCTTGATGGGAGCAACTCGACTCTTTGCCATTAACAAGCGAGCCATGTACTCACCCTTAGCATTAACACTGCGAATGTAGACGCAAGCACCGTACGCGGACTCAGACGCGTCTGTGAAAATATGGAGTTCTAACTCCGTAAATGAATTGCAGACTACAAGTCGCGGAATGCGAACATGATTTAAAAGAGGTAAAGATTTAATAATAATCTCCCATTGTTTACAAATCTCATTAGGTAATGATTGATCCCATGATAATTTATCTAACCACATTTTCTGTAGCAAGATCTTCATAGTAATAACAATAGGACCTAACAGACCTAAGGGATCAAAGATTCGCGCAATAACGGATAACAAGTCACGCTTTGTGTACCTAGTCGAAGATTTAGTCAGATCTATAGGAAACCCTATCTCATCAGTGCCGATATGCCAACAGAGACCAAGCAACTTTTCTGGCTCATTTTGTCCAATGTTCAAATCGTATGACGCAGGGACAGCATTCGACAATAATTGAGAATCATTTGACTTCCACTTTCTCAATGGCATACATGCCGACGCAAGCGCTTTGGTGACTTCAGTGCGAATGAACTTTACTTCATCTAAGTCATCCCCTCCGGTCAGCAAGTCGTCGACATAGAAGTCATGTTGGATGATTTCCGATATCTTAGGGTTCCTACAGTCGAGTCCTACTTGTTTAAGGCATCGTGTCGCAAGGAATGGCGCACTGGCCGTACCGTACGTGACGGTGTTTAATTGATAAACATTAATAGGATCACTAACATTATCACGCCAAACAATCTGTTGTAAATATCTGTCCGACGGGTGGACGACTATTTGTCTATACATCTTCTCCACATCCGCAGATAAAACATACTTGTGGACTCTAAAGCGAAGAAGTATAGACAATAGACCGTCCTGTACGGTTGGCCCAACCATCTGTAGGTCATTAGAGGACACTCCCGTCGAAGTAGAAGCACTAGCGTTGAAAACAACACGAAGTTTGGTCGTGGTACTCGACTCGCGTAAAACTCCCATATGTGGAATAAAATAACCCAAACATAAATTAGGTTTATTAATTTTTGTCATATGACCAAGTAACTCGTATTCTGACAAAAAGTCATGATACATTCTACTAAAGTTCGTCTTAACCTTTAATTTACGCTCTAAAGAATGTAAACAATGTGTGGCTTTATTAAAAGAATTTCCTAAAATTGAAGGATCTTTCTTAAGGGGGATGCGAACACAAAAACGACCATCAGACAATCGTGTCGTATTTGTAACGAAATTGTCTTCACACAATTTCTCTTCAGGCATATAAGAATTGGAAGACTTCGCATTCACCTCCTCTAATTGCCAAAACTTTGTCAATTCTGACTTGAGGTTTTCCCAGTCACCATCGCTGTCGGCAACCATTTTAGACATATTGCACTTTACGTCATTCGTCAGCAGTGAGATAGTATTCTGAGTAATTGGACCGGAAACTATCCATCCTAGACGGGTTTCACATAATATTGGTTTCCCGGTACCTAACTTTAGTCTTTGAGATCCTAACAAATCCCAAAAAAGATCAGCGCCGATTAAAATATCAACATCGGCAGGGTTATAAAAAGTAGGATCAGCTAAAGTAATATTCGAGGGTAAGTCGAAATCAGAAATATTTATCTGACGACACGGAACACTACTCGTAATGAACGGAAGAACAAAACAATTTAGTTCGAATACAAAGCTATCATCTAATGGCGTACCCTTAACCCGACATATTTTACCTACGTGCGAAGTGACGTTATTGATTCCAAGGATTGATCTATCTACCTGGCTAGTTTTTAAGTTAAGTTTATTGCACAACCTATCTGTTATGAGTGAAGACGTGCTACCACTATCGAGCACCGCGCGAGCGAGATGCACACACCCATTGTGGTCTCTTAATTTGATCAAAGCGGTTGATAACAACACATCTCGTTGCGTATGACCACACGGAGATGCAATGTTTGCGGATAAAGCTACGTTATTCGTTTCAGTCGTAGCAGACAGGTTATTCATCGAATTACCACTAGGTGTATTCGATACAGTGCCATTAGAATGTACGTGAACTAATGTGTTGTGCCTACGTTTGCATAGTTTGCAGCCTGGTTTTTTACATTTGTTAGCATAGTGTCCGGAACGAAAACAGTTAAAACATATCTTATAACTAGGTAATGATTTGAGACGGTCATCGTTACTCAATGCGAGAAACTGTGGACAATTATTTAATGTGTGATCGTTGTTATTACATTTAGGACAAGGTTTAGAAGCTGAGTCAGTGCTAGAATTGATAGGAGATTGTGCTACCATTGACTTGATCTTAGGACCTGATTTACCTGGTGATTGCGAATAATGATTGCGGGGGAGTTCCAGGGTCTCGATGAGGTCGGCTCGATTGCGTAAGAATTGCATAAATGCGTTAAACGTGATTAAGCCATCCTTGTCTATCCTACCTTTGCACTCCTCCCACTCACGATAGGTTTTTTGATCAAGTTTTCGTGTGACAATGTAGATTAAAAGTGTATCCCAGTGTTTCACAGGCTCCCCTAATGACTCTAAAGCTCGCAAGTCTTTATTTAACTGATCGATCAAATTCTTAATGGCAACAGAAGATTCTTTTGTAATTGATTCAATAGTAAATAATGAACTTATATGATTCTGAACCAGTAATCTTTTGTTGTCAAACCGATCACATAACAATGACCATGCCACAGAGTAATTACTTGAAGAAAACTCAATGGATTTGATAACTATAGCAGCTGTTCCCTCAAGTGATGCTCGCAAGTAGTGAAACTTATTGATTGCGTCTATGTCATCATTACAATGAATTAGGCTAGTAAAGGTGTCGCGGAATTCAAGCCAATTACAATATAATCCGCTAAACTTTGGTAACTGAATCGTTGGCAATTTAACCGGCTGCTTTATGCTAACACGAGTACTTTTACAACTTTCCATCGATTTATTATCTTTATTGTAGTCAGTCAGAATATTCTGGGCTCTAGATAAGGTTTTATAGTAAATAGACTCAAACTCGGAACGCTGAGAATATTGTAAGTTGATGTCGTCAACAATGCATTCTAGACGTAACTGTACCTCATCATACTGCTCATACAACGCCTCTATCTTGCCCATGCGCAACTGCAACTCGGACACATCACAGCTAGATAGCTCCTTGTCCTTGAATGAGTCCAGAAAATTGAGGAAACTAGTCAAGCGACCTTTGAAGCTGCCTCGCTTCTTAATTAAATCCTTTTCCTCAGACATTCTGGGAGACGAGTGTTGTCAACCTGGCATTGATACAGGAATATAAAAATTAAAAACAACAATATAATTTCAATAATTATACGCCTAGCTGTAGTCTATGCCCTTTCTGACTGCTAACTATAATTTATAACAATGACTTGTACTAATATCTAACACTCAAATATTTTTATTATGTCAAGATACTTGTTAAAAATTAATACCACTGTTAAGTAGTTATGTAATTAGTTACAGCTTAATATAATGTAAGTTTAATAATGTAGCAAAATAGCTAACTATACTGTTAAAAGTATGAGTTTAAACTTAACATTGCTGTTGAATAAAATACTAATCACAATGCAACAAAGTACCTAATGATTTTACTCAAACACAATATAATTGGTAATTTAATAAAATAGTACTGACCTTAGTATGACTACTTATATATACTACCTGAGTGTTGGGTGACGATATTAGCGTAATTATAACTGTACACCACTAACTAACTTGCTTGAAATCAATCCAGTTCTCCAGCAGTGAACTCATGAACCTCCATTCAGCGTGGAAGTCAGTCTCTATTCTTTTTCTTGAAAATAATCGCTGATCTTCTTAATTATATTTCATCCGGCTCGAAGGACCATGTGCGAGAATTATGGGTATTCTGATGAAAATCAATGACTGGATGCTCAATGCAAATTAGTTTTTTAATAATTTTCGGTGTGAACAATATATTTTACAAAAAACAAGTGAAGACAAGTGACAAATAGAAGTGTCATATTTTTTCATATAATTTAGGAAGCTTGCAAGAAGGTTTTATCTCCAACAAGGTTTATCTTACTATTAAATAGATTCCGATATATTTTTTGTTAGCCTGTTCTGTCCTACTCCTGGGTAAAGGCCTCCCTCAACTGCTTCCATCTTTGCCATCTCTTGCCAGTTCTGGTGGAATCTGTCCAGTTCGTTGCGCCATCCGATGTGAATAAATAAGTTCACAATAGAGATCTCCAGATTCCTATGTAAATCAACGCTGTTTTTATATGCTTGCACCCTCCACGACTTATACGAGACCAACGACAGAGCGATTCAGGTGTCTTAATATTGACCAGACCTTTGAGTCACATTGACACGGAAGAAGAAGAATATAATAGAACAGAACAGAACAGAATAGAATAGAATAGAATAGAATAGAATAGAATAGAATAGAATAGAATAGAATAGAATAGAATAGAATAGAATAGAATAGAATAGAATAGAATAGAATAGAATAGAATAGAATAGAATAGAATAGAATTGAATAGAATAGAATAGAATCGCTTATTTCTGAGTACATGGTACATGAAGATCTTAGTATGCTGGCGTAGAAATATTCAATGAGTATGTAATTTAAAAATTCATAGAGTTATCGATCATCATCATCATCTTCCTGCTCTAGTCCCGTTTTATTTGGGGTCGGCGCAACACGTTTTTTTCTTCCATTCAGTTTCATTCATTCATTCTTCATAGAGTTATAGATCATGAAACATTAAATAAGAATTAAAATTAAACAAACAAGCAACCGCGCTTTTTTATATCGACTATCACGACAAAATCAAAAAGCATCGAAATCAGTTTACACAGGCAAAAAGATCGTTGAAATACAAAAAAAAAATCTGTCAATTTTAGAACCTCCCCGTTTTTCGGAAGTCGATTTAAAAAAAAAGGTAAAACTCTTTACGGGCACATTTTTCCTACCAATTTAATTTCTACCCCTAATAATTAACCCCATAAACATCTAAGTGGTTACACTAATAACATTAAACCCTCCCACCTGGGGAGGGGGTGGCCATAAGTTCGGAAGGGTGCGCTCCCTCCCGCTTCCTTTTAAAACTTTAACTTAGTGCTAACGGTTTTCGGATTTTAGTAGCTAGGTAACCAAAAGTTTATCTCGGGGAGTTTAAATGTTTGGAACTAAAGGATTGTTTGCAAGGGTTACCTGAAACTAAGAAATCAGAAACGTTTATTTCAAATAGACCAGTTACAGGTACTTTTGAATTGTCAAAATGTCAGTCAGTCAAACAAGGGAAGCTAAATTGCGTAAAATTAATTGCGTAAAAACGTTCCAAAGCGTAGATCTCTATGGAGAAGACAGTGCAAGAAACTCCGTGGACACTCTTTTAAATCATATTGAGTTACATGAATCTTCGTTACATATTTCTTGTTGCTTCTGTTATGTGAGCTCAATGATGATACCTAAGGAATAAAAATTAAATAATAACAGTAATAATAGAAATTGAATTTAAGGGCAACTGAAGGAATTTTTTTAGATGGGAAATCATCTAATAACATCTCCCGCCCTTGGGCGAAGTGGGAGATAGTGTCAGACTTCTGCTGACTAAAACCCACTCCTAGTGACTTCGTTGTCTTTAATTCACCCATGGCCGCAGTAGGCTTCGACCCTGTTGGGCCCCTACGGTTTGTTGACTTCTTCTTGAGACAGAAAGAAAGAAAAAAAAAACAAATGTTTATTTGGCACACAATAAAAATCATCGTCATCATCTTCCTGGCCTTGTCCTGTTTTATTTGGGGTCGGCACAACACGTTTTTTTCTTCCATTCCGTCCTGTCACTCGTTATGCTATCACTAACTCCCTTTTCTTTCATTTCGCTTCTCACACAATCCAACCATCAATTCATTTGGCACACTGTGAAAATAACACGTATTAAAAAAAAACTTAAATAATATTAAAAACTTAAAATAAAAATAAAACAAACGGCAACAATGTGTCTCACGATAGTGCCAAATAGGTGCGAATAGGTTGATGAGACGTGCGAACACTACGCGCGTCAAGTCAATCATATTAAATACCTATCCATTTTGAACAATTTTCTATGGAATAAAACACAAAATCAAAGATAACCTTAAATAATACTTAATAGTATCGAAGTTGGTACCATTGTTAAACTAGGGGTTACGGCAAACTAACTGTACTACAATAGATAGTTCAGAAACTATGTAGTGATTAACTTAATTTTATATACCTAAATTAGTTTTAAACCTAGTAATAATCCAGGAACTACACGACATTTAGATTGCGTTTTGGAATAAGGCCGTAAAAGTTGGTCTTTCCGCCCCTACGAGAGCACAGAGCGGTAGAAAATCTTTGACATTTACCCACCACAAAAAAGGTACTGTTCCATTTTATTCTCATCTCCGTAAGGTGATCGAATTTCGTCACCTCTGCCTTTTAAGCAATTTCAACAGTAATTTTGTTTCTAAAATAGTTCTCTCTCAAACGAGAAAGTCTAAGTAATACAATGTCTAAGTTTATTTACACTAGGGCCTAAAAGCTTTAATTTAAAAGCTCTTAGTGTTTCAATAAAGTTAACCCTCAAATGCGAATGGTCTATTGAATGTTATTATTAAAGTTGGTCCTCCGTGGGTGGTCTTTCGAGACTTTTGTTATAGGTCAGGTCAGGTAAGATTTTAAGTTTATTTATAGAAATATTTATTAACAATTTAAAGTACTTATTTATAACTTCAATTGAAGCGAAAATAAGTTTGCCTTTTCAAGTCTAAATCTATGAACCTATCATTCTCTAAGTTTCCATTGTCAGGGTTACAGACAAGAAAGCAGAAACGTTTATTTCAAGTAGACTTTCACAAGCAATTGAATTTTCATAATTTTCTAAGGTTTTGTGAGAGGGTGGATTAAAATTAAGTAAACCTTGTTTTATTAGATTTGTGGGATATTTTGATTTATTTTAGTGGTAGTATAGAATGTTTTCTTTTTAATGTTGTAGTGTTTTCGGCTATAATGTTGTACAAGTACATTGTAAATAAATAAACAAAAAATGTAGATCAGTCAATAAAAAAAAAATATGCTAAATTGCACGTTCCAAAGCGTAGATCTCGAATCGGATCACTGGATCCGGTCTAGACACAACATCCATCTGGTCGGAGAGCAAAAAAAGGATATATTTCCTGTTCCGCATACCTCTCAAATCTACTGATATATGTAATAGGACAAACTAACTGACTGCCTTGATATGCACAGCCGAAACTGACAGATCTAGGAGCGTAAAAATTTGCACTAGGAGCATGAAATTTTCCTTTATGCCGTAGGAGAGCGGTAAGAGAGAATTTTATAAAAATCACCCCTTATGGGAATGAAATGGAGATCCGAAGTTTGTACGGTGAAATGTATTTTACACAGGCAAAGCTGCCGATAGAAGGTAGTCTACAATATCTAAACTATAATCTACACTAATATAATAAAGAGGTAAACTTTGTTTTTTTTTTTGTTTTCATGTTTTTTTGTTTGTAGGAGGTAATTCTCTGGAAGTACTGGTCCGATTGCTAACCTTTTTTCACCAATAGAAAGCTACTTTATTCCTGAGTAACATAGGCTATATTTTATATATGCGGATGAAGCCGCGGGCAAAAGCTAGTGTATAATACTTCAAGGTCATACCGTCTCCTTGAGTCAGTTCCGTATACCTACCGGCCTAGTCGCGATCATTACATGAATAAATCCATCGCGTGCTAGCTTTGAACGCCTTGAACTACTCAACTTATTGACGGGCAGTTTGAAAAATGATTTATTAGTTACAAGCACTTTACTCGCTACTTCGTTGGCGGGTGAAACCGGAAGCCACTGTCTTTGCTTTTGAATTAGTGAAAGTTCCGCCATCGCAATTGTACCATCGGGCAACCCGACGTACGGCGAATATTCACCCTTACGTTGTTGAAACCTCTACGGTCCGGACTAAACGTTTCGCCTCGTCGTTTATACCGCGTACGTCGAAGGACTGGAACAGTCTGCCTGCTACGGTCTTCCCGTCCTATTATAATTTGGGTGTCTTCAAGGCTAGAGTGAATAGGCTCTTAATAAACTAGTGCGCCTCACCATCAAAGATTGCATCGCTACTTACCATCAGGTAGGATCGTAGTCAAGCACTAGTTTATCTCAATTAAAAAAAAAAAGTTTATAGACTAATTAATATGATCAGGCATTATAGGAACAAACTTAATAGAACAACGTAATTGTTGATGAAAATATTAAGTGTCTACTTCATTGATTTAAAGAACTCGTACATACATAATAGAATCAATCATTCATAACAATTACTACTACAAAATACTACACACATTGTTTTACCATTTTGATCGTCATTTAATCATTATAATTAATATCTTATCTGTCGAAACGTCTAGTTGACACTTCACGTGACCCAAAGGCTGGCTTTTACCTTGGACAGAGGATAAGCATTGCCATACAACGTGGCAATGCCGCCAGTCTTTTGGACACATTACCAGTCGACAGCGATGTGGAAGAGTTTTTTGACGCCATGTTTTAGATAGTGTATTTTAGCGTAGGGTTTTATTATTTATTTATTTTGTAATTTACTGTAATTATAGTTATTAAGTTGTTTAAAAGTGTAAATAAAATATCTTATACAATATTTCCATAAATTGAGAAACATATTAGGATATAAACCAACGCTAATAACTTTGCTGTTTACGAATATTATTTATTGATACGTTACTTAAATAATAACAAAATCTTTTCTAATAAGCTCTTTAAGTATTTGTACTGATTAAAAATTTGTGGTGTATAATTGAGACAGCGATATTTTACCTTGTTTCATCATCATCATCAGCCTTTTTAATGTTCCTACTGCTGGGACTCAGGCCTCGTCTCTAGGAGATGGGATGGGCCCTAATCCACCACGCGGGCCCAGTGCGGGTTGGTGAATGGCACATGTCTTCGAATTTTTGGTTCTAGGACATGCCGAACAGTGGTGGCCGAGTGGTAATGGCTCCGACTCACAAGTTGTACTTCGCGGGTTCAAACCTTGCCAGGCGCATTATTTTGTGTAATTTATTTCATCACCACTGCTATCAAAACGGCGAAGGAAAACATTGGGAGGAAACCGGCATGTCCTTACCTCTTTAACTGTGACTTCGCTATTTTAATCGTTAAACACAGTCTTGTCAAAAAATCTTTTAGCTTCTTTCATCTTTAGCCCTTCCTTATTTCATGCCAATCTTGTGCAAAACCTTCAAACCAGTTTAATTACCCCATCAACAAATCTCTCGCTACAAAAAATCCTAGTCCTTCAATCCAAAGACCCCTCAAACGATATGCCATAAAAAAATCAAAGATTCAAAGCAGACACATCGATAAAACAAAGTAATAAAACAAAAATATACATAACACAATTGGACAGACGAGAGAACCGATGGCACTAAAAGTACCGTGAAGAGCACTAAAAAGTGCCGGCGTCGTAACGAGACCTTTAAGTGGAGTTAAACCGTGGTACCGAGGTACAACTTGACGTGGGAGCCCGTCGTAAAAATTGTGGGGATGGTGGAAGGTATGGGCGGTGAGCGGGCTAGAAAAACTCCATTTTTGACGGCAGCGATGTTATATTTCCAGATTCATTTAGAAAGAACTTACTTTAAAAATTGTTTCACCATCATTATAGCCAATAAAAATCACTGTTAGACATATACCTCCCGCAAGTGTCGCCACAAAAAAGCCTTCTGATCTTTTTCTTCAAAGCCGTACGTCGTCATTGGCAACGTACACTTGTCATTGACCTAGGTAGTAAAATCGTCTCGTGTTGTATTTACAATAATACATCATTATCAACTCTCCAGCCAAAAGACGTCCACTGTTGGACCTGCCTGCCCAAAATACACCAGTCACCTACCAACGCTGCGTCTTCGCAGAATTTCAGCACCCAAAATCTTCGGTCCCATCGACGATCCATTCTACGAGCTATATGCTCAGCCCACTGCCACTTATATTGGCATTTGACGCCCAGAAATTAAGAAATTACACATGAACCTTCTTCGTATATCCACATCAAAACCCGTTCCGTAGTTTAGAAGAAATTATTAGGTAAATATACATACAGAACGGGTGGACGGGTTTGAATGAAATTTGGCACACAGGTGGACCATCTCTTGACTTTTATCCATTGCCAGGGAACAATTTTCTGCTTTCCTGCACGAGTAACCGCTTGCATTAGCTTAAAGACAATCTCAATCAACTTCGTTTTCAATAGCATCTCCTAATAACATCGTCTTCTATATCATCGTCATAACGACCTGTTCACAACTTCAGTCTTAGCGGCGAGCGGGATCACCGCTCGTGGCGTGCTTCAAATATTTTTTTAACTTGTTCTCACAACTCGCTGCTCCGTGCTGAGCTACCGCTCACAGCGGCATGGTCGTGAACGGGCCGTTAGACCTACACCCATTAAAACCAGCTCCACCTCCTCGCTACAGCCTGTACCTTGTACCGTCCCCCGAGGGTGTCACCCTACTATGCCCTTGATGTAACACCGCAATAAATCAGGCAAGTAACGGATGGCCTGCTCCTGCTCACCCGCTTCACTTGCTAAGTTAATTGACTCATTATGCGAGCTGTTGGTGTAACTTTGGACACGGTTCCACGTGTTTTTGTATTTGTACTTTTCGTACTTATAAAGTACTAGTACTTTTCTCAAGACTTACGGTGCACTTGACGGATATTCCGTCGCGGATTTCCGTCAAGTGTGGCAACAGCCCAAGTTTGCGAGATTATTGTACTTTTTCTTAAATAGGATTTTTTTAAAGATAGGAAATCATCTGATGACTTCTGCTCTAGGGTAGAGTGGGAAGGCGTGATAGATTTTTATTAACTAAGCCCACACCTACGTTCCTTCAGATTTTTTTTTCACATATTTTATGGATAAGCTCGCGTTTGACCACCATCCCACCTGATGGTAAGCTATAATGTGGTCGACGATGGAGCACACTTGCCTATTCACTCTTGATTTAAAGACCATAGCTATTAGGAAACCCTGACAGTTGCCTTTTGCATTCTAAGACCATAGTAGGCTTCGGCCCTGCTGGGCCTACGTTCGTACGAGAGCGAATAAAATCAGACAGCCAATTAACTTATACCCTCTTTGGTTCTGTTGGGAATAGATTTTTGAACAACCCAAATAATTAAGAGTATATTAATCAATATTGTTGTGTGTGAAGTTGTCAATAGCTTATTCGCTGTACCTGCAAATCACACTATTGCGCGAGCCCAATGGCCTGTCCCTCGCATTCTTTCTGCGCTTAACACTATTTTGGACAAGCACCCTGACTGTGATGTGTTCGCAGAAAAATGGAAGTCGTGTGTCTGGAATTCTATGAAATGAGTGTGTGAATTTGGTGTAAATGTAGGTTTCTTTAACTACCTATTGTAATTGGCGGATAGCCGTTTTTGTTAAAGTAAAACATTAATAAATAAATGTAAAGATAACGGTACGAAACCCTTCATGTGCGAGTCCTTATCTACTTCCACTTAGCCAGTTATTTTTCCTTTTATGTGACTTACCTTGACAAACCAAACGTTCTTGCAAATATTTCAATTGAAATATAATATATGCTTTGAGTTTATGTGCCCTATAAAAAACATTGTCTTCAACGCGTGAGCTTCACTTTACGACTTTTAAACTGTTTCACCAAAGTCAAATGCCATTAAAACTATGATAATCGACATTAATCGGTTTGGACTTTCTAATTACATTACTGAAATAGATTCCTTTGACCTAGTTTAGTATTTCCGCTGACATTAGGGTGTTTGGACTCGAAATATTATGGGTATTTGATTGATAAATTATTACGGGTTGGTCAATGGTCTGGCTGGATTTGTTTTGGTATTTTTGGCACTTGACCGCTCTGTGTGTACTGCCCAGAGGATAACGCTAGGAGGATAAGCTTACTTTGTAATTATGTCAGGTTATAACCTTTCTTTTGACTTTTTTGGGCTTGAGTGCTTTTTACGAGCCGCCCGGAGGACACGGTGGTGCATAAGGTGGAGGTGTGCCCCGCTTGGGCAAAGTGTCGCTGTTTTCTCGTGAAAGCGATGGGCGGCAGCTATCTCTTGCGCCGGGCCCTGGACAGACCATGGTCTGGAGCGAGAAGCAATGGCAGGCGGAAGCCTCCTTCTGCGAGCAATAATGCTAGCGAAGGAGATTCCAAATTCACACACACACACATTCCTAATTTTATTAAAAACAAACCAGTAACTATTTTCAAAAAGAAACTAACTGCACTTCTATTAAACAAATGTTATTTATTACTCTGTATCTTATTTACTAACTGATAAATTTTAATAGTGTATCAATAAATATGTTTGATGATGAATTTGCATCAATATTTGCATGCCAAAATTGTAGAATGTACATTCTTTATATAATTATTTATATCACCTTATTGTAAATACCTGCATTCTGAGCAAATAAATCAATATTCTATTCTGCTCTATTCTATTCTATTCTATTCTATTCTTCTCACTTGCACTGCTGGGATTCAGGCCTCTCTAGAAGAGTGAATGGGCCGTGATCCACCACGCGAGTCTAGTGTCACATGTCTTCGAATGGTTGGTTCTAAGACATGCAGGTTTCCTCACGATATTTTCTTTCACCGTTTTGAGAGCAGTGGTGATGAAATATATTACACAAAGTAATGTGCCTCGCATACGGATACGAACGGCATAGGACCAGTCGTTATGGCGACACTTGGTTGAGGCCTATGTTCAACAGTGGACGTCTTTCGGCTGAAATGTATGTACCTGGTTGGGATTGAACTCGTGGCCTACTACTCGTAAGTCGGAACCATTACCACAAGGCCATCACTGCTCTCAAACAACTTAATTATTATTTCATAATAATTTTTATATAATAATAATAATCTTTATTTATATATAAAACAGATTGCAGAGCATTTTACATTTTTCACAAAGTGGGTAGTTTTACATTTCTGACAATTAAGTGGGTGACGTTCCGGCTATGAAATAGCCTGTATTAAGAAGTAACAGTGCCGATCCCCTCAAGTTGTATTACTACAATTTTTTTTTATATTTTCTACGAATTTGGATTTTATTTAAATTATGTTAACGTTTATTTTGTTTTGTTTGTCGAAGATGTTGGAGTGTTGAGGTGTGACAGAGCGACAGAACGACAGAACAGAAGTAGTGCCAGTCTGACAGGTCGCGGCTGACTTCGAACGGAACATCTGACCGCCTACACTCAGAAACCAAACTTGTGGAGTTATCGATAACTTAAGGTTAGATATAGCAATCTAAATTATTCAGTGTCTTTATTTCACATATATAAACATATTAATTACATTTTTTAAATAAAACATATTAAAATGTAATAAAAAACAGTATCTCACCGGTATCAGGGTTCAAGCTATCGGTCGTCAGGGTTAATCCACTTTTTATTATTTATTCCCTGCCAGAGTCTGTTTCCTGATAGCTAAAACCTAGGGGTCTTTAAGTCAAGAGTGAATAGATTGTTTCTAGGCAAACGTGTTCCATCGTCAGCCTCATCATCGCTTACCATTAGGTGAGATTGTGGTCAAACACGAGCCTATCCACTACAAAAAACAATTTATATATATATTACTACTGATAGGTTTGACCACCTGATGGTAAGCGATGATGTGGCCGACGATGGAGCATGCTTGCCTAAAGGAAATCTCTTCACTCTTGAATTAAAGACCCTTAGGTTGTAGGTATCAGGAAACACAGACTCCGACAGGGATTATATCGGTAAGTCCCCTCTTTGAGCCGTGGTGGGAAAGACCTCACGGCGTCCTCAACTTCCGCATGATGCAGGTTCTCAACTGACATGGTCAATTTGGGAGCTTCCTGCACCGGATTCGTGCAGAAGTGACGCCCGGTTGCCATCACTGTGTGGACCGCCTCGAGGACACGGTAGAGCATACGGTAAAGGAGTGCCTCGCTTGGACAGACCACCACTGTGTCTTCGTGGAGGCGATCTTTGGCAACGATCTCTCGCGCCGGGCCATGGTACAGGCCATGGTCCGAAGCGAGGAGGAGTGACAGGTGGTAGCCTCCTTGTGTGAAGCAGTAATGCTAACAAAGGAGGAGGCCGCCCTTGCACGCGCGAGGGAGCTGCGTTCACGCCCGAGTGGCCGGGATCCCAATCCCGACATCCGGCCACCGTAGGCGCGGGCTTGCGGACATCGAGAAATGGGCAGCTCACCGTTCAACCGTCCGGTAGCCGTCCGGACATAGCTCAAGTCGTCGATGGCGCGTACTGTTGCACGCGCGCCTCAAACTTGCCGCATCACCCGCAAACTTGGCGGGCAATTATCGCAAAACTGGCGGTTAATTTTACCAGTTGAGCTCTAAACCGCCATAGACACACCAGAAAGAGCTGTTGCGTTATAGGTACATAATTCAAAGAAGAATTTCGAAGAACCGCGCATATCGCGGGCGTATAACACGTCGTAAAATGCGCTTAATTTTTTTTACATATATCTGCATTCTGCGAAAGCTACGCGCCTCGGTGAACGCAGATAAATACTGCTTCGTGAGATCTAAGCCTTATTTTTTACTTTTGAATTAAAAATTTTCATATGTACTTTTCCTATTAAATAACATTTTATTAAAGTTGATCGTTCTCCCGCCAGGCCCGGAGATGTCGCGTTGGCGCGGCTTCGATGGCGCGGGGTGAACGCGCGCCGCGGCTAGGCGCACATGCGCGCCTGGCTCGTCGTGTGTGCGGCGCTCGCGCTGGCGCCCTGCCGAGCGACCGCTGCGCACCCCCACCCCGCGCGACTCGAGCGCATCAAGTCACAGATTCTAGCCAAGGTGAGAGCAGCACACGTACGTGACGCGGAGTGAACGCGCGCCGCGGCAAGGCGCATATGCGCGCCTGGCTCGCGCTGGCCCCCTACCTAGCGACAAACAATATCAATGCATCACACACATAACGTGGTGAATTTGTGGATTACTAAAAGTTCTCGGCGTGGACAATGTCAGTGCAGCTGATCGAAAACGATGACTGATAGATTGGACATTTTCTTTATCTTTAGGATATAGAATCTCTTGGACGGTGCCACGTAATATGCAAACTTCTAGAAAAGCTTCGTCTATCCAAACAACACGATAATGCTAAGTGATGAGACTATTAAGTTTCCGTAAATCTCTTCCACTCCTCTAGAAACGGTGAAGAAAAACCTCGTGAGGAAACCGCCATGTCCTACAATTAAAAATTAAAAGACATGTGCCATAAATCAACCTGCACTGGGTCTGCGTGATGAATTACGGCCCATTCCCTCTACTTGAGAGGAGGCCTGCGTCAGCAGCCAGAACATTATAAGGCTGATTGCTTTATGCTTTTTTATATCTTGTCCTGCCATGTTTTAATATGGTCCTTCTTCCACCAGCTGGGGCTCTCATCGCGGCCCACGCCACTGGGGGCGCCGCCGCGCGACGTAGTGCGACAAATATTAGCACGAGCCGCAGACCCGCGGCCCCCACCCCACCACCACGACTCAGACACCGAACACGCCATGAGGGAAATCATCGCGATAGCACATAGAGGTACCAACACACACAGAAACAGACAGACATACAAAGTATACACAGACATTCAACCGACCTGATAGAAGACCAATCATTCCAACTATCAAGTTGATACTGACGCTGAATATAACAGCAGGATAATCATCGCGATAACACATAGAGGTACCAACATACAGACAGACACACAAAATACACACAGACTACATTCCAGTCAGACACTAACAAATAGACAATGACGATGATTATAACTGCAAAAAAAATCATTTTCGATAGCACATAGAGGTACACACACAGAAACAGACAAGCATACAAAGTATACACAAACATTCAACTGACCTGATAAAAAACCAATTAATCCAGTCAGACACTAAAAAGACACTGACGCTAAATATAATAACATAACCATAGCGAGAGCACATACAGGTGATACCTCTACACACACAGATACAGACAGGCCTACAAAGTATACATATTCAACTGACCTGATAAAAGACAAATTAGATGGGCAAACAGACAAACAGGCTGACAGACGCAAAGACTTTGGACATAACATGAGACAAATCTACTAAAAAAAAATATAAAATAATTATATTGACAAAATGGACATGGATAGACGGACACAAAAATATACAACGTTAAACCAGGTGAAACTGAGATTCTTCTATTTCAGTATGACCTGATGGAAATCCCAATAGCAAGAATGAAATATATTAGAGTAGCGAGATGCATTATGGGAAAATCTCACGAAAGATTTTTATGTTTTTTGTACGCCTAAAAGCGTACAAAAACATAAAAATATACACACAGACAGAGTAAAAGCAGATGTCCAGACATGAAAAGACTGAAGAACTTACTGAATGTTGACACTGACGTAGAATATAACGTAAACGAAATTATGACCATAGCGCATAGGAATATTAATACACAGACAGATGAACTAGTACATGGACAAATAAGTTTATAGGCAGGTTTAATAACGAGGATGATGAACCAATCTGCAAATCGACATGTAAACAAATACGTCAGACTGAAAGATATACGTTTTATTTCAACACAGGTTTAGTGCCAAAACACAGATCATGGCTGAAATGAAAAACGATTTTGCTTTCTTGTGAGTCAAAAGCTCCGTCATACAAAGTGTACAGTCATATCAACAACCCAGATTCACAACGATACAATTCATAGATATATACATAAAGCAACTTTGTTTATTGAAAAACCGCATCAAAACACTTCAAAATCCTTTGGGTTAGGAAAAGTTAGTGGATAAACAGACAGTGTAAAGCTCAAAATAGATACGTAAAGCCAGTGTGTTGTACTCGTATCCTAATTAATAGAGAAAAGTAACGGGGTAATTAGAAACGCAGGGGTGAATAGCAACAAAACTATATATGGTTAGAATGTTCACCTTATTTCAGCATTTGAGTACTCTTTATTATTGAATTGTATCTATACTTCTTTACTAATATTATAAAGAGAGACAAAAAATATGTTTCTCTTCTCTCTCTCTCATCTCTCTCTCAATGAATAAAATTTCAAAAACTACTGAACAGAGTTTAAATTTTTTTGCATGTTGTTACTGAGTGAAACAAGCAATATACTTTCTTCTTCGACACGTGTGAAGCCGCTGGCAGAAGTTAGTATTAAATACATCACTGCTTTATTGAAACTAAAAATATCAATGTTAAAATTCTAAACAAATTTTAGTTTCTATCCACCCCTGTGTTTCTATTTGCCCTGTTTGACAGTACATGGCTAGACAATTTCTGTGTTTTCATAATATTTAAATAAGTGTTGTGAGGAGCATCCGCCTTCCACCGGCTTCAAGGACCAAAAAGAGTCTGCTAACAGAAAATAACCATAACGATACGATCTTCTTTATAATATACATTGGCATTTCCACCTTAACGAACAATATTAACTCAACACTTTTCCAGAAACGGAAATTGTATTTTAAGCAACTTCTATCTGATATTAAGTTTTCAAAGTTTCCAAGATGGCCGCGGTGTGTTAACTCGAGTTTCCTCTTTTAAAAACAAAAGTTTTCTTATATTGGGTATTGATAAGCTATACAGTATAGTTCTAATATACTATGAATAATTTGAGTAAAGTAAAACCAGCCTCCCAAGCCAAGTTACAACCGTATCGTGTCGAATTCCGTTCTCTAATCGGTAACGCTTCGGTGTCAGCAATTGTAGAAAACGATAAGTGGGTAGCCATGTTGACGCGCCTGAGACGGCCGCTCGCTACAATGTAGCGTTTGTTTATCAAAGGATGTAGCGTTAAACGTTGTAGAAATTCATTCTATCATTTTGAACGATGTGACCTTGGCTACGAATTTTCTATTCGTTTGTTCCGACCACGTGAATTAACGTTGAGATGATGTAATTTCCATACATTTGATTACTTTTCGATTAGCGTTAACGATTGCAGATTATCAACTTGGCTAGGGGTGCAGGATAGAATTAAAAGTGCCGGGATTGTAATTACACTAGTTTCACGTAATCGCATGCTATCTTATTTAGCCATCGAAAAAACTTTCTAACACTAAGTTGACCATGTCACATGGCTTTGTGCGAGATCAAAATGTTTGCTATTTAAAATAATGTCCTGTTTCCTGGCAGAATAATTTTCCTAATCCTAAGTTATGTGGATTAGAATTTAACCTATATAATATATAGGACAAATGTCCCATAATGTAGAGCTTCACAAAAATCGTTAATACTCTAAAATTATTTAACAACGATGTACATTTTTTTTTTGGGATAAATCAAATAAAGTAATAGAATTAAAAAAAAAAACTTGCTCTACTGAGAGGTATCAAATGATTTCAAAATGTGTGTCATTTATTCCGGTCCCAATCATTTTGTCAATGCAAGTGTGAACACATTCATTGCATTCAGTTGTTCAGCTGATACAAGTTGCTATTATTTTTTGTTCAACTGTTTACGAACATTTTATTAAGCAGGCATATATTACAGAATTTAGGTTTCCGTCAATGCTATGATAGCAATTCTTGCAAAACAGAATATATTTTCAAAAAATCTTCGAATAAAATGATACAATAACAAGAATCAAACAGAAACAAACTATCTTTTACCATTTTACGCGTACCTCAAGAATCATATGACCACTCTAGAGCCCAGTCACACCACTAAGTTGTATTTTATTCTAATGCAAAAATGGGTCACAAACATCATTGGCAACTCTATAACGTCCGCTAACTAAATAACTGGACGATAGGCCAGTTACTACCCTGAATAAAGCGTCTAGACTTGGCCATTTGAGAGCCAATTATGTACTTTGGCATAAATATCGGCTAAACCAGACCGATCTAGATTTTTTTTAGACAAAAACTGCGTGATAGACATTGGCTGTTCATCAAAGACTAGCTAGTGACATCATATTGTTGTATAATCGTCTGGTATGCTTAGAAACTTTACCACTTGCTACCAAAAGTTTTCTTTGATACGCGACTTGAGGACCTAGTTTTTCTGGTTCGTTAAACATCATAAGAGCGTCTGAGAATTTCGGTTCAGACTGTTAAAATAACAATAAGAATACTTGTGTTGAAAAATACAGAATAGAACTTTTTAACAAATTCCTTGTTCCATTTTATTCTCATGGATATAATCCGAGACTGCTTGCATGTCCAATTCAGGCTGATATTAGACGAGATGCCCGTTGTGCCAAATATAAATGACCAAATACATTTAAAGTACTAAATTGCAGACTTTTTAAAATTAAATTGTTTATCTGGCTGAATGAAAATAGTTTCTATTGTGTTAAAGAATTTCTTGAATATAAACTGTAATGTTGAAACTATAATTTTGCTTGCAAAACATGGTTGGACTCATTTTGTATTGTAACACCTTTTAATATCACAGTTTTTGCAAATAATAATTATTATTGATACCGCTAATCATTAGATAGTTAAAACTTACAAAGAAAGAAAAAAAAAGAAAGAAAGGAGGAAAACTATTTTGTTTCACATACACACTTGTAGATACAAAGCAAACTGAAAACAATTAAACTTGTTTAAAAACTACCAAAATATTATAACCCAGTAACAATTAGCTTCAATCCTCTTCGAACCAATTTACCTGCTGTGGTATTCCCGTCTGATTATAATTTGGGTGTCTTTATGGCTAGAGTGAATAGGCTCTTCATAAACTATTGAGCCTCAGTATCAACGATTGCATCACTGCCCACTCTCAGATGAGATCGCAGTCAAGCTCTAAGGGCGCCTTCAAATTAGCCGCAAAGTGCCACACGGTGGCGGCGCTGCTGCAGCGCTGCCGTCACGCTGCTTTGTTCTTCCATATAGCGCGGATGTAGCGCGGTAGTCTCGCGGTACTTTGCGGCTTTTATTTGTATGGAATAACCAAACAGCGCTGCTGCCACGCCGCCATTGCGTGGCACTTTGTGGTTAATTTGAAGGCGCCCTAAAGTTGTCAAAAAATAAAAGGCTTGTTTAGACATTTGTATTTTGACTACCAAGCAGCTTTGGTGTAGCTACTACTACGCCGGAAAAATAATTATTATTTTATTGTTTATTGTCTCTTTCAGTTTCGTTCCAAGTTACATTATAGGTTTTTCTCAAATGTCGAAATTGGTCTTTTTTTAACGAGTTTAGTTTGCATTATTAAAAAAAAACCTGTTCTTCTATATCACAAGTGTTAGGAAGTATAATAGGTATATTGCTCCGTCAATCACTAACGCCAAATCCAGTCTAGTTCATGCTCACGTTCGGCCTTGTATTTACATATTCGATTTGTGATTCTGTACTTATCTGTTCATTGTCTGGCCCGTCAGATTGAGGGTTCGTCTTGGCACTAGTTGTACATCATAAATAATCATAGCCCATGATGGATACTACAACAATTTGAAGACTTTCTCCTTTTTCTTTTGCGTTACATTGATCTCTGGTCCTTTGAGGATCGCTTTAATTTATCTTTGTATATTTAGTTGCTATGTTATCTGACTGTTTTTATTTAATTTATTACGTTATTATTTGATGATGCCCTTTGAATTATTGGCTGATAATTCTTTGGGTATCAACTTTCTCATTTTTTTTTTTAGTGACTGTGACAAAAGACTGTTTACGATGATGATGACGGACGACTTCAGACTTTATAATACTTGATGCAAAATTGACTTTCAATTAACACTTTCAACTTATACTTAAAATCGTGAATTAGAAAAATTTATTAAAAAAAATATTTTACTGTGTTTTCGAAGTGGCCCATCGACATTTTTAATATAGATTATTTATATGAGTTTGACACTATCTATTATTATTATATATTGAGTCTTTGTGAGTTATACGTAATTATATAACTGTTCAATGTTTCTTGCAAGTATGTTTTCAGAATAGCCAACTTTTTCATTGGCATTGAAACGGAACTAAAAATGTAAGTATCGGTCTGAAGGTACAAATCTAAATATGATAAGTTTATTATATTAAATCTTTTGATTGTTTTTCAGGTTCAACTCGTAATCTGAAAAGTGGTCCTTTGGGGATTGCAGAAGAATAGCATTTTCTGGTGATATTGTCGGTGAGTGGACTAAATTATAACTTAGTTTAACTATCTAATTTATGAGGATAGTCAAATGTGGACGAATGTCTTTGCGAAACGAAGCGATGTGACTCTGTTGTACGAGCGCGCGAAGTTGCCGCTTCAGCCACCATTTTTGTATCAAACATGTCGTTGCACCGCAAGAGTGAGCGTGAAAATATCAAACGAACTGTACACGGCTGCTTCGCTTCGCTCTTCGCTGCATCGCACTCACGTGCGGCTGGTCACGAATGGAACCACCGCAATAGAATATCAATTGTTTGATCATTCCGCCCATTCGCTTCGCGATCGCACCTACGTTGAATCGCCAATGTGTAGGCGGGAAACCTAAGGCCTACTGTCCACGGTCGCGTAGCTCCATTGACGCGTATTCTTCATTATACGCTTAGTGTACGCCTGCTTATAGCTTACACAATAAAACTATGAAATTCTGTCGAAGAAGCGGCAATGTCGTGCCGTCGTGGTGGTCGGAGACGCGTCTATGAAGCTTCGCGTCCGTGGATAGTAAACATAACTGGTTTAGCAGGTGTTGTGGATAATCAAAACTTTTTCTATGACAACCTATTTTGCTAACATAATATGTTACTCAGCAACTAGATTATGAAGGTCAGATAGGCATTTTCTGTAAATACTGGTCATTTACTTCTATTTTAACTAGGAACCGACCTCAACAAAGTAGGTTAACTAATAGAACATAATAAAACTGGACTGATTGGTGAGCGTAGTAAATTTTATCGAAGAAAAAAAATATGTACTGCCTAACAAGAAAAAAAAAAATACTAGTTTACATATCAGGAAATACTACTTTAGCTGGAAATTTATAGCTTCAATGATATTGAAATCCTAATCAGTATTCTATCCTAGTGACAGACACATTATTACTACATAATATTACACATACATACTCTCTTAAATGTTTGTCCTGTATTTTTGTTTATTTGGTGTACAATAAAGATCTCGCACTCTCTTTGCGAACACGCACACACTCTTTTGGACACTCACCCTGACTGTGATATGTTCGCTGACAAATGGAAGACGATCATGTCATATCTAGAGTTCTGTGAAACGAGTGTGTGCATTTTGTGTGTATTAATATAGGTGGTTTTTAACTAAACTTTGGAGATAGCCGGTTTTGTTAAGATCCAAGCGCCTAAGCAGTGCTATTAATAAAACAGTGACATTCTGAAGCTTTCTGCTTGATAACGCGGCCAGTATAATAGGTTTGAAAAAAAATGTTGTGTAGGTATTATAGATTCATGAACAACACGGTCGACTATGATTTTTTCGTGCGATTAATACTTTTGTCTAAAAAAGTAATATTTAGCAATTTTGCAACTTTTCTTTATTCCTATGAAACGGCTGTGATCTTTAAAAATGTTTTTAAATGAATAATTGCCAAAAAATAAAAACGTAATAAAATTCATAATATATAATAGATGTCCAACATTACAAAATCTTTAATAATTCATAAACTAGCTTTACTCGCGGCTTCGCCCGCGTACATAAAATAGCCTATATCACTCAAGAATAAAGCAGCGCTCTGTCGGTGAAAAAAATTTTGCAATTGGACTAGTAGTCTTTCTCTTACAGTAGGCACAACGGATCTTGAGCGCTCGGCGTCAGAGTGGGGATCGCTTTGCGCATTCCATACATTGTCGAGCCAATCGTCTTCGTTGTTAGATACATGTAGCAACGCAGGGAACGAATGAGGAGTGACGTCTATGACGCAATGGCGCGGCGAGCCAATCACTGACACTCACTATTTGACTTCTGCGCAACCGCTCAAGATCCGTTGTGCCAACTGTAACCTTTTGAATATCGTAATTAGAGACAAAATAGAAAGACAATGAGAGAGCGAACTGCGTTTTTAGCGTTTGATTGATGTTTAATGAATTAAAATCATTGTAGTTATAGTTACAAGCTTAACTATTCCGACGTAGCAACACAGCATTCTATCAATACAACCTTCAAAGTTACGCCACAGGGCTTCGATACCCATCACTAGAGTTACGCATACATTTCTATGGGTTATGCAACCGAGCGATTTGGGCCGTCGCCAGGGAAGCCCGATTTTCCAGCCAGAACCACATAACGATTTATGCCATACTTTTTAACCGTTTTCAAAATGCAAAACCTTTTGAAATGGGAAATTGGAAATGTCCTCGATGGGAAAGGGTGTTTGTGGGGGTGGGAGGGAAACTGTTGAAAAGAGTTTACATACCAATGTAATGGGTTGCAGAAAATTATATCGATCTTAATAGTCACACTTTGTCTGTAAGCTTTGATTACTACATAACTAGCTACAACTTACGGGTCTTTAAGTCAAGAGTGAATAGGTTACTTCTAGGCAAGCGTGCTCCATCGTCGACCACATCATCGCTTACCATGAGGTGAGATGGTGGTTAATAATAAAAAAAAAAACATATTTTTCTTTTTTATCAACAATCCTCTTTTATACAATACTAACTTTTTCCCGCGGCTTCGCCCGCCTATGTCACTCAGAAATAAAGCAACTTTGTATTCGTGAAAAATTTTTCGCAATCGGGCCAGCACTTCTAGAGATTACCTCCTACAAACAAAAAAAAACAAACTTTACCTCTGTATTATATTAGTGTAGATTAGTTTTAGTATACATATGCCTATGCGAAATCCGAAACACGTGTCTAGTCTTTTTATATAAAGAATCTATATACAAAATTTCATAAGTCATAAGCAGAGGTCGGAATTAGGTAGAGTTATTCAAATACTTGCATCGAAATGTTGATATTAATATGGATCTTCCCGGGATTTCTAATGAAAAATCCCGTGTGGCCAAGACAAATAAATAATAATAAAAACCTCAGAGATAGATAAGACAAATAAAACAAATTACAAAAATATAATTATCGTACATTTTTTATTAGTATTTTTCATTGAATAAGATAGATAAATTTAAGTCAACTCCTCGTCATTAATGATTTTAATGAAGGAAGAACTTTTTCTGCTATATTTCTGATAGTGTCATTAAAAAAAATCTGCTCTTTAAAATGAATCTCGGGATTTTAAACACATCTACTTTATTACGAAATTTGTGTATATTAGTGTATATTATTAGATTATATTTATATTATTTACGCTTGTTTTAATAGGCAACCTAGACAATAAAGTTGTCTATGGTTCAAATCTGTTAGGCTTGGTCTACAATTGACGTTAAGGCAACTAATTTTTATTTTATTTTTATTTTACTAATTTTAATTATGTATTTATTTGTGTGTCTATACGGGCAGAATAAACATGTTTTCTTTCTTTCTTTTCTTTCTTTCTTTCAGTGTAAGTACATGAATAACTCTACCTAATTCCGACCGCTGGTCATAAGTCATTTATTTCTTAACAATGGAACATTGCGTTGAATATAAAATATAAAAAATAAACAATTTCACTGATAGACTAATACTGAAATATTTTCATAACTCTATCACGGAAAAATCACGTTCTAATATTAAGTGATCAAAGTTATAATGTTAAGCTTCTTATGTTATTTAGTTGTCCACACAAATACATAGTCATCGGGCCATCCGGGCGATTCTGGGGTATTTTTGCCACGTACCCATCTGTGCGCTAGAGCCTAATACCTGCTATGACCTGCCGTGACCTGTGTTGTACTCAGTGTCGTTTTTAATTGGACAATAATATTTTACTGTTTTTAAATTTGCGTGATAGACACAATATGCCTCCATCATACTTTTTTGTACTGATCGATTATGTATAGAAAATAAACACCCCCACTTTAATGTCATAACAATTCAATAAAACAGTAAAGTTTTTTAGAAATCGCGATGAAAGTTTGATAAAAAGCCCCGGTGTTCGGTTTCATTTCCTTTCACCAACTTCATCTGATTTTGCGTGACGTCACAGTGTGCCTGACCACAATACCAGCGCTATATTGTTTTTGCAGGAATTGCTTGTCTTGATTCCGCAATCACCTTTTTTCCATCGGATATCCCGACGTACGGCCAGTGTTCACCCTTACATTGTTGACCCCTCTACGGTCCGGACTAAGAGTTTCGCCTCGTCATTTATACCGCGCAAATCGAAGGGCTGTTTTTTTTTTTTTTGGTTGATAGGTTCGCCTGCTGCGATCTTTCCATCCATGATTATAATTGAGGTGTCTTCAAAGCTAGAGTGAATACGCTCTGAATAAACTAGTGCGCCTCACCATCAACGATTGCATCACTGCTTACCATCAGGCGGGATCGCGGTCAAGCACTAATCTACATAATTAAAAAAATATATCGTTTTAAATATTGTAACATAATATATTCTGAAGATCATTTTTAGGGTTCCTTACCTCAAAAGGGAAATACAGAAACCTTATCAAACCTCAATTCAGGAATTGAACTTTTTTCTTAGGTAGATACTCGTAAGTTTCTACGGAACTCACAGTGCGCGTTTCTTCTTATTAGTAGGTACTGTTTATTTTTTAGTTTGGTCTGTATATTTATTTTCATTATACACATATAATTTTATGAGATTTTATGTAAGTAAATATTTTACCAAACTTTAACTATGATTTAAAAAATATATATATAATGTATTATATTAATTAATATAAAAAATAGGTATTTTATTAACAGTAAAATCATCAAAAATAATAATTAAAAACTAAAACTTATTCAAACTTGCTAAAAACAAACTAAGTTATGGCGTCAATAATAAAAAGTTCTAAGTGAGGTAAATTATAAGCAGTTTTTTTTTTCTTTTTTTTCCTCTTAATAAAAGTTTTCATCTGCAGTGCCATCCAAAAACTGCGATATAAACGGAACAGGTTTCCAAGCAACTGACCTGTATTGCACCAAAATATCGTAAACCATGACGGTATGCCTCGAAATTGCCAACTCGCAGTAAGCAGTGTAAATAAATGAGCGTTCAGTCGTTTTCTTCTGTGCAAGAAAAGCTCGAAATACATTTTGATACAAGTGAAGAAAGTTGGTCATTGCGACCGAGGGTTCAGTAACTTTGCATGTGTATCAAATGACATTTTTTTTCAATACATTCACGAAGAAATGAATAAACGCGGATGACGGACAACTCGTGGAGACCGACGCGCGCCTACCCTGTTAAGATAAATGTAATAATTTTAAAATTGCGGCGAGGAAAACACGCGCACTTTTCTACACTAGTGTGGAAAACAGTCTATTGAGTGCCTAAAAGCGGTAGTATAAAAGCGGGTTTTCGAGTAAGTGTATTGAAAACAATATTCTTCATGGAAAGCATTTTAGGCCGCAGTAACTCGTCAATATACCAACTATACCAAGCTGATGCTAGTGGGTTTGAAACTTACTCCTGGAACACGAAAGGCAGAGGTTGTAGCGAGGTGGCTGAACTAGTTTTGATGAGCGCATGTCTTATGATGATGAAGAGATGCTATTAAAAACGAAGTTGATAGAGATTATCTTTAACTAGCTAATTTCAGCGGCTTCGCTCGCGTGAAAATAGAATTTGGTTTCCAGGAAACAAATAAAATAAAAATGCCCTTTATTCTACTACTTACAATTAACTCTTTGAATGTCGTAATTAGAGACACAATAGAAGAACAATTACCTTATGTCGGACAGTGTAACTTAAGACATTCGAAAGTTTAAATAGAAACTTGTTCAGTTATGAAAACAATTAAAACCATAAAAATCAGCTCTTCTTCTCTATCTATTAACGTAAACTCGTTCCTTCATCTGTTTCTTCTATCCTAGATTGTCATCGCTATTCGTAGCAGTCGCCTCTGCGGCGTAGGCCTCCCCTAAATCACTCCACGCTATCCTATCTCGCGCAGGAAACATACTTCCAGGATAAAAAGTATGTGCTATTCCAGGACATGGTTTACACGTGTGCCAAATTTCATCCAAATCCATTCAACCGCTAGAGTTTTAAGAAATTACAAACATACACACACACTCACAAACATTAGCCTTTATAACATAAGTGTGGATAAATCATTGTCATCTGTTTAGATGTTTCGCACTATAATACCAATAGATTGTGTGTGCAGGCAGGTATACAAGGTGTAAGGGACAGCCCTCCACAAACTTTAAGCCTTAAAGTTTGTGGAGGGCAAACTTTAAGCCTTAAAGTTTAAGAACTTGCTCAGTAGACGAAACTGTACAACCTACCACAATTTTTTTTTCAGGAAACGAAAAAAAAATCGGCTTCTTCATACAAACTGTCCAATCAAGTTTATAATTTTCTATGGTGAGACGGATTTTATTTCGTTTCCTGAAAAAAAAATTTGTGGTAGGTTGTTCAATTTCGTCTACTGAGCCAGCCGTTAAAGTTTGTGAAGGGCTGTCACTTACACCTTGTATACGTAGTTCGCAATTAACTCAAGTTCAACACAGTCTTTAAAAACTTTAAAACATTATCACTCGGTCACTACTGCTCCTAGATTAAAAATATTTTTAACAAAAATAAATAAGCTATGGTCTCATAAATATACACAATACGTTACATTCAGCGTACAACGTAAATCTCTACAGCAAACAAAGCCAACTCTACTAAATCTTGAAGCTATTAAATCCTTCATAAAAATACCCATTGTTCACACAAACGCATCTCGCCAGTATAATGGCAACTTCTAAAACTGTCACGAGAAAACGACGAAAAAATACTTTGTCTCAAGTGCCTTCTTGAAAAAGGCGAAGTGCCTACATTTTGGCTAATAAATAATAAAAGGATCACTGGTCGAGGCCATTGCCATACATTTTAGACTAGGCTACACTACGAGCGGGTAAATAAAAGCGCTTTAGCGGAGTGATTTATAACTACCATCGAGAAAGACCTAGTTCAAAAAGTGGTCCTTCGAGCCGGATTCTCAAATGTTCCCCATTCTCACTCCGCTGTGTTCGTTCCCGCTTGCAAAGAGACTGCAGCCTTATAATTATGCGACGCATTCTTTACATCGTCGGCGATATATCAAAAATTATGCCTTTTGCAAGACTATAAAATTTTAAAGTTAAATTTCTGCGCTTTGCCGATTTTAAAAGCGGCAAAGCCTTGGAATGGGCGTTGGCGCGGGTTGTTGCCTCGGTTCCATTATTTTGGTACACTTGTATGTTAAATTTGGATTGTATAATCCTTTTTATAGCTGGAAAGCAAGGAAACTGAATCAGAGTTTAAGCTAAAACCGTAATTGTTGTTGAAAATATTAACTAGAAATTTATAAAAAAAGATTGGACCAAAGTTATATTGACAAAAATATATAATATAAAGCAGTAAAATGCTATTAAAATATACACAAAATCGGTAATCTCCTTACCCGTGTTTAAGCTTGACTTTTTTTTCATGTCGAGGTGAAACAAGAAATGGCGGTGTACCGAAACGAGATGTTCAGAAACTTCAGCTAGTTCCCGTTCGACGTACAAGATGGCGTTACCGGTCGTATCGTGGAGAATAGAGGTAAGTTTTAGATTATAAGAGCTCTTTATTCGTATATAATTATTTTGAAAGTGATAAAATATTAAACTGAGGTGAGTGAAGACAAGATATTGGAAGACTACTAAGAGAATAAGCTAGTACTCGTACTGTCTCATAATTAATCATTTCAGTCTAAATACGTCCAATGATAAACATAGACCAAATGTCGCAAAATCGCCTGGTCCTGTGCGTTTCGTACCCATTGCGGCCATTGGATTCTCAGAACCCTCACCAGGTCATCAGTCTTCGTGACCTTCCAACGCTGCATATTCCGGTATGCAGCCGCCATTCAAATTTTCGGTCCTTTTGACTACATAAGCTGCTGCTGCTAATACTGCCACTTAAGTTTGGAGATTCTTCGGGCTGTGTCGGTAACCATAGTTTTCCCGCGGATATCTTTATTTAAGGTGTAATCATGCAAGGAAAATTCGAGCATAAGCCTTTATGATGACCTAATATAGTATACTAGCCGTCGTTAAGTCGTAGAGCTCCTTAGTAGTCCTGAGTTGAGTTACACGCATACTGACAAATGCTTGCACTGTCTTGACAGGTCCACTTAGAACTGTGTGGTTCTTTCCTCAAAAGACCATCTCGGGCTCAATGTGCACGGTTCTCATAATTATGATTTGACCATTACATGTTTTGCTGTATGGACTTTAAAAGAGACTTTGACCCCTGAGTTTGTTTCGGTGTTTCTTCTCAGGGTAGTCGGCTAGGAAACACCGGCCTCATCTAGCATTAATTGACGAAAAAAAAAATAAGTGACGTGTAAAAGTGTTTTTATAAAACCTACTTGCAAAATAAAGATCATTTATCATTTAGTTTTTGCCTGCGGCTTCACCCGCGCACTAAAAGTATAGCCCATGTCACTCAGGAATAAAGGCAGCTTCCTATCGTTGCGTAGCAAGCAGCGCTGCGTTATATATCGTTTTAAATAACATAAAGGCTCCTAACTCAGCAATACAGCTGAGTTAGGAGCCTTTTTGGCCTCACACTAATTATATCTTTCTTTTTTCTTTTCATTGTGTATTTTTAGTTTATATGATTGTGTGAGGCACGAATAAACGTTTTTTCTTTCTTTTCTTTACATAAATAAAATAATAAATAAATAAATGAGGGCCGTTCCCATGAACCGGGTACAATTAAGGATGTCAAATAATATCAATACCTATATTAGAGTGTTATCTAGTGGCATTTGTCTCGTTATAATATTATTTACTCAGTGATTTGTGCGAGTACGTTGTTCTTATCGGGGCAGGGTAATTAATTGTACTTTTGAACTTTTATTGTGAGTTTACATAAGGACTGTCTTTTGTTTCTCATTGCCGAGTCTTCAGATGGCCTGTGGGATTTATAGAAGTGTCATGGAAGCAAGTGAAAGAACACGGGCGTTCTCCATCCAATATTAGTCTGACACTCATCTCGTTCCACCCAGAGCAGCAGAAGTTATTTGTTATTTCTCCCACCTTAAAAAAAAAGTCTTCAGATGATATTAATTCTAAGATTAGAGCTCTTTGATTCCGCCCAGTCTGTTCAGACCACCAGACGTACATAGTTGCGCTACCGGTACATGGTGGACATCCCACCCGTTATGGGAACACATTACTTATGCGTACAGCTAAGGAGTGGTATCCTCTGACAGGATTTTTGTTTCCTGCTACAACTTTAGAGTCTTTAAATCAAGAGTGGATAGGTTGCTTCTACTTTCTAGGCAAGTAATGGCCATTGGCCACATCATTGCTTTGATAGCCTCGCGTTTGACCACAATCTTACCTGATGGTAAGCGATGATGTGGCCGACGTTGGACCACGCTTGCCTATAAGTAACCTATTTACTATTGACTAAAAAACCCTAAAACTCCAGCAGAAAATTCCGCTTCTTAGCTGTACGTACAATAGATGTGGGATTTGGAGATTAGGAAATAAAAGAGAGCCCTCTTATCAACGTCATATATTCAGTTTTTAGCACACGTTCATCGTACCAATGCCGTCGTCGTAATGCGCCATGTCTTTTTCACGTTATCCTTGCGCTCATTCTCACACTTGCCATCTCATTCATGTAGCTGCGTTTAAAATTCCAACATAAATGTGTTCCCAAAACGTATTGGTGGAATGTCCACTATGTACTGGAGGCACAACGCATCTGCCAACAGCTTTGCTCGAATGAATACCATCACAGTTTTCGATTTCTCTGTAAAATTTAACCTTTCTGGCCCCTAGGGTTTGGATTGGGCGTTGATGTGTTAGGATTATTTTGGTGGGTAAAAATCATCCAAATGACATCCCCCGCCCTTGGGCGGAGCGAGAGATAGTATCAGACTCTCACTGACTTAAAAAGCTACCCGTTCCTTCCTGCCTTTCATACCGGGGCCGAGCCTCCCTTTCGGAAACAGACCTTAGCCCCAGTAGGCTTCGACCCAGCTGGACACCTGCTGACAACTCGTTAATCATTAAAGAGTTTGTGTTTGGAGGTGAATTGTGCGTCTTTCACAATGAAAAGAAACCTTACTACATCTTATACATGAGACTTAGATATAACACGGTGAAAATATCGCATATATCATGTCATAATAGCCTCGTAAATGTATGTTGTTGATCTTGAGCGGCACAATGGGTCCACCGGAGCTGGTGTCGACCGCTTTTACATTATATTAGTATTGGCACGCTTAGTAAGCGAATATTAATCATCACACCTGTTTAGTGAGATAGGGTAGACAGAGTAGAATAGAATGGAATTATAGAATAAAATCAATATTATTTGGATGTGCAAGAAAATCTATGGACACTCATTTAAATCATGTTTGTCCGCGACTGCGTAGCTCTGGTAATGAGATCGATCCATCGAGTCAGCGATTGACCGCGAGCTTTCTTGCCTTCAACACGACCGTTAACCACAAGTCTTTGCATCGAATCCTCTTTTAGTAATCGTTACTGCACGACCGTCGAAAGTCTATCTCGTATGTGCAGTTCTTTGAAGATAGAGTTATTGGTGCGGAATGCTGTTCACGGTATTTTCAACATCCGTCTCCAACACCACATCTCTAAGGCATCGATTTTTCGGCGATCTTGTAATTTGTCAGTTATGGCTATATTTCACTGAGACACCATGGCGGCGCGACCAGCCGCCGCTACCAACAAAATGTATACAGCTCTATAGAAAGTTACTCATCTGGTGTCCGTTTGGTTGCGCTACCAATTTGGTGGAGCGAGCAGCCCGAACGTGTGGCGACTCTGGTGTCTGTATGGTATCTAGTTTAGTAGTTCGGCGCATCTGGTTGCGCCACCATGGTGTCCCGGTCAAATATAGTCATTAAAATCTGATAATTATAATTTGATATTGAATTAACACAAAGCTTTTTAAAAACGTGACATATACGACGAGACGGTCAAGTTCGAAGTACTTTTAATATCTTTTTACGTCTAAAATCGAGTCGGTACCTACCGTTTTGAGTTCAATGTCGTTCATTGTCACTTTTAGACTACTATCTCTGTAATTTAATGTGTTGTTATATATAACTACGCATGTCAATTTTCATTCATTAGATAAAAGTTCATTTTTATATAATGTTGTAATCGCTGAGGATTCTAACGTTATTACTAGGTTACCAATGAATATATTTTATATTATGTGGCAATTCTGATTCATGGGACCCTCGCACAAGACGACTTTTTGTAGCGATACTGTCGTATCACAAAATAGATAGGTACAGAAGACAATCTCATGTATGTACTTCACTTTTGATACCTACGCTCGGTGGACGCACACTAATGAGCGTTTGAGCCGGATTCGTTCGACGAGTGATCCGAGACGCGACCGAGACATCGTGTCTGTGAGCGGTGCTTATGTGTGCGTTGCTCGAGCGCGCTTTGTATGTAGATTGACTTCTGTACTTAACTATTTTGTGGTCGTGCATTTCGTAAGCGCACGACAGCATCGCTACTAGCGCGCGTTAGCCGCATTTGCAAGCGCTATAGAAAAAAATGCCAACGCGATGCTAACGCGCTACAGCATCGCATCAAGAAGTCGCTGTGGGTGAGGGCCCATAGTCATCTTCGTTTTAGCTGAAAAACTCTACTTGACTTCTCCCAAGTATCGCCAGAACGACTATATGTCTCATATCCATTGGATTTCTGCGACCCTGACCAGGCTATCAGTCAACCCTGTGGCAGGCCTTTGGTCGTCCCTACCTAGGGCATCTGATTAATAAGACTACGATACATTTAAGGTTTTTCAAAGTATATTCCTCTCCCTCGCAATGAATGCATTTTGGGATTCTTTTTTTATCTGATATTAACTAGTGCTTGATGCAATCCTTGATGGTGAGGTGCACTAGTTTATTAAGAGCCTATTCAGTCCTTGAAGACATCCAAATTATAATCGGACGGAAAAACCACAGCAGGCAAATTGTTCCAGTCATTCCATGTATGCGGTATAAATGACGAGGCAAAATACTTAATCCGGACCGTAGAGGTTTCAATAACGTAAAGATGGATACTCGCCGTATGTCGGGTTGTCTGATGGTAGAAATGAGATGGCGGAATCAAATCATGCAATTCCTGCGCACACTCTCCAAAATGCAACCTGTAAACACCGAAAGGCTGACTACTCTACGCCTGTGCTCAAGGCTTTGAAGATTGGACTTAATCAAATCTGGATCACCAATCAGCCTCTTCGTATGGATTTGTTGAAACCACTGTACAAAGCAGTTGGGACTTGGAAAGCGGTCTTCTTCAGGGACCTCTTCAATGGCTTCATGGAACGAGTGCAAAGCTTCCGAACCTCCAGATGCACATGCGAAATGTTTTGCACTTGGCTCCTTGCAATTTCCAATGCCAAATAAAGCACAAATTTGCTGGCAAGTAATTTTTTTGTCAGTTTCCATAAGTTGTTGTACGGTGTCCAATATTTGAGTCTGTAACCGTGGTTACCCACCAACCATCACGTACCTACCTACCGTCTTAGAAATGATCAAGTCCACGTCGAAATTCTCCAAACCACGATTACACAGAGCTGCGACATGGTGCTTCATCACCAAATGCGAATTAAAGTCTTTGGCAACTCTCTAGTTAATTAAGTTACGAAACAAAAATCATAAAGTCATAGAACGAAAATGTTCACGAGCTAAATTCATTTTGATATGTTGCAACAAAGAACGCCACAATGAAAACTTCAAATGACAGTTTCGCAAATTATAAAGTAACATGCTCGCAAAGAGTTCCATTTTCGAATTCTATATTTGTTAGTTCATTCTTTTATTGCAAGTTGCCAGCTCCAGAGACTTTTAGTATGGGCATACATAATCGTAAATCAACCGTCTATTCCACGAGCAATGCGCTGCTCACTGTCCAGCTAATCATTTACTGATTTTTCGAGCTATATCGGTAACCTTGATTCTCCTATAGATATCATCAGCATTTTTTTGTTGGAAAATAACCTTCACAGCTCTTTCTCTTCTTCTTAGTTTCAATATTTTAACCGCTTTTAGAAACCCAGAAGAGTCATTAATCTACATAAGAGGCAAAGTTTGTTTTTTTTGTTTGTAGGAGGTAATCTCTGGAAGTACTGGTCCGATTGCAAATATTTTTTAACAATAGAAAGCTGCTTTATTCCTGATTGACATAGGCTATATTTTATGTGTGCGGGCGAAGCCGCGGGCAAAAGCTAGTCAATAATATAAAGGTGAAAATTTGTGAGAGTGTACGTTCTTCTCGCTTGAAACTAGTGTTCAATATTTGCCTAATAGATGATCGTTTATTTCAATCGGTTCGTCGAAAAAGGAAATAATAGAAAATGACAATCACACTATTAATTTACTAACTAGTTGTTACTTTGCGTGATCCAAGGGCTGGTTTTTACCTTGAACAGGGGATAAAATAGAATCTCTTCTTCTTCTTCTTCTTCTTCTTCTCAGTCGGATACTCCTGGCGGAGTGGTCGTGGTCATGGATCATCTGGTAGTTTGGTTGCGGCTTTTGCGAGACTTCTCCATCTCTCTCTATTCGTGGCACTGCGTGTTTATTCAATGAGGGAACACTTAGAAGATGATTTGATGAGGTTGAAACATCTACGGTCCGGACCAAGCGTTTCGCCTCGTAATTTATACCGCGTACTTCGAAGGACTGGAACAGTTTGCCTGCTGCGTTTCCGTCTGATTATAATTTGGGTGTCTTCAAGGCTAGAATAGGCTCTTAATAAACTAGTGCGCCTCACTATCAACGATTGCATCACTGCTTATCATCAGGCGGGATCGCAGTCAAGTCCTAGTTTATAACAGATAAAAAAAATAGTCTTTCCATTTAGTATCTGATCGACCGCGAGAACGTTGGCCCTCTACTCTACTCTGTACCACTACATGTTCCAAAAAGCTTTCATTGCGGATGATATGTCCAACCATTTCAAAGATTCGCAGTTGAATAATCGATGAAAGTCTTTGTTTGATGCGAAGCTCTTAAAATATAATAGAAAATCTTTTATTCGGGATAGACACAGCACAGTGGTAACAAACACAAAGTAAAAAAGAACAAAAACAGAATACGCCGAGCGTGCCCGCACTGATGGAGGATAAGCATTTGCCATTCAGCGTGGCAATGCCTCTTGTCTTCTGGTCATACCGGCTGGCAGCGATGTGGAAGAGAATTTTAAAGCAAGTTATACCCGGACTTATTAAGCTGACTTAACACATACAAATAAAGTTTTAATCATTCTACACACAACTAAGACGCGAATGTGACCACCTTGCTAGTGCACTAGCACAATATTTTTGCATTACCTTGAAAAACTAGACTTGTATTGTGGGCCTAATTCGGGCAAAAAAAATATTGAAAAATTCTATTCCTATTTGGGAGCCTAGAAAAAAAAGATAGATGGATTGTGTGAAAAGTGAAATGAAAGAAAAGGGAGTTAGTGATAGTTTGACGGGTGACAGGACAGAATGGAAGAAGAAAACGTGTTGCGCCGACCCCAAGTAATATGGGATAAGGGCAGGAAGAAGAAGATTCTCAACAAAGCCTGCCCAAGTAACACAAGAAACAAGAGGGGCGCGTGTATCAGTGTTCTTGACATTAAACTCACTGTTCCTGAGTGCAAATAGGAATATTTCTGAGTGCGACCCTCGCTTATCACTCGCTGATAACCCGGACAACGCTCTCGGCCGTTTTATTGCGGATAGAATGTAGTTGTCACGGTAGGGGCATCGTGGAGCGTGTTCGTTTCTCTTTGGTTGGCAGCTTTGGCTTAGCTACAGTCTTCTTTCTACGTAGCCCCCCTAGCCAAGTTACAACCGTTTCGCTTGCATCGAACGCTTCGAGTTAGCCGCATCGCCGAATCTTTTGTTCTCACCACGTGACTGAGCGTTGAGATGACGTCATTCCCGTACGTTTGAAGCTTTCTACAAGCGTTAACGATTGCAGATTTGCAACATGGCTAGGTATTGGCAAGCTTCATGATAAAAAGTCATATTGTTGGGGGAGCCTTCGGTCGCTACTTGACCACGTAATTTAATTTCTATATTTTTATTAAAATTTGTTAAATGGACCCGCATTCAAACTTAGATATTGCTGAGTGTAATATTGGTTCATCACCATCATCAGCCTTTTTAATATTCCCACTGCTGGGACTTAGGCCTCCTCTATAGAAGAGGGAATGGGCCGTAGTCCACCACGCGGGCCTAGTGCGGGTTGGTGAATGTCACATGTCTTCGAATATTGGTTAGTCACAATATAATAAAATATAAGTTTAACCTTTCAATCGTGTAAAATAGAGACACAATAGGAAGACAATGGGTGCGCGAATGCGTTCGCTTGGGGATTCATGAATTAAATAGTTATTCTCAATCAAAATATAAAATCTTTTAAATTGCGTACATAATAGTAACATCAAGATATTTTTGTGACACGGAAAATCCGGTCAAATACGAGTCGGACTCTCGCACCCAGAATTCCGTACAAACTTACCTATGGAAATAGTTCGAAAATATATCTAAATTATACTGAATGAAAAAGTTAAATCTGCTATTGAAAGCTACACTAATATTATAAAGAGTTAGTTTTTTTAATGTTTTTTTTTGTGTATAAGAGGTATTATCTTAAAGTACTGGTCGGATTGCTAAAATTTTTTCATCACTTAATTAGTTTTACTTATTAGTTTATTACAGGCTAATTTTTATTTACATACTTATGACTGCTTAACTAATTATACTATACATGCAAATAACTAAACTAATAAACAAATTAATAGATATATTTACGAACTGAAAATTATAGTATGTACAAACTCGTATATAATACAATGAATCAAAAACTTTGTCCACATCGCTGGACATCAGTAGGAGCTTAAATAACTAGAGAGAGGCGGTCTTATCACTGAAAGCGATACAGACAACCTACGCTTCTAATCAATAATAATCAGCCTTAAATAATTTTCCCACTGCTGGGACTCAATCCTCTCTAGGAGAGGGAATAGGCCGTAATCCACCACGCGCGCCCAGTGCAGATTGATGGCATATCTCCAAATTTTTGGTTTCAGGACATGCCGGTTTCATCACAATGTTTTTCTTCACCGTTTTGAGAGCAGTGGTGATGAAATAAATCACACAAAGTAATGCGCCTGGCTGGCTTTGAACCCGCGACTTACAACTCGTAAGTCGGGGCCGTTACCACTCGACCACCACTGCTCAATCCCAATACCTACTTAGAAAGAAGACTACCGAATCTCGTTTTGGTAGCTAGGTAGCTAAGTCAAAACTGCCATTCAAAGCAAAACGAACACGCTCCATGATGCCCCTGCCGTGGCAACTACATTCTATCCGGATTTGAACCTGCGACACACCATTCGTAAGTCGGGGCCATCACTGGACCGCAGTCACTACTGGGCCACCCACCCCTGCTCCTAAATAATTACGCTAATAAATTATATTAATTTAAATACATTTGAAATGTTATTCTTATCATTAGAAATTATCTCTGCAAATGACTTTCCCTAACGATGCTAACACTGTTTGCCCTCTTCATCATCGTCAAGAGATGTTGTAAACATCGGATTACTTGGAATATCTATCAGTTCCTGGAACCTAAACTTCTTGAAAATACCTCTGGGTCATAAACAGTGTAATACATGTACAACACTTAAATATAAACTTACTACGAATATTTTGTAACCTATTCATGACATTTTTTTTAGGTTGATATTTATCTAATGACATCTCTCGCTCTAGGGTGGATGAGAGGGCTTGTCAAGTTACCTACCGGCTTAAACCTCCCTGTTTCCTTCAGTTACCATACCAAAGTATCGCTTTCAGAAATTCCTCGTGACCCTACAGGGCCCCTAAGATTTTGCTGACATCTCTTTGAGGCGCGCGTAGAACACTACACTCCGCCTAAGGTTCGGGCCCCGCTAGCCCGCTTCTACGGTGGCCGAGGATCGCCCTGCAATTTTTAATGCCCGGGGCTTTTCCTACTCGAACTGGGCGTGAGGATTTCTGTTCCTCACGGTTGTGGTCATTCTCTTTGCTCGCATTACTGCTTCGCGGAAGGAGGCAACCCGATCCCATTTCCTCCGACTAGAAACCGTGGCCTGAGCCAGAGCAAATGCGAGAGGTCACTGCCGCTGATCGCCCCCATGAGAACGCAGCTATGGTCAGCACAAGTATACGCAAGCGGTGCGCATCCCTGGTGCGCCGGGTGTGGGCCAGCCCCAATGCCATCTTGGCAATGATCGCTGACCGGCTGGACTGTCCCTATATCCGACATGGCTGTGCCAGACATGTTACTATTCCAATGCCTGTTAGGAAATTGTAGTGGTTTTTGGATTAAAGATATTTTATTTTATTTTAATATAATAGTGACATGTACCTAATTTAAATTTAATTTTATACAATTATTTCATTTTATTTTGATTTTTAATGCAATTCGTTTAATATTTGACTACCTGACTATAATATAATAATAAAATGAATTTAATTTAAGGATGATAATTTTGTTAATGACCTTTCAATTGTTTGTAATTTTATAATACCTGTATACGTATGATTTTGTAACTGAGATGAGTCTTTGGTACTTGAAATAAATAAATAAATAAAAAACAAGTATGGCAGACTCCCAACAGCTCTATCGGGCACTTTTTCCACCTGAATCTCAAACAGGAACTTTCCAAACTGGCCATGTCCGTTAAAGACCTGGCCAGGCGAAAACTCAAGACGCTGTCCACTCCTCAAACTTAGACTTACTGTCTCGATTATGGCGTACCCATTCTTATTTTCTGCTGATGTACCTATTACATATTATAATATGTATGTATATATATGTATTTATAATTATGTATTGTGTTAGTACACCACAGACTACCACCTGTATTATTTTAAGTTTTTATCCATCCTAAGGTTGTCTGGAAGATATCGCTGTCAGCGATAAGACCGCCAGTCTGCCGTCCTCTAACTGAAAAGCAGCTAAGTTACTTAGAAAACAAAGCACTTAGCTGCTTTTTAGTTAGAGGACGGCAGCATTGTACCCATGAATTTCAGTTATTGTATAAACTGTGTTACTTTTTGGTGTACAATAAAGTTTATTCTATTCTACACGATAGTCTTCTTTCTGCCACGATAGGTTAACGTCTCCAAACCCGTGTCAAACGGTATCCTTGAACGCATCAATCGTACTTTCAATTACTAATAATTTCTTCAATAATTAATGAAGAGAAACACCACGTGCATTGCATCCGCTTAGATAAAATAATGCAAAGCACACAAAATACAATGTTGTTTTGTTGCAATAAAATGTTTTATCTATTTGTTGATATTACATTAATTAATTGAGCGTTTACTAAGGGAAGTTCATTCATATTGTTCTTGCATGCTTCTGTGTCATGCAAGGTCATAAGGCTAGCTGTGTGACGTCCTGTTGTCTTGACGTGTAATAGGAAACAGCTGAAAAGTCGAAGTAATCCATTTTTAAAGAAATATTGAAGGAAAGAAAAGCATTTATTTGTGACTCACAAAAGTAAATAATCTAAAATACAACATTAAAATTAAATGAAAAGACTTATGTGAGGCCAAAAAGGCTCCTGTCTCGGCAAATATTGCGATATTTAAAATAAAAAAAGTAAAAAATACAGTGCTGGTATTTTGATCGGCCACGGTAATGCCATTTAGTCTGTATTTCATAAGAGTCCTTACGAAATACCTATAGACTAAAGAAAGACAAAAAAAACTAATTATATATATATATATATATTATAGCGATCATAATAAATAAAATTAAAAAGAATAATCACAATCAACATTGAAAATTATTCAGTCACACTTTAAGGATTTTTTTTTCTTAATAGTTTCGTGCTTGATCTCTATCTCACCTAATAGAATGCGACGATGTGGTCGACGATGGAGCACGCTTGCGTAAAAGTAACCTATTCACTCTTGACTTAAAGACAGACGGACAAAAAGTGATCGTATAAGGGTGTTTTTTTCCGGTGGGAAAATCATTTAATATATTTCTTTCTTGCCTGTCGTACCGCGCCCGAGCTTCCCTTTTGGATAACCCTGCCCCCAGCTTCGACCCGGTTGAGCTCCTGCTGCTGCTGAAAACTCCTTGAATCCTATAAGGGTTTCGATTTTGCTTACTAATTATAGGCACGGAACCCTGAAAAGCAAAGTTAATGTCGTTTTACTGACGTAAACGTTTACCTGTGTATATACGATAACCTTCCCAGAACCACGTGTAGATACTGATCGCATTAGGGTTCAAAGTTTGTAATATTAGCGTCAGATATCAACACTTAACAGACTTAGTTTAATTGACTTCTTTAACTTATGATAACAACGTTAATATACATAGGTATATGATTTTGAAAAGGTAGTATTAAAAGTAGAACTACATTGCGCACTCATGGTATCCGAAAGGGAATTCGAGCCCCGGTATAAAGGCTTGGAGAAACGGGGTGGGTTTTTTATTTAGTAAGAGTCTGACACTATCTCCCGCTCCGCCCATGAGCGGGGGTTGTCATGGGATGATTTTTCCCACCGAAGAAAACAAAAAAAAGCCACACACGCCGATTTGAGTGCGTTGGTCTCCATACATTTTATGGCAACTTGGCATGCAGAGCTACATTCGATCCACGCTACGCGACGCCACGCGATGCGCCGCTACGTATAAATCAGCCCCCTAGCCAAGTTACGACCGTTTCGTTTCGATTCTCTTGCGTCGAACGCCTCGAGTCGGCCTCGTCTCCGATTCCTTTGTTCCGACCGCGTGACTACAGTTTGCTGAGGGCAAGGCCGAAGCCTACAGGTGTCATAAGTGGTTCTCTAAAAAGGAAAACCGTGGTCCTAGGGCAACTGCGGAAACACAGGTGTGGTTTTAGTCAGTAAAAGTCTGACATACCTTCTCGCCGATTTTGCTACTTTTAAGGACCAAGCCTTGGTTGACGGCCTGTGTGTTCGAGGCGCGCTTTAATGTGATGTCAGCAAAATTGTTGGGGCTAAAGATGTCAAAATATAAAAAGCCCGTTTCGACATTTGTATTTTGACTACCTAGCGACTTGTCCGATGGAGTGTAGCTACTACTCCTCCTCCTCGAGTCATATCTATTGTGTCTCTCTCTAATTACGGTATTTAAAGGTTAAATTAATATTCTTACATATTAGTTTTAACAAATTCTGGTTTAGCATGAGGTATGCAAAATCAACACTAATAGCTTATTCATGGCCAGCCAGGTGCATTACTTTGTGTAATTTCATCACCACTGCTCTCAAAACGGTAAAACATAACATCGTGAGGAAAGCGGCATGTCCTAGAACCAAAAATTCGAAGACATGTGATACCCACCAACCCGCACTGGGCCTGCGTGCTAGATTACGGCCCGTTCCCTCTCCTATAGGGGAGGCCTGAGTCCCAACGGTGGGAACATTATAAGGCCGACCATGCTATGCTAAGTTCATGGCGGTAAGTCCCCTCTTTGAGGCGTGGCTGGAAAGGCCTCACGGCGTCCTTACCTTCCGCATGACGCAGGTTCTCACCGGACATGGTTCGTTCGGGAGTTTCCTGCACCGGATTCATGCGGAAGTGACGCCCGGGTGTCGCCACTGTGCGGAACGCCCGGAGGACACGGTGGAGCACACAGTCGAGGTGTGCCCTGCTTGGGCGGAGCATCGCCGTGCCCTCGTGGGGGCGATCGGCGGCGGAGACCTCTCGCGCCGGGCCTTGGTTGAGGCCATGGTCCGGAGCGAGGAGGAGTGGCAGGCGGTCGCCGACTTCTGCGAAGCAGTAATGCTCGCAAAGGAGGAGGCCGAACGCATCAGGCAACGGCGTTATCGCCGCCGCCGTCGCCGGGATTCTGATCCCGATTTCCGGCCAACGTAGACGCGGGCTTGCGGACAGTGAGCAATGGGTAGCTCGTTGTCCGGCCGTCCGGTAACCGTCCGGACCAAGCCCAAGTCGTCGACGGCGCGCACTGTTCCCGCGCGCCTCAAGGAGTTGTCAGCAACAGCAGGGACCCAGCCGGGTCGAAGCCTACTGGGGCCAGGGTTATCCGAAAGGGCGCTCGAGCCCCGGTATGAAGGCTAGAAGGAACGGGGTGGGTCTTTTAGTCAGTAAGAGTCTGACACTATCTCCCGCTCCGCCCAAGGGCGGGGGATGTCAATGCATGATTTTTCCCACCATAAAAAAAAAAAAAAAAAATAGGCCGACCATGCTTTGCTAAGTTAATTCAAGAACGGTTGACCATCTACGAAAAACCAGCTCATTAACACATTCTGATTCTCATACATACTACTACATAGAAATGTAAGTTTGTTTTTGCGGCCTAATGGCTGAATGGATTTGGAAGAAACTTGGCATACGTAGAATATCTACGAGAACAGGACTTAGAATACTTATCGTGGCATTATCTTCCGTTTGTGAGCTAGACGCGGACAAACCCGCTGGCAATGAGTTCTCGTGAAAACTTCGTCGGGAAATTGGTATGTCCTAGAAGTAAAAAATCTAAGACACACGACATCGGCTAACATGCACTGTGCCCACGCTTTGTGCAAAATAACAAGTAAATACCTCGCTCCGGCGGGATCTCATGGTGAAATGGCGTCAGCGACTATCGCAACCCAGTGCTGGGCACTCCACAATCACCATAAAAAAAAAGTAAATACCTCTTAATAACTGCTATAATGTTTGAACTTTGGCCCGTCATAATGCATTCATTATATAACTATAGAAAACTTACACATTTAATCAAGATTCTAAATGTTGAAATAAAAATCAAAAGTAAAGTATAAACAAGTTTTTAATGAAAATATTTTTTTCATAGCAAGCTTTTATAGCACGGTATTATACTTATATAATTAATATTCGTCAAGACTAATCATACGAGCCCAAACTCGATGGGGTTATGTCGTTTAACTACCAAGCTCCTATAGCCACCTTCCGGTTCCATCATCAGATCAGCTCCATGTCATAATAATTTTGCATTGTCATCTGATTTTCCGGGAAACGGGGAACCGGGAAGTAGATCAAAAATTTGCAAGATTTGATTACAGGCAAACACCGGGACAGGTGAAACTAAATACTCGTGAAAGCTTGTAAAAATCACGTATTTCTTTCTGTTTGGTGAAATATTCTTGAATTATTAGATGCCAACGGATTGTTACCTCGCTTTTGTCCCGTTGCATCTTTATCAAGCATTACGTTTGATTATGTTGGATAAACCAACAAGCTTATACCATACTCAGGTTGACGACACAGGGGTCAGACTCAGGAAGAACTCTCTTAAAGTTCTGAAAAAGACCACATAAACCGTTTCGACGGCGCGTACTGTGCCCGCGCGCCTCAAGAAGTTGTCAGTAACAGCAGGGACCCAGCCGGGTCAAAGCCTACTGGGGCCAGGTTTAGCTCCGAAAGGTAGCTCAACCCCAGTATAAAAGGCACAAAGGAACGGGGTGATTTTTTTAGTCAGTAAGTGTCTGACACTATCTCCCGCTCCGCTCAAGGGCGGGGAATGTCATATAGATGATTTTTACCCACAGAAACCGACATTATACAGCGTTGGAGATGGACTCTCTCCAGCTTTAGGTACAACCACTCAAGTGACAATTAAACAAATATGACAAATTGTGAAGAGTAACACAATATTAATCACATGCACAAGATAGCGCGTGTTTACTGTAGGAGAGCGTTGCTCCCCCGATAGTCGGGGCAACGAATAAACAATTCTTTATTATTCTTTGTTCTTGTTCTTATTTTTGTGTTAAGCTTGTTTCTGACGCTAAGTTTACGTGCAAGACTGACTGCGCATATTTGACACCCTTAAAATGAAAGTGTTATAACGAAAACCTCGGCTCGTCGAGTTGAGGCTTCAAAGTCTCGCCGAGTTGCTAGCCTGTCAGTTTTCTACCCATTGAATTTCGGAGAGTGTTCGTCGGAATTCCATAGCCTAATTCCGCCTAGTCCGTTCCATCATCGGACCAACAGGCGTACGGCAATACGCCATGGGTCCATGGAGCCATTTTTGCATGCATTCATGCTTTTTTTTTTAATTAATCCGTCAATTAGACGATGGAGCACACTTAGCTAAAAGTAACCTATTTGCTCTTGACTTAAAGATAGGTTGTAGCTGTCAGTAGATACAGACTTCATCTTGAAATACCACTCCATGTTCTTTCTAAAAAGGGTTAATGATATTAAAGAAATAGGTACTTTTAAGTCATTGTGTTAATTAAATTGTTAGCAAAGCTTTTTTTAACGGACAGCCGGACGGCAAGTTTGTGGACGACTCATGGCTCATTCACAAACTCGCGTCTATTCGTCTTGCTACTGTTGATGCCAGCGTCTCCGGAGGGGGCAGGGTGTGAGGCTGATCTACGATTGTTTTGAAAGTTGTAAATATTTATTACAGATGCTAGTAAGTCGGTTGATGTCTTAAACTCGCTCAAACTGCCCTTTTAATGTATTTTACTGGTTGTCAAAATCTTTTAAGTTTTCAATAGTTTTGATAATGTGACTTTTATCTATCTTTCTTGTAATTAGAGGCCCTGGGTCTTTACTATATCGTGTTAGAATATCGGGCGTGCGAGCGAGAAAGAGACCCTATAAATCTCCGTCCCTTTAACAGTTCAATTTATGTCGTCAAATGGATCATGTTAAGAGCTCATGGTTGGGATTCTAATTAACTATTTGCTTCAGTAACGCGGCCTCCAATGTGGGCGATTTAATGCGGTTCACGCTAATTCTACGCGATGCGACGGCTATGTCGTACTTGTTGTGTGCAAAGTAGCCATCATTTAGGCCGGCCCTTATGTCTTAACATTAAGTTCGCCTTAGTTCTTTTTGTTGCATGAAGATTAAATAAATAAATAATAAAAATGTCAGACCAACTGATTCCGACCGCTTCGCTTCACTCATCGCCGCATCGCACCTAAATGCGGCTGGTCACGTAGGCCACTGCAATTTAATATCAATTGTTTGTTCAAATCGCACCGCATCGCTTCGCGATCGCGATCGTGTTGAATCGCATACTTACATAAGACACTGCATAAATGAGGTGCTTGTAGCCAGAGTCCATCAGTCTGTCCAAAGAATATCGTGTCGCCCAATAATTGGGTTGTGGAGGTCTGATATGCAGTAGCCGATATTCCGCTAGTTGGAAATAGGCTACATAGATGATGATCAACTTAACTGCAATATTATTGCACTAGCTTTTGCCCGCGGTTTCACCCGCATTCATATAAAATACTAGCTTTTACCCGCGGCTTCGCCCGCCTCTTTCTCCCTCTTTTCTCACGTAAATATATTAAAAATAAAATAGCCTATGTCCGTCTCCAGGGTCCCAACTATCTCTGTACCAAAATTCATCAAAACCGGTTTGGCCATTTAGGTGTGAAGACGTAACAAATAAACAAACAAACTCATTTTCGCTTTTAAATAATATTAGTAAGGATATCGATGAAAAAAATTCAGCGATTGGACCAGTACTTTCAGAGATTGGCTCCTATATAAAAAAAAAACCCAAATTAAACTTTATAGTATTAATGTAGATTTATATATATATATTTCTTTTTTATGTCCTAGAATGCGTTTCTTGATATTTATTTGTAATGCATGTGACTGAGGGATTTCCCCGGGCTCCACGTTTTCAAAACAGATGTTAAACAGTCTCATGATACAATGTTAGTGTCATAATATTACTGGGTACGTATCAGGAGAAACACACATAACACTAACATTATAAAGTGCAAAGTTTGTGGAAGGAGAAGGCTTAGGGTCACCTAAAGATGAAGAAATTCACAGGAGAACCAAGGTTCCCGACATAGCTCGTAGAACCGCCAAACTTAAGTGGCAATGGGCAGGGTTGCTTGCAGAACAGATGGCAATTGGGACCGAAAGGTTCCGAAGTGATGACCGCGTATGGGAAGACGCATCGTTGGAAGGCCACAAGGTGGACCGATGACCTGGTGCGGGTCACGGGAATCAAATGGCTGCGAGACGCCCAACAGTGGACGTGTTTCGGCTGAAATGACGATGATGATGAAAGTTTGTGAATATGTCTGTACGTTTGTGTGTTTGTTACTTCTTCACACTTGAACGGTTGAACGAATTTCGATGAAACTTGGTACACAGATAGATCATGTCACATTTTTCCCAGGAATATGTTCTCTTGGGTTAATTTTTTACTAGCAAAGGTGGACCTGGCAGTAACTAGTTATGTACTGCTTTATGAATGTGATTACATATTGACACGGAAAAAAAACCAGTATGGTTCATAAATTTTGCCACTTGAGCACCATTGCTTAACCCCACGCTAGCCCAACAGTTAACCACGACACCCCAATTAAATACGTACATTATCACCTCATAAATGGGGGCACACTGTCCCCCAAACATGACCTTTCAATATGATAATCTGAATCTACGGTGATATAAAAGAAAAAACTTTTCGAGTGCCTTTTAAGGATTACTGTATATCTTCAATTTTATAAGGTAAGTACTGCACTAGTTAAGAGGGTCCTTTTCCACTCGCTTGTCGTAAACATTGAGCATGGTTTAAAAGCTTGTTGCTTCAACTAACGCTGTGCAATGCGATGTTTGATGAAGAGGCAATGCAAAAGTGAAAAGATGACGACTGAAAACTGTGTTGACATTCGGTAATTCCATGACTTACTCGAATATTTCACAAAACTAGTTCCAGTAAATACGTGTTTTTAATTTTGACCCTTATACATAATATATTTCTAAAAAATTGTCATCGAAATATGTCGTTTAAATGTGTAACGCATTGATTTACCTTTTACATTTTGAATATGAGTACATTATGGAAGGCCAAAGTTCACGTAAAATAGCAGATTTTGAGAGGTCTTTACTAGACTATTTATACACAAATTTATTTTTTGATTTCTATAGAAACCTAGATAATATTTATAATATGTAGAGAAAAATGTGTAACAACACCATTAACACATAAGAGCGGTTGTATGAATATGTACCTCGAAAAGGACGCTCTTAATGCGTTTGCCTTGCTATAAGCTAGTAAAATGCCTCATATTTCTCTCGTAACTCGAGATAAGAACTTAAGCCGTCAAATTATGAGGGAGAAGGAATCTTCACACCCCAGCCGCCACAGGAGACGCCCAGAAGCCCTTCCACGAGCTCGCGATCCATTTGACGACCTAAACTGAACCGTTAAAGGGATGGAGCTATATAGGGTGTATTTCTCTCCTTCGCTCTTTCTCGGTCGCTCATCTGTAATTAAAATAAGCTTTCAATGAAATGCGCTAAAAATAATAAAATATAACTCTCCTTTAAAACTGTTTTCCGCTCAAGTGCGAAAAACAGTAAATTGCGTGCCTATGAGTGGGTTTTTGAGTAAGTGTCATCATCATCATATGAGCCGAAAGACGTCCACTGTGGGTCATAACGATCGGTCCTGTGCGTCACGCTTCCATCGGATTCCCGCGACCCTGACCAGGTCATCGGTCCACCTTGTGGGAGGCCTTCCATCGCTGCGTCTTCCGGTACGCGGTTGCCATTCCAGAACCTTTCCTCCCCATTGACCATCTGTTTTGCGTAAGTGTGTTGAAAAATAATTCCTACAAATAAACTTTGACACAAATAACCATTCGTGGAATCTTTCGGACCTAGTAACAGCAGGATGTTTTGTTCCAAATGATTGGCCTTAGAATTAGTCATTTGATTACTTAGTAGTCTTTATCTGTTTACTTCATAATAATTACCAACATCATTATATTTTGCATGTTATGACATATTTCATAACACGATAATTACTTAGACAATTATAAATGAAAATGACTTTACACGTGGGAGTTTTTTTTTTTTTAATAATTAAATTTAAAATTAATCCAAACTCTAAGACTTCTTATAGAATATACTTTCCAAAAAAATTGCCCTGTGCGATAAAACCGCCCTTTGTACGTTTTGTTTTTGTATATGTCTATCCTGACCACATTAGGAGTTGTACAGTAAAGTATTATAATAAATAAATGTTACTTCGTTCCAAAATAACGGGTGATTCATTTGGAGTTACTTTTTCCAAAACTAAAAAAAATATGAATAAAACAAATTTATCGGGTAATCTTTATTATAATACAAAAAAACCATTCCTTACATTTACTTTTTAAAGATTATTTCTATTATTTCTTTCAAATGTTGTCCGTAACTGCGATTAAGGTTTATATTTGGCATTCTGGAGTTCCAGTTTTCGATGACCCGACCGAGCATTTCCAGTGGTATTTGGCGAATAACGCGAGTGATGTTGGCTTCCAGTTGATCAATCGTACGCGGCTTATCCATATAAACTTTGGACTTTACAAAACCCCACAGAAAAAAGTCTAAGGGTGTGATATCACAGGATCTAGGCGGCCAACTGACTGGTCCGAAACGCGAAATTAACTGTTCACCAAATTTTTCTCGCAACAAAGCCATGGTTTCACGTGCTGTGTGGCAAGTGGCGCCGTCTTCCAGACGGACATTTTTTAACTGAAAATATACACTGGTCCTTCGAGCCGAATACTAAATAATACTAATAATTGTTTTACATAGTCATCATTAGGTCCTTTACGATTTTGCATAACCACTTAAGAAGCCTAAATCACTAACTAGCACGCAGTAGATTTACCAGCTAAAAAAAAACTATGGACTCTGTGGTATAATAATGACTAAATAAAACTGGCGCCCTTTTTATGTAAACAATAGAGCATTCATTAACTTTACTATCTTTTTATTTACTTGTCCAAGTACATCCTGACATTACTTTAGGTTTAATTCAATACAAATTGCTGATAAATATATCTGAACGACCCTTGTAAGGCAAGTAATATTCACTCTAATAGCTTGCCTTTGTACATTGTATATATTTTTTAATACTCAGTCGTTTTAATAAATAAATAGTCTCAGATGTATACGTACTGGGTATTTTTGTGGTGGATAATCATACAATCCCATTTCGATTAGGACAGAGCGAGAAAGCGTGTAAGACTTTGACTGACAGAAACCACATCTGTGTCCTTTAGTTGCCTTTTCGTCCTCAGACCACGGTATCTTTTTCAGAAATTCTCCGTTGCCCTGGCGATGTACTCCATAACAAAGCATAGTCGGCCTTATAATGTTCTTACTGTTGAGACAAAGGTCACCTCTCTAGGAGAGGGAATGGACAGTAGTCCACAACGCGAGCCCAGTGCGGGTTGGTGAATGTCACACGTCTTCAAATTGGTTCTAGGACATGCCGGTTTCCTCACGAGGTTTTTAAAGTAGCCAAAAGGCAAAGGGGCCGTTACAACGCGGCCAGCACTACTATGGCGATGTACTGGGTAGAGTATAAATATTGTTATCATCCTCCTGACCTGGTTCCAATATGGGCGTTGTATTTTCTCTTTATCTTGTTTTTTTTTTATGACTTACGTCTCTCAGGTCAACCATGTCATCTGCTCAACCAGAGTTACCTGTGACGACCGTAATAAAGTAAGAGCCTCTAGCTATGACAACGACTTAAACAAAATCCAAGGGTCCAAAATCTAATCTTCTGTGAAGTATGGACCCAGACTAAGGCGTCTTTGGAGAAAAACCACAGAAAGGATGAAAGAGGTTAAAATTGCCTTACGGGTGGGACAGCCGTGGCTCAAAATATGATCATGCTCATATTTGACGCAACCAATAGCAAACTTGCGATCTAAGTGTGCGTGGTCTGTTAGTTGCGTAATGCGCGCTCGTATTGGTTTATTGCCTGTAGTAGAGTTAAAGGGTGGGAGAGAAGCGGCGACACTCGTTGTAGTACAAATCGGAAAGTATTTCCTTTCTAACCTCTTTCATCTTTTCTGTGCGAAGAATTGTGAGGAACGAGCTGGATCCAAAGTTAATTGTCATTTTTTCAATTGTTATTTTCTTGTTGCACCGTATAAACGACATATTTATTTTTTTGTTTTCAATAAAAGTTTACACTGGAAAATAACAGTGTTCAGGCGGATTTAATGCCTTTTCATATCTTTTTTGTTCATACTTCTCTGTCAGTCTTCATCTCAGAAGTATCTGTTTCTAGACATAATATCAATCTTCAAGTTCAGTTATTTCATAGTTTTGCCTCCACAAAAAAGGTTTTTCTAGTACACAATATCATATCATACATTTAAAATATGAGATCAAAGCATTTTCCGGACTTCTGAGGATGCCTAATTTAGTATTAATGTATTTTTTCAATTATTCTAGTAATATAGAGCCTTTATAAACCCCCATTCGCAGGACCGCTCATTGTGGCGACGCTTGGGGGAGGCCTATGTCCAACAGTGGACGTCTTTTGGCTGAAATAATGATAATGATGATGATAAGCCCCATTCTGGCTATGAATAGGGTCGCTTTTTTTTCTTTCTTCTTCTGTAAATATAATGACTTGAAACTGTAAATACAAAGGAGATAATATAAATCACTAACCACCACGTGTAGGTATTTAACCCGGAGCTAAGTATTTATAATTTATATGATAGAAATAAATATACAACTAGCGTTAAGTAGAGTATACGTTATAGACCCTAGTAACTCAATATCCTTAGCAGAATCTTTATAGAATAGACACAAATTCACTTTCCCTGTCGTTTTAAAAGAAAAACGATTTATTTATTTATTATAATCTTTACTTTATTTATAATAATCTTTACACCACACAAACAAAAATACAGGACAAACATTTAAAAGAATAAGTGCACAATGGGCGGTCTTATGGCACAGCTCTTACAGACAACCAGATTTATTTGCCGGAAAAGTCACTAACTTAAAATTTACCTAAATATAACAGATTAAAAACAAACGAAAAAAAAACCGGCCAAGTGCGAGTCGGACTCGCCCATGAAGGGTTCCGTAGCAGCAAGTAACATAATATAAAAGTTCTTGTTATGTGTTGTAACTTTGATCGATGTTTTAATAATAGTGTATTTTTTTCGGTTTATGACGCATTAAAAAAAAACTACTTACTGGATTTCGTTCAAACCAATTTTCGTTGGTAGTTTTTATAGTAATGTATATCATATATTTTTTTTAGTTTTATCATTCTCTTATCTTAGAAGTTAGAGGGGGGGGGACACACATTTTACCACTTTGGAAGTGTCTCTCACGCAAACTATTCAGTTTAGAAAAAAATGATATTAGAAACCTCGGTATCATTTTTGAAGACCTATCCATAGATACCCCACACGCATGGGTTGGATGAAAAAAAAAATTTTGAGTTTCAGTTCTATGTATGGGGACCCCCAAAATTTATTGCTTTTTTTCTATTTTTGTGTGAAAATCTTAATGCGGTTCACAGAATACATCTACTTACAAAGTTTCAACAGTATAGCTCTTATAGTTTCGGAAAAAAGTGACTGTGACATACGGACGGACAGACAGACAGACAGACAGACAGACAGACAGACAGACAGACAGACAGACATGACGAATCTATAAGGGTTCCGTTTTTTGCCATTTGGCTACGGAACCCTAAAAAGACATAAGTATATGCGCCACGTCCGTGTAAAACGGCCGAACGTTCAGCACGGCAGCAGCAGCTTGACTTTTGACGCTTGCTGAGAATTAACCTGTTCACTCTTGACTTCAGGATAGCTACAACTTAAGTGGGTTGTAGCTATCAGGAAACATAGACTCCGACAGGAACCGGTCTCTTTATCCACTAACTCGTCAAGTACGAGTGTCAAGGAATGTCAGACTTTTGGTGACTAAAATCCACTTATGTCCCTTTGCCTTCCAAGACCGAGGTATGTCTTTCAAATGATACCGCAGCCCTATCAGGCATCAGCCTAATTGAAGCAGTCAATCATGCTGACTTCTTCAACGGCCTGTTCAGGACTTAAGTCGGTAATCGAATGCCAAGCACTATGAGCGCTGTCTCGTGGCGTCCTTCAAACATTTTCATTATTTTATTCTTACCGCTCGCTGCTCTTAGCTGCCGCTATGAGCGGTAGTAAGGACGCCGTAAGGTCTTTCCAGCCACGCCTCAAAGACGGGGCTAACCGGCAAAATTATGTGCCCAACACTGGATTGCGACAGTCGCTGTCGCCATTTCGGCAGCGGAGTTTATTATTTAGCGGGCGATTCCTTTAGTCACTTCAGTTTTAGACACTTAAGTGTGGCGATTCCTAGCAAGATAAATATTGCCTATATACAACACTAGCTTTTGCCCGCAGCTTCGTCTGCGTACATAAAATATAGCCTATGTCACCCAGGAATAAAGCAGCTTTCTGTAGGTAGGTGAAAAAATTTCAGCAATCGGACCAGTACTTTCAAAGATCCTCTTTACTATATGAGTGTAGATGTAACTAGAATAATGCACACCCATGATCACCCAAATTAGAAAATTATGTTGCAATCATATTCTAGTACTGTAATTTTAATTAAATGCGTTTAAGTAGTTTTTTTTAAGAATTTAGTTATCATTGTAGGTAAATAATATAGGAGTCAATGCACTACATTTAGCCTATCGGTATTGGTATCTATGTACGTACGCACACTCAAAAATGCTAGTGACGGAATTACGATTTATCAAAATAGGTATTTTTTTTATCCTAAAGTAATTTTTGATTATTTTGGAATAAAAAATACATGTTTTAAAAACAGATGATATTGATTCAGGAGCGTCGATTCTAGACATATTACTTTTAGGATATCCGTTAATTATGTTACATGTTGTACACGTGTATTATTTTTGTAAACACAAAATAATACCTAATAATATTTATTTATTTATTTAAACTTCATGTACAATAGTGGTACGTAGGCGGACTTAATGCCACAAGGCATTCTCTACCAGTCAACCTTTGGGTTAAAAAAGACAATACTGTGGTAGGTTTGCACAATAAACAAATACATAACAAATAGTTCCAATGGAAAAATATAAAATAAGTTATTTATTATAATAAAATACATATAAAAATAAATACTATGAAAAATATCAAAATAATAAACTAATAAACTAATAAATACTATGAAAAATATCAAATCATGAGAAGATGGGGTGGCCTGCCAGCAAATTATGTTTATTTATTTATTTAGGATCGCCAACATTACAGGCACTGGGAATTTACATAGGTATTCATTTTATATAACTATTCAAATGCTGCAACACTTACAGACAATCACTACATGAATAAAGAACATTAGATTTTATAACACATAAACATATAAAATCAGTAAAAAAGTTCATTTTCAATTCAATACATCAAGGAGAAAATTAATAATTAATATAAATAAAAAATATGTTAGCAATAATAACAACACAAAAACACAGAACGAGAAATATAAATGGGAATTGATAGTTAGGTACATTACAATAGATAAATTCATGAATGTCAAATTGTGTGGAAATGTTTGTTACTAAGCAGTCATATGAATATGCCGTTAACGATTTTTTAGGGTTCCGTACCTCAAAAGGAAAAAACGGAACCCTTATAGGATCACTTGGTTTTCCGTCCGTCTGTCTGTCTTGCAAGACCCTTTATTTCGGGTACGCGTAAAGGGGTCAAGTTGAAATTAAAACCATATACTCAAGTCTGCGGACTCAAGCCGTAAAAAAATCAAATTTGTAAGTTAACGAGAAAAGAAGATACTTCTTTGCCGAATTTTCCTAAAGGACTATTCGTGCGCGAGTCCAACTCGCACTTAAGACCCAAGCGCCCGAAAAGTGCTATAAACAAGTGACTTTCTAAAGCCTACTCCTAACCTACTCCTCGGTAACGGCCAGGTTAATAGGTTTGAAAAAAATATATGTTTATTATAGATTCATGAACAACATTATCAACATTTGATTTTTTCGTGCTATTATTACTTTTGTCTAAAAAAATGTTTAGCAATTTCGCAACTTTTCCCTACTCCTTCGAAACCTGGCTTGGATCTTTAGAAACATTTTTATACATAAAAATGGGTAGTTAAATATTCTTCAAAGTGAACATTGCATACGTAAATCAATCAATATTTTGCAAAGAAAATGGATTTAAAGGTAAGCCACGCAATTTCCGGGCGCTGTTGGCCGCAAATTTAAGCAAAGATTTGCGTACTGCCGCCTAGGCGGGTGCGAGAGGTGCGACCACATAATTTTGGCCAGATGGTCCAAGGGACCTTAACCTTTTTAATTACACACGTGCGAAGCTGTTCACTGTGGTAATTGATTTACAAGTAATTTTAGACAAATTGTGTATCAAATATTTTCTGTAGATATAATTTATACATTCATTTCGAACAATTGCATCAATAAGTTTTAAAACAATCTGTAAATGAATATAAAAAAATACCGATATCTCGTATTAGGTACAATTATCTACATACGATACCCAATCAACACGTTGGCAGTGCTTACAAAAATAATACCTTAAAAAATTAAATTCTAACGTCTCATGCGAAAGCTATATCCTACAATCTACAATAGTACAGTACCTATTGACCTATGACCACAAAATTATCAACAACAAATATTCTTATTAGATTTTGTATCCACAACATGGAGCCTGATTGCTCGAGCTCAAACGTCTATAAAAAGGGGAGTAGCGGGTGTCTCCGGCGCATTTACCTACTGAACCAGGTAGCCGGGGGACGTATTATTGTAACAATAAATAAGACTGATTTTATGTGTTACTTTAACCCCTCTCAAGATGGGGAAAAGTAGTATTAGCGTTTTAAGTGTTTTATTATTAATTTCCGTTTTTTGGAAACCAACTATCGCTGCTGGTGAGTATTTTTTTTTGGTCTTTTCGTACTTTTTAGTCCTTTTGTTCAAATGCTGTGTATTTTTTTTTCTTTTTAATTTTAAAATTAGAGCCATTGTATTTTTTAAAAATTAATTGTTTAAAAGCTCCCCACATGTTAAAGATATGAAAAAGAATTTCAGAAAAACCCTCTGAATTTTTTCTTCTTTTTTTCATTATTACGAGACTATGGGAATTTTAAAACGTGTATTGTTAAATATTAATAATTCACTGCTTTTAGTTTTAAAAGCTCACATTTTTTCTATAATATATCATGTGTATATATCAATATCATGTGTTATATTACCTAAATCTAACTGTTACTCTTATGATTTTCCAAAAGCCAGCGTTTCTAAAAAGTTGCGCTGATTGGATTATCCACAAAATAATTTTTAAAACACACGATTGCCAAACATTAATAGGTTATATATGTTATCGAATTTGGATAGCTATGAGCCAATTAGATTTTAACTATACAAAGTTAGACAAGAAAATTTGTATCGTTTCAACTACATTAGTTAAGTAGTTAAATGTATTTCTATCCTACTATTTAAAACTGATATTTATTACTTCTACTTACCGTGATTAAGTGCAATTTTTTATTAGAGCAGTTACATAAATATGGCTACAACTAAGCTAGCAAGAAACCGTAATTATAATCACCATTTCAGCCAAAGGACGTTCATTTGGACAAAGGACTCCTCAAAGGCCTTTCAAAAAAATCACCCAGCATATAAGTAAAACCGAATCCATAAGTTAAAGGTTCTGATAAAAACGAATCAATATAATGACCTACCTTGGTCTTTGTGCAAATAATTAAGACACAATTAGTTAATTAGTTTAAAAATGTATATAATAAACTTGATAAAAGACTCTCCATTATTGATGATAATAAAAGATAAGATTCTGGGAATAATGACGACTATTAGAAATATTATAAATCAAAATGTGTGCAGGGATTTTTTTTTTAATAAACTGATAAAAAATAATGTGAAGCTAGTCAGACATATTTTCTTATAAAAGAAAGAGACAATGCGAAAGTCTCTAAATTAATAATGAACACTATTAAATCTGTAAAGCTTATAAAAGATCAAATAGGCGTCACTGGAAATAAGAAAGAATATGAACGAAAAAACATAAATTTTAAAACTAAACAACAGAACCAATGATATCAAGGCTGAACAAAATAACAGCTAACATTTCTCAGAAACTATAAAATGATAGTGTAAGAAAAAACACGGACTGTCAAAAAAATTCCGCGTTAGGTACAATGGAGAACAAAGTATAGTTAACTACCGATAAAGTTAACCATTATTATTTGCTGCAAACATTGATACGGCTCATCTTTGACCTGAGATTGTGCTATCTCTTGCTCCAATGTCAGTAACGGGTATCAAGTCATAGGTATTTTATTGGAGTTAATTGTTACTGGAATCAACAAGTCTACGGTAATTTCTTCATTTGTCTTTAACAAATTGTCTTTTGCAACTTTTTTGCCTAAATGAATAATAGTTAAATCGTTGGGTTCTATTGAATTCAACTTTGTCAAAGTAAGATATATTCTGTTTAAGTTATCAATATCAACATTATTTACTTCATAAAACTTACAAACAAAGAGTCTTTGGAATTAAAAATAAGAAGTTTTTCACAAAAACTTCGTATCAGCTTTCAGTATTTTTTTATCACCAAAAAGCCTTGACAATGGCCGACTGTTCACCGATGATGAAACATCCATTTATATCACAATTAGTGATAACATTAGCGCTCTTTAGCTTAAAATTATCAGAACTGTTCTTATCTAAACCATTGTTCTTTGTTATAATTGTATAATTGATTGTGCGGTCTTTTGATATCGATGAGGAAAGATCATAGCAATAGGTGAAGGTTGGTATTCTACAAGGTCTAAAGTAAAGTATTAAGGGTTACAGGAGCATGAATCATATTTGATGTAGGTGAAAACTGCGATTTTAAAATAGAGGATAATCCTTCGGATGATGACCCTATACAGGTTTATTCATAATCTCAGCCGACAGACGTCCACTGTTGGACATAGGCCTCCCCCAAGCGTCGCCACAATGCACGATCCTGTGTGTCCCGCATCTATCGGATTCCTGCAACCTTCACCAGGCCATCGGACCACCTTGTAGGAGGCTTTCCAACGCTGCGTTTTCCGGTGCGCGGTCACACTCCAGAAATTTTTGGCCCCAACGGCCATCTGTTCTATGAGCAATGTGCCCTGCCCATTGCTACTTCAGTTTGGCGCTTGTTCGTGCTATGTCGGCAACTTTGGTTCTCCTGCGGATATCTTCATTTCTGACTCGATCACGCAAGGAAACTCCGAGCATAGCCCTTTCCATCGCTCTTTGGGTGACTTTAAGTCTTCTGATGAGGCCCATTGTAAGCGACCACGTTTCGGATCCATATGTCATCACTGGCTACACACACTGACTTTCGTCTTGAGACACTGTGGTATGTTGGATGAAAAGATACCGCGTAGCTTCCCACACACTGTTCATAGACTTTCGTCTTGAGACACTGTGGTATGTTGGATGAGAAGATACCGCGTAGCTTCCCGAACGCTGCCCAGCCGAGTCGGTCAGGCCAGGTCTATTAGAGTCATATAATCAAATAAACAGAATTCTTCGTTCTTGATTGTGATTCTAACTGCAATACCAGTTATAGTTCACCCATTTTCAAAGTTAATATGTACTGGGTTTCTATCCTATGGATTCCTTTGTATCAATTTCCCGTGGCTGGTACATCAATTATACGCATCCCTACTGTGTACGGATGTGTCAGTTTAACGATCGCTCTTAGATTAACTGACGTTAAGAGCTTTGTTCCGTCCCCGGTGCATAACGGATCCAAATTCATGGTTCTGTCTGAAAATATTGGTATCACGTTTCGGGAATATACATTTTGAATCTTAAGACTCCATGTATATTATAGTTATTTTTAAAGCACTACAGACGGCGACTATTATTCGCAAAGAGACATGGTTATGGAGAAAAGATACTTTGTTAATGATGGGGAATTAACAATCAAAAGACTTGAATTTGTACCTAAGGACCAGATCAGCCCTGTTGTTTGCTTTGGCACATTGGTTGCTTTATCAAGTTTTATACTATCAACTACTAAGTGAAATCCAAGGTCTAAAAAAGAACAATCCCGAAACCCAAATATGGGTCGTATATTATTTTAATTTAGAGGTCATTGTGGCTGGTCGCCAAACTCTGCTCCTGTCTTGTCCCCCCTGTGAGGCAAATTGGATAATCGCCTGTTTATCGAGAGGGACCGTGGTTGATAGGGAGAGTGTTCCGCCGTTTGGGAGGCAGACAGAGAGAAAAGCTTTCTAATTTAGAGTTTATTCGAATCACGGTCATGACCAAACATTTCTGGGACCTGTACCTAGTATTCGTTCTTATTGATTGAGTTGCACACAACTTTGTTATAGATGTTGTCGTGACAGATAATTTCCAAGTCATCATTGCTTATCTCGCAATACCTAAAAAGCTATTCATCTGTTTGTTTCATGTTAGTTTTGTGATTTTTTACTTTAGTAATATCTATCTTAATTTCACAATAATCTGTCATGAAGAACACCTTTACCCCTTGGACACTAATTATAATAATTAGTATCTAATACCTCAGTACTTTCTTCTATTTCTAGATAGTGAGGAAGCCTTGAACTCACATATGGTCCACTATCATATCTGAGTCATACAGTATGTGCGTGTGTTGGTTCACATTGTGACCCCACTGATCCGGGATCTACTATGTTGTCAACGTTCAAGTTTATAGCGGAATTGTACCTTGAACTGACTGTTTACCCATTCTAACAATTATTTATTTCTGAGATAGCATTGTGATCTCATTTCTCCTGTTTATCTAGCTGCCTCCTGGTAGAATTTTCTTCACATTACATTGTATTGTTTATCGTTATGTTAATGTAGCTTTGTTTTTTTTTCCATTGAGATCTTTTTCATGAAAATTCTTAATAAAAAATCTTCTCGTTTTTATTATCACAAACATCTGCTAGTAGCGGTTTTGCCCGTGCCGTGGAATCTATTTTTTCTTCTATTATGAATTGTAGCTTATGTGTTATTCTAATGTATAAGACTGTAAAGTTTCAAATTAATCCGTTCGGCTGTGAAGAACTAACAAACACTCGCACAAACGCTGAAACTTTTGCTTTTATATTAGTGTGATATTTGGTTCGTATTTGAGATCTAAGGATATGACTATCAACTCCGTTAAAGTGCCTAACCAACTTTAAAATTATGTGGTTGGCCAATTCGGTAGTTTTTATCTGATTTTTTTATTATTAGCATAGCCTAATCAGCCTTTGAATGTATCAACTGCTAAGACTCAGGAAGAGGAGGGAATAGACTGTAATTCACGCGGGCTCGATGCGACTTGGTGAATGTCACAGGTCTTTTTTTTTAATTACTGATACGCTTGCGTTTGACCACCATCTCTCCTGATGAGGTCTTCAAATTTTTGGTTATTTTATCATTTTTAAAAAAATATAACTGTATCCAAAATCGTAAATAGAAAGAATTAAGTATTTAGAATTAATTAAAAATTTTAGCCTTCGGACCAGTATTTTCAGAGATTACTACCTACATCTTTTAAACAAAAAAAAAACTTTGCCTCTATAGAATAACAAAGTAAAGATGTTAATTACTGCTTTACTTAATTGTGTAAATCGTTGTTTACAATAAATTATTTGCTGAAAAATAAAGAGGAAAATACCCAATTATGACCCGGCTCAACTTGTTATTTGTTTAGATGTGATAATGTAATGTAATAATCACACTCTAATGGGACCTAATCAATACCTATCATCACCTATGAACTTATAATATTTTATAAATATTTCAATTATTGTGGAAATTATATAATAGACTCGTGACCATACCTAATCATTATTGTGAGATAACACGTACAATGCCGAACGAGGTCTAATAAGCCCTGTACGTATCTTCCTTACAATGCGACTTAGAATAAAAGTCTTCTCAGCCATGTTGGTTTAGTTTAGAAAATAGATGAATAAATACCTAAAATACTCTATTAAAACAGTATGAAGTGGTGTATCTACTTTAATACGGGGTCACTTTGACCTTCTCCTGCACTAATCAAAAAGAACCTTTTTTTATTAAGGATAGGCATTTTACCACTATCTCACTTGCTGGTAAGCGATGATGTCGCCAACAATGGAGCATGCTTGCCTAGAAGTAACTTTAGCATTTAGTTTATTAAACGTTACGGGGTCAAATAAGCCCCTGACCGTCATAATGATAGTTTTAAAACGAGGTCTTAAATGCCCCGTACCGCAGAAATGGAAATAATACAAAAATTAATGCTGTAGTCAACGTGTTAACTTATTTATATTTTCATTATTTACTATTATAGTTGTTAAGTTAGGGCTTTTATTAAAGCTTTTCAGAACAAAGGACTTATTGTCATTAAGCTTGTCATCAGGTTTCGATAACAATTGATATATAGGTTAACGAGTTTATAATTTATTATTGTTAGCTGTTATAATTAAGTAAGTGACACAAATTGCTTTGTTTGTTTCAGATAAATGCTCGCTAGGATGCAAGGGATGTAAGTATTCCATTTCTTTTCTTATCTTATTCTTTATGACTGTTTTTGTTACTAGTAAACGGCCTTTTTTCGGTCTTTTTAGCCATTTTTTTTAATTTGCTGATTTCTAGGGTTATTAGTAAAACAGTGGCAACTTTGCAGGATAGTATTACTAACATCATAAACAACAACTATGGTTCTATGACTTTTTACAAAACATACATTTAGCAAAAACAAACCTTCAAGATTTCGTTGTTCTATCTAACACATTTCAACTTTGTATTTTGTTGTACCCACTTTCGCCTCCCGCGCGCGATCCCTACTCCCCTCCGCTATTGTGCTATCGCTTACTTTGCATAGACTTCGTAACATTTACAACGTTCAATTTAAATATTGTTATTTTTGTATCAATCATCTGACGAACCAATGTATGATAAATTTTTAAAAGTCATGGAACAAAAGTTGTTGTTTATGTTCTTAACATAGTTCTGAAAGTTGCCATTGTTTTACGAATAACCCTTTAAACTATTCCACTCCTTAGCTGTATGCAAAATAATTTGTGTTCCCAAAATGTTTTGTGCGTATGAGTGGAATGTCCTATTATTTCTTGGACGATTATGTTCTTCTTTTATACTGTCTGTACTTTTTTTTATATAATCTATAAAAAAAAATGCTTCTTTTTTTAATTAGTCCATTTCATTATCTTAATTATTATTAACTTTGCTTCTGCTAGCGGTTTCGCCCGCCTGAAATTTAATAATTATCTGAGGGAAGTATTCTTCCGGAATAAAAAGTATACAATGTGCTATTCCAAGATATGGTCTATATGTTTGCCAAACATCGAAATACATTTAGTACTTTTTGCGTGAGAGTAACTGACATCCATATATACAAACATTCACGTTTATAATATTGGTAGGATACTTATTAGGTCTTTCTTCTTCCAGCCCCAACGACTCAATCGTTCCTGAACGGACATAAGTACAACTATGGCGTGGAGGGTGTCGTCACCGTCTACCTGACCGGAGCTTCGAACCAGGAGACCAGCGTCAAGCTGCTCGGTCAGGTCTCCGTGTCCTCCGTCGGCAACTGCGTGCATGAACTGGCTGTGCAGAACTTGGTGATCTCTGGTCCTGATGGCAAGGTTTGTGATCGTCTTCATCATTGTTAGATATCGTATATTAAAAATGCTTCATCATCATATCAAAATTGTTATTTATTGAAACATAAAAAGAAAATGAAAAATAAAATCACTTAAATATTTATTTATTTATTTAAACTTCATGTGCTTACAGTAGTGGTACATAGGTGTACTTGATGCAACAAGGCATTCTCTATCACTTAACCTTTCTTCTAAACATTACTGTTCCTTCCAGAAACACCAGAGCCCGCCCGGCATCGAGAAGCCGATCCGCTTCACGCTGCAGGACGGCCGCACCGGCCCCGAGATCTGCGCCGTGGAGGGCGACACACGCCGCTCGCTCAACATCAAGAGGGCTATCATTTCGCTGCTGCAGACAGAACAGAAGCCTTCCACTCAGGTAAGAGGACTCTCAGATCTTCAACCAACATGGCTCAGGGGTGGCAGATGGGAATGAAGGAGTGCCAAACGTCACCACAGTAGCAAGCTCAGGGGTGTCCGATGGGAATGAAGGAGTGCCAACTGCCACCCCTGTGGCAAACTCAGGAGTGGCCGATGGGAACAAACCACTTTGAGTGCTAAGCTATCTGGCCATCTGATAAACGTCCGGACCGAGGCCAAGTCTTCGATAGCCTCGTGCGCCTCAAAGAGATGTCAGCAAAACCGTAGGGGCCCAGCAGGGCCGAAGCCTACTAGGACTATGGGTAGTCCGAATAAGATTCCCGGTAAAGAAGGAACATAGGTGTGGTTGTCAGTCAGTAAAAGTCTGACACGCTCTCCCAACCCGCCCTAGAGTGGAAGAACCCAGTGGTTGATTTCCCACCTTAAAAAAGTAGTTTTAAAAACAAAACACACTGTACTTGATTCAGCTACATAATATGTATTATCATAATGTAATTATAATATATGTATAAAGAAATCAAAATGTATTGTAAATACAAACTGTCAAAGATACAATTTAAATAAAAACGTCAAATGTCAATAAATAACCCGCCCCTGATCGTTCCCGGTGCAAAGGTGCCCATAACACTCGCCGCATTACCTCGCTGAATAGCGATGGCCATTCTTTGCACCAAGAACGACCTGGACCGGGAGTCACCCGTTGCCTTACCGAGCCTTCGGCCCAAATCTCGCACAAAAGACTTTGCCTCCATACTCCAACTGCCCAGAGTCTCCACAGCAACCGGCACAAAATGGTAAAGCTGCTCCAAGGCAGCGTACTTCAGCCTTTTTTTAGAGCAGGCGTCTTCAGCGGCGGCAGAAGCAGTGTGCATGGTGCGACTCAGGTGACTGGCGGCGACAGTGCTGACGCAAGTTGCGTCCCAGACCAGGCACTTCCCGTTCTTCCATGGTACCAGAGTCAGCCCATCCGGCCTCTTACCATCAGACCTGCTAAGACCTGCAGGCTCAAGCACGCAGGGGATGTTTGCCGATATAAGGGCTCTACGGACTGATATATGTATTATCATAATATATATTATATAATAAAAGTCCAAAATTGTAGTTTTTACAGTCCTGTATTCTGAATTTCCAATAAGAAAAAAACGGCGTGTTGACGTGCAGGTACAGTACAAAGTAGAAAAGTCATTACGTTTGACACGAATGAACGTAATGTGATGCGAAATGAGAAATGAAAATAGTGAGTGAAATGAGCTGTAACACACCCACAATTAGTTATCTTAGTTTCATCATACGGTCAACTGGTAATTTTCTAAATTGCTTTCCAAATCTATCTTACATAATTATGTGTATATTTTGAATACAGCATTCCTTATGTTAATTTCCATCCACAGGTGGACATCTTCGGAACATGCCCCACGGAGGTGTCGTCCTCTCAGGAGGGAAGCGCCGTGCTGGTGCACCGCAGCCGCGACTTGTCTCGCTGTGGCCACCGCGAACAGGGCAAGAACGACCTCGTCACCGGAGTCTTCAACCCTAATGCTGTAAGTACCCTAGAGAGAAAGTTGAAGATTTTTATTTAAGCCATTTTTATAATGCCCCATAGTATATAAGCATTTAAATGTCTACGTTCAAAGTTTTATCGAAGTCAATAATCGCAAACCAGCCTTCTAAAATATATAAAATGACGATATGCATTGGCTAGCTCGCCGTCCAGTTACCCGGTAATCGTCAAGACCGAACCCGAGTCGTCCACGAAGCGTAGTGTTCCGCACATGTATCTAAGAGATGTCAGAAAAACCTGCAAGGCAGAAGCCTACTGGGCTATGGATTGGCTTCTGGAACGGAAACCTGCGGTCCTGAATCGCGAGACAAAAAGTAACATAGATCGATAGGGCATATCCCATACATCTCACGCTTTGCTCTAGATCGGGAGAAATCATTCGATGATTTTCCACCTAAAAATAAAAACAGTATATCAAATAATTGATCATATTAATTTTCTTCCTGTCAAATAATTTGTAGGTATACTTTATCTACTTTTTCTTCAAGATTCAATCTCTCCCTGCTAGATCTGTATCCAAATGCTTTCCAGTCTTATCCCTTCAAGAAACTTCTCAACTTGAACTGTCTAATGTAACCAAAATCTTTTCTACCAGGAAATCAAGGACACCCAAGTTCTCCAGTCCTTAATGAATGTGGAGACCAAGGTCAACAACGGAGTGCCTGAGAAGGTGGCCGCCACCGAGGACTACCTGTACAGACCGTTCTCCGTGGGAGAGAATGGCGCCAGGGCTAAGGTGATCACCAAGCTGACCCTGACTGGCAAGGCTAGGGCTGCTAACAACCCAAGTAAGTACTGATGGAGCTAAGGGACCGGTAGAATTGCAAAATTTAGCTCAAAGACAGCTTAGATTAACAAAATTGTAGGATATACTAGCTTGTACCAAAGAATTTTTTTGCGTGAATTCATGTCGTCTATTGCGAATTTTTATCTGACAGTGAAATAAAAAATATACTATAAAAAACTATAGAAAATATACTATATATTATAAAATACTAGCTTTTGCCAGCGGCTTCGCCCGCGTGCATAAAGTCACTCAGGAATAAAGCAGCTTTCTATCGGTGAAAAAAAATTCTCAATCGGACCAGTACTTTCAGAGATTACCTCCTACAAACAAAAAAACAAACTTTACCTCTTTTACATTGGTGTAGATTTGAAATGATAAAAAGTATTTACAAAAAAAGGAAAACATGATAATATGATATGTTAAATACTTTCATTTCACTAAAACCAGAGTCCCTTTATTTTCATGCTAAAAAATACAATATGTCTTCAAATGCCTAACCACCACGTTCCACCTGCAGCCCACTGCACGGAGACCCGCACCATCATCTTCGAGAACCCTCACGGCTTCACCACGAATGGGAACAACCAGCAGTCAGCGCTGAACGCTGTCAAAGAGACCGCCAAGGCTGTGGCCACTGAAGCCAGCTCCAAGTCTGCTGGAAGCTTCGCCCAGCTCGTCAGGGTAAGGACCTTTAGATTTTAAAAAAAGCAGTGTATCTGTGGCGTCTGCCAACAAACTGCTATGCTGTTTGGCAGAAGTATTTATTATTATAATATCTAGCCCATACTGTCCCACTGCTGGGCCTTTGCCCTTTCCATTCCTTCCAATGTTCCCGGTTTTGAACAACTTCTTTCCAATTCCCAAGGAAGACATCCAAGTCGTCCCGTCATCTTCTCCATTGCAGTCGTGTGCGATTTCAGTGCACCAATTAGTATTAATTAATTGTAAAAAAAAAATGATGAAGAAGAAAGAAAAGATATTTTATTTTTCCCAAATAGACACAATATAATATAATAATCTGTTAGGCCATATGTGAAACGGGGCATAACTGTGTTGCACCATACACACTAGACAGAACACAGTTTCTTAAGTCTCAGGTTGAAGGTAGGATAGAATAAAACAACTTATTATTATTTATTTATTTATGGCGCTACCTATGAACTAAAAATCGATCTATTGTTTTTGTTTTTTTAATCTTTGAATGTTTTCATTTGTTAGTCACTAATAAATATGGAATGTTTCAGATCTTACGCACATCTAACAAGAATGACCTCCTGGCAGTCTACAGCCACGTCAAGGGAAACAACGTTGAGAAGTAAGTTATTGTCTACATACAACACAACATAAAACAACAAAACACATCACAACACAACACAATGTAACACGACCCAACACGATACTACACAACTGAACAATTACAACAACACACAAAAATATTAAGTATTGTAGACAAAAATTACACATCTATTTGTGCCTACAATACTTGTTCATTTTTGCAAACAATACAAATGTTAAATTCATTACATTATATTTATCAAGCATTTTATTATCAACATTATCCAAAATCATCACAAAGAAACTTTTGTAAAAATACAAAATACTTAATTGATTATTCTATGATTTACACTTACAAGCCACTATAGAATAATAAAAAATAATATGCTAAATTTACCTTAAATGTTCACGATGAGTATTATATTCTTCTTCTCTTTTCTTCTCTCTTTCATGCCATTTATTGTTAGATTTCTTCCGCCCTCCTCTTCATCGAGACCCTTTTCATGAAACTCTAAATTAAAAAATAGGTTTCTAACTAATTCTACCATTCTTTACCCTCAGGCGTGTGTTCTTGGACGGTCTGATCCGCGCCGGAACTGGCTCCAGCATCGAGGCTTCCATCCAGTTGCTGAAGAGCAGGGAGTTGGGCCCCCTCGAGCAGAAACTGGTCTTCTTCTCTCTCAACAACGCCAGACAAGCCAACACTGAGTCTTTGAAAGCTGCTGCTGTAAGTTTAAACAGTTTTAACTTTTTTGAACAAATTACGAGAAAGTTAGTAATAGTAGTAAAAACTGTTAGGTTTATGGCAGAAAAACTTTTTATGGTAGAAAAACTGTTAAGTTCATGGTAGAAAATACATTTTTATGGTAGAAAAACTGTTTAGTTCATGGTAGAAAATCATTTGAATGGTACAAAAACTGTTGGTACTGTGTTACAGTACCTACCCAAGACGTCTTCCAAAAATAATATTGGAAATAGTAAAACAAGTATCGCCGTCAAACACTAGTTTATATCAATACAAAAATATATCGTTCAATCATTAATTTAGTCATTCATTCATTAACACTTAATTCTCTCACGAACAACTCTAACTAACCGTATCCCCCACAGGGTCTCCTGGACTTACCGAACCTGCCCAGAGAAGTATACCTCGGCGTGGGCGCCCTGGCTGGTGCCTACTGCAGGGAACATGACTGCAGCACCAGGAACGACGGCATCGTCGCGCTCAGCAACAAACTCGCTGCCAAGCTCCAGTTCTGCAGAGCTAAGACAAAGGTTGATGAAGACAATGTAAGTAGCAAAAGATTTTTGAGTCACTGCACTCACACACACCAATCGAATAGGAATACTTTGATTGTGAGTGTTACCACAAAATAGATAGGTACAGAAGTCAATCTACATACAAAGCGCGCTCGAGCAACGCACACATAGACACCGCTCACAGACACGATGTTTCGGTCGCGTCTTGGTGTAATTTTCTGCTGGAGTCCATATCCTGATAGCTGCAGCCTAAAGTTCTTTAAGTCAAGTTGTGGCTACGTTTACCTAAAGTTACCTATCTTGTTACGCATTTCATTTTTTTCTGTGTTATTATAGAATATGATCTTAAATTGTTGTAAAAGTTTAATGACTGGCCGGTTGGTCTAGTTGTTAGTGGGCCTGGCTACTAAGCCGGAGGTCGTGGGTTCGATTCCCACCCAGGAATTTGTCCTGTGAGATGTTTGTGAGATGAGAATCATTTGTTCTGTGTCTGGGTGTAATTTATCCATAATATGTATGTATAAATGTCTCATAACACAAGCTCTACTCAGCTTGGGACAAGATGGCGTTGTAAGATAGTTTTGAATATTATTATTATTTTATTTTTTTTCTTTTCATCACCAGATCGTAGCAGTTCTGAAGGGAATCCGCAACATCCGTCACCTGGAAGAGTCCCTCGTCGACAAGCTGGTGAAATGCGTCCAAGACGTCAACGTGAAGGCCAGGGTCAAGGCAGCAGCGCTGGAAGCCTTCCAAGCTAACCCCTGCTCTAGCAAGGTAAGGAAAGCTGATGAATCTCACAAATTAAAAACAATTTTAATCTGAACTCACACTATTTTACTACTTAACTCACTAGCTTTTGCCCGCGACTTCGTCCGCGTAATTAAAATATAGCCTATGTCACTAAGGAATAAAGCATATTTCTATCGGTGAAAAAATTGTAGCAATCGGATTTGTACATATTTTCAGATATTACTTCCTACAAACAAAAAAAAAACTAGTCAGCAAGCGCTACTTTCCAATATTGTTTCTTTCTCATTTTATACAGGATTATTTGTAACACTAACAACCTTGCAGGCCTATATTATGGACATCATAAACAACCACTTTTGTTCTATGACTTTTTACAAAAGATAATTCATTTACCAAAAACAAACCATCAAGATTTCGTTGTTCTATCTAACACATTTCAACTCTGTATTTTGCTATACCTACCTACGAGACGTAGGTAAGTATAGCAAACAACGCGACGCAAGCACATCAAGCACCCCTGCCTCCCAATTCCCGCTCCCCTCTGCTATTGTACTATCGCCAGTATCACATGGACTTCGTAATATTTAGAATATCCAAATTTTTTTTAATGAAAATTTGATGAATTAAAATATGATAAATTTTTAAAAGTCATAGAACAAAAGTTGTTGTTTGTGATATTAGTCACGTAGTCTTGAGAGGTTGCCAGTAATTTACAAATTACTATGTACTTGGGTCGAAGCCCACTGGGACCAGGGTTAGCTCCTAAAGGTAGCTCGGCCACGGTTTGAAAGGCAAGAAGGAACGGGGTGAGTTTTTTAGTCAGTAAAAGTCTGACACTATCTCCCGCTCCGCCCAAGGGCGGGGGATGTTATTTTTTTTTTCGATGGGAAAAATCATCTTATGACAACCCCCGCTCTTGGGTGGAGCGGGAGATAGTGTCAGACTCTTACTGACTAAAAAACCCATCCCGTTCCTTCAAGCCTTCATACCGGGGCTCGAGCGCCCTTTCGGATAACCCTGGCCCCAGTAGGCTTCGGCCCGGCTGGGCCCCTGCTGTAGGGCGGGGGATGTCATTTGGATGATTTTTACCCACCAAAAAAAACCCTGTATACTTCTGTCTTTTTTTCTTTCTTCTATTTCTTCAGCAATATTGTTACCACCAACATCAGTACTAACGCCATATTTTCTATCAGCTTAAGAAGGCCGCCACCGATCTTCTGAAGAACCGTCAGCTGGACTCTGAGATCCGCATCAAGGCCTACCTGGCCATCATCTCGTGCCCCTGCGCACAGTCCGCTACTGAAATCAAGAACCTGTTGGACACTGAACCCGTTCACCAAGGTAATATACTATATTTACTCGTTTCGTTTCCCCGAAAGGATAACAGTAGAACGGATACATACTCGTAGTTCTGTCTATCCTTTTTTCCCAAGTAATGCGAATTGTCTGATATTTTTCCAGTTGATTTTTTGGTCATGTAGTTAAGCATTCATATATATTTACATACTACTAAATTGGAATATACAAAAACTATAGAAACATTTATATATTTCTCTATGCTACTCACATCACACACACTGGTCATCCCGTCCGATTATAATTTAGATATCTTCAAGGCTGGAGTTAATAGGCTCTTACAAATCAAGTGCAATTCACTATCACTGCTAACCATCAGGTGGGATCGCAGTCAAGCACTAGTTTACGAGTATATCATTCAAAAAATACTGCTTAACAATTTTTTGTAGTATTATTTCATTATTATAAAGTAGATATCCGAATATGGATTCTACCGAGTAACTGATATTTTTAATAACAGAAAAACAACCTATCGGTTTTTTATCGTTTACATTTCGGGAAGTACCTACAAAGCGTTTTAGAAACACATTCATTATGCGTGCAGCTATGGAATGGAATTCCCTCCTGGAGTCTATGTTTCCTGATAGCTGCAACACCTAAGTTGTCTTTCAGTCAAAAGAGTGAATAGGTTACTTCTAGGCAAGCGTGACTCATTATCGACCACATTATCACTTACCATGAGGTGACATCGTGGGTAAACGCGAGCTTACGTGTATCAATATTTAAAAAAACCTAAAGCATCTGGTAACTCCTTAATAACTGATTCCTTTTATCTCCCCCCTTGTAGTCGGCAACTTCATCTCCACGTCCCTGCGCAACATCCGTGCCTCCTCGAACCCGGACAAGCAGCTCGCTCGCCAGCACTACGGCCTCATCCGCACCCCCAGCAAGTTCAACAGCGATATCAGGTGAGGACATCTGTTCACCATGTTCAATACCACAGCCCTATTTGAGATAACTTCTGGGCAAGCGTATAATTAATGATATATCGGACTTGTAAGCTTCCTGCGGGACAGGTCTTGCCTAGTGCAGAAAGGATTCGAAAATTTATAATATGTTAATTAATTAATGAAAACGAAATGTTATAAGAATTTCCAGACCCTGTAACCTTTTATTATTTTTTGTTTTTATATACACATAATTTACATTTTTTAAAAGACATATATGAAAAAATATTAAAATAGTCGTCCGCATCGGGAGCAGGGTCCAAGCTACCGGTGGTGGCTCTAGAGACAGGGACCTCCTTAAAATGCGAGCCGTGTCATGGAGTACTGCCTTCTATATCAGGCCCTTGATTCAACCGCGCAACGATAGCTTCGGCAGATGGTCGTCGATTATTATTACTATTAAGTTATTTTTCAATTTGTCTGCATCTTCATAACGTTTAAGGCTTTGCCCGCGCAAAGGTAGAATACCTAATAGCCAACAGAAGTTTCAGAGATTATATTGTTTGCAAATTTTAGCTTTAATAATAATGATACAGATTACTTTACAGTAGTCTTTTTCGACTGTAAAGGCATAATGTATCAACCCGTTAGAATTTGTTTTTAATGAATATATTTCTGTCTTCTTTAGGAAATACTCTTTCTCTGAGGAAGAATCCTTCAACATCGATGCCCTGGGCGTCGGCGGCACTATCGAGAAGAACGTTATCTACTCCCAGGATTCCTTCCTGCCCCGATCTGTCAACCTGAACCTGACTGCCGAAGTCTTTGGCCGCAGCTTGAACGTTCTTGAGGTTGGTATTGTCTTTAACAGTTAGTTTTGGACTAGTCTAGAGTAGTCTTTAGACCATCATCCGCAGTCCAAATGTTTTTGTCCAAAATTACTTTGGACTTGAAATACGTTACCAATAGTGTTTCTGTCGCTATCATATTAAAAAATAACGATTTAGCCGCCAACGTCGGATATAATATATTCGCCAGGGTCGCACATCCACTACCAAATACTCCATCTCGTGTAGCTCTTCAATCCCCGTAGGTGATAGTCCCAGACACCACCAAACCAGACCCAGTCGCAAACACACTACCCTAGCAAATATGACGCGAAAACACTCGTCAAACATTTCCGACGCGTTCGTGTTGTGTCGTTTTTTCTTTAACAACCGACATTACTTATCTTATCCTTTCTTTCTTTCTTTCATTATTTTAGCTACTTTTCAATACTAATTCTCACTTTTCCATCAGTTCGGAGGTCGTCAAGGCAACTTGGACCGCGTGGCCGAGCATCTCTTCGGCCCCAAGAGCTTCGTACACACTGAGGAACCAACCAGCCTGTACAAGAAGTACGTCGTGGACAAGTTCAACCAGTACAAGGAGAAGGTGGAGGGAGGCTTGCACAGAGGCCGTCGCTCCGTCAAGACTGATGTCGACAGCTTTGACAAGACCGTAAGTGTACCCATTGTTTTTCTATGCATTTTAGAAGTTTACGTTTTTATAGGCAGGAGGAGTCTTGTCATTGCCTCTTGTACTTTTTGATCCAGATATTTCATGAGCAATAAATTGCTGTATTAAAACTAACTTCTATAGCTTCTGCTTGACGGTCAGTAAGTAGCGACATCTATAATGCCACAAAGGAACTAAAATTCAAATTGCGGTATTAGAGTTCTCAGTGCAATTAGAACATATACAATAGCCCGAAATTAACTATCGGGCAGTTGCTTGGACCAGACGTAACAGCCGTCTGGTCGGAAGATCCTCCTTTTTCAACGAAGGTGTGTGACTATACTGTTCCGCATACCTTCAGAAGTATCTATCTATCTTATCTAGTAGACTTCAGCTATAGATTTTTGAGTGTTTTTTGTCCTCATTGTTCATACAGTACTCATTGAAAGTTCAAAAACACATTTCCTTTCTCTAAATAAATTTAGCTGGCCTGTTGGTCTAGTAGTTAGTGGCCCTAACAGCTATACTGGAGGTCATAGGTTCTATGACCCAATACAAAGGTTCTGTGTCTAGGTGTAATTTATCTTTATATAAGTCGATTTATCCGTTGTCTAGTACTCATAGCAAAAGCTGTGCTTAGTTTGAAACTAGATGGCGTTGTGTTAAAAATTCTTCCTTCTTTACTTGCATAACATTTAACCCCATTTTTCCACCCCGACAGCTAAAAGCCGAAGCAACTCCCTTCAACCACGAGCTCGACCTGGACCTGTACGTCAAGCTCTTCGGAACTGATGCCGTGTTCCTCTCGCTGGGAGACGACAAGGGCTTCGACTTCGACAAGGTCGTCGACCAGTTCATGCAGTACGTGAACAAAGGCATTAATGATGTTAAGCACTTCCAGGTAAGAAAGGACTTCTCTTTTTTTATTTACGTTCTAAGGTCATGGTCCTAGATACGAGAGAGAGCTTTACCCAGACATACACTGACCCAAGGTAACCTAGTGATAGCCACTTTTTTCTAAATTCATATAAACTAGTCTAGGGCAATCTCTGGCCAAGTTTGCCTCGCGAACATGATCAGATCGTCATACCACTTTCGCCGCGCTTGACCTCTTTCAGGCTTCCAGTGAGCCCACCTATGCGGGTGCATTGGTGCGATGTCAGCCTGGCTGTTTTATCCCCGACATCTGTTATTTAAGTCATGGAGCGCATACAGAAAGTTTGGAAGGAGAAAAGGGGGGCTTTTGCCCAGCAGTGGGACACACAATAGGCTATAATAAAAAAAAGATACTAGTTTTCGATTGCCATCCTACCTGATAGAAAGCAGTGATGCAATCTCTGATGGTGATGCGCACTAGTTTATGAGCCTATTCACTCTTGCCTTGAAGACACTCAAATTATAATCGTACGGGAAGACTGCAGCAGGCAAATTGTTCCAGTCCTTTGAAGTATGCGGTATAAACGACGAGGCAAAATGCTACAAAAATCCTGGAACAAAAGCCCCGTAACTCTCTATTTTGAAATCATTAGTGTTTTATGTATCTTTTAGCTTTTTTCGCAATAGCAAAATTTCTTCCGAACTATTGTTCTTAGTATTACTAATATTTTTTTTCTTCTTTGCAGCAAGAAGTCCGCGCTCACATGCTGTTCCTCGACGCCGAGCTCGCATACCCAACCTCCACCGGTCTGCCCCTCAAGTTGGACGTAGTTGGAGCGGCAACTGCTCGCCTGGAGGTGGCCACCAACGTCGACATCCGCCAGTGCCTCAACAGCCCCAAGGACGCCAAAGTTGACATCAAGCTCGTCCCCAGCACTGACATCGAAATCACTGGAGCCCTCTTAGTCGATGCTGATGCCATCTCCGCTGGTCTGAAGGTCATCGTCAACCTCCACAGTTCCACTGGCGGTCATGTCATCGCTAAGGTTCTGGAGAACGGACGTGGCTTCGACCTCCAGATTGGACTACCCGTCGACAAACAGGAGATTGTCACTGCTTCTAACGACATTGTCTACTTCTTCGCTGAGAAAGGACAGCCAGAGAAACACACCGCAGTCAAGATGGACAATGTTGTGAAGGAAAACACTGGCTGCTTTGACCAGGCTGCTGACTTCCTCGGACTCACTGTCTGCGGAGAGATGACCGTGCCTTTCACAGTCTCCGGTAAGATTATTATTTTAAAATTCTTGTTTGTCTCATTAGACCTGTTATAAACCCATTGTAAACTACTTTATGACTGTTCTGATCATAAACCATTATTTTCCTCACAGGACCTGATGCCCAGGCTTCCATCAACAAATACCTCTCAAGCTACCCTCTGGCTGGAAAGACCAAGTTACGTGTGATGCTGGAGAAGCAGAACCTGAGAGGATACCACATCAAGGGTGTTTTGCGCTCAGACGAGGCTGCCGGCAGAGAAAGCTTCGAACTGCTGTTTGACGCTGAAGGTAAAAATAAGGAAGAAAAATAACCAACTAAGCTACTCTTGCTAACTTGGGTCACTCACTAACACATTATCTTTTTAGGTGCCAAATACGGCCGCGCCCAAGTCAACGGTGAATTTGTGAACAACAAGAACGAGATTGGAGCTCAAGTGTCCCTCAACTCCCCTCTGAAGGTCGTCTCCGGCCAGGCCTCTTTCTACCGCAAGCCCACCGAACTGTCCGTCGTCGTCAAGGGCAAGTTCGACGAGAACGAAATTTACGGCAAAGTTGGCTTCAACGTACAAGGAGGTGGCAGCCGTAAGGTGTACAAACCTGTTGCTGAGTTCCAAATGCCTGGAGAAAAGGACAAACACAGCGTTCCAATCTCTGGTCAAGTCGTTGAAGAAGTTAGTGGTGGAAAGACCAAGTACTCCATTGAAAACGTCAAATTAAGCTTACCTAGTGTAAAGGATCCAATCTGCATCGACGGACACATCACCAGTGCTGAAAAAGACATTGAATTCGATACAACTGTTAAAGACTTGGCTTCTCTCAAGGGATCCGTGAAGAAGAATGATGTTAACTTAGAGTTCCAGAACAAGTTAAACCCGTACGTTAACTTCAGGTTGAAGGGACACTTCGAATATGAACCCGTTGTAAGTATTTTTACAATAATCGTAAATATGTAGTTAAACAACTTATAGATGCTTTGAATTGAGTCAATTACAAGTTCACCAAGCGTAGAAGAAAACTAAGTTCTTTGTAATAGATTCGCTAGTAAAAGAAATGAGACCATGTCTCTCTTTTTTAAACAGAAATCTCTCGAAATATCTTAAATCAAATCATGCGAACGTTCTTCAGTGGCTTTAATAGAAAAAATGTTATATTCTATGCAACTCAAGTTTTTGCTCACCAATTTTTAGTCAAGTATGTCTCAACTTGCACAAAATTCTTACTTAATCAATTTCTGAGTACTATGTGTCACCAACATTGCTGTTTATTTCGACAGCTTCGCAATGAATTCGACCTGGTGTACGGTGGAGACCTCCGCAACAACAACAACCGCGTTGTCTTCGAACAGATGCTGAAATACCACAAGAACTCTCCCGAGGACTTTAACGTAATCACTAAGAACAAATGTGAGTTGCTTACTTTAGAAACATTTAAGATCAAATCTTAATATTCTTGTTACTTACCTACTAAGAAATTTACAAATCAACCTCTTCCTGCCCTTGTCACGTTTTATTTTGGGTCGGTGCAACACTTATTTTTCGTCCATTCTGTCCTGTCTCCCGTCACGCTATCAGTAACTTCCGTTTCTTTCATATCACTTTTCATACAATCTATCCATCATTTCTTTGTCCTCCCTTTCCCTCTCCATCCATCCACACACTTCATCCGTTCTCTACTCATGGCCCTTTTAACTTTTCAGTCGCTGATACTACTTTCAAACTTCCTCTAATATACTCATTTCTCACTTTATCCATTCTCATCACACCAAGAATCCATCTCAACATTCTCATCACCTTCGTCCTCTGACAATCCAATATTCTGTTATTTTAATTAAAACTCAATCCTGATTAAATATAAATTTACGTAATTTGTTTACAGTCGAAATCCTCGCCCTCCCCTTCAAAGTCAGGTTTGATGCCGACATTGACCCTAAGAAGTTAGACGTTGAGCTCGAAGGACAGTACGAGGACAAGAAGGCCGACTTCGACCTGGAAGCCAGACAGCAGATCAAGAAACCTGGAGACTACAGCATGAAGTTGAAGGCTGCAGTCGATAAGAATGGAATCGAAATCTTCTCGAAGAGGGACATCGTTTCTGCTGATAAGTCCAACCTGGAGAACTACATTGAGTTCAAGAATGTAGGCAGATACGAGCTGTCGGGAGTGTTGCTACACAAAACTAAGCCTAATGACATGAATGTTGGAGCTATCGGACACCTGAAGGCGACAGTTGGCAGCAAGACACAGGACATCAAGTAAGTTTAAATATATCTTAGAAACAATTAGAACAGAAAATTCTATATTGCTTACTTTGACATGACAAACAGGTTAAACAATGATGCATGGGTTAGTCCTGTGTTATAGAAAAATAGTGTACAGTGTTAAACAGGACAAATAACACTGTCTTTTGTCCAATGCAAAATTTGTCCAAAACAATGTTTTCTTTATAGTACTTTACTACTTCCTTAATCATTTCGTCAGCGAGGGTAGAAATTTCTCCCGCCGTTTTCTTTCATCTTTCTAAAGGTTAATACAAATTGTAACAACATTTCCTGATTCAAAAAAAGTGTCTATGTCCATAGAGAGCTACGCTTTGGAACGGGCGAATTGGCATCATCTTTTGAGTTGACAGTAACCAAATGCCTATACATTTATTTATTCAACATAAATGTTTGTTTTTCCTCAAGGTTCGACGTCGGAGCTATCCAGACCGCAACCTTATACTCCTCGCACGCCAAAGTCTCAGATAATAGCGGAGATATCCTCGACTTCCTGTTGAAGACCACCCGCGGAGCCAACGCCAACGGACAGCTGAAACTGATCGTCAAGAACGCCATCTCCGCCAACGGACAGTTCAAGGTCACCGACAGTGACGGCAAGGGCAACGGCATGTTCATCGTTGATTTCAAACAGGTAAGATTTTCACGTATTCAGAAGATTAATTTGTAGGATAAGATAATTTCTCTCTCCTAGAGAGGAGGCATAAGTCTGATGGGAAATTTATAAGACTTTGGCTGTGGTATCCTACCAATTGTAGAAGTAGGTTACAATTAGAGCACGTTTTCTTTAATCCCGACGTACAAAATAAAAATGGTTTAGTTGTGGTACAGAGTTAATATGGATACTTTATAAAGTAGAATAGGCATCTATTAACCGCCTTTTGGCATACAACCATTAAAAGACTGTTGCAATGTTGTAGCAGTAGTCAATAATTTGATAATATTGAATACAATAGTCAAGTATAAGTTTGACAGCTCTTTCGTTTTTATACCTCAATGATTAAGCCTAGCATAATCGACCTTATAATGTTCCCATTGCTGCCACCCACATAGGCTTTCTCTATAGGTCAGAGAATACGCCGTATTCCACCACGCTGACCCTGAACGGATTGGTGAATGCCGGTTTCCTAAACGAATAGTTTAACTTTTGACGTAGGTAGAGTAACTTTGGATAAGAATATGGTCTTTGGACTTTCTGATCCAAAACACTTAAATCTTTTTAGTTTTATTTTGATCAAACATGAGCCTTTTACTGCCGAGGTTATTAACCAAATCCGTCTTAACCCAGTCTCAGCGCAAGATCAAGGCAGATGTCAAGTTCTTGGCCAAGGCTCCAGCGTACGCCGCAGACGTCGACGTGTACCTGAACTACGAGAAGGACAACAACGACCGGTTCCACTTCAGCACCAACACCAAGAGGACTGACAACCTTCTCGACACCAAGTGAGTGTTCCTCAAAAGAATAATGACTTGATTGTGAACTGGAGACTTAACATGACGTAGCAAAATGTCAGGTGTGCGAGCGAGAAAGAGTGATGGATAACATTATATGTAACTCCATCGTTTTAACAGTCCAGTTTAGGTCGTAAAATAGATCGTGTTAAGAGCTCGTAGCAGTACTTCTGTCTATAGAAATCAATTGCTTCAAGAATCACTGAAGAACGGCTACATCGCTTTGGTGTAAAAAAACTTATTTTATTTTTATTGTATACGAATAAATAGCTCAGCGATAAAAAAAAATCTCTCAAACGTACAGTGTTTTCAAGGCTAGAGTGAATAGGCTCTTATAAACTAGTGCGCCTCACCATCAACGATTGTTTCACTGCTTACCATCAGGTGGGATAGCAGTCAAGCAGTTCATATCGATTAAAAAAAAAAACCTCTGGATGATTTTAAATCATAAGTGACATTCCACCAGCTTTACTTTGGTGTTACTTAGGTCAAAGCCTGTAGACGGGGTTTGATACGGAGTATCCTTCTGCGACCTGTGACCTGGGACCACCGCGGGAGGTATTTTATTTCTCTCCAGCACTCCAATCATCTACTAAGAGAAAAGTGGCGATCACCCCCTATCTTGAGTGTGCGTTCTTTAGGGATTCCGGCTCACCCGAGAACTGTCCCCAAAAAAAAATTGGTATCAAAATCTAAACATAAACACTTTTGTCAACAGGAACAAATTCATCTACGCTGGCAAGAACTTCGAGGTGAACGTCCACCAGGACGGCGTGTACGGCCCCACCGGCAAGACGCACGGCCTCGTGGAGCTGGTGCTGCCCACCGAACGCTGCCTCACCTTCAAGCTGGACCGGGACATCATCCGCGCCGGTGATGTAAGTAGTCAGCTAGATACAGGGAGTAGCCTTCACGTTGGAGCGGGCTTGCGGACGGCGAGCAATGGGTAGTTCGCCGTCCGACAAGCCCAATTTATCGTCGGGCGTAGGTACTGTTACACGCGCGCCTCAAGGAAATGTCAGCAAACCGTAGGGGCCCAGCAGGGTCGAAACCTATGTGTTCAAACTATATTGTGTAAAACTATCTGTATTTAGAATGTAGAATAATCGTGGTATTCAAGCCACATGTGTGTATTTGATAAAGGTCCTGTTGACCGAAAATATGTATACTGCCTACCATTACCACTGGGGGCCAAGGATTTGTTTCTGGAAACTCTGACCTGATATGAAATGCAACGCAGGAACAGGAGTGGGTTTGTAGCCAGTAAGACTAAGACTACGTTACTCACTAAAATAAAAGTAATTTAAATATATTACTGTGCACGCTTCCCGCTGCACCAGACCAGCAGCAGTGCATACGAGCCCTGTACCCCAGGAAGGTGCAAACCGGCTTACAAGCTTCTTATTAAGTGGATTTAGATTTGTAGTTGACGCAAAACGTGTTGTTTCACATAATCTACCCAATCTGTCCATATTTTCCCAGGTTAAACTAGCGCTAAAATATTAGCAGTCATTCAATGTACGTCCTTCTTTCAGAAATACAACGGCCACGCCGAGCTGTTACTCTCAGACGCCGCAAAGCGCGGAGGACCAGCCTCCACCATCGCCTACAAGGGCAAGGTCACCAACACCAACCTGGACAACGAGATCATCAACTACGAGGGTCAGGTGGAAGTCAAGCTGAAGGATGGCAAGCATCTGCTCAACACCTTCTCCCTGAAGAACAACCCTGAGGGAGCTGACAAGTTCAAGTTTGAACTGAAGGTACCTTAGAATTTTTACTTGGAGAACGGTCTATGGCAGTTAGAATTTTATCAAAACTAAAACGGGGTTCTCCTTTTTACCATGCTTACTCAAAGTAAATAATGTGACACTAAAACTGCAAATGAACGTGTCAGAAAACGCAGCGTTCTCGCAACCTCCCATGCGATGGACCGATGACCTAGTGATGGTCTCGGGAATCCAAAGGATGCGAGGCGACGATGCATATTTATTGACGCAAAACTATATCACAGCCTATTTTTCGACCAGTTTTGATTTTCGTAATGCGATAATAGTGAAGAGTTTTTTCACTTTTTTCGCAGTACGATATTAATTTATTACGCATCTATTGTCTTACTATTGTGTCTCAAAATGACGGTATCTGAAAGGTTATGTATTGGCAACAATTTCTGATCATCATATTTCATTTCCTCAGTACGACGTCACCGGCAACCTTCTGCCCAAACCCGTGACCCTGGATGTCAACTACGTCTACTACGACTCAGTGATCACCAGGGATGACAAGTACCGCATCAAGGGAGGCTTCGGAGACGACACCACCTTCGAGTGGACCGGCGTTTGGGAGGCCAAGTTTTTGGAAGGAGACAAGAAGTAAGTTTGAAGAAAGTAGACAAAGTCCATCATCCTCTAGTCTTTTCCCGACATGCTTTAGGCTGGTTTTCGGTCTACCAGAAATCTGCTGAATACCTGTGTTGTACATGGAGCAACATGCCTATCTGACCTCCACAGCCAGTTACTGGGCAATACAGTACTCCTCAGATAGACTAATGGTCAGATTGTCTGACATCCGACTACCTGTCAAAGATTATAACTTGGACCAACAGCTTTGTGTTTTCCGAAGGATAAGGTGTCATTACTAGCTTCTGACATTTTATAAGTGCCCCTTTTTATGTGAAACTTAAAAAAAAAAATGATTTTAACTTAACTTTTTCAAATCACTTTGACAGATACCTTGATGACTACGTCATCACCATGAGGCTGCCCTTCGAGAAGGCTCACGATATCAAGTGGATCAGCACCGTGCTGTACCTGCAACCTGACAACAAGGATACTGTCGAGGTAAGCAGACATCAGAAAATAAACCTGTATTTCATACAAAACTATTCTTCATAATCTTAGAAATTCCCTTGCATATTGTAAAGGGTGTAAAGAACAGGTCTCCACAAATTTTAAGGGCTTGCTCGATAGATGAAACTGAACCACCTGCCTCAAGATTTTTTTCAGGAAATATATAAGTAACATTTCAGTGTTACGTAATAATTTCAATGTTACGATTGCATTAATAATTTGATTGATTCAGACATCATTGATCCAATGGTTAATAAAAAATTTAACATCGGAATAACCACTACCAACCAAAATTAACCATTTGTTGGGTAGTTTCCAGGGTCAAAATAATTAGATTTTATTTAGTCCGTATTTTAGATTATAAAAAATATTGGACACGTATTTTTTATTTTTTAGATTAAACAAAAAATAACAAAGATAATTAAGGTAGGTTGGGGTAACATCGGCGTTGGGGTAAGAACGTATAAATCAATATACCACTTATTTAGCTTTATTTTTAATGCCAGCCACATTGCTGGGCAAGGTGGAACATAATGACGCGGCACGCAATATGACTAGTATTAAAAATAAAGCTAAATAAGTGGTATAATTTATATTTATACGTTCTTACCCCAATGCCGATCTTACCCCAACGCACTATAGCCCATTAAAGTTACGTGTGACGTCACCCCGTACGTAAAAATGCAGCACGGCGTGACGTTACACGTAACTTTAATGGGCTATATCTTTGTCATTTTTGGTTTAATTTACAAATAAAAAAATATGTGTCCCTTATTTTTGAATAATCTAAAAGACGGACTAATTACATGTTTAACGGCAACTAGTCCATTATCTAATTTGAGCGTTTAAGGGTTGATGTTTCCTCTTGCCCCAAGTTTCTTCCTCCAATCTTCCTCAGAGCCTCAACTAACTCACAATGTTCCACAGTTCACAGTGGTGGAGTCAGTGCAAGTGAACGCGGACGTGTACAAGATCGACGCCAGCGGCAAGGTGAGCCCGCAGACCGGACTCTCCACCGTCAAGGTGCTGCTGCCGCACGTAGACCCCGTCGTGCTGGACGCCAGCTACAAGACTTCTCAGACTGGTTCGTATAGTTTGCTAAATTATAATCTTTTTTTATATATAATGGATAGGCTCGCGTTTGACCATAATCCCACCTGATGGTAAGCGATGATGGGGCCACGCTTGCCTAGAAGCAATCTATTCACTCTTGACTTAAAGACCCCTTAGTTTAAAGCTATCAGGAAACAGACTCTGGCAGGGAATTCCACTCCTCAGGGGGTTCCGGAATGATCTTTTAGGAGGTAACGGCGCCCCTTCTTTGTGCTGATGGTAATCACCGTGGTGGTTTTAGTGAGGTAAATATCCCACACTCCTCGGACTTATCCCTAAAGTCCGGGCGCCTTTTGAAGGTATCCCCTCGAAAACAAAAAAAAAGGGAATTCCACTCCTTAGCTGTACGCACAATAAATGTGTTCCCAAAACGCTTTGTACGTATGGGTGGGATGTCCAACCATGTACCGGTGGCGCACCGGCGTACATCTTGTGGTTGAATAATGAATAATGGAAATCTTTCTTCTTATTCTTCCTTCCCTTATCCCATATTACTTGGGGTCGGTGCAACACGTTTTTTTTTCTTCCATTCTGTCCTGTCACCCGACACGCTATCACTATCCTTTACTTTCATATCACTCCTCGCACAATCCGTCCCTCTTTTCTTTGGCGTTCCTCTCCCTCTTCATCTATCTACATGTATACTGTGTTTTAGCAAATCCGCTTCATCCCTCCTCTTAACATGACCATAGTAAGACAAACGATTTCCTTTCAACTTTTCAGTCACTGATGACTCATTTCTCACTTTATCTATTCTCGTCACACCACACATCCCTTGTTTCCACAATTTTAATTCGATTGATTTAATTCACTTACCCAATTTAATCCTTTTCTGGAAATACCACTGTTTTCTGACGTACCCTTAACTCCTCAGGAGACAAGAGCGACAACCACGTGGAAGTGAAGGCCAAGTACGGCAAGGGCAAGTCTGCTGTTGTGTCCGTGGACGCTGCCGTGGCTCCGAGAGACAACCAGTTCAGCATCAAGGCTAACGCGCCTGGCGCTGAAGGACTCAAGAAACTCGAGTTCACTGTGCACTCCAAGGTGAGATAGGCTTCAAGTGTTATTGAAATAGTTATTACTTTATTTATTTATTACAATTACATTTATAAAATACCTGTAATAAAAAAAAACTTACTGTGTATAAAAATACTTGTAACAACAATACACAGCAACAATACAAACACAGTTACAACACACAACTACAATAACAACCACAACACAACAACAACAATACAATTTACAACTTCATAATACCACTTTGTGTGCTAAACACTAAACAGTTTGTAAAAACAACACTGAGAAAAATAATACATGTGAACAGAGTTTGTCATTGCGACCTAGGCGGTTATAGAATAGAGAGCTGCAATGGCTTTTCACGTGTACCAAACAACGTTTTTCAATACATATACAAATACACAAACCGGGGTTGGCGCGCAACTTACATATAATAACAGTATTGTGGTGCGAGCACAAGCACTTTCCCACACTAGTGCGAAAAACCTTAAATTACAGGCCTAAAAGCGGTACAGATAAAGCTCTAAAAATGTAAACACTATTTCTTCAAGCACTATCATTATTTCCGCCAATAACATTATTTAATACAATTTTTTGATGTACAGAACCCGGCCCCCGACACGTACAGCTCCAGCATGCTCGTGGACGCGGACGGACGCGTGTACAAGTCGGACTCGCTGTTCGTGTTCTCCAAGGCCCACCCGCTGGTCGACGTGAAGTACTCCAGCCCCTCTACACCGAAGCCTAGCAGGTACATTTTCTTTTGTAGTTAGTATATTGACCAGTAATTTAGGGATATACAGGGTCATTTGTAAAATACTAACAACCTGGCAGGACAGTATTACTAACAGCATAAACAAGAATTTTTGTTCTATGACTTTTTACAAAACAAACTTCGTTTGCCAAAAACAAACCTTCAATCGTTGTTCTATCTAAGGGCCTGCGCTCACTTGAGACAAGACTGTCTTAGACAGACTTGTCTTCGACGTCGCGGGGTGTTAAGACTGTTGATAAAATATCGATGTATCGAAATATCGATATTTATTACTAATACGATACTTTTTTTGACGATATATCGATAGTTCCACACCTACCTATGTCTGTACGACGCGACGCAAGCGCATCCCCAGTCCCCTCCGCTATTGCACTATCGCTTGCTTTGCATAGACTTTGTAATATTTAGAACAATCAATTTAAATATTTTTATTTTTGTATGATTATCTGATTAAGGCGTATAGTTCCTTGAACCATCTGGCCGAAATTATTTGAACGCAACTCTCGCACTCGCCTAGGCGTGCATTTATTTGCGGCCAGCAGTGCCCGGAAAGCGCTTTAAACCCATTTTCTCTGCGAGATATTGATTGATTTACATAATGCAATGTTCACTTTGAAGAATATTTAACCACCAATTATATTTTTTTCAAACCAATTGAAGTAGCCGTTACGGAGGAGTAGGCCTCAGAAAATCACTATTTTATGGCACTTTTCGGGCGCTTGGCCCTTAACTAAAATATGATAGATTTTTAAAACAAAAGTTGTTGGTTATGATGTTAATAACATACTCCTGAGAGGTTGCCAGTGTTTTACTACTAACTCTGTATATATGGTATAAAAAAACTTCCTTTTCAACGACTCATCATCTCACAATTATTATAAGTTCTTCTTCATATCCACAGGCTCTACCTGAAGGGTACATCCCTCAGCTCGACCCAAGGCAAGCTCGAGGTCAAACTCGAGAACATCCGCGACGTCTCCTTCGACTGCACCACCGAGGGTAACATCCAGAAGGACAACGTTCAGTTCAAGATGACCGCCAACTCCGAGAAGCTCGGCATGAAGAACTACCAGGTCGAGATCGCGAGCAAAGACGCAGGAAACGGCAAGCGCCTGGAGTTCCACGCTGTCAATGATGGCAAGAACGTCTTCAGTGGAAGGTAAATATTTGAGAAGGGTTTTTGTGGTTATGGCGTTATTAGTGGCTTTTGCCCGCGTACCATCAAAGACGCTTCCACCTCTAAGTTCATTTTTGCTTGCACTCGAAACGAAAACTTCAACGGGTTTGGTTAAAGGACTTGTTGAGGATAACTCTAAAAATAAAGTGACGTCACTCTAAATCCAATATGGCGGACTTCTAAAGATGGCGATTTTTTTTATGCTTTCTTATTTCCGTATTTATTTGTATTCTTCAATATATATCGCATAATTTAAGAGAAAGATCTCAGTCGTCTATATTTAATTTTTTGCTATATACTATTTCAATTTTTTTTGTGTATTCAATTAATGCTGTAGCGATATCTACATAGCTACATAGGAACTATGTTACATTAATATCAGAAAATTCCACGCGATTAGAACTTAAACAAGTCTGAAATCAACTTTTGTGCAGTCGCCCGGACCAGACACAACACCCGTCTGTTCGGAGGTTCCTCTCTCTTCAATGAAGGTTTGCGGGACTTTACGCCCAGCTCCTCATAACTATAAAACACAAATGATTATAACTGTCTTCCCCTCCTCCAGCACTTCCTATATCAGCAAGCAGGAAGGTCCCAAGATGATCATCGAAGGTTCAGGAGCCGTGAAGGTCAAGGAAGAGCAGAAGTCTGCCAACTTCAAGTACATCCGCACCATCCTGGGTGATGGCAACGAGAAGGGTATTGAGGTAAGTACTTTATTTTACTTTATCATCAATCACCTCATCGCTTGATACCTATCAGAGAGACCGCGGCCAAAATCTACCATTTAAAAAAGTGAATTACACATTACAAATTTTTAATACGAAAATATTGTATTATAGAAGGAAAATCGTGTTTAACGGCATTATAAAAACCTTAAGGATCTTTTTGTATATATAAATATATCACAAAGTCCCGCTTTGATTATGAAATTCTACTTTGATTTGTCTATTTTATTCAACACAAAGATGGATACATAGATATATTCTTTAACGCTTTTTCTTTTTTTTTAAGTAACAGACAAAAAGTTTAATTGCAAATCAGGTATATTATGTAGAATACAACACCGAAGCAACGTATGTGTATGTTTTTTTTTTTATTAAAAATAAAAGAGATTCCATAAATATATTCGACTAGCTTTTACCCTCAGCTTCGCCGCGTACATAAAATATAGCCTATGTCACTCAGACATAAAGCAACTTTCTATCGGTGAAAACATTTTCGCAATCAGACCAGGGATGCTATTCTCTAAGAAAGCGCAGCGCTGGCACAGCGACGAGTCGTCAGCGCAGTACATTGAATTAACAACCCAATGCCCCTTTACATTGGATTGTTAATTCTATGTATTGCGCTCACGACTCGTCGCTGTGCCAGCGCTGCGCTTTCTTAGAGAATAGCACTCCAGTAATTTCTTCTCTCTCTTTTTTACTTTATCTTTATAATATTAGTGTAGATTTAAAATATCGATCATAACTCCATGGCTATCGACCTTTCAACATCAGTGTAGTATCAGTGTTATATACACGAGCCTAACCACTCCCCCCCTGACCTGCAGACGTTCTTCAACATGGCGATCGGCGAGCGCAGCTACGTGGCGGAGTCGCGCGTCACCAACCTGGAGTACAAGAACTCGTACGTCTACTGTGAGGAGAAGAAGCAGTGCGCCCATGCCGAGCTCAACTCCAAGATCGACATCTCCAGTGAGTATACCATCACCTTTGAATACAGAGACACCATACCAGACGCTGTTCAACTGCCTCTAAAGCCAAGTTACGAACCGTTTCTATTCTATTCTTTAGTGTCAAACGCCTGGAGTTGGCCACGCCACCGATTACTTTTTAACTTTTTAACTAATATAATATAATATTCCACCACTACCACACAGCGCCGTCTGGTCCCAAACTAAGCAGTGCTTGTGTTATGGTACTAGACAACTAATAAATATACTTATATATTTCTAAATACATACATATTATAGATAATTACACCCAGACACAGGACAAATGATCATGCTCATCACATAAACATTTGTCCTGGGTGGGGATCGAACCCACGACCTGCGGCATAGCAGTCAGAGCCACTAACCACTACACCAACAGGCCAGTCAAACAAGTCAGTCAAGTTAACTGTCGGATATATCCGACGAACACTCTCGCGTTTATTCCGCCAAGGTCGCATATCCACGACCAAATACTCCGTCTCGTCAGCTCAACCCTAGGAGTAGGTACCCAGTCACTATCACGGACACATAAACTCTCGTCGGACCAATCCGACACGAGAAGTTTATGGGTTAATATGACAAAGCGGGTTGAAAGTCCATAAACTGATTACTATAACTACACATTAAAGTTTAAACCTTATGACAAAGGTGTTAGACTTGTATTCTCATGAATTAACTATACACCTGTATATAGAGTGACTGGCAATTAGTGTACGATACTTAAACACGTGATTGTGCTCATGATAACAAACAATTTTTACTAAGGGAGCAAAGCCGAAATCGTGGAAAAAATATCAACTGTTCAGTACATTAGGCATACATAAATGTACTGAACAGCTGTTTTTTTTTCGCGATTTCATGTTTGTTCCCATAGTAAAAGTCTTACTACTCTTACACACGGTGTCTTGTATCTCTTTTTTCCAACTCTCCTATCGCTGTAAAAGATTTCTATAGAAATAAGCATCTTTGCACCTATTTTTCTGTTTACTTCTTGTATTTTATTATGTGTGTGTACATAGGTAAATTGTTTAAGAAATAAATAAATGTAATTGAAACACCCTACCCTCCGTCCATCAGAACCTGGAGTGATCACCAATATAGTGAGCGCTGGCTTCGACCTTCGCAAGTTGGGCATCGCGCCGGAGTTCGGGCTGCAGATCAAGGATGAAGTGTCCGACCAGAGACTTCCGCAGTACACGCTGGACCTGCACGTCAACAAGGACGACAGGAAGTACCACCTGCATGTCTACAACACGCCTGAGTTTGGAAGTGAGTATATTAACAAATATCTTTAAATGAATATAGGTACTTTAGCAGAATTTGAAATTCTTGCAGGACTTACAAACAAAAAAAAGTTAAAATAAAAGTTAGATTTGCGTTAAAATTATGACTTAAAAAATCTTTCTATGAAAATGACTCCATCTTTTTAATTGCTTAATATTAATTGAAGTATCTGCCTACCGTAAAGAAAGAATAATTATCCATTCGATGGATGTGAACGTAATCCCCACCAAATGTAGCTATATGTATATACCAATGCAAGGCAAAGTCTGACTCTCACACAGAGAAAGCATTAATTACACTATTGAATATCCTAGTTGAAATTCATGATGACTTGTTAAGACAAATATTCCTTGAAGACAAGAAACCAAAAAATCTTCAACGTGATTAATTCACCATGGCCCTATAAGTCACATACTACCAACCACCTTTTCCAGATGCCAAATCCGGCATCACCGTCCAGCTACCCCAGCGCCTGCTGGCTCTAGAGTCCGTGGCCAGCTACCCCACCAACAAGAACCTGCCCTTCCCCGTCCGAGGAGAGGTGTCCATCGATATGGACAAGAACAAGCAGGGTCACAGGGCTTCCGCCAGGTTCCTCGTGGATCTGGATGTGGTCAATGATAACCAGAAGTCTGCTGTCGCCGAGTTTGGATTTAATCATCCTAAATTGAACAAGGTACAGTGCTTATTTTATAATCAAAATATTTAATCTCTTCCTGAGAAAATTATTGATGGATTGTGTGAGAAGTGATATGAAAGAAAAGGAAGTTAGTGATAGCATGACGGTGCAGACCCCACAATTTCACATTGCTCGTAGAACGGTCTATGGGAGGAAAGGTTCAGCAGGGATGATCGCGTATCGAAAGACGCAGCGTTGGAAGGCTTCTCACAAAGTGGACCGATGACCTGGTGAGGGTCGCGTTCATTGTGCCGATACTTGGGGCGGCCTATGTCGGTAGTGGACGGCTTTTGACAGAAATGATGATGATGATGATGAAAACTAATAAAAGTTCGCCTGTGAATAAACCAGGGACTAGATAAATTCAACGTCATTTTTTATTTGACTTCGAAGTCAGCTTATTGCCGCTAGTTACAGACTGCAGCATTGATTGGGAATGGTAAACCCCTTTACATTAGAATACAAGACAGCAACCAGTTGATGACTCTATCCGTTCTTATTCCACTGTATCCATCGTATTTTTTGTCGAAAACCTTCACAATTGTCACAATTAACTAACCCATATTTCATCGTCATCACAGGAAGCCGTAGTGAAGATCCGTGGAAACCTACAGCGTCCTCAACAGAACTCCGTCAAGGTTGAGACCTCAGCGTCCATCTCCCACCCAGTCCTCGGAGCCGTAAGTATATTGCTATCTATTTTTATCGAAGATTAGCTTCTGCCAGCGTCTTTGCCCGTATATAGGATATAAAGTAAAAAATATATACCTACTGACTTCACTTTTTTTACAAACTAAGATAGAATTTTTTCCTCTTAATACTATTATTATAGACTTAAAGCACATTTCGTCTCTGTCTGATCTGCCATAAGTTATTGTTATCTCTTTCTTTGAAATATTTTGTCATTGTTCTGTCTTTTTTTTGGCCTGTAGATACTTCGACTTCTGCTATCTTGATAATGTTGATTATGAAACTAATTTTTTGCAGGACCGCGAAGCCAAACTATTGCTGGAAGGATCTCCCACCCACCTCAAGGTCTTGGTAAGTGTAATGCTCATTTATTCATAAATAGTTTCTTTGGTGGAAAATCATCAAATAATTTCTCCAGCTGTCGGTAGAGTGTGAAGGAGTGTCAGCTTTTTACTGACTGGAGGCAGGAGGGTGTGGCAGACTTCGGAAGAAGGGACGTTGATAACGGTCGCTCGTGTTGACGGAAGAACTCATTGAATGATTTCCCAAAAAAAAAAATTTTTTTCTCGTGATTTTCTACTCTTCCTTGTGAACTAGTAACTATTTTAAATTAATGAAAACTAGCACATTAGTTTTCATTAATTTAAAATAACGCTTGTGTACTATTTTTGCTGACTGTACCAACACGCTAATTTCTGCCTGATTACTTAAAAAAAAAATTCGCTTGAATCCTGCAGCGCGGCGCCAAATCAAACCCTTTGAAGTACCCGATTCGAGTGTAAACAAAAATGAACTTAGCGGTGGTCAGGCGGAAGTGTCTTTGATGGTACATTTCAGAGTACATTAGCTACTTGCATTACAAAAACTACCCTCAAAATCCAAACTTTTCCAAACTAATATTATAAATGCGAAAGTAACTCTGTCTGTCTGTCTGTCTGTCTTTGCTTCACGCCTAAACTACTGAACCGATTTGTGTGAAATTTGGTACAGACATAGTTTGAAACTTGAGAAAGGACATAGGATAGTTTTTATTGCAAAAAATAAAATAAAATAAAAAATAAAATTTATTCCGGACATATAACGCCATCTATTGGTCAAGAGTCGGCATCAATTCAGTACTGAAATTTCCGGAAGTCACTATTCCACGCGAACGAAGTCGCGGGCAAAAACTAGTCAAATCATAAAAACGCCAAAAGAGTGACTACTTTTGTGTAGATGACAAAAAACTGATACTATAAAAAACTAACTCAACTAGGTACTTTTACAACAGCGAAAAATTAACTTTTCCATTAACCTTAACTAAAAAAACGCCATTTTTCAGATTAACACTCCCCTCGTCAAAGTCCTAGACGTAGAAGGCTCAGCCACCGTCAACGACCAGCTCCAGAAGGGCGAGATGAAGGTGTGCCTGCTGGAAGGCAAGCCCGTCCGCGTGGCAGCGCTAGCCAAGGACTACCAGTACTTCGAGTTCAGCACAGGTTATAGCGGTGATTATATTTAAAGTATTTGGTGTCAGGAGATCACCAAATTTTGACACAGTCTCGGTTTTGTCTGATATGATATCTTTCGTGACTGTCATTGGCTTTCGATTTTTGTGGAGCTTTTTTGGGTTTTATATGGATTGATTCGTTTTATATCTCAACTTAATCTGAAATCCAGAAATTGACGTGATATGACGTGGGGTTCGATACCCAATGGCACAAAAGTTTAGCTATTTATTTATTTAATCTACATGCAACACAAAATACAAAGACGGACTTAATGCCTTAGGCATTCTCTACCAGTCAACCTAGGGCAAAGGTTTTTAGGCCTGGTTTATTCAGGTTCTAATGATTTATATCTGACAATGCAGATGCAGATAGGCATGGCGGTAAGTCCCCTCTTTGAGGCGTGGCTGGAAAGACCTCACGGCGTCCTCACCTTCCGCATGACGCAGGTCCTTACCGGACATGGTTCGTTCGGGAGTTTCCTGCACCGGATTCGTGCGGAAGTGACGCCCGGGTGTCGCCACTGTGCGGAATGCCCGGAGGACACGGTGGAGCACACAGTCGAGGTGTGCCCTGCTTGGGCGGAGCATCGCTGTGCCCTCGTGGGGGCGATCGGCGGCGGAGACCTCTCGCGCCGGGCCTTGGTTGAGGCCATGGTCCGGAGCGAGGAGGAGTGGCAGGCGGTCGCCGTCTTCTGCGAAGCAGTAATGCTCGCAAAGGAGGTGGCCGAACGCATCAGGCAACGGCGTTATCGCCGCCGCCGCCGCCGCCGCGATTCTGATCCCGATTTCCGGCCACCGTAGGCGCGGGCTTGCGGACAGTGAGCAATGGGTAGCTCGCTGTCCGGCCGTCCGGTAACTGTCCGGACCAAGCCCAAGTCGTCGACGGCGCGCACTGTTCCCGCGCGCCTCAAGGAGTTGTCAGCAACAGCAGGGACCCAGCCGGGTCGAAGCCTACTGGGGCCAGGGTTATCCGAAAGGGCGCTCGAGCCCCGGTATGAAGGCTAGAAGGAACGGGGTGGGTCTTTTAGTCAGTAAGAGTCTGACACTATCTCCCGCTCCGCCCAAGGGCGGGGGATGTCAATGCATGATTTTTGCCCATCATAAAAAAAAAAAAAAAAAAAAAAAAAAATGCAGATAGGCAATGAATGCTCTGCATCGTGGGTTGGATTCCAACATAAACAAAAACTCTGGCAAAGTTTGGTCAAGATTGAGAGCTATTCGTGGCAAACAACAATAAGAAACATGAAGTCCCACCTCGACCTCTCTAAGCGATCCATTTGGCGATCAAAACTGAACTGCTAAAGGAATGGAGCTTTTTCTCGCTTGCACTACTGATCAAACGTCATGGTAAGGCCAATGGAGAGCAAAACGATCAATCTTCTCTTCACCCAAAGCTCTTTAGAGTCAAAAAAGTTCTGAACTCAAGAACCGTCCACTTAACACAAGTTCTTCCACAGAGGAGTCGGACCGCAAGCTGTTGGTGGTGGGTCACCTGCAGCCGGAGAAGCGCGTGGACGTCACCGCTGACATCATCCTCGGAGGCACCAAGAAGAACCTTCTCCATGGAGCCCTGTTCCTGGAAGATAACCTCGTGAAGAGCGAGTATGGCGCGTCTAAGGACAACTTGAACTACTTCTTGGTGAGTTAAAAAGGATTTTTCACGCAGTAGTGTCTTAATGTCTAGAGTAGGTAGTGGTGGCCGAGCGGTAGTGGCCCCGACTTACGAGTTGTAGATCGCGGGTTCGAACCCAGCCAGGTGCATTACTTTGTGTAATTTATTTCATCACTACTGCTCATTACACATTACATTCAGTGGTTCCTATAAAACCAATAAAAAGTAGGTACATTTAATATCCTAAGGTAAAATAAAATTAAGATAAAATAACAAGCCAGATTTTCTCTCTTCTCACTACTAGATGAAAATCTGGCTGCATTCTCCCCTCCTTACAATCCAATTAATATTTCCAATCATGTCTTGTTTTCCACCAGACTGCTCTGCGCAAGGACCTGGACAACCTGGAAGGCCGCATCAAGCAGCTGGGCGAGAAGGCCAACAATGACTTCAAGGCCGTCCTCCAGCGCGTGGAACCCACCTTCAAGAATATCGAACAGTCGTTCGCCGAAGACTTTGAGAAGTTCTACAAAGAGATCGCTGACGACAAGGTGCTGAAGGAAATCAGCGAGACTATGTAAGTTGAATTGGAATATTTTGTTTTCTTTAAGATACCCATAAGTCAGTAAATAAGTCAGTTCTCGCCTGGTATATATGTTGAGCTATGTAAAATTTTTGTCCTTGAGTTTACCTAAAAAGTCAAACGAGTTGGATAATTCTACTTCTTCTTCTTCTTCTTCCTGCCCTTGTCCCATTTTATTTGGGGTCGGCGCAACACGTTTTTTTCTTCCATTCTGTCCTGTCACTCGTCACGCTATCACTAACTCCCTTTTCTTACACATCACTTCTCACATAATCCATTCATCTTTTCTTTAGCCTCCTCCTCATTAGGACAAAATTAATCTGATGTAGTCCACACTGGTTCAATAATCAAGGTTGATTAAGTGTTCTTGATCAATGATTACTATTAGAAGAAACTTATAAAAAGTATCGAATATAAGTATTTTTTAAACGATTAAATATTATACGAAATTCCCAAGTCGTTTGACCTTTTAAACAGACATAACAATTGCCGGGCAAAACGAATTATTTATAGTACTACGTTGCCATACGGTTGCACGAGTATGTCTCCTATTCCGCGAATGTTAATCGCACTCAACGTTCTCCTTGATTCCAGTCCTAGACTGACCTATTCGCTGATGAATGAAAGGAGATATTGACTTAATGTCTGGTTATTTGTATGGTAACCAAAAACAAAAGCTAGGTAAAAAAAAATACCAATATTATTGCGTGTAAAACCTACGCAAATTAACCATTTTTTTATAATTCTCCCCATCAATTTTATCTATCACCAGCTTTTGCCCGCGCGGCTTCGCTCCTGCTCTTCCCTACTTCAGCCTACTATACCCTGCTCTACCCTACTATACCCTACTCTACCCTACTCTACCCTACTCTACCCTACTCTACCCTACCCTACCCTACTCTACTCTACCCTACCCTACTCTACCCTACTCTACCCTACTCTACCCTACTCTACCCTACTCTACCCTACTCTACTCTACTCTACCCTACCCTACTCTTCTCTACTCTACCCTACTCTACCCTACACTACCCTACTCTACCCTACACTACCCTATTTTTCATTCATTCCATACGAACCTTCTCCTCATAATAACGAACACAACAAGAAAAAAATTAGCGAAATCGGTCCAGGCGTTGTTGAGTTATGCGCTTACCAACACATTTTGCGATTCATTTTTATATTATAGATTAAATCGAGTCATATTCGCATTAAATAAACTCTTAAATTCCAGATCTGTGATTGTGCAAAGCCTGGCCAAGATTCTGGATGCCGTGGTGACTGGCACCAAGCCCATCGTGGACATCATTGTCAACACGTACATCAACGTTGCCAAGCAGGTGCAACAGCTGTATGAGAAGACGGTAGGTTTCAACCTGGATATCTCTAAAACTAATAAACAGTATTCATCCAACAAAAAAATCTGAAAAGACGTTAACCTATCCAAAAGCTCATCAGAAAAAATAATTAAAACAAATAAATTGACTCAAAATTTTAAACTTGGAGATTTTGTATTTCAGCTTTCTAGAGCACTGTCTGGAGCCATACTTTGTTGCCTATGGGGCACTGTGCCGTGTTAACACCAGGGATCGATCTAGCTATTCAGCCGCTCCGGGCAAAGATAATTATTTTCGCCGCCCTTTACATACACGAAACCATATAAGTCATATATGTCTTAAATATTTCCACTATCAACCCCGTAGTAGGTTGGCACATAAAATTCACAACCTGACAATTTACATGTGGGATAACGTGGCAAGTTTGAAAGAGGAATAAGTCAATTTTGCTGCCCCAAATTTTTCGCCGCTCTTGGCAAATGCCCGGCTCGCCCCCCTCTTATTTCGGGCCCTGGTTAACACAGAACTATTTAAGATAAATAGCACTACCTCTTTATCACCACGAAATCCCTATATTTTTTATTATAGGATTGTCACGTCATAATCGTCATAAATCTAAATTCTTACTTCAGTCCTAACCAAACTTTCTCCTGGCAGTTCGAGCCCATCATCAAGCAGTTCTACGAGACCCTGGCTAAATACTTCAAGGAGATCCTGGACGCCGTGCTGGACGTGGTGGCGCACTACACCGCGCTCGTCACCGACTTCTACGAGAAGCACAAGCCTGAGCTCGAGGAGCTCACCAACACTATCGCTGCTATCTTCAAGGGTGAGAAATGCAGATGATAATTATTAGTTTTTATCCATTATTAAAAATATTTTCGTACCCTTATTGCAAAAACCAAATAAATGCCATTTTTGTATTATTATTGTTATTTTAGATCAAATCTGTTGGTTATTTATTTTTGCCGTAGCTAATAACTGGTTTTACTTAGCTATATTGAAATTAAAAAATCAGATATTTGGTTTTTGTAATAAGGGTACGATTTACTAACTACCGGCAGAATGTAAAACTACCAGTAGAATTTACAAACTACCAGCAGAATTTATAAAACTGTCAACAGAATCTACAAGACTTTCAATAACGTTAAAAAAGTTACAAAGTACTAACAGGGTTACAAACTACCATTATAATTAACAAACTACCTGTAGAATTTACAAAACTACCAGCAGGGTTATAAACTACAAGTAGAAGTTAATAAACTACCAGCAGGTTCATAAACTACCAGTAGAGTTTATCAAATAGGTACGCTACTATTTCCTATACTACTTTTCAGTTAAATTAATGAAGTGCCGCAGAGTATTAGTATTAATTCCGTAATAAATTAATAGGTAGTAGTAAAGCTCTGAAAAAAGATTCAAAATGATTCATTTAGCTACCTAACTATATTTCGCACTCAATAACATGATTTATTTTATTGTACAGACCTGACCCGTCTCCTGGTTGCCCAACTGAAGGAGTTCCGCGCCCGCTTTGACGCTCTGGCCCAGGAGCTGACTACCACCGTCAAGGAACTGCCCATCTTCACCGTCATCAAAGAGAAGGTAAGCAGCGATGCACTAACAATATTTAATGAAAATTTGAGAAATACATAATATTCAGACTTATATAACAATGAAAAAGAAAGACACCTATTTATGGAAAGAGGTATTATTTTTTTTTTTTAATTTCGACTTTCTTGGTTGTGGTACAAGTAGGTACTTACTTGCCAAAGCCACAAAAAATGTGGTCGACCAAAATCAGGTTTGACGTTAATTACCTCGTATTTTTTTAGAAATAAAAAAAAAAACATTATAAACTATTCACGTCAAAAAATAATTTCTCATCAATGAAACTGTAAAGTAAAGGTATTTATAATGGGGTAAATATTAAAACAATATTATTAAAGCAAACTTTGATGACACACTATTTTCAAATGTAATTATTAAAATTATTAATGATTTTAAAATGTAATCATGACGATAAAAAAAAATCACATTATTTTTATAATGGCCAAATACGCAGGTGTACTTTTTGAAGTGCTTACTTTAACTGGTCCATGACAATTGACAAACGACATGATTTCACCGAGACACCATGGCGGCGCGACTAGTTGCCGCTACCAAATAAATGTATACGGCTCTATAAAGAGTTACTAACCAAGTAAGGTAGTAAGTACTTCAAGGTGTTCGCTTGGTCGTGCAACCAATTTAGTGGCACCTCTGGTGTCTGTATGGTTTGGTAGCTCAAAACTATATTTCACCGGCCCCTAATATAGCCCTTATTTACTATGATCTAATTGCTCAAAGGACAAGGCTAAGCTAAGAGACAACGTCGACGTTACTATTTTCTTATCATGAATATAGTATAGTACTTTTTTGTGGCACTAAGTACCCGAAGCTTTTAGACTTTCTCTCAACAGAATACCCAAAATTGTGGACTCTGTCTAGTAGATGATTGGTTAATGTGTGGTTCCCTTGCAGTTCCAAGAGCTGGCCGTGCCGGAGCAGGTGGCGGCGCTGCTGAACGACGCGTACGTGCCGCTGCGCGCGCTGCTGCCCACGCCCGAGCTGCGCGACTTCACTGACGCGCTGCAAGCCTACGTCGCCAAGGTAAGCCTCACTGGAACTATCTCCTGGACTAATAGACTATTTTGCGCACTAGTGTAGAAAAGTGCACATGCTGTTCCTCGCCACAATTTTATTACATGCCACCCCGCCTCGAACGCAAACTTTCTGCACTTGTATCAAAATGTACAAAAGTCAAATTGACCATCGAGAAGAAAAGAGTCAGGTTTTTATGTCTTTGAAGGACCTAACCTCCAGCATGCTTTAATCATCTTCTTCGTTCTAGAAACTGAAACAAGAGAAGGTAGACGACAACAAGGAACTGCGCGCCCTGTACCAGAAGCTGTCCACGGCCGTCACGTCGCTCATCCAGTTCGTGCGCAACCAGCTCGGACAAGTTGGCTTGGCCATCTCACCCACTGGCTTCAACCCGGTGAGTTCACAATGGAACCATTCAGCTAAGGGGTGGAATTCCCTGTTTCCTGATAGCTATAATCTGGGGATCTTTAAGTTATGAGTGAATAGGTTACCTCTGGATAAACGCGCTCCATCTTCGACCATATCGTCGTTTTCCATCGGGTCAAATAATGGTTAAACACAAGTCTATCAACGATAAAAAAACCTCTACTTCCATACTTTACATAGAGACTGTTGGATCTTCAATTCGGGAGAGATCATTCAACTAAAAATCTAAATCGCGTTTGTAGATATATGAGTGTAAAATTTAAATCAAGATACAAGCCAAGTCAAGTATTTCCTTCGATGGTCAGAACAGCCAAAATCAAACTGGTATCTGATCAAAACAAACAATTTTACTTCACATGATGATATTTTGCGTTTAACAAACCCATTGAATATTTTTTTTAATCCCACCTGATGGTGAGCAGGGATGCAATCGTTGATGGTCAGGCGCACTAGTTTATTAAAAGCTTATTCACTGTAACTTTAAACACACCTAAATTATAATCAGACGGGAAGACCACAGCAGACAAATTATTCTAAAATCTTCAAATTATTTTAAAATCTTCAAAAATAAGGCAACCAAGATTAATAGACCCTCGAAACTAACTGGAACCCACTCTTTCTCTCCGCAGATGTCATTCACCCCCGGATCCGTATCCTCTCCAACATTCGGCAGCATCCCGTCCGCCAGCCTGCTCAGCAAGCTGCTGAGTGGAGACGCACCCGACGTCGTAGCGCTGGTGAGGGCCTACAGGCCCAGGAGCCTCAACCCTCTGGATGAGGTGCCCGCTAAACGTGAGTGTACTTTACATAGTAAAATAAAGTAAAGAGAAAAACTTTACTATACTTTTTAAATAAATAAGGTTCTATGATGACTTCCGACTTAATAACAATCGCAGGGGGCGATTGGTTGAATCCCCTGCCATCGTAGATGCGGGCTTGTGGACGATGAGCAACAAGTAGCTCGCCGTCCCACCGTCTTGTAAGGACAGAGTCGGAGTAGTCGACGACGCGGAGTGTTCTACACACGCCCTAAAGGGATGTCGGTAAAAGCATCCAGCAGGAGCCCAGTAGGGCCAACGTCCGCTACAGCCACAGGGAATTTCTGAAAATCATACTTTGGTCTTGGAACGCAAAGAACAACTGAAGGACATAGATTTTAGATGGCAAAATTCTAACGCCCCCGTTCTACTCTACAGCAAAAGAAGCCATTGCATGATTTCCCACCACCATATGCTACAATAACAGTCCTGGTAATCTTTCCATCTCCTGCCCCCAGTCCGCGCCGTGATAGTGAACGGCCAGCACATCTTCAGCTTCGACGGGCGCCACCTGACGTTCCCGGGCAACTGCCGCTACGTGCTAGCGCATGACCACGTCGACAGGAACTTCACCTTCCTCATACAGCTCGTCAACGGACAGCCCAAGGCAATCATCCTGGAAGACAAGAGCGGTACCGTTGTGGAACTGAAGGACAATGGACAGGTGAGCATTTTTTTTTTACTTGTCTTAGATCCCACCTGAGGGTAAGCAGCGATGCCAGCCAGTGTCAGTCTTAACCAAAGCGTATCGTGTTGACCAGTAACTGGGTTATGGAGATCTGATAGGCAGTCGCTCCATGAAAACAGAGGTACAGGTACCGGCACGAATCTTGAGCGCTCGACGTCAGAGTAGGGATCGCTTTGCGCATTCCATACATTGTCGAGCCAATCGTCGTCGTTGTTAGATACATGCAGCAAGCGCAGGGAACGAATCACGAGTGACGTCTATGACACGACGGCGCGGCGAGCCAATCACTGACACTCCGTGCCGCCGCGTCTCACTTCACACCACTAAAGAGACCGAATATTTGACTTCTGCGCAACTTGAAGCCAGCGCTCAAGATCCGTGCTTCTGTATTCAGCCACATCCGGCCAGACTGGATATCGACCCCAAGTTAGTTGCAAAAAGGCCCCCATCAAGTTGAAAAATCTATTAAATCCTTAACCAAATGTAAGACGAACCACTAACCGAACCCGTACTCCTCAGGTGACCCTGAACGGCGTCACTCACGGTTTCCCAGTGATGGAGAAGGACGTGTTCGCCTACCGCGAAGCCAGCGGCCGCCTCGGAATCGGAACCACCTACGGAGCCAAGGCCGTCTGTTCTTCCAAACTTGAGGTGTGTATACATTTAATAAATTAATTTAGTAACTCTTCCCGCACTGGGCGGGTCGAGAGGGAGTGTCAATTACAGTGTTTACCGACTAAAACCCATCTGTGTCGCTTCATTTGCTATTCACGTTTACCAACGCGGTGCATGCGATGATATGCCATAGTTTATTTTTCAGTATAGCATAGACGCGCACAGTGAACCAAAATATATTAGTGCTCACATAAAAGTTTAATAAGAGCAGTATCATTGAGACCCAAAATAAACATGGTTCATGTTTCAGAAATACAAAATTAAATATTTAAAAAAAATAACAAAAAAAGGAGAAACACTGTATTTGGGCAATAATTCCATAGACTTACTATATTATTTATCACGTAATTGTCACTAAATAAAATATATATTTAGCTTTAACTACACAAATGCATTTAAAAAGAGTCGGATACTGAAATTTTTATTTTGGGTGAAAAATGCCTCTTTTTAACCCTCCTACTTTATTTTTCAGTCCAACGTTTTTCACGTTACGTACTTTTGTTCTCCAAACTCCTGAAAATTTAAATCCTGATAAATAAAAAATGTTCTATCCGGTGCTATAACGTGGTTGTGTTCCCCAGGTGTGCTACTTCGAAGTGAACGGCTTCTACCTGGGCAAGCTGCGCGGTCTTCTCGGAGACGGCAACAACGAACCTTACGATGACTTCCGTCTACCCAATGGAAAGGTGCGTCTTTCACTATTGACTTCCAGGAAATACGCAGTCAGAAAACTGACTGCTTCCATTGGCTGCTGTCTTTTAATTCTTTATTGTAAAAATACCCTATAAAATAAGTGGATAACCAAGTTCATGTACATAGGCGAGCTTAACTCAAAGTTGAGTTTTCTTGCTGCAAACCATTCAGCGATAGAGAGAGATGACAATAGAGGGTAGGGTCCAGTGTACAATTTCTTTGTAGTCAACCTCTTTTTTAATAATTGTCTTATATTAGAGAGAAATGAAGCAGTAACGGACATCACTTAGAAACTCTAATTTGTTACTGGAGAATTTTAAATTTTGACGATATTATGATCAAGAGTAGTAGTAGCATTCATTGTACGTATAGCTAAGGAGTGGAATTTCCTGCCAGAGTCTCTGGTTTTTAATATCTACAACCTAGGAGTTTTTCAGTCAAGAATGAATAGGTTAATTCTAGGCAAGCGTGCTCCATCGTCGACCACATCATCACTTACCATCAGGTTAGATAGTGGTCAAACGCGAGGATATCAATAATTTAAAAAAAAAACTTCTAGGTGAGCGCGTTAAGCCTGTTTCAAGATAGATGGTCGAGCTCTATTTACTGCTGAACTCCACATACCCTATTGATTTTGAAAGATACAAACTGTGGTAAAACTCTTCAATCCGAACTAGGTACTACTATTCTACACTACCAAAAAAACATCCTTTTTTTCACTAACCGCTCCTCCCCTTCCAGATATGCACGTCAGAGAGCGAATTCGGAAACGCGTACCGCCTAGCGAGGAGCTGTCCTGAGGTCAAGACTCCTGAGCACAACAACCACCAGATGCACCACATGGCGCTGCCTCCCGCGTGCGAGGAGGTCTTCGGAGGAGCCTCGCCCCTCAGGCCGCTCAGTCTCTTCCTCGACCTGGCACCTTTCAGGTACTGTTATATGTACCTTGTAGATAAAGTAACAATAAAAGTTATGTGATTGATGTGTAGCAAAGAAATATAATAAGATGAAAATTAAGTTGCTCTTCACGGCATTAGTATATTCTCAGAACTTGCTACAAGCACATCGTAAAAAAACAGGTCAAAATAGATTTTATATAATCAGTTATGGTCGGCTCTCCTCACCATACTGGCCCAAGACGTTATGTCAAGCGTTGTAGGATCGGGTTACTTGATAATAACCGACTTGGTTGTTAAAAAATTTCTCGTAATACGCATGTCATAGAAGGTCTTATTTGACTTCTTAGGCCTTTCATGGCAGTCAATTCAGGCTCAGAGCCTTAACAGAAGATAGTTCTTAGACTGTTCTAGTATTTTGTTCTACATTCCATTGATGTCTTAATTTCTCTGCTCTCCTATAATTCAAAATAAATGCTATACGCTATTTTTTTCGTGTCCTTAACAGACAAGCATGCATCCACGCATGTTCCGGCGACTCCGCCCAAGCGCTGCACCAGGCGTGCGACCTGGCACGAGGATACGCGGCGCTGGCGCTGACGGGCATGTTACCTGCCGTGCTGCCCGACGTGTGCGTGCAGTGCACCGACGCCGACAGGCCCAGGAAGGTGGGCGAGAGCTACGAGCTGAAGGTGCCCAACAGGCAAGCTGACATCATTGTGGCCTTTGAGACCACTGCGGTAAGTGTTACACTATCTTCTGTATACATGTACCATCAAAGACACTTCCTCCTGATCACCGCTAACTTCATTTTTGATTGCACTCGAAAGGATAATTTCAAAGGTTTGCCGCCGCACCGCAGGATTCATACGAATTTTTTTTTAAGTGATCAGGCAGAAATTACCGTATGGTACACTGAATCCTTTGCCATTTTTCACACTATAGTCTTTTCACTTTAAGAAGGTAGTGACGTCATCGTTATCACTTGGTTTAGCCACGATTTTTGAACTATTCGATCATAGCGAATTAGAAAGCCGTGTTTACTTTGATCAATTGATTTTAAGCACTCTAGAAGGTAGAGAAACGATTTTTATCAATTTTAAAAATAAATAACTGGACCATACGTAAAAATAAAAGTGGAAATTAAAATTAAATATTAAAACAAATAATTAATTTTATTAATATTTAAACACACTGGATAGTAAAAAGTTTTCTTTAATATTAATGGTTTAATTTTTACTCTACTATGAATACGTCTTTACTTTGTAACTGCACTGGTGTCATTATTTTCTTAACGCGAATAGACTATAAGTCAATTAAAATGTTTAAAGTAAAGAACTGTCTTCCAGTTTTCCAAAATTGTACCTTCTTATTTACAACTTAAAGCCCAAAATCCCAACAACCAAAGAAATCATCAACTCCTAAACACATTATCTAACCTGATTCTTCTCTACAGAGCAACGAGAAGAACTACAAGAGCATCGTCGTTCCCCTGGTGGGCCAGGTGCTGGACGCTCTGAAGAGCAAGCGCATCACTGACGTGAAGGTCTACCTCGTCGGTATCACACCCAAGTTCCCCTACCCCATCGTCTACGATACTGACTGTGAGTATTGCATCTCTAGGTTCAGCGGCATGACATCTTCCCATCAGCCCCGAAGATTAGACATAGAAACCTTTTTTACTGTCTGTTCAACCGATTTTGACCTCTGTTTTGTAGGCATAAAGACTGCATTTAGAGTAAAAAATTCATAGTAACTATTTACCACCGCCGCCATTTATCATACCACCAATAAAAATCAAAATCGGTTGAATGGATAGAAAAAAAGGCTTGTTTAAATGTAAATCTAATCTTAATACGAATGCAGTATATGTAAGAAAGAAAAAAGAAAGAAAAACATTTTATTTGCCAGAAAAGCCATAAAGTATTTACAAAATATACACTATACGTACATTTAATGAAAATAATGCGCCACTTCCGAGCAAAACGGCCGAACGCTCAGCATAATGCTACCACAACCACAACGCTAAAAACGGCGAGTCTACGGCGCTGGTTTTCAGCTGGTTTTCAAAATAAATTGGTTTTAGGGAAAAGAAAAATAAACAAAATAAATAAAAAATCAATAACGAATAAATAAATAACTAGGAAATACGATATATTATAGTGTACAATGAATGTCTTTACAAAGCGCGCCTTTATATTGAAACTTTAAATTACAGTTTATGACATTGAAGATAACATCTGTAGAATGCTACCGCCATTATATTTATAGAATTAAACCCATTATCTTTTTTCATTTTCTAACTCCATATCCAGGATATGGGGTTATTAAATGATTTTTTGATATGGAACAGTAATGTTAGGTACCTCAACCGTTATAGTTCCAGAAAATTATTCCAAGACAACACCAACACCAACGTCCATAACTTTTTAAAACAATCTGAATTACATTCACAGGTTTTGGAAAAAAAAATATAGTAACTAAAAAAACGATAAAATATAAAAAAAACACTTATAAACTCAAAATGTTTTTTCTTTTTGTTTCTCTGGGCTCCAATAACCCCATGTTCTGTTTCCAGTGAGGCTGAAGACTCCCAAGCCCACATTCCCGGATGTGAGCCGCTACTCCTCCCGCGCGCCGACCCCGCCCGGCAAGGACGGCATCTGCGCCTACGTCACAGAGTTCCTCTCCATCATCGAAACACTCAGAATCCAATTCGGTAAGAAGACTTTTTATTTTATATTTTATTTAGTTTTATAGGTAAAGAAACACAAACCCACAAACGTCCATCGAAAAGGGAAGATCCTCAGACCAGACAGGAGTTGTCTAAGTAACTGCCCGATAGTTGATTTCTAAATCAGCAGTTCTAACTGCTTCAGCAGGGACCCAGCTGGGTCGAAGCCTACTGGGGCCAGGGTTATCCGAAAAGGCGCTCGAGCCCCGGTATGAAGGCTAGAAGGAACGGGATGGGTCTTTTAGTCAGTAAGAGTCTGACACTATCTCACGCTCCGCCCAAGAGCGGGGGATGTCATTGCATGATTTTTTCCACCATAAAAAAAAAAGTTCTAACTGCTTTTAAAAAAAAAAAACACTTTGCCCCACACTAGAACCCTTGTATCGTGTGTACGTTTACAAACACATAAACTCACAAACACAAGACATCCAGACCCGGAACGTCTATCTACGAGGCCATACAAATATTTTTGTGTCGTACGGGAATCGAATCCGCGACACGCAACGCAGCTAATCGCTCGACTACTGTCTAACCGTACCGTCTATTTGATTTCGGACAGTTGTTACATATTGGACCTCCGCTCAAATAGTGTTACAGCTCAAAAAATGATTTTCGATTCATTTGCAGATGCTATTAATTTCTGAATTCATCAAGCTCTAAGCCCAGATATTGTCATATTTGTATTTCAATTATTTGCCTACAGGTGACCCATTTTTATTTATTTATATGTTGCGTCACGTCCCTGAATTATTAAATTTTTAAAGACCTTTTTGACAATTTGATTTTTGAATTATGACACTTTGAGCGAAGATGCGATTTGTTCTAATCGCGCGAACTTTGATGCCGCGGTGAAGGATTCTGTATTTTATATGAACGTCCACCTTCCCCCAGGTCTGACCAACGTGGTAGCGGGCTACAGCTCCCTGTTCGAACTGCCTCTCCGCGCCGGCGCCGTGAAGCACACCATCAGTGTCGTCGGAGAACATTGCCACAGCCAGTTCTTCTTGGTGAGTTCTAACATTCATTAATATAGACATATGAGTAGTGGTAGCCCAAAAATAACAAGCCCCTGACTTATGAGTTGAAGAGTGGGGTTAAAACCCAGCCCAAGTGCGTTACTTTGTGTAATTTATTTCATAACTAGTGTTCTTATAATGGTGAAGGAAAACATCGTGAGGGATTCAACATGTTCTAGAATAATCAATAGAAGAAGTGTGACGTTGACCAACCCACACTGGGATTGAGTGATCAATTACTGTCCATTCTCTCAGCTGGTTGCAAACGAAGAGCTAGGCTAAGATAGTTTACTACTGAGCTTGCGGAGTTGAAGTATTTTGTTTTTTTGAAGCGTGTTCTAAGCAAGTATCAAAAATTGCCTCAGTTATCCAAGCTTAACTAATGGTCTACAAATGGTTTAAAAATATTTCTAGGGCCATGACGTGTTAAAATGTCAAGCGTGCAAGCGAGAAAAAGGATGGAGCTGCTATACACTCTATATAGCTCCATCCCTTTAACAGTTTAGTTTAGGTCGTCAAATGGTCCGCTTTTAGAGCTCCTGATAGGGTCTAGGTTTTCTATAAATCACACACACACACACTTTTTCATCTATGCCAGTTACTATTTGTGATTCATTGGTGTTTCCGTCCTCAGCTGGAGATAGCCCGCTCGGTGACGTACAGCGTGGCGTTCGAGAACCTGGCGTACACCCACTCGCTGGTCACGGTCACTCCTCCCGGAACCCTCACCATTGGAAGCGGCAAAAACGCCGCCCAGATTGTTGGTCAGTATACTTAGATTTTTGACTCCTTAAACATTTATTTATCTACGTTATGCTCACATAGTAAAAGCTAAAAAAAATATGTAACCAAAATTTTATGTATGTAACTCGTAAGATTTAAAAGAGTGTTCTTGGAGATTCTTGCACGTTCTTCTACATAGAGATCTAAGTTTTGGAAAGTGATAATTAGCTGCACTTTTTTTGACTGACCGACATTTTGACAATTTAAAACTGCCCGTAAAATTTTGAACAACGTTTGCAAGTCAAAGTCGAAATTCCAATGTGGGGAGAAGTACACTTATTGCTACTAAAATTGTTAGAATGTCTTTAGTCGGAGTCGATAGCTCATCATAGACATCAGTTGTTTTTATTATACAATAACTCATTTCGAAGTTATAATAGGTACTTATAAGTCACCAATAAGGGACTTCAAATTAATCTAAATCGTAATTAAAATGTCAAATATTGTCTACAGGCTACAGTGAGAACGCTGTGATCATGCTGGGAGACAGGAAGGTCGGCAAGGAAGCAGAGGCCCTCAGGAGCACGCTCACCAGGACACCTGACGCCTGCAGAGACTTCGTCGAGTCGGTGAGTCTACTACCCATTATTTTTTCACGATATAAACTAGTGCTTGACTGCGAACTCACTTGATGGTAAGCAGTGACGCAATCATTGATGGTGAAGCGCACTAGTCTATTAAGAGCCTCTTCATGACACCTAAATTATATTCGGACGGGAAGACCGCAGCAAATGGTTCCAGTCCTTTATTTCATAATATGGGATTCAACTGCTATTTATAATGTTTGAAAGTATTGGACTTGTTGGGTACTTAAAATGCATAGCATAGACCAGCGATGCGCGTAATGCCTGTGCGGACGCCACAGCGCAGCGCCCCGCCCCCCGCACCCGCGCTCGTGTGCTAGTGAATATTTAACCAATAAAGAGTTAGTGTGTTTCCGGCTAACTGTCGCTTTACTTGTCCCGTATCCAACTGGACTGAATACTTTAAAGAGTTTGGAAGAATTTGGAACAAGTTGTCTATATCATATACGGTTTAGTTATGGCGATTTCTTAATAATCGGAATCTAATTTTTATCTAAAAGAATAAAAATGAAATATCAATTCCTATATTACATATTATTTAGTTTATTGTAGCATTGGAGACGTTGTTCAAATGATCTAAGACACTCTCCAATAAATGTCGCACAACAATACGACATATCATGACGTGTTAAATGTCAGTCGTACGAGTGAGAAAGAGGGACGGAGCTACACACGTTATATAGTTCCATCACTTTAACAGTTCAATTTAGGTCGTAGAATGGATCGCGTCAAGATCTCGTGCTCACACAAGTTGTTTGACAGATCAACACATTCATCATCATTTCAGCCGAAAAACGTCCACTGTTGGACATAAGCCAAGTGTCGCCACAACGAATGGTCCCACGCGTCTCGCATTCAGCGGATTCCCGCAACCCTTACCAGGTCATCGGTCCATTTTGTGGAGCCTTCTAACGCTGTGTCTTTCGGTGCGCGGTGTTAAGTCCATGCATTATGGAAGGCCTCCTACAAACACCCAATAACACATGTTTTTAAGTCCAGATTCCATCAAGATTACTAATCCTCTGTCCTCTCTCCTCCAGACTGACGGTGTGGTGTTCTCGGCCACCAACTTCCACGCAATGGACGCTGGCAAGCAGAAGGTGTTCCTCCAGACTGCCTCATCAGCCATCACCCAGCTGATGACGCGCGAGAGCGTGGTGCAGGACTGCACGTGCGTGTATGCGGATCCCTTCCGCGTGCGCTCCGTGTGCGTTAGCAAGGACAAGAAGGAAGTGGTGAGTTTAACAATAATTAGTTTTTTTTTTAGTTTCTGGAATTGTATATTGATATACTGTAAACCCTTTAGTGATGCATTTTATAAAGTCAACTATAGTATAAACAAATTAACTAATCTTACGAAGCCACGGCTTAAAGGACTTTGTATCCAAGCCAAAAGTATAAACAAAAAAAAATATTGTTAGAAATATCCAAAAATTATTTTACTTTTTGTTGTTGTGGACTATAATGTCTGATAGATAAATAAATTATTATTTAATAATTATACTACTACTAATAATACTTACTATTTTTCATTTCTTCTAATACTTAAATATTTTTGTCCACAGGCTCGCAGACGGAAGTAAGCTAAGCCCGAAACTGTGATCGAAACGTGCCAAGTACCAAATACTCTAGGGTTACGTAGTCCCGTGCGAGCGAGACGCACATATACAACTATACGTGCGTCTCTCTCGCACGCTTTCATCAAATAATCTACCACTGAAATATGAAGCATTATGTAGGGTCCATTGCCGTTTCGGCATTCGATAATATTTAAAGATGTATAGTAGACTAGCGATGGATAGTAAATAGTTTCATGTTACATGTTTCCGTGGTAGAGGTAATTAATTTTTCATTATAATGTCATCAGCAGAATCTGTTTATTTATGAATTGCCGCGTACCATGAGGTATTGAGTGATCATGATCGACTCTATATTAGATCTAATAAAATATGTTATTTAATTTTTTCTTTAATTTCCTAACCTAACCTAACACTGAGACAGACTTGTCCCACATGGGCTGCCAAAAACATTTTCACTTATAGTAACTTATAGAATTATAGCAAGTGACAGTTTGTCGCTTACTTACAAGGCGAAGATTATTTCGCACAACCGACGAGACAAAAAAATACAACCAACTTCCAAAATAAATACAAAACACTAAAAACAACCAAATAACTTTAATGTTCATAGTAGGGGAAAAAGCGAAAAAGATACCGTGGTCATAAAAGGCAAAGAGCAACTGTAGGTTACAGGTGGGTAGTCGGTAAAAGTGTAACACACTCTGCCGGAGGTGCATAACTTAATTCCGCCGCTCCTGTTCTATCATAGAACATCCAGACTTGACACTGGTACAAGGCATCCCACCCTTAAGCATAAAAGGGTTTTGATAAAACGTTAATTGTGCGTACAGCGTGAATTTTCCTGCAAGAGTATGTCTGAAGTATTTGCTGATGATGATATAGGTTCTGAAGTGGTGAAGATACGGCGTTGGCGTGGCCCTCCATACGGGGAACCAATGCCATGGTGAGAGTCCTGTACCACTAGCCAAGTTGATAATCTGCAATCGTTAACGCTAGTAGACAACTTCAAATGTACGGCAATGACGTCATCTCAACGCTCACGTGGTCAGAACAAAAGAATAGGGGGTGTGACCAACTCGAGGCGTGCGACGCAATCGAAACGGTTGCAACTGGGGCTGGTGAGATGTGAGACGCTCATCATACAGTTTGTGATGTAGATAATTTAATTAATCTTATACCCTTTCTTCTGACCGCCGGGAGGGGCCGTTCGTTGTGGCGACTTTAGGACATAAGCCTCCCGCCTATGTCTAACAGTGAACGTCTTTCGGCTGAGTGTCTTAGTCAGGTCATTATTTTGGAACAAGAATATATCATTGTCACCCTTGTCGAACATTTTCTGGAAAAACCTTGGCAGAACAGCGATAGATCAGTGTTTTGTGATTTGTGTTTACATATTTTGAATACGTTATATACTTCTTCTTCCTGCCCTAGTCCCGTTTTATTTGGGGTCGGCGCAACACGTTTTTTTCTTCCATTCTTTCCTATCACTCGTCACGCTATCATTAACTCCCTTTTCTTTCATATCACTTCTAACACAATCCATCCATCTTTTCTTTGGCCGCCCTCTTCCTCTCCATCCACCCACATGTAAATTCATAACTCTTTTAGCAACATACGTTTGAATACGTTATATACTTTATTAGGTTAGTGTAGGCCAGATGTAAAAAAAATATGACTGGAAAGTTTTCCGGGACGACCAAACTATAAATTTTGCAAAAATTAAAAGCACATGTTAGAATCTGCTCTTTATTACAAAAATACACTTTATTTACGATTACAAAGCAAGACAATACATTTAACTTTGGCATCAAATCAATTACGGAATGTAAATACATTCTTATAACAAATTGGAATGTGTGTTAACCTAATGAATCATTATACTTTCTATACAATGATTCATCATTACAGTAACATAAGATGGCACTAGTGTGTTTTACACGATTTTAACGCATAAACATTACTGTGTAGCTCAAAGCATGCGCTGTCAACGCACAGACGACTCGCATTTCACATAACGCCGCCCGTGTGCCGTGTGTGCGTCGGCCCTTATATCTATGTAATCTTGTTGTTATTTGTAGTGACGGTTAATACACATTCTTGCGCCTCCATTTCATCCGAGGTCCACGCTGTGACATGATCTTGACGGAAGCACTGGCGGCACCTTTCACCACGTCTTGGATCTGAAATAAAACGTATAATTATACAGGGTGACTGGTAATTAGTGACCGATACTTACACACGTGATTGTACTCATGACTACAAACAACTTTCCCAAAGAAACTTTTTTTTTATACTCATTAGTTTTATCACAATAACAAAACAGCTGTTCGCGCAAATTCGTGCGCACGCGCGTGTGACCTCTCAGCTGTTAGCCGCGTAACGCCGTTGTCTCATGTACCTTACCTACAATAATGATAGGGCACCCGCGCCGCTTGCAAACTCATCGGTGTATGTAATCTGTGTAGGTACCTATATGTTCCGGTTAAATAATATAATTTAAATGAGTAAAAAAAAGTTTCTTTGGGAAAGTTGTCTGTAATCATGAGTACAATCACGTGTTTAATTATCGGTCCCTAAATACCAGTCACCCCATACACCGCTACATTTTGATCGTTTTAATCCCTTGGAGGATCGATCCAGTACATTAACGTAACTTTTTTTCAAAACTCGTATTAATTTACGCATGTACGAAATTAATTTCTTTGAGAAAACGTCAACTGAGCGAGTCCAATAACCTGTAGGTAGTTAGTACGCAACACCGACTACTTAATACAACATTTAGGAGTTTTCTTTTGCGAAAACGTGCTGCGTTACGAATATTTTCATTGAGTGTATTTGGAGTTGTGAGATAGTGATCCCCGAGTTCTGCAAGGGTATACAGGCCGTTGACGTAAAAATGTATACTTTTAATATATTGTGAAATACTTACACTCAACATCAACCTCTGAGCATTGCCCACAAGCATGTCCAAGGCCTCTTTATCTTCTTGTGTACCTGAAAATACAAAAAAAAAAAATCGTTAGATATAAGAAAAGCAAAGATGCACTCTAGCAAACTTTGGTTTTTAAGGCTACACTGTGCTAGGTTTGCAATATTTGAAATCGAATTAAAAATCATTAAGATTAGAAACTTTTAGTTTATTTTAAAATTATTATTGATAGGCTCGCACTTGACCACTACCTCATCCGATAGACAGCGGTGATGTGATTGACAATACGGCATGTTTGTCTAGAAGCAACCTATTCACTTTTGACTTAAAGACACTTAGGACGTTGCCATCAGGTAATACTCCAGCAGGGCATTCCACCCCTTAGCTGTACGCACAATGACTGTGTTCCCAATAAAAGTTGTAGGTTATATGGAGCAGTGGTGGCCCTGTGGTAACGGTGCCGACTTACGAGTTCTAGGTCTGGCGTTCAAACTCAATCACACATATTAGTTCGTGTAATTTATGCTCTCAAAATGGTGAAGGAAAACATCGTGACGAAGCCGACATGTCGTAAAACGAAAAATTCACGAACTGTGCCAGCGTCGACTGATTCCCAGCAGTGCAAACATTAAAAAAGACTGATTACGCTATAAGTAATATGAGGTGTATTACCGTGACGTCCCAGTGAGAATCCTTTAACCGTCGTCAACATCTTGAGCTGACCGCTGATGGTCGGGATCCTCTCGCAAGTTTGCAGCAAGTTCTGGAAGAACACAATGGGAAAATGTAGATCAAGATTGACACAATACTCTGATCGGTGGCGTCATGAACGGATCTGCAAGCACTTATAAGTTTGGAGTAATAAACTCTCCGATACAGGTGACAAAGTTCAAATTCCATTGCAACCCATATTATTAAGGCCTTTTTAATTAAAGCAGTGCAACGCTGAAGTCAATACTACAGTCACAAAATAGATAGGATAGAGGCATGAGATTGACTTCTGTACCTATCTATTTTGTGCTACAGTTTGTGGCAATGAATTAAAAATTGGGGCAACTCTTAATAATAATAATAATAATAATCCTTTATTGTCCAGAAAAGAACATAACATGATGTAATTAAATACACTATCCTCCACACTAGGATTCCCTGTGTCGTGGAGGGTAGTCTCTTTCGTCTTAACATACATACAATAATCGGAACAATAAGGAGTAAAGTAAAAAATAAATAAAAAGGGAAGCAAAACAAAAAAAAAAAAGTGTGAGTGGTATATATGGTGAGTTCGTGTGAGTTAGTTTGTGAGTGTATAATGTGTGTGTATATATGTTAGTTAAGGGGTGATGGTATATACATATATGGGGGTATCTGCGAGTGCGAGTTTATGTGTGAGGGTGAGTGTGTGTGTATTTCAGTATGAAAGGGATGGTAAGAACACAGGTATGGGTACGAGTGTCTATGTTTGTGATGTACATGAGTAGGTGTTCATAAAAAATAAATAAATAATGATATAGGTAATAATAGATAAGTGTGTGGTTTATTATTTATATGGATTTTTAAAAAAAGATTCTGTAGTGTCATAGTTCAGATTTTTGAGAAATTTTATTACATGAGTCTTACATTTATGCTTTGTCATTTGTAGGATGTTGTGATTTTGTTTGTGATTTGTTGCTGGCTCGAGTCGCTACAATCGAGACCGTTGGTGGTTTAGGTTGAAAGAAATTTCAACTAAATTGAAGTAAGCATTATTTATCCAAAATTGCGATTTTCTCTACTTCACTGCGCATGAGATAGAAGACACTCAGAATTTCTTTTCTTTCGTAAACTTACACACCAGCCATAAATTAAAACAAATTCCCGAATGAGTACACAGTATCAAATTTTACTCCTAAACCAATAATTTTTTGAAAAGTAACGATAGAAGATAAAACCAAGTACTTTGTACCTGGCCAACATGTCGATTGAAAAAGCAACTGTAATGTTCATCAATTTTTTGTGTTGAATGTTAGAATGACGTTGGAGAGATTGCGCTCAGAGCAACAACATTGCATCATGGATGTTATATAGTATCGTATCTTATGAATGAATTTTAATCCGCATTGAACACGAAACGGCAAGTTGCCGTTCTGTGAAAAACTTTAGCGCCTACGCATGTAAACTTTGAAGTTTAGGTTTTATTATAATCAATTTGTTTGTTGTGTTGTATTCAGTTTGACATAAAGCTGGGCTTATTTATTTGTATTTCACATAAATGAGCTTATTTACTTGTATTTCACATAAAAGCCGGGCTTATTTCCTTGTAGTGCTCACAAGTTCCTGAACCTAACCATACCATACAAGAAGGTAAGTGGCACTTACCGTTTTGATCCTGTGGTCGGTACACTCATGCGCCAGCTTCTTGGCGAGGCGCGCGACCTCGTGCGACTCCGTCACGATCGACTTGGAAGTCGTCAGCACTTCGCGCTGCTTGTCTGAAATACAATAACATGTGTTTGATTAAAATTAATAATTTTAGGTTAAATAATTTGAAGTTCTGTACAACTCGGATTCTGATTCTAGTTGGATGATATTTTGAGGATTTTTTTTCGATGGGTAAAAATCATCGAAATGACATCCCCGCTCTTAGGTGGAGCGGGAGATAGTGCCAGACTCTTACTGAATAAAAAACCCACCCCGTTCCTTTTCCCCTGCCTTTCATACCGAGGCTAGACCCTAGCCCCAGTAGGCTTCGACCCAGCTGGGCCCCTACGAAGGATATTTGGTGAATTTTATTAGGTGGATTCTAAAGAAATAATTGATTAGGTTCAATAAAGTGAATTCCGATTTCCACGGATGCCCCTTTGTTGACTTTATCATGCTTCAATTACACTAAAATAAAAATTAACTGAACAGGTTGACTTTAGCGCCATCTAGCAAGAAAATGGCCAGAGCATCTAGCTTCCACCTTTAAGTCATGTTTTATCACAAACATGCTAAAATGATTGGAATTGACCACCTGATATTTCGATAGAACATGTCAATCCCTAATTATATGCGAAAGCAACTCTGTCTAAACCTGTGAGTCGATTTTGATGAAATTTGGTAGGTATAGAAATAGATTAGATCTTGTAGAAGGACACACAAGTTAGTTACCGTTGGACATGAAGTTGGACAGCTTGGCCATGAGCACGGCCATGCGCTTGGCGACGGCCACGATCTCGTTGTCGCGCGACGACCACTCGCGGATGGCCACGTGCAGGTTCAGCGCCTCGTTCTGAGCAATACAACAGTAAGTATGTAATATGTACCACTATAACACGATAGTTTCTACCGACGATCTTGTTGTTAGAAACTTTAGTATATTTTCGTTAAGAAAATAGTGACACGTCAGTGCAACTTCGAAGTAAGGGCGTATTCACACTCGAGAACCAAAACAAACTTTTCACAACACATTTTTAGGGTTCCGTAGTCAAATGGCAAAAAACGGAACCCTTATAGATTCGTCATGTCTGTCTGTCTGTCTGTCCGTCAGTCCGTATGTCACAGCCACTTTTATCCGAAGCTATAAGAGCTATACTGTTGAAACTTAGTAAGTAGATGTATTCTGTGAATTGCTTTAAGATTTACACCCAAAAATAGAAATAAAGCAATAAATTTTGGGGGTAAATATAGTAAAACTGAAACTCAAAATTTTTATTTTCATCAAACCCATACATGTGGGGTATCTATGGATTGGTCTTCAAAAATGATATTGAGGTTTCTAATATCATTTTTATCTAACTTGAACAGTTTACGCAAGAGACACTTCCAAAGTGGTAAAATGTGTCCCCCCCCCCTCTAACTTCTAAAATAAGGGAATGATAAAACTAAAAAAAATATATTATGTACATTACTATAAAAACTACCAACGAAAATTGGTTTGAACGAAATCTAGTAAGTAGTTTTTTTTTAATGTGTCATAAATCTAAAAAAATACACTATTATTAAAACATCGATCAAAGTTACAACACATTACAAGAACTTTAATATTATGTTACTTGCTGCTACGGAACCCTTCATGGGCGAGTCCGACTCGCACTTGGCCGGTTTTATGTTCTAATTAGTCAAGTTGGTTGAGTGACAACGATGTGTCACTATTGTCTTATCTTGAATACACTATAATGCTGCAAGAGACAAAAATCACTATAAGTTAATAGATTTTCATCTGTGTGCAGTTAATTATAAGTTAGTACTTACATAGATAGGTTGGTTCGGTCCCGGCTGAGTCTTGAAAACGTTCTCTCCACCCAGCAGTGATTCCACCTCCCCGGTAGCTTGCAGGATCTGCAGATGTAGAACATCAGTGAAGATTTGTACATAACGTTCAATTCTCATACTAAGCACACTATTATAATGGAAACAAATTCGAGTTCACAACTACCATAAAGAGATAAGAAACATCGTCGCTATGGTCTTAATCGGATAAATGGTAACATCATCAGTAAACGGCATGATTAGCGCAGTGGTATGCAGTGGTTGCATGATTGGCTGCTGCGGTAGGTATCTTAGGTTCGATTCCCCACCGGAACAGTTCTTTGTATGGACTATAGTAAGGCTTTTTGGGTCTCGGTGTCTTGTTTATGTGAGGATACAGGAATTATTCCAAGTGAGGGGCACCGTTTTTTTTTTTTTAAGAAGAAAAGTCATTATCTCCATCATAGGCGTAGGGATGTTCCAGTAACCTTGGCAGTGGTGTCCTTCCAGTCGGGCATCCTGCTGGCGCGCGTGTCTGCGGGCGGCGTGGCGGCGGTGAGCTGCTGCTGCGCCTCCGCCAGCGCCTTCTGCAGCTCGGGGTCGCTCTTGGCCGTGCTCGATGATAAGCCCACGTAGATTACACGGTTGGCTAGCCTGGAGACAAAAGCGATTTATGAGACTTTTCCTAATAAAGAGTTCAAAACGACTGAAAAATTTAGCCCCATTCTGGCAACTCTCCATCTCTGCACCTACAATAACTTTTTTTTCTTTTTACCCCCGACTTCTGATTTAAGCGTTTGAAATTTAGTACTACTGAAACTCTACTGTAACCTAAAAACCTGCCATTAAAGTAGGGTTTAAGACGTTCTAAACTCAAAGTACTCAATTCAATCAGACCAATTGTGTTAAGAAAATAGTGACGTCTTCATTGTCAAATCAAATCAAAAATATTTTATTTCACATAGGCCTACATGGGCACTTATAAAACGTCAGAAGCTAGTGCACGGTTCCAAATTGGGCGTTTCCTATGGAGAAGAACCGGCAAGAAATTCCATGGTTACTCTTTTTAAAAAAAGTCACTCGACTTAGCCACGCTCCTTGTCCAATCAGATCATAGCAAATTATAAAGCTGTGTTCACATGGTTGCAGTAAACTCTAGATAGAACGAATGACTTATGTCTTTTAAAAAAATTATAGCTCGCCCAATAGTAAAATTAAAAGTGAAAATTCTGACAATTATGATTATACTTTAAAATAATATTTGAACGTACTGGGTACTACAAAGCTTGCTCTTACATTATTTATTTTTTACCCCAGTATGAATACGCCTTTACCCCACAGTAGCACGATGTGTCACTATTCACTTAACGTGTATAGACTGGAATAGAGTTAGAACTCTGTTTGTGTGATTATATCTAAAACTATTAGCAAAATTTCTACAATGACATATTCGTATTTGATGAAATAATTATGTTTTTTAATTATATATTTTTTTTATATTGTCAATGATTTATGATCATTATGAGGAAGCTAGATATAGGTAGGGCGTAGGGTAGCCAGCCTTTCGGTGTTTTACAGATTGCATTTTGGAGAGTGTGCGCAGGAATTCCATGACTTGATTCCGCCATCTCATTTCTACCATCGGACAAACAAACGCACGGCGAGTATCCACCCTCACGTTGTTGAAACACCTACGGTCCGGACTAAGCGTTCCGCCTCGTCATTTATACCGCGTACTTCGAAGGACTGGAACAGTTTGCCTGCTGCGGTCTTCCCGTCTGATTATAATTTGGGTGTCTTCAAGGCTAGAGTGAATACGGTAAGTCCCCTCTTTGAGGCGTGGCTGGAAAGGCCTCACGGCGTCCTTACCTTCCGCATGACGCAGGTCCTCACCGGACATGGTTCGTTCGGGAGTTTCCTGCACCGGATTCATGCGGAAGTGACGCCCGGGTGTCGCCACTGTGCGGAACGCCCGGAGGACACGGTGGAGCACACAGTCGAGGTGTGCCCTGCTTGGGCGGAGCATCGCCGTGCCCTCGTGGGGGCGATCGGCGGCGGAGACCTCTCGCGCCGGGCCTTGGTTGAGGCCATGTTCCGGAGCGAGGAGGAGTGGCAGGCGGTCGCCGACTTCTGCGAAGCAGTAATGCTCGCAAAGGAGGAGGCCGAACGCATCAGGCAACGGCGTTATCGCCGCCGCCGTCGCCGGGATTCTGATCCCGATCGATTTCCGGCCAACGTAGACGCGGGCTTGCGGACAGTGAGCAATGGGTAGCTCGCTGTCCGGCCGTCCGGTAACCGTCCGGACCAAGCCCAAGTCGTCGACGGCGCGCACTGTTCCCGCGCGCCTCAAGGAGTTGTCAGCAACAGCAGGGGCCCAGCCGGGTCGAAGCCTACTGGGGCCAGGGTTATCCGAAAGGGCGCTCGAGCCCCGGTATGAAGGCTAGAAGGAACGGGGTGGGTCTTTTAGTCAGTAAGAGTCTGACACTATCTCCCGCTCCGCCCAAGGGCGGGGGATGTCAATGCATGATTTTCCCCACCATAAAAAAAAAAAAAAAAGGCTAGAGTGAATAGGCTCTTAATAAACTAGTGCGCCTCACCATCAACGATTGCATCACTGCTTACCATCAGGCGGGATCGCAGTCAAGTACTAGTTTGTAACAGATAAAAAAAAACTGGTGCACTCACTTGGTGATGGCGGCGGAGGTGTGCGCGCACAGCTGCGGGTCGTTGTGCTTCGTGGACTCCTCCCGCATGCGCTCCATCGTCTCGCCTGGAAATTAAATTCGTTATTCAAGATGTTTCAATATAATAAAACAATTTTTACACCACCTGCTCGATAATGTCGTTTTACACGTCATACAAACCTCACTTAAAGCAAGTCATTATATACCTAGGGAGATAATGCAGTATGGCCGATCCCTAGGGAATAATGAGATTTGAATTTGGAGCATCAAGAATCGTCAACATTGTGAATTAAAATGTAGGCGCATCGAACAAGTTGACTCGAAATTCAAACCAAAGAGTATGTAATCACTATGATTCAAACTGGCCACTAACAAAAAAAGAAAATAGAATATAACGTGCGTACTGACGACACGGGAGCATTATAGAAAATTGAAACTATAGAATCTTGGAGTAGTGAATTTTGTTTGTTTGATGAATTTGTAAATATAATACTTATATTTCTCTAATATATGATTTGGTCGACCAAATTGTCTTTTAATTATCTCACAGATGGTGTAAAAAGTAGAGTATGCAACACGGGGATAAAGCTGTCTTTGTCTTGGGCGGCTTAAATTCCTCATTTCACTCAGGTTTCTTTATTAACTCCCTCGAAATGCTCGGGAGTTAATTTTATAAATCCCTCACTATCGTTCGGGATTAAAATCAACAACCTTTATTTCGTTCGGAATTCAACATGCCGCCCGCGACTTAAAGACACTGCTTTATCCCTTAGTCACATGAACTACTATTACACCACAGGCTCCAAAATGCTCTTTTTCATCCCCCTATCTCGGAAAGAATATTTTTGCTCTTCGATATCTGAAAGCAAAAGCCGTTTTTATTCACTAAAGAGATAAAGTAAATTGAATTTAGAACATCGTGTGCACTAAGTTTATGAATTCAAAACATCATTAAATCTATTTACTTCTACCATGGTACCAAATTTGTAGTACAACTTTTTTTTAATTTGTTAAAAACTCAGACTCAGAACCTCCTTGGTGTACTTTTTTTCTATTTAGTCATTTCCTCGCTGAGGTGGAATGAAAAGTTACGTGTTGAACTCGACTGCAAAGATTTTTTACCTCGTGCTCTTTAAATTTTTCTGTCTTTAAATCTTTGATGTCCTGTTGGTCTAGTGGTTAGCGGCCCTGACTGCTATGCCGGAGGTCGTGGGTTCGATTCCCATCCAAGACAAATGTTTATGTGATGAGTATGATCATTTGTTCTGTATCTGGGTGTAATTTATCTATAATATGTATGTATTTAGAAATATATAAGTATGTTTATCAGTTGTCCAGTACCCATAACACAAGCTCTGCTTAGCTTGAGACAAGACGGCGTTGTGGAAAATTGTTATTATTATTATAATCAAGAATGAATACGATACTTCTAGGAAAGCATCATCACTTACCTCAGGTGAGGTAGCGGCCAAATGCGTAAAATCGCTAAATATAGAAAATAATTTCGCGGGCTGCCATAACCCTTTTATCCTAATAGGGTTTTTGAATAAGCCATTAAATGAAGAAAAAAAAAGAATCTATTTACCTGCGGTCTGCACGAAGTCCATAGGATCGACGGACTGGTCGCACAGGTCTCGGATCTTGGACAGGGACTCTGCATACTTTGCCAGCAGGCTCTTGTAATTCTCGATAACAGCCTAAAATGCAACAGTAAAATTATTGAGAAAAATCTTATTAGTTCTATGAAGGGATATGTGTGAGAAGTGATATGAAAGAAAAGGTAGTTAATGATAGCGTGACGAGTGACAGGACAGAATAGAAGACAAAAACGTCTTGCGTCGACCTAGGAACAAGGCAGGAACATGATGATGATGATGATGAAGTCAAAGATATTTTTTTTTATGACCCAATTGCTATGAGTAGTATTGCCTCAGTGGTAAGGGACTTGAACCCCTGATTGACGGATCGTACGTCGCGGATTCAAGCCCAATTACTTTGAATAATTTATTTCATCACCTCTGCTTTCAAAACGGTCAAAATTTTCGGTTCTAGGATATGAACCAAAAATTCCTAGACAAATGACGCATGACATTCACCAGCCCGTACTAGGCCCGCGTGGTGGATTGCAACCCATTCCCTCTCCTAAAGAGAAGGCCTGAGTCCCAACAGTGGGATAGTTGATTCTGCTGATGTTGCTCACCTTATTATCTGGAGAGGCAATTCTTTGCTCTGCAGCCTTCACCAGCATTGGAGCTAGTAACTCCGCCTGTAAAATAAAAACATGATTTATCAGTCTTCCTTGTATTTGAAATATTATTTATTTCCTACCCATTTTGAAAGATGGCGACCAAAACGTTGCATACAATAACAGCATTAATAACATACAATTACCTATAAAATAGACCGCATGCATCGCAATATGTCACGGTCAATTCATTAACTGTAAATGCAAGTTTACTTTTGGTAACGGTCTTCCGTTACGCGAACATCCTGACGAAACTTTTCCCCTTGCTCGCCACTATAATTCTCAAGATTTTCAGGAAATCAATGCAAATGAGAATGTATTTCATATATTTATCATCGAAAATACCTACTTAAAACTTTTCATTGTTCTTCCAGTATTTTTTTTTTGACAGATAAGCAAACCATTTGCCAAGTTTTTTTCATTTAATATTACAATGCGTTGCGAGGAAAGGAATTTTTAAACATTAATTAATTTACGAAAAATTTAATTTATTTATGAACTGGAAACGAAAAAAGTTTAAATCAGAATCCAGTTCTTCAATTTTACTCATCTCTAAGTTCTTCAATTTGGCCAAAATTTCTTCGATTTGACAGTACGATGAGACGTCAAAACATAGGCATCGGTCCTATTCTCATTTGGCACGCGTAGTAACTTGTACCTCTACATGTTCCTAAGAAAAATAATACAGACTGAAGGACAACGTAGTGGTTCTACAAAGGTTTTTTATTTTCTTTATAGGGGCGGAATCCTATAAACACCCTCTCCATCTATTATGGCAAGTCTCTCCAGCTAACACAAGTGACATACCTGTTCACTGCAGCTATTGAGCTGTGAGCTGACAGTGGCGCCGGCGTCCTTGTCGGTGTCCGCGATGAGCCTGGCGGTCTTCGTGACGCGGCTCAGCTGGGCCAGCAGCTCCGCTATCTTCCTCTCCAGCAGGAACTTACGCTTGGCTTCGTCTGGGACAGTTAAAAAGTTAAAAAAATCATTCAGGAATTTTCTCTGCGCATAAAAAGAATAGTTTATGTCCACGACTTCGTTCGCGTGAAACCCCATTGAGAGATAAACTTCAAAAAATCCCTTCTTATTCTTCGTCTATGTCTCAAAAAAAACATCTGAAAAAAAATCAAGTGTCTCCGTCAAAGACTTTTCATCAACTTGTTTATGTTCCTACCTCTCTCGTAGTCAGCGACGAGGTCCAGGTCAGCCAGCGGAGCCTCCGCGTCCATGAAGTCCTGCACCACGCGGGTCACCACGCCTCGCTCTATGCCCTTCTTCAGTTCTCGCACGTGCTCCATTAGCGCACTGGAAATAAGAGCTTGGTTTTGAAGTTCCTATAAGCGCTACGGTCATAACGCGATCCATTTTACAACCTAAACTGAATTGTTAAAGAGATGGAGCTTTAAAAGGTGTATAGCTCCGTCCCTCTCGCACTCGCTCGCACGACTGACATTTTAAAACGTCATGGTAACGCCCAAGGTCTTGCAAGTTTAGAGTCTGTTTAAAAAGTCAGAGTTGGGTAATTCTTAGGATAAAATTTAATCTGATGTAGTCAACGATGCATGGTTCAATAATCAAGGTTGATTAAGAGATCTTGATCATTGTTTACTAATAGAAGAACATTATAAAAAGTATTGAATATAAGTATTTTTTTAAATAATTAAATACATACAAAACTCCGAAGTCGTTTGACTTTTTGACAAACTATAGTTCATGAAGAGTGTGTCTCGTCCAGATGCAAATTATAAAACAAAGCTTCTATTTCAAATAAACCATTTACAGGCACTTTTGAATTGTCAAGAAGTCAGTCAGATAAAAAATGCTAACTGCACATTCCAAAATTTCAATCTGTCTCGAGAAGAATGTGCAAGAAACTCCATGTACACTCTTCTCTTGGGGAGGTCTTTGTCCAGCAGTGGGGTAGTCCGGGCTAGGAAAAAAATATATCACTAGGCATGACGTGTGACCGTTGACGTACCTGTACTGGTCATTGTCATACTTCTTGATGCACACGGTGAGCAACTGTTCAGTCTCCGTCACCACCGTCTTCAAGTCGTCGTCGTCACTTCCCTTCTGATCTTCCGTTATCTGAGGAAAAATAAACACTTATTTACCTTTTTTAATCGTAGGTATAATCTACACTAATATTATAAATAGGTAAAGTTTAGTTTTTTGCTTGGTTAATATGACGAGTGAGGGGAGCACCAACGGTATCCTGAAGGTATTTGCGGAAAGGCTGGATAGGCCTACAATGAGTAGGTTTATCTAGATGATGACATGTATTTTTTTTTTTAAACCATCCTGATTAGATCACCAGATTGTGTATGTATGTATGTATTTGTTTTTGCGATGCCCTACTAACATAGTTATTTAAGTGTTTGTACTAACTCTGTATGGGCTTGAAATATAAAAGATTTTTTTGTTTGTAGGCGGAAGAACTGGACCGATTGCTAAATTTTTTTCATCGATAGAAAGTTGCTTTATTCCTGAGTGACATAGGCTATTTTATGTACGCGGACGGAGCCGCGAGCAAAAGCTAGTATTAGATAGAAGCGCTCGTGGCTATAACAGTCACTCGAATACATCATCATAGTTAAGCTACACTTCCAAAAGTCAGTTTTTGGATGGGTGACCATTTCATCATATAGAGATTCCTCCGTGAAACGGAAAGTATGTTGAGTCGTTGGTTGTCGCTGTGCACAGTCGATACATGTGGTCGGAAACCAAGTTACCTAACCCATCAGTTTTGCCAAATAGTATTGTTTATACAATTACTAATTTGAATTGTGACTGATTGATTGTGTTTTGATTGTTAATTGTTATTGTGTTGTGATTGCGTTGTTTTGTGATTGTGTGATTGTTGTGTTGTGTTGTAATCGTATTGTGTTCTTGTTGTTTTGTGTATTGTGTTGTTGTTTGCATGTTTGTGTAATTACTAACTGTGTTGTGTTGTGCAATTGTGTGTGGATTGTGGTGTTTGTGTTGTGTAATTGCGGTGTAATTGTTTGTGTTGTTGTGTAGTGTTATTAAGGAATTGTGGTATTGTGTTCTTTTTCTTTATAAGTAGTCGCTCTATTTAAAACGCTGCATCCAGCTAGACTGCTGGCTATGTCACCATTTAAGCCGAAATACGTCTACTGTTGAACATAGGCCTCCCCCAAGTGTGGCCATAATGACCGGTCCTGTGTATCTCGCATCCATCGGATTCCCACGACCCTCACCACGTCATCGACCGCGCCAACCCTGCGATTTCCAGTACCTGGTCGCCACTCCAGAACTTTTAGTCACCTTCCTGGCTATGTCAGTGAACTTTTTTTAATTTGGCAATAAGAACTTTAGATTTCTTTAATGTACATTTTTTTCTAATAGTTTAGTTACTTTATATACCAATACCAGCATCCTTACCTTATGAGCAACTTCGATAAGGTTGCGTACGGCTTGTTGTCCGTTAGTCTTCACCTCTGCCTTGGACACGGGCTTCAGCAGCCACTGAGACGCTGCGTCGAACCTGAACACACAAATAAACACGATTCATTCATTGTTGATTTTTCAACAGGCTAATGAACCTTGATAGATGTCCTCCACTATTGGACATAGCCCCAAGTGCACACAATGTTATTGTGATTTACTTTATTTTTTCTTTATTTCTTTAAGAGCTGAAACTGCGTAAAGCGGACGCTCGTGACGAGCACCCGTCGCGTGACAAAGCGCATTTGTTGTGGATTAATACCTACGCAGTGTCGTTAGTTTAACTTTAACCCCTCGAGCGTCAGGGGTTCATTGACCCGGAAAATTGCACTGTTTACGTAAATCACCAAAAAATAATTTAAAAAATACTTTTTCAGATTATTCTAGGAAAAACAAATAATATAATATATATATATATATATAAGAATATGTAAAGAAATCAAAATTTTCGACCAAAACTTTCGTACAAACTTGGGGAAGACACGAAAATTAAGCATTTTTCAAGGACATCCAAGTTGTACAGACGCATGTACAACTTGGATGAGGGGTTAACGGTGTGCATGCAGTCGTGTCGATGTATAATGTATTATTACAAAGCGGCGGGGGCTCGGGACCCAGCTCCCCGCGACCGACGGCCGCGCGGGCTCCCGCTTTACGCAGTTTCGACCCTAAGTGTCTCCACAATGAACAATCCAGTAGCCTGATTCACGTAAAATCAAACAAGCCAAATGTCGTTGAAGTTTATTATAGTCGTTCGATCGAAGTCCTATCCAAAAGCGGTATTCACGATCTATCGACTTATTTCCAGTTATATTAATAAGTATTCTACCAAGATAATGTAACACAGATTTTTTTTTTAAATCGACGAATTTTAGACGACTTTAAAATCGGTGTTGTTCAAACTCGATTGATGGATGCGAATACGGAAATGGTCTAAACGACTAAATCGCTACGATATCTTTACGGTTTTCATTACGTGAATCGGGCTACAGGTCCGGTAAGTAATAGTTTATGGAAAAACATAAAATAGAGCTTGAATAGGACTCGACAGGACATGTCCACCGCACACCTGTGAGCTCACAAGATTGTTGCCCAAACACTGCGACACGTAGTCGCGACAGTTCACAGAGGAGATGGCAGAACGACCTGAATGTCTTCCAAGCGAAAAATAGTGATACTTTTGTTTTTTGTTAGCCTGTTGTGTCCCATTTCTGGGACTTTTTTCCCTTGTTCTGAGGAAATCTGTCTAATCGGTCCCGCCACCTCCTTCGTGTTCTGCCGCGACCCAGTCGCACAGTTTCAAGACGCCAGTAGTAATATTAAATAATATTAATAGAGAACTCACTGTTTCTGCACATAGCTCTTCTTTTCTTCCTGTAAAAATAATAATAATAATATATAATTTGGAAGTAAAAATTCTTGAAGAGGTACTGAGTATAGAAGTTTTACCTACTGATTTGTTGCAAAGTCCATCCAGAGCCGATTTATTAGAAGGCTAACTACTGGCAGTAGCTTCACCAGCGTGATAGTAGAAAATTATCCCAAGGGGAAATACTCCCGGAGGAAAAGTTTGTATGTATGTGGATATTTGTTACTCCTTTACGGCCTGTAAACGACTTTCCCACTGTGAGCGGTACCTAAGCACGGCCGCGGCGAGCGGTAAGAACAAAAGTATGAAACTTTTTCGCGCTCGCCTTCCGACCGGCTAACACCGAAGCCGTGAACGAGCCGTTACGCTTAAACGTCTGTACCGATTTTACACGGTGTCCTGAAAAGCGCATAGTTTTTTTTATACCAGAAATACGGTGTTGCATCCTTGAGATAATTAACTACTTTCACGCAAAAGGAACCACTGGTAGAATTTAGTAAATGAATCAAAATAGGTACCTCGGGATCCTCTCCTTCTATAAGTTTGACGCGCTGGCCACTGGTCCTATAAAATTCAATTTTATATTAACAAATCATCTCAAAAACTTAAAAACATTCCCTACAACTATAAAATAGGAGAAAATGAAAGAAATATGGTTGTAGTCAACAATGGGCTAGCGCGCACTGGTGACTTTTTGTTTATTGTCACCGTGCTTATGAATCTTAAGACGTGACAATTGGGTAAAAAAATTCAAGTCCATTCAATTCAACTTTTTTTACCATTGTTCCAAGCCCCGGAGATCTCTTTCGCATCACCCATGGCTCAAATAGGCTTCGACCCAGCTGGTTTCCTACGGTTGCTGACAATTCCTTGAGGCGTGCGGGAACAGTGCGCGCCATCGATGACTTGGGCTCGGTCCGGACGGATACCAGACGGTCGGACGGCGACCTATCCACTGCTCGACGTCCGCAAGCCCGCGCCTACGGTATAATAGAGGTCTGGAGGAAGACCCTTACTTGATATTCTTGAGCAGGTTCTCGAAGGCGTCGAGCACGTCCTTGCGCTTGTTGAACATGACCCACTTTATGGTCTCCGGCTCCTCGGGGGCTGCCTTCACTTGCTTTATCAACTCCTCTGTGTTTGTGAGCAGAGCTCTGTGAATAGAAATAAAAATAATTATATAGATATCAGAACCGGCAATCGATTTATTGACAAAAAAACAAGGCACGCCATCTGGTGGCAACTAGAAGAACTAGAAGTGGAGCGCTTTGACAGAGTCGGGCGTTTTCGTCTTGCTACGAGCTTGAGGGGGGAGAACCCGCCGCGGACAGTCGACACTCTCGAGGACAGCCAGGCCGTCGCAGCGTGAAGACGCTCTATAACTGTCCGTTTTGTTGTTTGTACCTACCTACCTGATATTATGGTGTACTGTATGGAATCGTATTGAGAAGTAAACTGATTCAGTTCCTAGCCGTTTTTATTCATTATACGATACCTACATAGGGCCACCCGATAGCTGATCAGAGCTTGAATCATTCCAACGAGCTGATATAAATATATTCTCGACTAGCTCCTGCCAGTGGGTTCGTCCGCGTGTAAATCAAAAATTATCCTCTATATATATATCTATATCTATTATATATATATATCTATCTCTATATATCTATTAAATTATGGTCATGGAAAAGTATTTTAGTAAATTAGGATAAAGTAATTGTTAAAAGAAGTTAGTTCGATTCCTGAAAAAATGTCTCACTTACTTTTGATGGTGAACTAAGTAAAAGTATGTTGTATAGAACTCACAAAGAACTCTTGACGACCTCATCGACTTGTTCCTGTGTGTCGGCCGACACGGCGCCCACTGTTGGGACGAGCTCGGGGTGCTCCAGTAAGTTGGACGCGTCGTTGACCTCGTGCCACAAGTCCATCACCTTGGATATTATTGCTTCCTAAAAGTAAAAACAAAAAAAAAACAGTTTAGTAAAGTAGGAACTAATTGGATTATGTGACTAAGGGATAAAGCAGTGTCAAGTAGCGGGCGGCGGTGCTGAATTCCCAACGAAACGAAGGTTGCTAATTTTAACACCCTCGCGATGCTCGGAAGTTAATTATATAAATCCCTCACTGACGTTCGGGGTCAAAATAAGCAACCTTCGTTATGTTCAGAATTCAACATGCCGCCCGCGACTTAAAGACACTGCTTTATCCCCTAGTCTTATTTATTTACTAATAGGAGAACCAACAGCTATAACAAAAGAATGACAACAGTATAAGAGACAATGAGCCAAAGGTTATCACGAGTAGAAACAGTTAAAGTAATAGAAAACTTACGATCACTAAGAGCTAAATGGATAACTCCTTTTTTTGACACTATGAAATCATTAAATAACTTCTCCTGTTTTGAGTAGAGTGAAAGGCAGTGTCAGACTTTTACTGACTAAAACCCGTCCGTTCCTTCAGTTACCCATTGCTTCCAAAGTTGACCCATTGCGTTTTTGAATCGCAGTCACTCTTTCAAAAAATGAAAGAAAAGAGCGGGAGATAGTGTCAGACTCTTACTGACTAAAAAACCCATCCCGTTCCTTCAAGCCTTTAAACTTGGGCTCGAGCGCCCTTTCGGATAACCCTGGCCTCAGTAGGCTTCGACCCGGCTGGGCCCCTGCTGTTGCTGACAACTCCTTGAGGCGCGCGGGAACAGCGCGCGCCGTCGACGACTTGGGCTTGGTCCGGACAGTTACCGGACGGCCGGACAGCGAGCTACCCATTGCTTACTGTCCGCAAGCCCGCGCCTACGGTGGCCGGAAATCGGGATCAATATCCCGGCGCCGGCGGCGTCGGCGATAGCGCCGTTGCCTGATGCGTTCGGCCTCCTCCTTTGCGAGCATTACTGCTTCGCACGCGTCGGCTCGCGCCTGCCACTCCTCCTCGCTCCGGACCATGGCCTCAACCAAGGCCCGGCTCCCTAAAGGGGTGACCAACGGTGGTAAGCTTGCTGTTGTATAGCTTCTACATACCCTATCATTAGCGCTGCCCTTCACGGCCACGAACAGAGCAGTACTGGAAGCATCAACCTCGTTCCTGCACTGCTTCAGCATTTCCTTCAATTCTGCGGCTTTGGTCTTCGTGATGCCGTCGTCCAAGCCGTGCAGCAGGTCTTGGACCTGGCCCTTCAGGACTTCGCTCTCCTCTTTTATCTGGAATACAAATAAGGGTATCGGCACTAGACAAGAACTATCCTATTAGGCACAGAGATGAGACGCAGGATGCAAAGATGACTCGTCATACATTTTCACTGCTTTTCATACAACCGCTCTTACGTGATTATGACGTCATTACACATTTTTCATTAGATATTTTGGAAACACAGTATCTTGAGGATATTATCTGGGTTTCTATTGAAATCAATTTATAAAGTGTAAAACTAATCCAATAAAGACCTCTGAAAATTTGTTAATTTACATGTTTTTTTTTTTATTATTTCATGAACAACATTATCAACTATTTTTTCGTGCGATTAATACTTCTTTCTAAAAGAAATATTTAAAATTTCGCAACTTTTCCCCACTCCTTCGAAACGGCTTGGATCTTTATAAACTTTTTACACAAAAATTTGTGGTTAAATATACTTGAAAGTGAACATAGCATATGTAAATCAATCAATATTCCGCAAAGAAAATGGATTTAAAGGTCAGCGGGGCTCTATCCGGGCGCAGCTGGCCGCAATTAAATGCACAGATACTCGTACTGCCACCCAGGCGGGTATAAGAGTTGTTTATTTAATTTAGGCCAGATGTTCAAGGGACTATAAGCACAAAGTACATAGGTACAGAAGTCAATCTACATACAAAGCGCGCTCGAGCAACGCACACAAAGACACCGCTCACAGACACGATGTCTCGATCGCGTCTCGGATCACTCGTCGAACTGTTGCGGCTCAAACGCTCATTAGTGTGCGTCCACCGAGCGTAGATAAAAAAAGTGAAGTACATACATGAGATTGTCTTCTGTACCTATCTATTTTGTGCTATAAGCCTTAATGTTACCTGTTCGTCATGCCTGGCCTTGATGATGGCCGCGCAAGTCTCCTCGATGGTTTCCACCGCCTTGTGCAGCTTGCCCAGGTCCACTAGACCTTCCTTGCCTACGGCCTTGTCCTGCTCTGATACTGATATCTGTCATATAAATAAATCATTATCAAGACCTGGTTTTTTTCGTGATGTTCCAGAGAATGATTTGGGTACAGTTTCCGAACTGTAATTTTTTTGTTTTCAACCGATTCGAACACACACAGTTTAGTACAATCTGATAAAAAAAATTTAATTTATAATATTTGAGGAAAAAAAGCGTTATCATAACAATTTTTGGTTGGATTTATGGCGGTAACTTCAAGTGAAAAATTTCTCTTTTTATCTGACTGAACTAAATAGCTTCATCAAAGGTGGAATCCGAATCAACAGTAAAAAATATATTGAAAATAAAATGTGTCGATTTGGATACTATGTCCGAATCGTAAGTAATTCGGTTAAAACACCCGCTTTCATGCGTGAGGTTGAGGTACTTTCCTAAATTTATGTTCTTTTTTCATAACCACTATAATATGTGTTTCAAAAGAAAGGACTTAACTATTAGCACTATAAATGTAACTAAATAAAAACGTAAAACCTGAAAATTAAATAAGGAGACTTTTGCCATGTAGATCATTGCTTGATTTTGATGATGATTGATCAGTGCTCAGTTGCTCTGACGTTTTATAAGTGCCCATGTAAGCTATGTATGTAAAATAAAAACACTTAGTTATTTTTGGTTCCAATCAAAGGGTCATCCAGGTAAGCGACTCACCAGATACGCAGCCTGTGCAGCACACTCGGTACTGTTGCTGACAGCTGACGTCACGTAATGCAGGCTCTTGAAGAACTCCTCGCGGGACATCGCCTGGTCACTGTTCAGTTTCTCTGTAACAACCATTTGGTATTAAGTGACGTCAGTGGGAACTTGGCAAAAGCCAAAGTGTGCATCCAGATGACGTTATAGTGCCAACTTCACACCCACACCTATATTACATCGTGCAGTGATACTCACGCAACACGTCTCTTTGCGACTGCAGCGTCTCCACGCAGTGCCCGTAAGGCAGCGCTCCGCAGGGCTGAGGAGAGCCCTGGAACAAGCTCCGCTGCAGCTGCAGTGAGCGCTGCACTTCGCCACATTCTTGCTTCACGCGACCTGTTGGGTTCACGCTGCGTACCTGTGCAAGTGACAAAACGAGCTTTATAATCGTCGAACAAGGATAAATCATAAGCATAACCATCCTTATAATGTTCACAATGCTGTGACTCAGGCCTCTTCTCAAGCAGTTTAAAGTTTTTTATTTGTTTGCAGGATATTTTTCTATCGATAAAAAGCAGCTTTATTCCTGAGTGACAAAGGTTATATTTTATGTACGCGAGTGAAGCCGCGGCCAAAAGCTGGTCAAGAATTAACGAGTGTAGCGTCAGGCTACCCTCGGAGAGTATGTGTATGTACAAACCAATTTGTTGATGGAATCGTTGAGCTGACGGCACGCTTCCATCAGTTTTCGTCTCGCATCGTGATGGTTCGGCTCCTGAAATATTACAAGCCTTTATTTGCAGTGTTTTTCCATTGATCGCCATTAAATCATTCATAATCAATATACTGGGTTATTTGTAAAACACTAACAATCTTGCAGGACAGAAGGTGTTACTAACATCATAAAAACAACTTTTGTTCTATGACTTTTTACAAAACATAATATATTTACCAAAAACAAACCTTCAAGATTTCATTGTTCTATCTAATACATGATTTCAATTCTGTATTTTGCTATAAAGTCTCAAGCGCATCAAGTACCCCCACCACCCGATCTCTACTCCCTTCCGCTATTGTACTATCGCTTGCTTCGTATAGACTTCGTAATATTTCGAACGTTTGATTTAATATTTTTATGTTTTTATGAAAATCTGATGAACTATTTAAAAATCTTAAAACAAAAGTTGTTGTGGACCATAGACCAGAGACGTTGCCAGTGTTTTACAAATAACCCTGTATAGTACATTAGTTCATTAAATCCCAAGCGAACAATCTTACTATTGTGGCTTAGAAATGACGGAATCTGAAAGGTTAATTGAGTGACATTTTGGGGTATAAACAAACACTAATAACTTTGAAGCTTATGAATATTATTTGTATTGAGACTTTACTTAAATAATAACAAGAACTTTTCTAATCAGCCCTTTAAGTATTTATACTAATTAAAAATTACTGGTGTATTTCCACTAAAATTAATTAAAAAATGTCAATAGGCAAATAAAATATCACTTATATTGTTACCTGACAGACGAGTTCTGCGGTCTGCATTAACTTGTAGGTAGCGAGGCACATCTCGTGCGACGCTTCCTCGGTCCTCTTGCATTGCCCTGGTTTCTGGAAACAACCAAACAATGTATGGATAAATGTGTTTTGACGACCGGAAGTAGGGAGGGACTGGGTAACACAGGAGGTGGCTGGAAACCGGGATCGGAATCCCGGCGGCGGCGAGAGCGCCGTTGCCTGATGCGGTCGGCCTCCTCCTCGCTCCGGACCATGGCTTGTAGCCTGATTCACGTAATGAAAATCGTAACGATATCGTAGCGATTTAGTCGTTTAGACCATTTCCGTATTTACATCCACCAATCGAGTTTGAACGACACCGATTTTAAAGTCGTTTGAAATTCTTCGATTAAAAAAAAACTGTGTTACATTATCCTGGTAGAATACTTATTAATGTACCTGGAAATAAGTCGATAGATCGTGAATACCGCTTTTGGATAGGACTTCGACCGAACGACTATAAAACTTAAAAGATATTTGGCTTGTTTGATTTTTCGTGAATCAGGCTACTGAACCAAGGCTCGGCGCGAAAATGAGCCCGATTGCCCTCACAAGGACACGGCGATACTCTGCCCAAGCGGGGCATCTTTACCGTGTGACTATAGGCGAATGAAAAAGGAGCCTCCTAAGTGCAGAGTGTCCTTCCCGTACCTTGGCGCTTTGCAGCGCGCGCGCCGTGTTGGCGAGCTGCACGGCCACGTCGGCGGCGGCGTGCAGGCTGCGTGCCAGCGACTCCGGCTTCTTCACGCTCAGCGTCACCGTGCCGCTCATGGACGACAGCTTCGTCGACAGCTGCTGCAGCTTGTCTTCCAGTTGCCTAACATATAGAAAGATGGCAAATTAGTAAGTCATCTATATACGGTGACTGGTTATTAGTGACCGATTATTATACACGTGATTGTACTTTTTTATACTCATTATTTAACTTATATTATTTAACCGGAACATGTAGGTACATACACCGATGGGATGGCAAGCGACGCGGGAAGACAACGGCGTTACGTGGCTAACAGCTGAGAGATCGCAGGCGTGCGCGCGCGGTAGAGATAATAGTAATAATAATAATAAGTATTTATTTCACAAAAAAAAAACATAGCACTTTGCACTGTATACATTGTTTAGAAATTATTATTTACAGTATTTATGCAATAATAGACTCTATCTTTTAAACTAGGATTAGCCTGTATCTTAAAAGATAGAGTTTAACCAAGAGAGTCGGATAGACTAAGGTAGAGTAGGGTATAGCAGGGTAGAGTAAAGTATAGTAGGGTAGAGCGGAGCGAAGCCGCGGGGAAAAGCTAGTACTAAACAAGTATACGACTTACTTGGGAGTTCCCTCGACCGGAGCCCTCCTACACAGTAGCAACTTGTTGATGTCGTCCAAGTTCAACACGGGAGTCTTTATGTTGTGTGAGGCAATCTTGTGGCCCATGTGGTTCAAGTCCTGAAATGTTTCTTGTGTTTTTATATATATATATATAAAAAATAAATAAAAAAACATAAATGGACGATAAAAACTTTGATATAGTAAAGTAAAAAATTAAAATTTTCCAAAGTTTATTTTTAGCTTTGGAAATATTTAAATTTTAAAACGATTACATTCTTTTCAGTAATATTTGTATAATTGAATACTAGCGGTCCCAAAAGATGTTGACATGCCCGAAAGCTAGGTTTTCATCAGAAATAAGACTTGGGAACCCGATTACAGCCTACCGGGTCCAAATATATTTTCAAACCTTTCAGGGATCCTCTCAAATATACACACAAAATTTAATCCAAATCGGTTAAAAAAAATATCGCTACTAAAAATATCGCGGTTGGTTAGAATACCGATTTAATACGGTTTAAATAAAAAAAAAAAAAAACGAAAAGATTTTTTTTTAATTAGTAAAAATCCAGCGAAAATTTCCACCATCGGGGGATCCAGAATTATGTACTGCATCCATGGTATTCGAACTTATTATAAGACAACTTTAGGTGCACATTATATGTTAGTATTACTAATTTGAATGTTAGAGACATCAGACGTTCAATGAATACTGACCTCCAGTACACGCTGTTCTGAAGTGATGTGTGTGGCATCCACTAACTGCTCCGACTGAGGCTCGAACGCGCCCGACTTCGCCATCGTATTCGTGACTACACGCATTTGTTCCACCATGTATTCGACACATTTCTGGGACCTGTAACGATCGCTTTCATCATCATCAGCCTTTTTAATACTCCCACTCCTGAGATTCAGGCCTCCTCTCTAGGAGAAGGAATGGGCCGTAATCCACCACGCGGGTCCAGATTAGTGAATATAACATATCTTCGAATTTGTGGTTCTGGGACATGCCGGTTTCCTCACGATGTTTTCCTTCACCGTTTTGAGAGCAGTGGCAATGAAATAAATTACACAAAGTAATGTGCCTGGCAGGGTTTGAACCCGCGACCTACAACTCGTGTCGGAGCAAGTACCACTCGGCCATTACTGTTCTCCTAACGATCGCTTTAAATCAGATAATTATGTTATTATAGATAGAAAAAGACATTGCTCGGCACCCATAGATTGTTCGCCCTGGAGCCAAGCGCATCGGAAAACTATGTATTGTATTCTCTAACATTAGTAAACTCCTTTATGATCTTAATTTTATAGTGGACTAGCTTCAGAATAGATATAATAAAAAAAAGTATTAAGTTTTGAGGTTATAATCGAACCATAACATATTAGGTATGACTTTTTATACTTCCAAGTGATTAAGATCTTCTGAGGTTTTTATTAGTATTTATTTGTAATATTATTGGCCACACGGAATTTTTCATTAAAAGTCTCGGGAAGACCCATATTAAATCAACATTTCGATACAAGTACTTATTTCGACTTTTGCTTATAAGTTATCTAATACTCATCATATCATAATGGTATTAAATAAACTTCTCCAATTTTGCCATATTCTAAAAAATCTGCATTTAGTCTACAGATTTTTAAATTCATATACACAAACTGCTGTAACCAGACTTGCTGGTTTTAAAAAGTGTTCTGTGCAGGTATTGAGCCCGCGACACGGAGCACAGCAGCTAATCGCTCGGTCAGTGCTCCATTACCATTACGGGCTTCTTCACAAGTAACCATCATAACTACACCACGACCACAACCATACCACGTGGCCGGGCGTATATTTCGTATTGAAAATGAATAGGACAATTCACACGGCCACATTTTGTAGTCGTTATCGACCGTGTGTGTGATACTGACCACATTGCAACCAACGTTGCGTCGACGTACGACCAGTGCGCAACTATGTCTTTACACCACGTAACCGCATCGCAGCTACTGGCGACAATGCAACCACATCGACATTTTGTCGGTACCACAACACAACTACAAAAAGCTGCAGCGACACTATTCACACGTAACCACTGCTTGACAGCATTTAGCCGTTGCGACGTGGTGTGTGGTACGTGTGAAGAAGCCCTAAATCTAATCACAGAGTGTAATAATGTCTGACCCGTCTTCAAGTGCCTGATGGTCCCCAGGCGCTATCAGCTCCACGTCGATGAGTTGCGGCTGCAGGGCGGAGGCGGCGCCCAGGTAGGCGGCGGCGGCGCTCAGTGCGCGCGGCTCGCCCAGGCGCGCGCGCCCGCGAGCGTCTGCTGCGTGCCACGCGGCGCGGTGCGCGCAGCCGCCCGAGCACATCGGGTGCACGTATACCTGATGGTCATAAGTCAACATCCACATATGGTACACAACATCATTTTTAGTTTATGCGAAACCTGAAAATAATTTGTTCAGAATCACACCATGTTATATTCTTTCCTAAAAATATTTAAAAAGATTACAAGTTGGACTCTCCGAGACTAAGTACAACACAGGTCAGAACAGGTCATAGTGAGCATCAAGAACCAGCAAACAACTTCGTGCAAGTGCAAAACAACCCCTCAGTCGCCTGGATGACCCGATGACTATGCATTTTTGCTGACACAACAAGCTTGTAACTTTATGATTTTTCATGATACAATTATGAAATGTTGTACATAGATTCTTTACATAAAAATACTAGACATGTGTTTCAAGTTTCGCATATACTAAAATCAATGTTGTATAAGTCGTGGCCCGATCTTACAAATTGATCACTTCATAATATGACCAAGTAAAACTGGCCAGTAACTGTCCGGACCAAGCCCAAGTCGTCGACGGCGCGCACTGTTCCCGCGCGCCTCAAGGAGTTGTCATCAACAGCAGGGGCCCAGCCGGGTCGAACCCTACTGGGGCCAGGGTTATCCGAAAGGGCGCTCGGAACAGGGTGGGTCTTTTAGTCAGTAAGAGTCTGACACTATCTCCTACTCCGCCCAAGAGCGGGGGATGTCAATGCATGATTTTTTCCCACCATAAAAAAAAAGTAAAACTGGTCAGAACGTTACGCCTACTTTCTTTAAACCTTTTATTATGATCAGTGAAATCGTACATCAATGATTGATATGGCCAAATGAGGATTGACAATATCATCAAAAGTTTACGTTTAAACGATCTGGTCAGTTTTAATTGGCCATATCATGAAGTAATCAATGAATTGTAAAACCTGGCCACGAAATATACACATCGAATCACGCCTAGATTAAACTGAATGCCGTCCAATAAAAGTGTAAAAACAAAATAAAGCCGACGAAGTATAAAAAATTTCAATAAGTATATTTAAGTATGTGTATAGATATAGCTTTTGCAAACCAGCGTCAGGCAACTGCTACGTTGTGACCTGGCACTATGCTGAACTGGACCTGTTTGGCGCAGCCGTGAGACACACAATGTGAATTTATTTTATGATTATTTAGTTTATATAATTGTTATTTCATTGTGTGTACTTATGTGCCAAATAAACGTGTTTTCTTTCTTTCTTTCTATATATAGGGTGACTGGTAATTAGTGTACGATACTTAAACACGTGATTATGCTCATGATAACCAACCACTTTTACTATAGAAACAAACCTGAAATCGCAAAAAAAATATCAGCTGTTCAGTACATTTATGTTTGCCAAATGTACTGAACAGCTGATATTTTTTTCGCGATTTCGGCTTTGCTCCCATAATAAAAATTGTTTGTTACTATGAGCACAATCACGTGTTTAAGTATCGTACACTAATTGCCAGTAACCCTATATAATTTTGTTAAATTGAATCGACGTATATCCTTACCTTCTTCTCCTTCTGAATCTTCCTGGCTGCTTCCTTGGCCAGGCACGGCACGACAGTAGTTTGGAAGTCATCCAGGTTGTTCAGCGCATCCTCAAACACTGCGCTCTTTGTCGCCATTATGTGACTGTTTGTCGCAAACCTAGGACAAACGCGATTGCTATAGTAGAGGCGGCGGGATGGGGATTCAAAATCAAAAGCATTTATTTCAAATTGACCATTTGCAGGTACTTTTTAATAATCAAATGTCGATCAGTCCAAAAAAGTGAAGCTAAATTGGACATTCCAAAGTGTAGATCTCTATGGAAAAGAATGTGCAAGAAACTCCATGGACACTCTTTTAAACCATATTATGTTCCATATAATCTTGTTTACATAATTATTGTTGCTTCTATTATGTGAGCACAATAGGGAATCCAATCTCGCATCAAAATCGCAATCCCGCAGCCGTGCGGAATTGATGGGATTTTTAATTGCTTTTTTGTTTTAAGTAGTATTAAACACAAAAATCGGTCAAGTGCGAGACGGATTTGGACATCGAGGGTTTTTTATAAAACCTTTCTATATAAATAGTTCGATTCCCGAATTGAGTTTCTAGAAATTTCCGAATCGCAAATAAAAATATTTTCATATAAAATCAGCTGCTTTTATGGAACCAAATACCAAATACCAATAATATTTTATGTACCTACATTCTAAGCAAATAAACGATTATTATTATTATTATTAACAATACAAATGTAACGGACGGAATGTGTGTTCGTCTATTAGAAAATAAAATTCACGTTCTGTGGGGAATCCTGTCATAGAGTAACTAAACTGACATTGATTATATTCCGTTTCAGTTGCGATACAGGACTCGCACGCGAAATAGAAATTCAAAAATGAATTAACTGCAAGGTGAAATCGAAAACAAAATAAGTACTTAATTTTAAATTATTTTTTTATTTAAATTCTTTTCCAGAAAACAAAATGTCACAAGTTCCATGTAAAGTTGTTTCATTACTTTTTAAGATGAGCTGGGTCTAATAAATAATGTAAACGACGGCAGGTTGTCGGAAATTTTCTTGTAAAAAACTTCGATCCCGCAGACGTGCGGGATCCCGCATTTGCAGTATTGGATTCCCTAAGCACAATGTATACACCGCTAAATTTTAATCGTTTTAATCCCGCGGAGGGTCGATCCGGTACATGAAACACTATCGATTTGTAAAGTCAGCTGAGCGAGTTCAATGACCTGTAGGTACTTTGTACGCAACGCTGACTATTAACTGCAGGTCATTGAACTCGCTCAGCTGACGTTATCTTAAAGATACTAATTTCGTACATGCGTAAATTAATACGAGTTTTGAAAAAGAGGTACTTTATTTTTTAATTTTATGTTTACAAATCGATAGTGTTTCATGTACCTGATCGACCCTCCACGGGATTAAAACGATTAAAATTTAGCGGTGTATAATAATAAATAAAAATAAAATAAAATAGAATAGAATAGAATAAACTTTATTGTACACCAAAATAGTAACAATTTCACAGAAACTTAAACCTATTTGCACAGTGGCGGTCTTATCGCTGAAAGCGATGTCTTCCAGACAACCTCGGGATGGAATCTAAGAACTTAAACTAAAAAAGGAGGTAGTCTGCGGTGAAAATAAAAAATAATGAAAAGGTAGAAATTTAAGTAAGCGCGAAACTCGAGCGAAATTATATTTGTATCGGTAAGTATTCTCCTTTTTTTTTTCTTTTTTTTTGTTGTTTTACTATTTATATAAATTAAAAAAAAAAAATTGTGAAAAAATTTTAAGGGAAATAAAGGCTATATTATTATTATTATTATTATTTAAGTATTCTCCAACGGCGCTTCGCACTAAAAAAAAACCATTGTTAAGTTCCGACATCCACACGAACAAAGTCGCGGGCACAGCTAGTACTAAATATGGATATTAAAACGTACCTGAGCAAATGGCAGCTCTCCGTCAGCGGCAAAGCCTTCGCCCGCAGCGCTTGTTTGGCCTTCTGGTCGTGAATGGCTTGTATTGCGTTGTTTATCTCCTTCACCATAACATCGCATTCCTGCAAAAAATCGGCTTCGGTAAAGAAAAAACTAGGCAAGTGCGAGTCGAACTCGCACACTGAGGGTTCCATACCAAACTAACTTATAAGTAGTTCAATTCCCGAACCGAGTCTCGAAGAATTTTATCGAATTGTATAATAACATGACATAGTCTTATTTGAATCGCTGCTGCTAGCGATTGAATGTACAAACAAAGTCTTATTTACATGCGAAACTTAAATATAGGTAGTTTTTTTCCAATAATTTTTACACCGTGTTATATTTTTTCCCAAAAATATTTTAAAAAGATCACAAGTTGGACACCGCCGATAAATACCGCCTAAGTATAAAACAGGTCACGGCGGGTCATAGCCGGAATTAGGCGCCAGTGCACCACCACCCCTCGTAAGGCCCGGTAGCCTTGTATTTTTGCTGACATAACAAGCTTATAACTGTCATTTTTCATGATACAGTTTTTAAATTTTGTACGTAGATTCTTTACATAAAAATATTAGACTGGTATTTCAAGTTTCGCATATACTACAAATAAGGTTGTAACAGGATGATCTGATGATGAAGCGGGCTAGGCGGAATTAGATTATGCAACGGCGTGTAATCTGAGAAACTCAAAGTAGATGGAGCCAGTGAACTTGGAGGTCATACTATCTGTCAAACTCAACAGATTTTCAAGGAAATATTGTGTTTTCAAGTAAATAACAATCGTTTTTGTAAAAATAAAATGTCCCAGTGTTGTGTTGTGCCTTTATGCTCATCGAGAACATCGGGGCACAGGTTTCCCAAAGTTAATCATTGAGCTGATAATATATAATCATTTCTTCGACTTAATTCTTTTTTAATTCACAAACAGTCCAAGATCCGTATTTTTCTACCATAATTCACATAAATCAACATAAACAAACAAACCACCATACAACGATACAAGGAGCTGTGAAAATGAATGACCTCCAAACACGCAGGCGACAACTAGCGGGAGGAAGAGCGGACATAGCTGCCATTCCGAGGGACACTCCCCGAAATGCAACCGGTAGAAAACCGACAGGCTAGCAACTCGGCGTCAATGCTCAAGACTTTGAAGCCTCGAATTGACGAGTGCATCATTGAATACCTGTCCAAACATATCAATATCCATGATATCGTCGGCGCTCTCCATGACCGTGACGCCGTCTCCGAAGTGATCAGGCGGGTTCAGCAGCTTCGTGGCGTCCTCGCTGATCTTACTGCACAGCAGTTTGATGTCCTGTTGGAGATAAAGAAAGAAAACTATTTTACTTGACATACACACTCGTAGATACACACAATGTAGTAACATCATGTAGACACTGAAGACTGTTGGGTGAAACGAGTCAGTTTGAATAGAATTACACTTTAAAGGTGAAGGTTTGCGAGTGTGTGTGTTACTTTTACACGCTTGAACGGCTGAACGGATTTTAATGAAATTTGGTTTACGGGAAAACCATATGCTGGTAAAGAACATGGGAAACTTTTTATCACGACAGCATATTCCCCTGGGGTAATTTTCTATTAATATAATCTTCTTTTTATATATATTTATATATATCCAAACTAACTACTATAAATGCGAAAGTAACTCTGTCTGTCTGTCTGTCTGTCTTTGCTTCACGCCTAAACTACTGAACCGATTTGTGTGAAATTTGGTACAGACATAGTTTGGAACTTGAGAAAGGACATAGGATAGATTTTATTACAAAAAATAAAATAAAAAATAAAATTTATTCCGGACATACAGCGCCATCTATTGGTCAAGAGTCGGCATCAATTCAGGGAACTATGTGGGTAAAACCAAAAATCTGCCGGAAGTCACTATTCCACGCGAACGAAGTCGCGGGCAAAAGCTAGTATATATATAAAAGCGAAATACCACTCACTGATTAATCAAGAAATCTCAGGAACTATAACACCACACACAATATATTATAGTGTTTAAACATTCGCTAAGAACAGATTTTACCAAACTCCACCCCTAAGGGAGTAAAATGGGGGTTCTAAGTTAGTGGAGTAACCTACTTCCACGCGGGCTTTGATTCACTCCAGAACCTTGTGTTAAAATATCAGTCGTGCGATTGAGAAGGAGGGACGGAGCTATCACGCTATACAGCTCCATCTCTTTAACAGTTCAGTTTAAGTCGTAAAATGGATCGCATTCTGTGAGCAATGCGCTGCCTACTACAACTTTAGTTCGACAATTCTTCAAAATTTATTTTTTTGTTCGTTTCATAAGTCTGCAAGTGATGTAACAACGTTAATAATGATAGCAGTAACTTACGTCGGTAGTTCTCTTGCCGGCCGGTCCTTCGTTCTTCTTGGCAGTCGACTGCAGTTGATCTGCTTCCTTCACCAGGTCTTGTAAGAAGTCCTAGGGTTAAAAACAACTTTTGATTAATAAATTCTCATAATTTCTTCCTTGTTCGCTTTTAACTTATGATAGTGTTTATCGGTATTTATTTTTATTTTATATATATATATATATTTTTGTAATTTAATAAGAAAAGAATAAAAGAAATGAATTGGTTCAAAAAAAAACTAAAAGTTCGGATCATTACATTTTAATTAATTTCAATATTCTTCTCAACGTTAACATTGAAATGCAAAAAAAAAAAAATGATTCTGTTGCCATACCCTGAAGTCCACAATATTGTTCTGCTCCTGGCCGGCTCTCGAGGGTCTGGTCTGCAGCAGCGTCACCTGCAGGTCCTGCGTCGCTATCTCAAATTCGTCGAACTTGTTTTTGTCCTGCAATAAGGATCGTTATTAAATTCTGAGTATTTACCTGTCCTTATTTTATACACAACCAATAACATTGAAAAGAAATCTTTTTCTAAAAACTGCATCAAAATTGGTTATTCGAAGAAACGGCAATTAGCTGTATGGTACTTTCTTCAAAAGACCATCTCGGACAAATCTGTATGGTTCTTTCTTCAAAAGACCATCTCAGACAAATCCGTATGGTTCTTTCTTCAAAAGACCATCTCAGACAAATCTGTGTGGTTCTTTCTTCAAAAGACCATCTCAAACAAATCTGTATGGTTCTTCCGTCAAAAGACCATCTCAGACAAATCTGTGTGGTTCTTTCTTCAAAAGACCATCTCAGACAAATCTGCGTGGTTATCATGTGATTTGACCATTACATATTTACAATATGGACTTTAAAAGAGACTTTGACCCCTGAGTTTGTTTCGCTGTTTTTTCTCAGGGTAGTCACATAGGAAACACCGGCCTCATCTAGTTTAAAGAAACAAAAAAAAAAATGACGTGTAAAAGTGTTTTTAAAACCTATTTGCAAAATAAATATCATTTATTATTTAGCCACCATGCCACTGCTCTCAAAACGGTAAAAGAAAACATCGTGAGGAAACCAGCATGGTCTAGAACCAAAAATGAATGGTCCCACTGTTGGAATTCAGGCCTCCTCTCTAGGAGAGGGACTAGGGTGTAATCCACCACGCGGACCCAGTGCAGTTCGGTGGATGTCATGTCTTCGCAGTTTTGGTGCTGGGACATGCCGGTTTTCTCACGATGTTTACTTCCACCGTTTTGAGAGCAGTGGCATGGTGGCTATAATAAGATCAAATTTTGCTAGTTGGGTAGTTACTTACACTAGGTGCCCTCTGGTACCTGGCATTGGCCAGGTCCAGCGCGCGAACCGCGTCTTCCAAACGTTGACTATAGTTGACGTATTCCTTCTTTTCATCGGCGGACATTTCACCGTATTCCGCCATGCTCTAGAATGTTACAAGTTTTATGTATTACTTTTTTGGTCAATAGGCCACTTTTCCACTAGTTTGAGTTCCTATAAAGCAATATACACAGTTCATGCTACATTGCTAAGATGAGATATAAATCAATAAATATAGTTCAAATGTTGCTTATATTTTTTACATGCATGCTTTTTAATGTAGAATAAAAGAAAAAGAAAATGTTTAAAAAAAATATTTGTAAATATTTGTATTTGTGTTTTTTTGTTCTTTGTAATATTTGTATTTGTTTTGTTTGTAATCACAAGCATTCTCGAATTCCTTGTATCTAAACATTTTTTTTTTCTGCCGTTTTTCCATATTACATGGTAATGGTCAACGCAACAAGTTTCTTTCTTCTAATTTGTCCTGTCACCCGTCACACTATCACTAATTCCCTTTTATTTCATATCGCTCCTTACACAATCCTTCCATCTAAACTAATATCTACACTAATATTATAAAGAGGGATTTGTATTTTTGTGTGTATGTTTGTAATGAATAAACTCAATAACTACTGTGCAGATTTCAAAAATTCTTTCACCATTGGAAAGCTACATTCACCCTGAGTAACATAGGCTATATTTATTGCCCGTGCGAAGCCGGGACGGATCGCTAGTCTATTATAAAGCTAAAAAGTTTGTTTGTTTGAATGATCTCGAGAACTACTGGTTAGAATTTAACAATTAGTTATCTATTTATCTAGAAACTAGGACTAGGGTGTCTAGGAGGATTTATCAAGGAAGGTTATAAGTTAAATAACATAACCACAAGAGCGGAGTAGTAACCGACTATGCGAGTGAAACCGTGGGACGTAGCTAGTTTGATAGCTGTTTGGGTGTGGATCAAAAATATATATCTTAATAATATGCAAAAAATATTTTGACGGGCCTGTTGGTCTAGTGGTTAGTAGCCCTGACTGCTATGCCGAAGGTCGTGGGTTCGATTCCCACCCAGGACAAATGTTTGTGTGATGAGCATAATAATTTGTTCTGTGTCTGGGTGTAATTTATCTATAATATGTTTGTATTTAGAAATATATAACTATGTTTATCAGTTGTCTAGTACTCATAACACAAGCTCTGCTTAGCTTGAGACTAGACGGCGTTGTGTGATAATTGTAACAAAAACAAAAATACTTAATGCATGAATTAAAAGGTTTTATTTATTTATTATAGTAACTGACAAGAAAAACTAAAAACAAGCTTGTAAAAAAAAACTGCAATCTGCAAATAATAAGCACAGAAGATAAATACAGCTAAATCAGCAACATAACAAACAAAAAAAGGATACTTGTAAAACTAAACCTCTTCACTTTAATTCTATATTTATTTATTTAATTTGCATGCAACACAAATGCCCAATAAAAGATACTTCCGCCTGATCACCGCAGATGTAGCACCACCGAATTTGTAAAGGCAATTGAATGTCAGTAATTAACATAAAGCACATTTTTGATATTAATTACAAAATATATAATGCTGGCGCTGTTTTTCATTTTAGTGCAACATATTCGCGTTACTGGAGTTATCTAAACCAATCATACTTCATTCACTTCATAGTAATTATTAAGGCAAGTTTGTAAAAAGGTATTTGTGTATTTTTAAGAAGATGTCACTGTCTAAGCAGTCAAGTTCAAGCATCAGTTCTATCACAGATGTTAAGCCAGTGATTATATCTCACTGCTAAAAAGTAAATTGCAAAAAGTTCATGTGAACGTTATAATGCGAATGTTTGCTCAAATATACCAAGAGAAATGCCAGCATAAAACAATTAAAAGCATATTAGTCACAATATTACAACTCATACAACCAAAAACCAACCTTAGCCGTCTCAATGATCTGCACGGTCATTTTCCTCAATGGACTATCAAGGTTCACTATCTTTTCCATCTCCTGTCTCTTTCCAAGTTTCCCAGTCTTCACATCTTTCCTCAGCCTTTCCACCAGGTCTTCAAGATGTGATGCTTCCTGGGTTAACTTCTGCGCGGTGGGTTTCTGGGAGGAGGCTAGAGGGGCCCAGGTCTTGGAGAACTTGGTGAGGGATGCTGAGAGGTTGTCTGCTGAGGATACGAGGGTGTCCTGGCAGGTCGCGTGGTGGATCGTCGGGGCTATTAGCTGTGAAGAAAAAAGACAAGTTTAGAAGTGGCTTCGAGGACATGAACACACAATCTATATTGATTGATTAGGTTAGGAAGTAGGTGGAACAGAGAGTAAAGTCCCACATACCTCCGTTGGAAAGGGAAGGATCCTCCGATCAAACGGGTGCTATGTCTGTTGGACAACTGCCCAATAGATGACTTCGAACTGTCGTATATACTCAAATCGCGCGGAGAACTGCAATTGCATGATGCAAGATCAGTTCTTATGTGACGCCATAGATATCGCTACATCATATAGTAGCAGTGTTGCTGGCCACGTGGCTGGCTTCCAGTGCTGGCCTGGACGCTAGTATTACCTTGGCAGTGTACACGAGCTTGCCCGCCGTGTCGACGCAGCTGGCGCCGGCCGTGCAGATGTCCTGGACGCACGCCTTGCCCTCAGCGGTGCTGCTGTCCAAGTTGCTGGCCACGTTGCTGGCTTCCAGTGCTAGCCTGGACGCTGTATCACCGATTGCCTTAGCTCGGGAAATCACCTAAAAGTAAATATGTTTTTAAAAACATAAAATTGGAGCAATTACAATTACCACCACGGATCTTGAGCGCTGGCTTCAAGTTGCGCAGAAGTCAAATATTCGGTCTCTTTAGTGGTGCGAAGTGAGACGCGGGCGCGGGGAGTATCAGTGATTGGCTCGCCGCACCGTCGTGTCATAAACATCACTCCTGATTCGTTCCCTGCGCTTGCTGCATTGCTGCATGTATCTAACAACGACGAAGATTGGGTTGCCAACGTATGGAATGCGCAAAACGATCCCCACTCTGACGCCGAGCGCTCAAGATCCGTGCCGGTAAATGTATATTTCTGCAACTGGCTTTCTGTAACCTTTACCAGAACGGATTTTCCGAAATTCACCCCCTAAGGGTATGAAACGGGGATCAAAAGTTTGTATGGAGAATCCGACTTTCACGCGGGCAGAAGCTAGTAAGGTATAAGTTAGCTGGTACGAAGTGTATCGTTTTCGGTACACTGAGGCCTGAGAGGTAAAACCTTAAAGTAATATAAAACACACATACCTGTTTCTCCAAAGCCGGGTCGATCTTGCAGCTGACCACTCTGAGCAGTTTGATGGACTGGTCACCGAACCCTATCGCCGCGTCGTTCAGTTTCTGTGGACCAGGCATGAACGTTAACAATACAATCCTTTTCGGAATCTATTAAAAAAAAAAAAAACAAATATTTTATTTCACATAGGCCTACATGGGCACTTATAAAACGTCAGAAGCTAGTGCACGGTTCCAAATTGGTCGTTTCCTATGGAGAACAACCAGTAAACTCCATGGTTGCTCTTTTAAAAAAAAATCGTTGTTGTTACTATAAAAAAAATAATTCATAATTCGAAATGATTGTTATCAAATAGAACAACAAACTCTATGTCGTACTTGACAAGGTCCAATTTGCATTGCAACCCATACTTTTTAGGATATTTTTATATATGGTAATTTGAAATTAGATTCAAATGGTTTCAGATTTTACGACCCTTCCACGACTTAGGTCGGAGCGGCGCGCGACGCGACGAGCGGTGCGGGATCGGTAAGCGCACGCGCGGCGCTATGAGCGCCGTCTCGTGGCGTGCTTCAAACATTTTCATACTTTTGATCTTACCGCTTGCCGCACCGCGCTTAGCTACCGCTCACAGCGCCAAGGTCGTGAACGAGCCGTTATTTTTTTTTAGGTTAGATATCATCAAATACTTCTACTCTAGAGTGAAATGAAAAGGCGTGTCAGATTTTTACTTACAAAGACACGCCTGTATCCTTCAGTTACACCCAGCGATCCCCCAGCAAATATGACAACATACCTTGACTTCGTCCTTACTCTTGGTAGCGTCGCAGATGCTCTTGGTGGCGCGGCAGAGCCCCGCCATGTCCTCCACGAAGGGCTTGCGAGCGTGCTCGGGCAGCGAGCTGTAGATCGCACTGCCATCTGGTAGGAAAGGGACACAGTCTTGATAAGTTATACCCTGTTTTTTTTTCACATAACGTCGTCTAGTCCCAAACTAAGCAGAGCTTGTGCTATGAGTACTAGTGCAACTGATAAACATAGTTCAATGACCTGTAGGTAGTTTGTACGCAACGCTGACTATTAACTGCAGGTCATTGAACTCGCTCAGCTGGCGTTTTTTTAAAAAAACTAATTTCGTACATGCGTTAATTAATACGAGTTTTGAAATAAGGTACTTTATTTTTTAATTTTATCTTTACAAATCGATAGTGTTTCATGTACCGGATCGACCCTCACGGGATTAAAAAGATTAAAATTTAGCGGTGTATATGTCTAAATACATGCATATTACAGATAAATACACACACACCCAACCAGAAACATAACAAAAGATCGTGCTCATCACACAAACATTGGTCCTGGGTGGGAATTGAAACCACGACCTCCGGCATAGCAGTCAAGGCCACTGACCGCTAGACCAATAAGCCTGTCATACTACTTTGATATTATTTCTAAATATATACATAGATAAATTACACCCAAACACAAAACAAATGATCGTGTTCATAACAGGAACATTTGTTTTGAGCGGGAATCGAACCCACGACCTCCGGTATAGTAGTCAGAGCCACTAATCACTACTAGACCAACAAGCCAGTCTCAAGTGACTAGATTGTAAAAATCACATAGGTAACCATTCCATGTAAACCGGTACTGAACTAAACCCAGCTAAAAATATTGTTCAAGTTCTATAGAATTAACCATATGGAAATTGAAAGAGTTCTCTATTTCCAAATGAAATAAAATAAATCTAATTTGGTTTAAGAATCTTCGAGTAATCGTACCTCCTTCTTTTATGAAGGCTATTAAAAATATTTCTCTGTTAGAGAGACTTATGTTTATTAAGTAGTAACATAATATTACCGTTTACAACGCTCCTCACGGATTCCGTCAACGACAGCGTAGGTTCCATCGCTGCCTTGTAGTCCAGTGTGTCTGCATCTAAAGCAAAAACGAACCATGTAGAAACAATTCATTATATTTATTTCACTCCAATTTTTAGACTCGTATATAATTATTCTCATTATAATTTTATACACACTGTGTCTAAATATCTTTTTCAACTGTCCTGTCGCAGGTCTGCAAGAAGAAATTTCGTTAGAAATAAGCAGGTCCTTTGTACTCTTTTATCCTTATTTGTTCTTTTAAAATTCAAGCCAAACACTTAAATTTGAGAAGAGAGAATTGTACATAAATAAATAAAATACGAGTTCATTTTGGCAGTTTTTGTCTAAAAAAACTAAACAGTCGACAATAATATTATAATCTTTTTATGGGTTTTGCCATCATAGTAAAGCGAGCTGTAGTTTTGACTGCAGTTAAGTTTAAAGATTTTTTCGAAACTAATTTTATTTTCTTTCACGCGCGTTATGGCTTTACGGTTAAACTGCTGAACCGATGTTGATGGAATTTTGAAAATAATAATAATAAATAATAATAAATCGTTTATTTATTACATAGGGCTAACTTACAATAAAGTTGATTAAATACTATAAAGAACATAGTTGCTTATATGCCTGAACTAGGATGAACCTGTGCTTCAGGCTAGAAAGTGCTTAAATACAAAGAAAATAAATTAACACTAAATATGATTAATATAAGAACTAACTAAATCTACAGTATATTGAGATATACGGCGTGTTTTATTTACAAACAGTAAGTAGGTCTTCAGTCTCCGTATAAGATATGCTTAGGAAATATTGAAGAATCATCTTTTTACAGTTATGCTTATTTAAATTGTAGATACTTAATTTTCTATTTAATTTATTGTATAGAAATGGACCTAAAAAAGTAAAAAATCTTTTTACAAATACATATTTTGAGGATGCATTAGAATCGCAAACAATATCATTCCGTCTCTTATTAGTGATTTCGGTGTTGTAGGAAAGCATGGTGTGCTGTTTTAATACTAAGTGCATAATGAAAAGCTGGCGAACTGTAGGGACGTTGCAAGATTTGTATAGCTGATCTGTAGGATAGAGAAAGGGAAGGGAATTGGCTACTTTTAAAATTGCTCTCTGAGGTCTTTCAAGAGGCAGTAGGTGAGTTTTAAGTGCTCCACCCCAGGAAGTGATACAGTATTGGATTACAGATTGACCTAGGGCTAAATAAATTTGCGTCACCAATTTTGAATCTGCGATCGCTCGCAATTTCTTAAAAACATAGATTAATTTGCGCACTCTTTTTACTAGATTTTCAATGTGTGGTCTAAAAGAGAGCGTTTCGTCTATTGTAACCCCGAGATATTTAATGTCACGTGTTTTAAAGATACAGGGACAGTCACACATGCTGGATGATCGGAACCCACAATTATGGGCATATAGATGAGAGTTAGCAGTTTTAGATTGAGGCTTGCGCATGCAGAAGTGAATATATTTTGTTTTGTCAGCATTCAATGTTAGTAAATTGCTTTGAAGCCAATTAGTCACAGTGTTGAAACCCAATTGAGCGTATTCGTACAATTCGCTACTAGTTTTAGCGGAAAATATTAGGGCCGTGTCGTCGGCGTATGAAACAATTTTGCCTTGTTTAATATTTAGATTACATAAATCGTTTATATAGATCAAAAATAGGGTAGGGGCCAGGAGACTTCCCTGGGGAACACCATATCCAGAACTTATTTGCTCCTCACTCGTAATATTGTCTATTTTGACACATTGATGTCGATCATCTAAGTAGTCAGCAAAAAGTTTTAGCGGTGCTCCTCTTATTCCTACAGCCTCTAATTTGTTTATTAGCAAAGGAACCGATACAGTGTCAAAAGCCTTCGCTAGATCAAGGAACACCCCCAGGGTCTGTTGACCTTTGCCGAGTTCTTCAGAGACGTAATCGGTCAGGCTGTGCACTGCATCAGCTGTGGATAATTTAGCTCTAAAACCAAATTGCGCCGAGGATAATAGTTTATTTTTTTCCAAATAGTTGACTAGTCTACTGTTTAATATTTTTTCTAGTATTTTTGAAATTGAAGATAGTATCGATATTGGCCTATAATTATTTACTAAATCTTTGCTTCCGGATTTAAAAACAGGGATTATAACTGCTTTTTTCAGAAATCTAGGGAAAACTCCTTTGGAAAAGCAGATACGAAATATATGTGTCAAAGGCGGAACAAGGATATGCTTACAAAGTTTAAGGATCTTATTACTAATATTATCCCAACCTACTGCAGAATCATCTTTTAGTGCACAAATGATTCGAGTAACTTCGTCTTCGTCAGTATCCAGCAAGCCAAAAGAATTAAGGGCGCACCTGTTGCTTAAGTCAAGCAAAGGTCTTTGGACACAGTCATGTGTTGTGCAATCTGTGCAGCAAGAGTTTTTCCAACATTTACAAAAAAGTTATTTACATGGTTAGCTGATGAAAGAGGTGAGGGATTAATAAGCAGTAAACTCGAATTAGATTCACGCTTTTTTGCCATAGTAGTGACATTTTTAATATGTTTCCAAAGTTGCTTACAGTTGTTTCCTGCTTTATTTAATTCATTTTTATCGTAATTATTTTTCAAGTTTTTTGGGAGGTTATTACAAAAATTCCTGTATCTTTTATAGGTGATTTGAATGATAAGATTGTCAGAGTTTTTCTTAGCTTTCAGATGAAGCTTATCTCTCTGTCTTATACATCGAATCAAGCCCGGAGTAATCCAAGGCTTAATGTTATATAGTTTCTTGTTTACGGAAGAAATAGTTGTGTTACGTAATATTGCAAATTGAACATGTTTTATTAAGTACGATAAAGCAAAATTAGCGTCAGCAGTATTGTAAACTGGGTTAAAGTCAAGATTGCGTAAATCATATTCGAGTTTATTTGTGTTTAATTGAGTTTTGGTCCGAGGTCGATTTTGCTTATGCAGCGCCAGGTTTAGGTGCAGTAGGACAGCGTGATGGTCTGTTATTGTCGAGTTAGCAACAAGCGTAATGTAAGATAAGCTGGATTTAATCATCATATGATCAAGGCAGGAACCGCTTTGATGAGTAGGCAAAGAGTGAGCGGGAAGAAAACCATGGAATGAGCAGATATTTAGATAGTCTTGGGTCCCTGCATCGCAGTTATCAGAGTTTATGTTTATATTAATATCACCCGTTAGTATAATATTCTTATAGGAGCACAATGATTGAAAAATTTGGTTTAAGGAAGCGTGAAAAGTTTCTAAGTTTCTAACAGAAGGTGATCTATACATACCAATGATTGCTGTGGTTGTACCAACTTTGATGATCAAGCAATTACTCATACAGTCCTTTAGAGGAACTTATTCGACTGTGACCTCTATAGTTTCCTTGGAATAAACAACTACACCGTCATTTTGGTTGTTGTTTATTGTGGTATAAAATAAGTTATACCCAGGTATTTCTGGGAGGTTGGCCTGACGATCACACAACCAGCACTCAGTTAGTACCAATATATCACACTCAAAGTTTAGTCTATGAAGAAGAAGGTTAAAGCTATCTATATTTTTATAAATACTGCGAATATTTTGGGTTAGTATGGTTAATGACTTTTGAGTGTCGGAAAAATATTGTCTGCACTCCTCAACCTTACATTGCTTTGAAACAGTTACAAATGTATCATCTATATCAGTTATTAAATTACTATCCATAAAACAAGAAAAATATAAACAACAAATTAAGTCTAAAATATAAATATATATGTGACGCTCTTAGGCGCCTTCATAGTTGATCGAATTTATGTACCTGTTTTCGGCAGATTTTTTAGCAGGGCACTCTGGATCTCCCGTCTTGTGATTGGCAGGTTTTTTGAAACGCAAACATGTTGCGCACTTTGGCGTCTCGGCTTTTTTTGTGCAGTCTTGGGTTGTGTGCCCTTCTTGACCGCAATGTCCACATGTAGGGTCAGCGAGTTTGCACGTCTTGGCCGCATGCCCGTACTGCTGGCACTTGTAACATCTCGTTACCAGAGTGAAGTCTCGTACCGGGCATGACGTCCAATTGATAAATAATCTATCCTGCGTGATGAGTGTTCTTCGAATTGAAGCTGGAACTTCTATTATATAGTTGCAGTTCTCTGCATCTTTCCTGCCAGATTTATGGCTAAGTTTGATCGAGGACAAAAATGCATCTTTGGTCATAGACGGCGACTTGTCGGCCAAATTTTGGTCATAAATACATTTGAAAACCTCTTTTTCAGACATTACAGCAGGGACTCCTAAAACTATAATGCGTGGTTTGCGCTTTTGGGGGTCGTCGACGGTGAGCCCTGAAGAAGCTAGTTGGACTGTCTGCTTAAGTTTGTCAAGATCCTCTTTTGTCTCTGTACTTATGATAAGTCCTCCTTTTCCTATTTTACGAACACCTCTATCTTTGAGTTTCATATCACCAGGGCAAACGATTTTCTGGACGATGTTCTTGGTTTCGTCACTGGTCTTTGTGTTGTCGCGGGGATAAATCGCCACTGAGCTAAAAGTATTAGGACGAACAAAACTGTTTGACCCTTTCTTCACCATATCTGCAAAAGATGAAGTAGCGGATTCCTGCTTTCCACACGATTCTTTTATTTTCCGGTTCATTTCCAACACACAATCTCTTAGGTCTCGGTCTTCACTTAAACTTTTCAGGGAGTTATGGGTCTTCACGGCATTATATTTTAGCGATTGGTATTGGACAGCCAGTTGAGAAACACCATAACCAACTTTCCGGCAGAGATTGCTGATTTTTAGCTTCTGATCGGAGTTTAATTTTCCATCAGAAGAAATAGCGCATACCTCGTTTAAGTGCTGTTCAATGGAACTCAACCAGTTCTGAATTTCAGGGGTCGAAACTATCTCCAATTTCTCATTTTCCTGGGCTCGTTCACGACTTGGTTGCTGGGGCTGCGTCGGTGTAGGTGTTGGAGGAGGGCTGCGTCGCGTTATCCCGCTCCGATTGAAGGGGCTGCTATCCATATTTTAAATTATAATAATCCAATTATTTCATTTTAAACTATTCAGCACATACAAAGTGTGCACTAAAACACGCCAGTACACTAAAAACTAGGTCACTATTTACGCAAATTGTTAATTTATTTAAATATTTAATGCATTGATGAGCACGTCTGAAAGCGTTGAGTGCGTCGGAATCAATGATCATCGAATCATGATGAAAGAAATCATGATCGGAGAAAATGGATATAGGTTACTTTTTATTTAGCTTTAACTGCAGACTTCGTGTCCACTATAATCCACATTCAGTTCATCTGCACTGCTCATTTGTTCATTCAGTTTATTCTACTTTATTCACGGGAAAAATATAGTTTTCCATAAAACATTACAATACATTTACAAAGAAAGCTCTTTACACCTGTGAATTATAAACACGAAAGTCTTCTTCTTCTTCCTGCCCTTATCCCATATTACTTGGAGTCGGCGCAATACGTTTTCTTCTTCCATTCTGTCCTGTCACCCGTCAAACTATCACTAACTCCCTTTTCTTTCATATCACTCCTCACACAATCCATCCATCTTTTCTTCGGCCTTCCTCTCCCTTCATCACATTTTAATTATAAACACGCGAGTATAAAATATTAATTATAGTATCCATCTGGTGTGTTTGTGACGTCACAAGGTACATGCAAGTTATAATTATTACACTTCTTTATCAGATTAGTTGCGTCAACCCTACAGAGTCCAAGCTTCTTATCACAAAATAACAAACTCGTACTTACAGTTAGCAGCTACCAGGGCAGCCACGTGCACGGCAGCCTGTGCGAGCGAGTCCTCCATGTGCTGCTCCCTGCGCGCCACCTCCACGGCCGGCAGGCACGCTGCGGCGGTCTTCGAGCTGTGCAGCTAGAATACAACCACAGGTTTGAACACATTTTCGTAATGAATAGAATAAACTTTATTATACACCACAAAGTAACATAACATAATTATTATTATTATATCTAGCCCACACTGTCCCACTGCTTGGCAAAGGCCTCCTTACATTCCTTCCAATGTTTCCAGTTTTGAGCCACATCCTTCAAATTACCAAGCTGTTAGCATCTTCTAAATATGTCTATGCTGCTCACCACTTTGAGCCCATCCTCCGCAGTCTTCAGCCCTTTCTCGGCACTGTCCATCATCTCCATGAAGCGCTTGTAAGCCTTCTTCGCTTCTTCTATAGCTTTCAAGTTCTTGGTGTCGACTGTCACTACATTCACTTTGTCTGTAATAAAAGAACAAACATTATGCATTTCTTTTTAACAAAACGTTGTACACTCATGATACAGGGTATCAGGGTACAGGGTATCGTGAATGTATTTGCAAACATATAAAATCACGGACAGCAACAGTAAAGACCTTAATTCATTAAACGCTTAATTCGTTCGCGCACCTATTCTACTATGTCTGTAATTTCCACGATTGAAAGGTTAAACTATTAACTCAAATGTTGAGTAGTAGAGAATGCCTTGTTACATCAAATCTGCTTGTAGCACTACTGTACCACCAAAGACACTTCCACCTGACCACCGCTAAGTTCATTTTTGCTTGCACTCGAAACGAATCAAAGGATTTGGTTTGGCGCCGCGCCGCAGGAATCAAACAATTTTTTTTTTAAGTGATCAGGTTGAAATGACCGCGATGGTACATAGGATTAAGCTTAGAAAATAAATAATTTAATTATAATCAGTGAAAAAATAATGAAAATCAGATCAGAGTTGCAGAAATTACACGCGGACTGCCATTAAAAGTAGTATTATTGTAGATTTGAGTCCTAAATCATCCAATAACTTGTTCTGCTCTAGAATGGAGCAACAGGACGTGTTAATTTTTACTAACTAAAATCTACCTGTGTCTTTCAGTGTCCCTATGCGTTAATTTATTTATTAAAACTTCATGCAACACAAGGTACAAAGACGGACTTAATGCATTAGGCATTCTCTACCAGTCAACCAAGGGTGGTGAAGAGTTAGTATGGCAGGTGCATAATAACAAAACAAAAAAATATTAATAAAACAAAGGTATAAATGACATGGCCGGAATTAGTAGGGAGCTGTGCCCAAACTAAAAATATTCCATTACACAGACAAACGGTACGTCGTATTAAAGCTTAAGAGTACGGCTTTACAGTAGTTTAATTTTTATGATCAGAGATAGAGCGAGAGACACTATAAATAAGATTTAAAAAAAAACGCCTCATCATTTTGAATAACAATGATTGACACCAATACAACAATGAGCTCCAATAACAGTGACAGTAAGTTAGTATGAGAACGCCTTTAATTTTATGAAAATGTTCGAAACACTATCAGTGATACATATTGATAGAGGCAAGTGAAGAATGAGTCAAAAATCAAAATACCAAGTAAAACGTATTTACATTGATGAACATAATATGTTGGTAATGCATAGTCACTTTCAAACATCGACATTAATTGCAATATCGAAGAAGACCTCGTCGTCTAACAGATATTTTTTGTATATTCAGGCGAATTAGCAAAAAATATTTATTAGACATGCAATAAAACACTAAAAACATAACACTTGAATTTTTATTTAGTCATATAAATAAGGACACTTGCTTAAATATATTTATTCCTTAAATTATAACACATCATCACTACAATAATTACTCAGACAAGACACATTGAATGTTTTTATCCTCTCTTAAATCTCGAAAGGAAGAACCAGATGGCTTCGAAGATATGTTATCAGGGAATGAGGCTGATGCCGTTATATTTTCTTGATTAGCAACTGGTGTACCTAATTGAAGGTAGTTTAGGTAATCCAGATTCATTTTCCTGTAGTTCTTCAAACTGTTTATGTATATCAGCCAATGTATTTTGTAGTTATGGTGTTAAAGTTCTTACAATATGCTCTCATATTCGATTCGAGGCCACAGTTCATTTCAGGTACATTGACTTCGTGAGCGTCAGAATCCAAATCGTAAACAAACCAATCCAATATGCACAGCAGAATATAAATATTAAAAGCGTAAAGGAAAGTCCGATAAAGGATAGCAAGGAGCCAAGTTTAAAAATCAAATACAGTTAAAAACACAAAACAGTAATATGTTGTAAGAATGACGCAAGGCAAGACTGACACATACAGTTTGTTTTGACAGTTTAGTTTAAAGAGCGCAGAAATGTCAAAATAATTTTAGGACGTTTGGGTGCACGCTCTTGAAAATATTGTGGATTCATAATGTGTACCGTGAGTACCATCAAAACGCGCGGCGGCTCGAAAAGTGGTGTCCAGTTAACTTTTAACTTCTGTATTTACAAGTACCGGTAAATGAAACACTATCGATTTGTAAAGATAAAAATAAAGTACCTTTTTTTTAAAACTCGTATTAATTTACGCATGTACGAAATTAATTTCTTTAAGAAAACGTCAGCTGAGCGAGTCCAATGACCTGTAGGTAGTTTGTACGCAAAAGTAAATTAATACGAGTTTTGAAAAAAGGTACTTTATTTTTTAATTTTATCCCTCCACGGGATTAAAACGATTAAAATTTAACGGTGGATTTATTTATATAAATTAAAAGAAGTTCTAGGGCTGCGGTCACTTTTCTAAACATTTCCACATTTTTTTACTGTCGTTAGGCGCCAGATGTTCTAGCCCGATCATTGTGGTCACTGTTAATAGAGGCTTAAGTCCAGCCGAAGGATCTGCAGGCTCAATAATGACATACCTCGGCTCTCTTCCCCGCGCAGTGTGTCGAGGAAGTCCTTCGTGGCGTCCAGGTGAGAGGAGGACTTCACCGCATGCGCGATAGTGTGGGTCTTCGGGTCTCGCACCGGGGTAGGTGGAGGGGCTTTGCGAACTGGTACAGCTGGTTTGGAGCCTAAGGAGTGAACATACATTTTTTTTATTTACCTAGTAGGTTTTTAAATACAGTGTAGTGACGGGTGGATCGCACTCTAAAATGGAAAGGGTGAGATTTTTAGGGGGCATGGTAGTGCTCCCACCAAGCCGAGCAAAAAAGTAGCACGGCCGTACAATCCTTTTCTCGAAGCAGTTCAGGCCACTTTGTATTACATGTTTTTTTTTTTGCTATTTGTAATGAATTTATTTTGAAATTTATAATGAATTTATTTTTATTAATGAAGGAATTTACTTTGACATTTATGACATGATTTTTTTTGACATTTTATTATTTTTATCTACCATTTTATTGACTTTTTATTTTATTTGATTTGTATATCCGATTTATTTTTAATTATTTTTTTTTCTCTATGTTTAAACTTTGTTCTCAAATAATTGTAATTCTAGCTACTTTCATGTATGACATTGCTGTGCCCGACAGGGGCAAACACAGACTCTGGTTGGGAGGTCGACTCGTTCAATTCAATAAATAAACACATAAAAATAATAATACTTTACGAAACATCACAAGTAGACTCACCTTGCGAGCTCTCAGGACTGACGATGTACATCAGCTTGCCTGATACGTTGGCCAGCTTAGCGGAAGCTTCATGCAATTTCTGAAACAAACAGACTGTTACAGTAGCTTAACTATGTTATTGTTTCAAAAAATATAACACCACGCGTATTCTTTCTGGGCACATGTCAAATCTGATAATGATGGCGGTCAAATGACTCTTTGAGGAGTGGCTGGTAAGGCGTCATGTCCTTTCCTTCCTGACCAGGTCTTCACCGGACATGGTCAGTTCAGGATGTTCCTGCACCGGATTTGTGCAGAAGAAACGTCCGGATGTCACCATTGCGTGAACTGCACAGAGGACACGGTGAAGGATACAGTAGAGGCATGCCGCGCTTGGGCGGAGCACCGCCGTGTTCTCGTGGGAGTGATTAGCGACAGAGACCTCTCGCACCGGGCCTTGGTGTAGGCCATGGGCTAAAGTGAGGGGAAATAGCACGCGGTCGCCTCCTTCTGCGATGCAATATTGCTAGCGAAGGAAGCGGCCGCACGCGTGAGAGAACAGACTTCCTCACGCTCCACCCAAGAGTGCAAGATGTTATTGGATGATTTTGACCCTGCTGGGACACTATGTTTTTGCTGAGATCTTCATGAGGAACGCGTGGAACGCTAAGTGCCTTCAAGCTGGGGCTCGAGCTGTCTTTCGAAGCTAACCCTGGCCCGGGTAGGCTTCGACCCATTTGGGCCCCTACTGTTGCTGACTCCTCCGCGCGGGAACATTGCGCGACGTCGACAACTTGGGCATGGTCCAGACAGTTACCGGACGGCCGGACAGCGAGCTACCCATTGCTCACCATCCGCAAGCTCACGCTTAACGGTGGCTGGAAATCGGATTCAGAATCCCAACGACTGGGAAATGAGGAAGTCCTGTGCAGTGCTCCTTCAGTTTCCTTTAGCGTTCCACTGCTACAGTAACTATTTCAAACAACTTCCGCAGAAACACACAAAGATGAAGCGATAGTTGAGTAAGTGGCGATGTTTCACTAACACACAAGTGAAGTTACCTTGGGTTGTCCGTGACTGTCGCAGATGGCGCGACTGGCGTCACACAGCTGTCGCAGATGTTCCAGCGTGGCGGCCTGCCCTGCCGCGTCCTTTGTGCTGCATAGCGTGTGGGAATCTGCAAAATATACACCAGATATAGAACATTCAAGATGGGAGCAGGAGAACCAAGGTTGCCGACAAAACACGAAGAATCGCCAAACTTAAGTGGCAATGGGCAGGGCACATAGCTCGCAGAACACGTAGCAGTTGGGGCCACAAGCTTCGGCCTATTTTATAATGGATAGGCTCGCGTTTGACCACTATCTCACCTGATGGAAAGCGATGACGTGGCCGACGATGGAACACGCTTATCTAGAAGCAACCTATTCACTCTTGACTTAAATACCCCTAGGTTATCAGGAAATGCAGACTCCAGCAGGGAATTCCACTCCTTAACTGTACGTTTAATAAATGTGTGTAATTATATAATCAAGACATCTGGCCAAATGGGGCTTCCTCGACCCATCTCTAACACAGTGCCAGTGTGGAGCCTCTCCAAAGGAGATGCCACCTGCTGCTGCCCATCCTGCATAACCACCTGCAGTTTTTAGAATTTATACGAGGCCAACAATAGAGCTGTACAGGTAGCAAATATTGATCAGAAAAAATATAGTTTGAGAGCATCGACACGAAAAGAAGAAGAAGAAGTATATTCAAGTCCACTAACCGTGCACCACTTGCGGCATCAGCTCAGTGATGGTTATGACAGCTCGCTCCGCAGCCGGGTAGTCGGGGATCTTGCCATCTACGAAACAAGACATCAGTATTATTATAATACTAGCTTCTGATAGTAGCATCGTCCGCGTGAAATGGATACAATAATCGCAAAAGAACACACTTCCCGGATAAAAATATCCTGTGGTATTCCAGGAAGGTTGAGCATGAAGGTGTAAGAAACACACACGCACATACACCGTGTCTTTGACATCGACGCACAAACGAAAAACGCTAGAACCTTTTTGAGGAGTGGGTGGAAAGACGTGACAGCGTCCTCATCTTTCGCATGATTCAGGTCCTCACCGGACATGATCAGTTCGGGAGATTCCTGCACTTGATTCGTGCGCAAGAAACGCTCAAGTGCCACCATTGTGTTGACCCCCGGGAAAGAAGAAGATTACAGAACGGATTGAAAAATGGAGAAAGAGATGTACGCGACAACTGGTGCTGCAGGCTGGCTTTGTCTGCTTACTGCAGCTCCTGAGGTACTGAAACATTTACCTTGTGTGGCGCCGGCCAGGGCTGCCACGGCGGCGTTGAGCTGCGCCAGGCGCCGCGACAGCTGGTGCTGCAGGCTGGCTCCGTCTGCTTGCTTCAGCTTCTGAGGCACTACCGGCTGGGAAACAACATGGGAAATATTATTTCTCCTCCAATCACTGAACGTTCTAAGGACGTTTAATTTAGTCCAAGACTGATGAGCATCTAGAATATTCTACAGTACCTTGTTCATTTGCTGCTCAGCGGTATCCAGATGTTTCTTAGCTCCGGACACGCCGCTGACAAACTTGATACGCTGCTTCTCTTGCTGCGGTGATAATATCACGACTGGATCTGTAAAACGTGTAAATTTTTCGTTGAAGTCTACTTTAGATACATAATTATAATCTTGAGTAAGACTTTTGGCGAAAAAACGTACGTATAACTGTCGACTCACAAACTGTACCATTTAAAAACAAATCAAATCAAAAACATTTATTTCAAATAGGCCATTAGCAGGCACTTTTGAATAGTCAAATGTCGGTCAGTCTAAGAAAAGTGAAGCTAAATTGCACGTTTCAAAGTGTAGATCTCTATGGAGAAGTACGTGCAAGAAACTCCATGGACATTCTTTTTAAATCATATTACACCTTACATAGATCATGGTTACGTACTCTCGTATCTTGTGTGTCTCACGTCCACCGTATTTTCACGACCCTCACTAGATCATCAGTCCACCTTATGCCCTTCCAGAACTTTTTCCTGTTTTGTTTTGTATTGTAATTGTGTGTCGTTTGTTCTGTATTTTTGTTTATGTGGTGTACAATAAAGATTATAATAAATAAATAACTTTTCGACCCCATCAACCATCTGTTCTGCAAGTCAATTAAATTTGGCGACTCTTCAAAGTATGACTGGACTTGGTATAATTGCAAGGAAACTCAAAGCATCGGCCTGTCAATTTCCATTTGAATAACTAGTCCTAACCCTCGGATTTTGCCTTATTATGAATAGTCTATTGGTCTAGTGGTTAGTGGCCCTGACTGCTGTACCCGAAGGTCGTGGGTTTGATTCCCACCCAGGACAAATCTTTGTGTGATGAGCATGATCATTTTTTCTGTGTCTGGGTGTAATTTATCTATAATAAGTATGTTCATCAGTTGTCTAGTTTTCACAGCACAAACTCTGCTTGGGGCTAGACGGCGTTGTGTGTGACAGTTGTGGAATATTATTATATGCCTATTATAAGTGACCACGATTACTGAATGGTGGTAGCATCATGGCATCGGCCATATGTCATCACTGGCAACATTTCCTAGTCATAGACTTTTGTCTTGAGACACAGTGGTAAGCAATCCTAGAAAATAACTCGCGGATTTCCGTACTCTGCCCAGCCAAGTTGGATTCGACCCTTTGTCGGCGTTTGACCCAGCCTCTAATGAAGACTCAAAAATCGTACCCTGTTGGGCAGTCTCGCACGCCAGTATGAGCTTGTTAAGACTGTCTTCCAGCTGCTTGTGTGAGCTCAGCAGCTGCTGCTTCACGTCCGGCCGCTGCTGCAGATGCGGCTCACACGTCGACATCAGCTGCGCCGCGCTGCTGCGCAGATTCTCCGCCGCTGATGTCAGTTGCTCAGCACAGACTGGGTCTGATACGCTTGAAGCTGTTACCTAAAGAAAAGAAATTATGAAACTAGTTTATTTTTCAAATGTGTTTACAGAAGACGGTAATACGAGTATACGGTGATAAAACTAATAAAGAGAGGAGATGTAATAATGTTAATTAGAGCGGTGGTGGCCGAGCGGTAACGGCCCCGACTTACGAGTTGTATGTAGGTCACGGGTTCGGACCCAGCCAGGCGCATTACTTTGTGTAATTTATTTCATCATCACTGCTCTCAAAACGGTGAAGGAAAACATCGTGAGGAAACTGGCACGTCGAACCAAAAATTCGAAAACGTGACATTCACCAACCTGCACTGGACTCGCGTGGTGGATTATGGCCCATTTCCTCTCCTAGAGAGCAGAAGCTTGAGTCCCAGCAGTGGGAACACTATAAGACTGATTATGCTATGCTATGTTTATGCTAAAACTAATAATAAACGTAAATCATTGAGCCATATTTTTCCAGTGGACTAAAAGTAAATTACATAAATTGACGTTACAAGTAACAAACGCGTTGCTTTTTACAGAAAGACAAAGTAAGATTGGATTGGACAGAGCTATACAGGTTGTCTAGCGCCATCTCTTACCACATTGAAACAAGATTAAAACAATCTTACTTTAAACCTCATGGTCTAGGTCTTGGTAGTTAGGTCGTATGGCCGTACCGAAGTCATCCTTGTTGGTTGTTCTTTGGTAGGTAGAATCTTGGAGAAGGATAACCATGATAAAAGAACTGGAATTTTACTATTTCTCATGCCGTTTAATTGTCATAATGGTTGTTAACTTTTTAAGATATTGTTATTGTTTGTTTTCTATTTTGTATATAAGTTCCATTAATTATGCTGGAACGCCGCAGTCTATCCTCTAGGAGGTGGGCGTTAATGGCTACGACAGAGTTTTATTTTAAACCAAGTAGCTGTTAACAAGCATTATACACCGCTAAATTTTGATTGTTCGAGCGAGTCCAATGACCTATAGGTAAATAGCACGCAACACCAGCTACTCCCTACAGGTCATTGAACTCGCTCAGCTGAAGTTTTTTTAAAGAAATTAATTTCGTACATGCGTAAATCAATACGAGTTTTAAAAAAAGGTACTTTATTTTTTAATTTTATCTCTACAAATCGATAGTGTTTCATGTACCGGATCGACTCTCCACGGGATTAAAACGATTAAAATTTAGCGGTATATTGTAAAAAAAAAAAAATATGATCAAATATCCAACATTTATTATTATTATAACTTTGGTAGATTGGACCTTGGAGAAGGATGTAAGATACTCGTAATTTTTAATCCAATGTAGCGTGATAGTTTGAAATTATCCTAAGGAAAGTGTCCTGTACATAGTTCTTTTAAAAATCTAACCTGTGTAACAGAAAGCAGTGCTTTCGCGGCGTCGTCAACGCGTGCGCGGTGGTCGTCGAGCTCGGCGGCGGCCTCTGCGTCCGGCACCAACTGTGCCAAGCGCTGCACTTGACTCAGCAGTTCTGGTACCTTCCCGTATGATGCCGTTGATAAGGCTATCACCTACACAGAAATGATCTAGTCAAAGTCACGTATTTTTGGAGGTACGCGGAACAGAGAGTAAAGTCTCGCAAACCTCCATTGAAAAGGGAGGATCCTCCGACCAGACAGGTGTCATGTCTGGTGGGCAACTGCCCGATAGATGATTTTGGACTGTTCTATATGTTCAAACCGCGTGGAGAACTTTAATTACGTGTTGTAGGATTAGTTCTTTTGTGACGCCATAAATGTCGCCACATATTCATATATTGTACATTCGATCTACTGATAAACAAAAAGTACCCCTCATCATCATCATCGTTTCAACCGATACACGTACACTGTTGGACATAGGCCTCCCCCAAGCGTCGCCACATCGAACGTTCCTGTGCGTCCTGCATCCATCGTCACCCTCATCATACCTTATAGCCAGAGTAAATCTCATAACGATTCTACTAATTCCAAACACGGTTAGATTACGTTAATCTACCTTCCGACTTCATCAGCAGATCAATTCGATACATCCCCTCTCTCTTTTCTTTCAATCAGTCATCTACTACACATACAAACAAAGCAATTTTACTTGTTACTACAGTTCTGCTGTGATTCTATGAGGAATTCTGTTCCATATCTACGAAGTTCATGATCAGATCATAACAATATTTCTATGGGACCAACTCGAAGTTGGTCCAATAGAAATATGGTATGGTATATATTTATAGCTGTAGGAATATATTATTTTTAGGGTATATATAATTATATATGACTTTGGATTAGGACTTCACACATTCTTCTTTTGCTTCCTACACACTATGGTCTACATTTCTTTTTGATTTCTCCTTTCGCAGGTCTGCTGGAAGAAATTTCTTTGGAAATAAGCAGTACCTTTGTACTAACGACTCTTATGAATTATCTTTTTCTGTTATTTATGTGTGTACATAAATTGTAAAATAAATAAATTTTACAAAATCGGTCCACAATTGACCGAGATATATACCTACATAAAAAAAATACATTCAACCGAATTTCCTCCTTTTCGAAGTCAGAATTTGAACTGAATGTAAACGAGTTTAATGTTGAACAAACCTGCTTTTCTTCAGCACTATGAGTCTTAGGTCCAGCTAGGACCGTCATCTTTCCGGACGCAGTAGAGTACTTGGCGGCAGCAGCTGCCAAACTCTGTAACATACTTGTCTTCAGTAACAATTCAAGAATATGACCTTGTTTTTCAGATATCCTCATCGCGAAATATAGTGAAGATCTCTTATGGAATACTACTTTTCTTCCGCTTACCTGAGGGTTTCCGACGCTCTCACACAGTTCTCGGCTCGCTTCACACAGCGCGGTTAGATCGTTGGTGACGGCGACTGCTCCTGGGCCGGTCTTATTCGCACACAACTCGCGGGAATCTGAAACAACAGTTTTTAATGTCGGACTGTGTAACATAAGACATTCGAAAGGTTAATAGCCTCAAATGTCGCAGAAGCTTCTTCAACCTTTCCTTTGCTGTGCTAAGCTGAATTTTAGTAACCTTTCATTATCATCAGCCTGTTTAATGTTTCCCCAAGCTGGGTCTCAAGCCCCTCTCTAGGAGAGGGAATGGCCCGTAATCCACCACGCAGGCCCAGTGCGGGTTGGTGGATGTCACATGTCTTCGAGTTTTTGGATCTAGGACATACCGGTTTCCTCAAGATATTTTCCTTCACCGTTTTGAAAGCAGTGGTGATGAAATAAATTACACAAAGTAATGCGCCTGGCTGGGTTCGAACCTGAGACCTACAACTCATAACTCCATTACCACTCGGCCACCACTGCTCATATAAAAAGATATGTCTTTATATTTTTTTGGGTAAAACTGGCTTGGGCTAGTAGACTACTGAGTAACCTCAGATATGTAATCACATCACAATCAGTCTAAATTATAAGAAGAAAATTTGAGAGTATGTATGTTTGTTACTATTCAAGTTTGATCGGTTGAAAGGAGTTAGAATGTAATTTAGCACACGGGCAGACCAAATCCTGGAATAACATATAGGGTATTTAACCCAGGAGTGTACTTTTGGGAGAATGTTCTACATTCACGCGGCCAAGGCTGCTCACAGTCACTAGTATCATAAATGCGAAAGTTTGTGAGTGATTGTAACTCCGTCACGCTTAAACGGTTGAACGGTTTGGATAAAATTAGGAACTAGGACAACTATATCCCAGATTAACATTTAGGCTATAATTTATAATGGGGATAGTAAGAAAACCACATGGTCTAACCCACTAGCAGAAGCTAGTAAAGAAATATTGTTTGATCCTCAACTCTAATCTCTTAATCAACAATTTCATTCCATTTCATTCCATTCTATTCTACGCTATTCTACTCTACTTTATTCTACTCTATGTATATTATTATTTATCTATTGTATTCTCTGTCAAAACATCGTATTTGGGCTGATTTTACTTCAGCATAAAACACTTAAAAGAATCACTTACCGTGTATGACTTCTCGCAACAGTTTAGGAATAGATTCCACAGCTTGGTGAGCCGTCGCGTAGTCAGCGTGCGCGCGATCTGATGGAGACGAACCACAATATATTATGATGGTAATCATTACTTTATTAACTTTGCTTAGAATTAAGTTGTATGGTATAATAATATAATATAATATTCCACAACTATCACACAGCGCCGTCTAGTCCCAAGCTAAGCAGAGCTTGTGTTATGAGAGTACTAGACAACTGATAAACATACTTATATATTTCTAAATACATACATATTCTAGATAAATTACACCTAGACACAGAACAAATGATCGTGCTCATCACACAAACATTTGTCTTGGGTGGGAATCCACGATGATAAATATAGCATAGCATAAAATTGTAGCAGTAGTAATCTATCTTAAGGTATACAACATTCGTTTTAATATATGCGAAACCGGAAACACGTGTCTAGTATTTTTATGTAAAGTATCTATGTACAAAATGTCATAACTGTATTGCAAAAAACCTAAAAGGGAAGCTTACATGACAAGAACATGACAAACCTGCAGAGGCAGCTGTGAGTGCCGCGACGGCCGCGTTGAGCTGCGCCAGGCTGGTGGACAAGCGTTGTTGTAACGGTGCCGGGTCCTCTGGCTTCGCCTTACTTATTATTGGCTGTAGACAAAAAATAAAATTAAAGTGTCTACGCCTTATACGTTAATTAAAATTTGTATTTGAATGAAAAGTTTAGGTCTTTTTTTTTCATTAAACAATAAAAAATCGATAAAAAAATCCACAGGGCATGATAAGTGCTTGGGAGTCTGAAAGGATAGCAGATGACCCCTCCAGTCGACCACTTCAATTTGGCACACGATGGTAAAAACACCCTGTTTAATATAAGAATTTAATATACAGGGTGATTTGTAAAACACTAACAACCTTACAGGACTGTAATACTAACATCATAAACAACAACTTTTGTTCTATGACTTTTTACAAAACATAATTCATTTACCAAAAACAAACCTTCAAGATTTTTTTGTTCTATCTAACACATTTCAACTCTGTATTTTGCCGTACCTACCTACGTCCGTATGACGCGACCGCGCCTGATCCCCGCTTCCCTCCGCTATTGTACTATCGCTTGTTTCGCATAGACTTCGTAATATTTAGAACTTTCTATGTAAATATTTTTATTTTGTATGAGAATCTGATGAACTAAAATATGATAAATTTTTAAAAGTCATAAAACAGTAGTTGTTATTTATGTTATTAGTATCATAGTCCTGAGAAGTTGCTAATGTTTTACAAATAACCCTGTCTAATATAAAACAATTATTAAATAAAAAACCAAAAAAAAAAAATCACACACAACAATCCCAAATCCGATATTGAAATAAAATACTAACTCTTATTAGATAGATACTGTGCACTGTATTTGATTTTTTCGAAAAAGGTTTTTTTTTTAATCGCTATATTGACAAAAGAAAATTAATTTAAAAAATAATAGTTACCTGACTCAGTTTGGATTGTGCTTTTTGAAGATTGTTCTTAGCTTCTGATGCGCTGCTGATGAACTTGAGACGATGCTTCTCTTGATGAGCTGATGACAAGCAAAGACGTATAATATAATGTACTTAAATAATAATAATAAACATTTATTTCAAGACAAATATACTTATTACAATTCCCATATGTAATATACAATTGACGCCAGAACACAAATAAAAAAAAAAAAACGAAAATAAAAACAACTCAATAAATTCTAATAAAATTAAAAACAAATTAAAAATCATCAAAAATCACAACCACTGTGTGAAACCATCCAAAATAATATTACACAAACAGCTTAAATTATGCGATTCAAATAAAAATAGGATCGACTTAGCGCCATGTTCTGACGTCATAGCTATCAAACCAAAACAGGTTTTTTTTACTAGGGAAATCGTCCGACTCATGGCCCCAGTAGGTTTCGGCCCTGCTGGGTCCTTACGGGTTTACTGACCTATTTATTTATTTTTGTTTATTATAGCATATATTTACAACTGCCATCACGGATCTTGAACGCTCGGCGTCACAGTGGGGATCGCTTCGCGCATTCCATACATTGGCGAGCCAATCGTCGTCGTTGTTAGATACATGCAGCAACGCAGTGAACGAATGAGGAGTGACGTCTATGACGCGATGACGTGGCCAGCCAATCACTGACACTCCCCGCCTCCGCGTTGCACTTCGCACCACTAAAGAGACCGAATATTTGACTTCTGCGCAAGTGTTCAAGATCCGTGATGGCAACTGTATGTAGAACGTATAATATGTAGGAACATATTATTTTAGGTACATATTATATCATCTTCATAATGTTCAGGTATACGCGAGTATTTTACTCCCTGAGCCAACGGATTAAAAGCCATTCTGATGCAGTGAATTGTATAATACAATTCTGTATTGAGATTTGTTTTATACAGAATGATTGTGTTATACAGAATAATTTTGTTATACAGTATGACTGTGCTATACAGTATGACTGTGAGACAAAATTCATGAATTATAAAGAGTGATTGGGTTATAGAGGGTAATTGGGTTATACAGAAAAATGGGGTTATATCGAAAGATAATAATAATAGTTATCCTGTATAACCCAATCATTTTACTGATTAGAAAGCAAATCACACTATACAAACTAATTTTGTCTTACCGAGTAATTGCATCTTTGATTATATACTTGTCTAGATGCCACATTGACACATAGTGAACGGCCCAAATAAAGTCTACTAAAATTGGTAGACTCGCTTCTCCCTTACGTCAGTGTCATTTGAAACACCAAAGGATAACGTGCTCATGAAAAGTAATTAATTATGCCGATTTGTGCTATCAGACTGTACCGCAATTATGTGGGAAAACCATATAATAATACCAAGATCACTTTTCATCGGTAAGTTTTGTTCTTTACCCACTATTATTTTAAGAAACACGATTTTTTAATTCGTCTTTTTGTAAGTTATTCTGATTAGCCAGTGTTGTCAGTTTTTTACTAGGGAGATTTGGCGAAACTATGGGAGACATAATACAAAAATTATTACGTCATCTTTCGATCAGGAGAACATTATTATATCAATAAATCAATTTAAGAATTACATTATTTATTATATCAATAATCAATAAATGATAACTTATCTATACCTACAAAATAAATAAAACCCATGATGTCATGCACTAAATAGTATTTTTGTTAGTTCTTTCTAATATTTTGGGTTTCAGATTTCCTACGGACCCCGTACTAGCAAATTGCTGGAGAGACATTATACTGCAGATTTGAAATTAAGACCAGTGGAAATCCCACAGGACTTCAGTCGTGTGTTCTGAACATTTTTCTGATGATGATTAATATTTTACAAATAAGGTTTTATGACGGATAAAGAACTAAAATTACTGATTGTCTCCGATCTTGAACACGCCTATTTCGTCATCCATACCATCAGCTGAGATGGTGGTCAAACGCGAACCTATCAATAAAAATAATAAAAAACTGTACATTTTATTCACTGTATTTTTTGTTTTGTCTTGTCTTACATCGGACTTTATACTTTTTATTTGTTTGTTTTATGTACACGTAACCAGAGAATTGTGTGTCTTAAAGTCTGTCTTAACTTTTCAATCGTGGAAATCACAGGCACAATAGAAAGACAATAGGTGCGCCGGCGTTCGCTTGAGGTTTAATTAATTAAGTAAATGTATTTTTTTCTTTCTTTAATTTACAAAATATAATTTAATTCAACCTATTTTGTTAAATTTTCTTGATAATAAATAACGGATAAAAGGGAAGTTAATTATTTGGAGCAGGCATCCCTAAACATGCACACCTTGACAGTTTGACGACAATAAGTACGCAAGCGGTTCTATATAATCAAAGAATTGCATTATACAGGACTACTAAGATCTTGAATAATCATGGCATTACGATCACTATCTATACTTCTACGCTAGTATAATATAATAAAGAGGTAAAATTTGTTGTTTTTTGTTTATAGGAGGTAATTTCTGAAACTGCTGGTCCGATTGCAAAAATTTTAGCACCGACAGGGAGCTGCTTTATTCCTGAGTGACATGGGCTATATTTTAGTTACGCGGGCAAAAGCTAGTCAGTTATATAAAACATTGAAAAACTCACCATGATGAGCAGTCTTGCAGGCTTGTTTTAATTTGTAAAGACTTTCATCCAGCTGTATCTTAGAGTTCAACATTTGCTGCTTCATCTCCGGCCGCTGCTGCAGGAGTGGCTCACACATTGACGTCAGATCTGATGCTGTGCGATGCAGCTTGTCGGCCGCTGCGATGACTTCCTTCTGGCAGTGAGGGTTTCCAATGGTTGGAGCTGTTGCCTATGAAGTAAGTAGATTGGTCAGAAAAATATGACGTTGACGTTGTTTAAGTCATTGTATAATTTTTGCTAACATTTGTATTTAAAGTAATGCCTAGCTGGGTTTGAACCCACTCTCAAAACGGTGAACGAAAAAATCGTGAGGAAACCGGTATGTTCTAGATCCAAAAACTCGAAGACATGTGACATCCACCAACTCGCACTGGGCCCGCGTGGTGGATTACGGCCCATTTTCTCTCCTAGACAGGAGGCCCGAGTCCCAACAGTGGGAACATTATAAAGCCAAGTATGCTTGACATGCTATGCTATTTGTATTTAGGCGTTGCCTATCATGGCTTTGCGTTTTGTTTTTTTTTTTAAATATTTGTATATGAGTCAATGTTAAATAAGTAAATTATTATTATTATTATACATCAGTATATCTTAGAACCTTGAGGTCCTGGATCTTCGAAATGCGTACAAGGAGCGATAACCAACTCACAGAGGCATTTTAGACACTTTTAATAGAGCGTGGTACCAACCGACGATTATCCCTGTATGCGCTATGATAGTGCACTCAAAGATAACCCCCGGTTGATGAAAAACTATTGCGATTTATGGAAAACAAAAACAATAGGGCTATGGTTTTTGGAGTCTTAAATGGGCCGGTTATCAGGAACTATGTGTAGTCTATGGCCCCTGCCTGAACAATGTTCTTAATATTTACTTATCGATAAAAGGGCAGGGGGCTACTTGCACACTCAAAAAATGGGCCTCCGAAAACGGCCGCTAGCACAAAGTGGCCGCTAGCAACAAAAGGACCATATATCCTGAGGTGGTTGAGGAGTGTAGAGCTAGCCACTGTTATCAAGACAATCCAAGATGTACGGTTAAGATCCCTACCAGCACCTTACTAGATTATACATCCTTCTCCCAAGCATGTTTGTTTTCTGTTGTTATTATTTATTATTATTTATTTATTATTTATTTAATTCATTACAACGGTTAAACAACCAATTACAGTAACTAAACAAAGAGTAAAAGTATAAACATTTAAACAACACGTACATCAATTCCTCTCACAGTACTTCTGACATGCCAATAAAATCATCTTCCATTCGTCCGCAAACAGATCGTTTGTTGGATAAGAATCCAAGAGATCATTTAGTGCAGCCAAAGTGCGAGGTATTGGAGACTGAGCACGCGCAACAGTGCGCTTATAATTAAATAATTTACAAAAGCCTAGAAAAATAAATAAGACCCAAAAATCATGGTCTTTTATCTCACCTGAGCCACAGTTAGCAACGCCTGCGCGGCGTCGGCAGCGCGTGCGCCGCGGTTGTCGAGCTCGGCGGCTACACCAGCGTCCGGTATCAGCTCTGTGAGGCGCTGTGCTTGAGACAACAGCTCGGATGCCTTGCCGCATGAGGCTGCTGATAACGCTACCACCTGGTAGTTAAACCGTTATTTATAAAAAAAAACCATCAGCATTATTTCCACAAGAAAACTGTTTGTTTTTCGGAATTAAATTACCACAAAGTGAAACAAGTCTAGTTCCTTCTCTGGGTCATATGGCGTTCTTCGTAAAAATCAAATCGATTCGTAGTACTATAAGTAAATAAAGACCCAACAAACTCGCCTATACAAGGCGCCAGATAAACTTAAAGTACATTGACCTTGCGGACGGATATGGGTAGCTGGCTGTCCGACCGTCCAGACCACGCCCAAGTCGTCGACGGCGCGTACTGTTCCCGCGCGCCTCAAGAAGCTGTCAGCAACTGTAGCGGCCCAGCAGGGTCGAAGACTACTGGGGCCAAGTGTCTAGTTCCGAAAAAATAGCTTGGCCCCGGTATGGAAGGCCACAATGGAACGGGATGGGTCTTTTAGTCAGTAAGAGTCTGTGTGTTATTTGGATGATTTACCCACCGAAAAAAAAAGTATATTTACTTTTTCTTAATGTCTCCAATTTATCAAAGGTACCCGAAAAACCATCAATGAAGTGTCTTTCAGAACAGGTAAAGGATCACGACACACGTCGATTCAAGACAACTTTATGTCTTTAATTCCGTTTTTAGGGTTCCGTAGCCAAATGGCAAAAAACGGAACCCTTATAGATTCGTCATGTCTGTCTGTCTGTCTGTCTGTCTGTCTGTCTGTCTGTCCGTCCGTCCGTATGTCACAGCCACTTTTTTCCGAAACTATAAGAGCTATACTGTTGAAACTTTATAAGTAGATGTATTCTGTGAACCGCATTAAGATTTTTACACAAAAATAGAAAAAAAGCAATAAATTTTGGGGGTCCCCATACATAGAACTGAAACTCAAAAATTTTTTTTTCATCAAACCCATTCGTGTGGGGTATCTATGGATAGGTCTTCAAAAATGATACTGAGGTTTCTAATATCATTTTTTTCTAAACTGAATAGTTTGCGCGAGAGACACTTCCAAAGTGGTAAAATGTGTGTCCCCCCCCTCTAACTTCTAAGATAAGAGAATGATAAAACTAAAAAAAATATATGATGTACATTACTATAAAAACTACCAACGAAAATTGGTTTGAACGAAATCCAGTAAGTAGTTTTTTTTTTAATGCGTCATAAACCGAAAAAAATACACTATTTTTAAAACATCGATCATAGTTACAATACATTACAAGAACTTTTATATTATGTTACTCGCTGCTACGGAACCCTTCATGGGCGAGTCCGACTCGCACTTGGCCGGTTTTTTTTAATTAAGAATGTCAATAAATGTAAAAGGGTCAATGACCGTTATTGCCCGTTTATTTGGCGCCTAGTTTAGTAGCTAGCTCTTTAGTGTTTTCGGGATTTAAGAGATGATAATTCTTCGCTGATATAAGTTAACACTAACGTCACAAGATCATCTTATTCACTCACCTGTTTCTCCTGGGTCTCCTGCTTAGCATCAGGTTCGGGACTGACGATGTACACCAACTTGCCAGAAGCTGCCGAGAATTTGGCAGCCGCATCGTTGAGACCCTATAATACGATACATAGCTTTACATACAAATAGGATACCAATCTATGTTTAATATTATAAAGAGGTAAAGTTTGTTTTGTTGTTTGTAGGAGGTAATCTCTGGAAGTAGAATTGATAAATTTTTTCACTGATAGAAAGCTGCTTTATTCCTGAGTGAGATGAGCTATATTTTATGTATGCGGGTGACGCCGCGGGCAAAAGTTAGTATGATAATAAATATGAAATTTACTTTCTTTAAAACACTTTTCAAAATTGATTTTAAAAAGTTTTGAACTTGACGGCACGGTTGCCATAGTGGTTAAACAATTGATTGGCGAGTTGCGTATCGCGGGTTTGATTTCCAAACGAAACCAATATTTGTATAGCCTACAGATAGTCGTTTTTGGGTCTAGGTCTTTTGAGTATGAGAGTTTAAATATTTCTTAAGGGCCAAGCGCCCGAAAAATGCCATAAAACAGTGATTTTCTGAGGCCTACTCCTCCGTAACGGCTAGGTCAATTGGTTTAAAAAAAATATATGTTTATTATAGATTCATGAACAATAATAACAACATTTGATTTTTTCATGCAATTAATACTTTTGTCAAAAATAAAATATTTAGCAATTTCGCAACTTTTCCCTACTCCGTCGAAACGGCTTGGACCTTTAGAGACATTTTTACACATAAAAAAATTGGTGGTTAAATATTCTTCAAAGTGAACATTGCATATGTAAATCAATCAATATCTCGCAGAGAAAATGGATTTAAAGCGCTTTCCGGGCGCTGCTGGCCGCAAATTAATGCACAGATTTGCGTACTGCCGCCTAGGCGAGTGCGAGAGTTGCGTTCACATAATTTCGGCCAGATGGTTCAAGGGACTATACGCCTTAATGCACCCATTAAAAACGTTATGAGTAGGAGTTATATAGTAACACTAGTGTTCAGGAAAGGTTTTTTATAAAGAAAAAAAAAATACCAATCTAAATATTTTGCAGTTCATCAATCAGTTCAGTTAGTCTATATTGTTTTCAACTTAGTTACTCACGATGTTTAATATAACATCGTTTTGAGGACCGTGGTGATGAAATAAATTATACAAAGTACCTAGTTTGATTCGATTCGCATTTGACGTAAACAACATACGTGTATACGTTATCTACATATGTGTGGAGGCTTATAATTAGCAATTTGGTACACTTACATACACTTTTTACATCATTGGTTTACTAGTATCTATGCCCTATGTAATAAAACAAATAAAAACATACCGATATTTAAAATTAACTTATGACTTACCTGCGGTTGTCCGGCACTGTCACATATCTGTCGAGTAGCTTCACACAGCGCTTTCAAGTCTTGCAACATGGCGGCCTGTTCTGCGCCCGACTTAGTGCCGCAGAGCTTGTGTGAGTCTGTAAATAAGAGATTGTTGCAAGAAATACGCAAGTAAAAAGGTATAGAAATCATCCTCCTATAAAATAAGACATGTGTAAATCAATCAAAGTAAAAAAAAAACACGGTGAACTTGAAAATAGTATAGTAGTAAAAAAGTTTATGTTTTTATGCTTCTCTGATTAGTTTTTCATAATATACAATGGATTTTGACGCGGTTTTTACCATAATTTAAAAAAATATTCTAGAAAGTGGATAATGAGGACAATAAAGAAGTAGGAAGACCCTAGAAACGGTGGAAAAGGAAGCAATAAATGGAAAAGGAGGGAAGGGAGTTTAGAATACATTCATTATTATTTAAAAGATACAGCACAGAAATCCAGTATCCAATCCTTAGGTATTTTTAGTGCTGTAGAGGCTTCACGCAGACGACGTCGCGGGCAGCAGCTAGTAAGTAAATAAAAGGACTGACCTTGTACAACTTCTGGCATCAGCTTAGTTATAGTCCTGACGGCGCGGTCAGCTCCAGCGTAATCAGGCTTCTCGCGATCTGTGTAAGGATAATATTTGTAGCGACATCCATAGTGTCACAGAAGAACTTATCCTGCATTGCGCAATCAAAGTTATTCGCGATTTGAATACATACGACAGCCCAAAAATCATCTATCGGGCAGTTGCACACCAGACATGATAACCGTCTGGATCTCTTCAACAGAGGATTGCGGGACTTTACTCTTTGTTCTGCACACCTCCAAACACTTATTAGCGAAAATTTAAAAGCAGTGAATTTTACATCGAGATATGGTGAATGATCTTTTTTTACTAAAAACGGAAGAACAGTTTTACTAGAAAATAGTGTTAGTTTTGAAACCTGGAGGTAACTTACTGGCAGTGGCAGCGGCGAGCGCAGCGACGGCCGCGTTGAGCTGCGCCAGCCTGTTAGATAAGTTGCGCTCTATGGCCGCTCCGTCTTCTTGCTTCATCATCTGGCATATCATTGGCTGCGAATATTTTAGAATTTTTGATATTTTGTACATTTTGAATTTGAGGTACAAATTCAGCACCAAAAAGCAGCACATTATGCAATGTTATGCTGTTTGACACTAGATTACGAATATGATCAAGCAAGTTGGAACGATATAATAAAAAAAAACTAGCCAAGTGCGAGTTGGACTCGCGCACGAAGGGTTCGGTAAGTACCGTACTTAGGAAAACTCGGCAAAAATTTTGTTTTGCTTTTTTTATGGGTAAAATATGAAATACTTCCTACCCTTATATATTTATTTTATTTTTAATATTTGTGATCATAGCGGCTACAGAAATACATAATTTGTGAAAATTTCGACTGTCTAGCTATCGCTGTTCTTGAGATAAAGCCTTGAGATACAGACAGACGGACAGACAGCGAAGTCTTAGTAATAGGGTCCCGTTTTACACTATGGGTATGGAACCCTAAAAAATTATTGAGCTTATCAGAGCGTTAATGTACATAAAAGCTGAAATGTCCAAAAAAGTTACTGTGGCTGTAGCAAAAAAACGCAGGTAAATTTTAGTCCGTAAATGTCTGGAGCCAGAGGGCGTTCGTCTGGCTCCACCCAAAGCGAGAAAATTTATATCACGATTTTACATCTCAAAAAAGAGCGTGGATGTGTATAAGTAAACGAGGGAAGCACTATAGCTAAAAAGGGGGTTACTATTAAGATTATAACTAAATGAGAACTATGGAAGAAGACCAGACCTCAAAATCAATGGGGGTGAGGGCAAAAGAAAGATGATATTTCTATAACAAGCTATAGCACTTACCTCTTTGATTTAGTTGAATTTGAAAATGGAGGGAAAACTATAGAACCGTGAAATAAAATACATTGACCTTTTCCTAATATCTCTGCGTAGGTATAGGTACCCGAATAACAAACAATGAACTGCTTTTTATTACTAGATCATGAAAGTATCACAATACATGTCGATCCAAGAAAGCTCTGTCTTTATTATCGATTTTGAAATTAAGAATGTCAACAAATGTAGGGGGGTCAATGACCGTTATTCTTCGGTTATCAGGCGCCTGTCTTAGATGGATTTTGAGAGAGATTCTGGAATTTGGATTTTTCAAGCACAAGCTATTACACTGACCTGTCTCAGTTGTTGTTCAGCTGCATCAAGTTCATCTTTAGCTCCTGACACGCTGCTGATGAACTTCAGACGCTGCTTCTCTTGCGTCTGAGCTGATGGCACATCTGCCCAGTCAATAGATCCAACTGTAAGATGTAAGGCTGTATCAGAATATATCGTGCCCGGACATCAAAGAATACATTAGTCAAAATAAATCAATCACCAATAATTTTCCAATCAGACTGCTGTCTAAGGTGAGTAATCGTGGACACCCAATAATCCTGTATAACTCCATCATCCTGTATAACCCAATCACCCAGTATAACCCAATTATCCTGTATAATCCGATTACTCGGTATAAACCAATCATTCTGTATGACTCAATCACCCTGTATAACCCGATTAATCCGTATAACCCGATCACTCTGTATAACCCGATCACTCTGTATAACCCAATCACTCTGGATAACCCAATCATCCTGTATAACCCGATTACTCTGTATAACCCAATCACTCTGTATAACCCAATCACTCTGTATAACCCAATCACTCTGTATAACCCAATCATCCTGTATAACCCAATCACTCTGTATAACCCAATCACTCTGTATAACCCAATCACTCTGTATAACCCAATCACTCTGTATAACCCAATCACTCTGTATAACCCAATCACTCTGTATAACCCAATCACTCTGTATAACCCAATCACTCTGTATAACCCGATTACTCTGTATAACCCAATCACTCTGTATAACCCAATCACTCTGTATAACCCAATCACTCTGTATAACCCAATCACTCTGTATAACCCAATCACTCTGTATAACCCAATCACTCTGTATAACCCGATTACTCTGTATAACCCAATCACTCTGGATAACCCCATCACTCTGTATAACCCAATCACTCTGTATAACCCAGTCACTTTGGATAACCCAATCACCCAGTATAACCCAATCACTCTGTATAACCTAATTACCTAGTAAATTCCAAACATCCTGATTTCAGTATAGTTATCGGCACGAATATTGAGCGCTCGGCGTCAGAGTGGGGATCGCTTTGCGCATTCCATACATTGGCAAGCCATGCAGCAAGGCCAGGAAACGAATCACGAGTGACGTCTTTGACACGATGGCGCTGCGAGCCAATCACTGAAATTCCCCACCCCCGCGTCTCACGTCGCACCATAAAGGAGACTGAATATTTGACTTGTGCGCAACTTGAAGCCAGCGCTCAATATTTATGCCGATAACTATAGATTGCTAATTAAACGAAGCTCGAGCTTCGACTGCAGTCTTCTTTTTATAGAGCTTGATCTTTTGAACTGAAGTCATAAGGCTCGAATCTTTAAGACTCAAGAGCTCTTAAGAAGTCTAGCTTTAAAAGTTCACTAGCGTTATCTCCTGAACTCGAACTTTATTTTAGTCAACACTATATTACGATTTTGACACCATATTACAATATTTGAAATTGTTTTTCGACGAAATAAGATTTAAAAAGTCTCTTTTTTTTAATAGCCTATACTATCCCACTGCTGGGAAAAGTCTCATAATAAACATAAATTATGTTTATAAACCTTTGATATGCGACTACGATTTGGCGTAACTACCCTGCGCTAATGGGCGGTCTACAATACACAATTTAATTATCTCTAAGAACACTATCAAAATTTTACTGTATAATTTATTCACTGTGTATTACAATACCTTTCTGACGTTACCTAAGAACAAAACGATAAATAACTCACCATCTGCATTGCAGGCTTGCACCAGCTTGTCGAGACTGTCTTCCAGCTGCTTCTGTGAGCTCAGCATCTGCTGCTTCATTTCCGGCCGCTGCTGCAGATGTGGCTGACAAGATGACGTCAGCTCTGACGCTGTGCGGCGCAGCTTCTCGGCTGCTGAGATGACTTCATTCTGGCAGTGAGGGTCTCCAATGGTTGGAGTTGCCGCCTAGGGAAGAATTGGGTAAGTATGTAGCTTGGTGTGTTATCATATTGTACAGAAAGTTTTGCACTGAGGCCAATACAAAGGCAATTAATAATTTGATAGATAGATAGATAGATTGATTCTTTATTGTACACCAAGAATAAAAATTACATGAGAAACTTAAAATTTATAGGGTGTCACAAAGGGCGGTCTTATCGCTAAAAGCGATCTTTTACAGACAACCTTTGGATGGATTTGACAGAGAAGGAGAAAAAGATACTAATTTGGTGTGTAGCGAGAATATCTTCCACAGTGTATCTCGTGTCTCGCGCGCTAACGCTCAGCTCGCGCCGAGCTTTCCTTTCAGTAATAGACCCTTGGCTCTAGTAGGCTTCGATCCTGCTGGGCCCCTACGGTTGCTGACAAATCAAATGATTTGGTGTGAGCCATCTCACACCGTGAATATTATACCAATCTACAGAATATGTAAGTCAACTGAAATAAAATTGGACCAGTTTAGTTAGCTATAGAACCAATTATCGATGCCTCGATCTATGCTAATAATAACGCTAAACTGACGACGATTAAACTCATTTTTAAAAAACAAGCAAATCATCGACCTTGTTGAATTACCCCCTTACCTGTGCAACAGTAAGCAACGCCTGTGCGGCGTCGGCAGCGCGTGCGCCGCGGTTGTCGAGCTCGGCGGCTACACCAGCGTCCGGTATCAGCTCTGTGAGGCGCTGTGCTTGTGACAACAGCTCGGATGCCTTGCCGCATGAAGCTGCTGATAACGTTAGCACCTGGTATTGTAGAAACTATATGATAAACGAATTTTCCAGGCGCCTAGAATCATGAAATCTAAGTACACAAAAATTATTAACAAAAAAAAAAGTCAAGGAAAAATGTGTGTCAAAATGTCAGTCGCTGTTATAATTACAACATTACCGACCGCAAGGCGGTCTGACAGAATTCAAACAAAATAATAGGGCATTTACTACAATCAGTCTCATCTCATGTTCTCACCTGTTGCTCGTGCGCCTGTAGCTTAGCATCAGCCGCGGGACTGAGGATGTGCACCAGCTTGCCGGAAGCTGCCGAGAATTTGGCAGCGGCGTCGTTCAGACCCTGTCAAACATCGATATATATATTCAGGGTTATGTTTTGTTCTATGACTTTTAAAAATTTATCAGTTTTTGGTTCATCAAATTTTCATATAAAAATAAAAATATTTAAATTGAACATTCTAAATATTACGAAGTCTATGCGAAACAAGCGATAGTACAATAGTGGAGGGTAGTTGAACATGAACTTGAGCTATTTACGGGCGACCCTCGCTAGTCGGCCGGATGCTTTGATGCGCTTGCGTCGCGTCATACGTGTTCTTGTAGCGAAATTCGGCAGTGCGGACGTAATCATCTTTACATGATAGTGTACCAATATTCTAATGTCGAGTACACGGAAATGATGCGAATACATGATAGGTGTTATGATAATGTTTCGGAAGCGTGCTTACTATTATTACGAGATCAGTGCACAGGAGCTGTAACTTGATACAGAGTTGCAATGTGTTAGATAGAACAATGAAATCTTGAAGGTTTATTTTTAGTAAATGTGTTATGTTTTGTAAAAAGTCATAGAACAAAAGTTATAGTTTATGATGTTAGTAACACAGTCCTGCGAGGTTGTTAGTGTTTTACAAATAACCCTGTATATGTACTATGCACTGGATCAGGCGTTCCGGACACTCATTTCAGTCTACTCAGCCCCCCTAGCCAAGTTACAATCGAATTCCGTTCTCTAATCGGTAACGCCTCGGTGACAGCAATTGTAGAAAACGATAAGTTGGTAGCCATGTTGACGCGCCTGAGTCGGCCGCTCGTTCTACAATGTAGCGTTTGTATAACAAAGGATGTAGCGTTAAATATTGTAGAAACGATTTTGAACGATGTGAACTTGGCTACAAATTGTCTATTAGTTTGTTCTGACCACGCGACTTTACGTTGAGATGACGTCATTCCCATACGTTTCATCACTTTTCGACCGCGTTAACGATTGCAGAATAACAACTTGGCTAAGCGTGCAGGTGTAATGAAATCCATACACCATGAACATTACACTATGTTTAACGAAACGCATGTGTGCTACGAAATTAATGGGCTTAAGACATTTTGGTCGCGATAAAAGTAGGTATCCTTTAAAAGTTATCTTAGCATTGTATGTTTTAATAGTTCTGTTAAACGACTTAATGCCAATGTAGCGCTGCAGCAAACTTTTGTTGTAACTTTTCAGTATTTAGACAAATAAGTTTTCATAAATGTAATTGTCTAACACTAGAATATAAGTTGATGCTGCTATACAACAGATGATGAATAACCAAATTAACCAATTTATGAAGCCAATAAAGGTAAGAGATCATTTTTCCAATGTTTGACTGATAATAAAAAATAACTGTAATTTCAAAATTAAGTTTTTCATTCTTATATCAGAACCCCAGAAGTCTGACAGCCAGTCTCACTGAAGAGTATTGTGTTACGTGGGATAGATTCTGGTCCCTACTTGACTTTCAAGGTAGAATGAACAGTGAATGAATGGTGAATGATGACTAATAATGTATCAAGTGATCTAACTTAGATTACTTCATATTTTGACTCACTCTTTTTTAAATGATTATTTTGATGATTTTATTGTTCTTTTGAGTACAATATAGACCGGTTTACACTGTTCTTAAATAATACCTATTAATACTGTAATATGGACATATTGTAACTACAACCACTTTTTTAAAAGAGTAACCATGGAGTTTCTTGCCGGTTCTTCTCCATAGGAAACGACCAATTTCGAACCGTGCACTAGCTTCTGACGTTTTATAAGTGCCCATGTAGGCCTATGTGAAATAAAAAACTTTTGACTTTGACTTTGTTACACACCTGCGGTTGTCCGGCACTGTCACATATCTGTCGAGTAGCTTCACACAGCGCTTTCAAGTCTTGCAACATGGCGGCCTGTTCTGCGCCCGACTTAGTGCCGCACAGCTTGTGCGAGTCTGCAATAAACCGGTATTATAGGTACAGAGGACTGGAAATGTTTCACAGTCATGGAATCATTTTACTTTTGATGCAAAAGTTACTAGCCATATGATGCTTATGATCTGTGTTGATAAACCAAATTTAAGAGCACCAACTTAAATTTTATAAATAAATAAAAAGACTGACCTTGTACAACTTCCGGCATCAGCTCAGTGATAGTTCTGACAGCGCGGTCAGCTGCCGCGTAGTCGGGGTGCTCGCGATCTGTGTTCGATTACAATTAATTGAAAAGAAATACAGAATTTTATTCACGCTCAAACCCATACAATTAATTGAAAAAAATCTTAACATTTTAAGGACGCAAACTCATACTCCGGTGTGCTGCTGCCAATTTATCCATACATTACTAATCAAAGAAGACGGTATTTTTATTAACAATTAAAAGTCAAACTGCTAATGAAACTTGAATTTTAGACCGCAGTTGTAGTTAATAACCTCGGTGCATATTCAAAACGTGGTAAGTTACCCGCAGTGGCAGCAGCGAGCGCAGCGACGGCCGCGTTGAGCTGCGCGAGCCTGTTCGACAGTTTGCGCTCCATCGCTGCGCCGTCGTCTTGCTTCATCAGCTGACATATCATTGGCTGACAATACAAAACACTTGTTACTTAACTGACTTAAAAACTTAATTAAAATACATGAGTTTCACAGATGATGTACTCAACGAATCAACATGGATAAATACAGGGTGTAAGGGACAGCCCTCCACAAACTTTAAGGGCTTGGTCAGTAGACACAACTGAACAACCTTCCACAGAAAATAATGTCAAGAAAAACACATTGAAAACCAGTGTATAAGAATGAATTGGTTAGTTATGTTTCCCTATACTTCTTAGGGGAATCTGGATGGATTTTGAGAAAGATCATGTGGCTAGAAAAAGGGTCACGACTAATGAACATTATTAAAAAACACGTGTTGGACAACCCCAAAATAAATTCGGATACGGATTCTGGATTCTTAGAGTACAAGCTGTTGCACTAACCTGTTTCAGCTGTTGTTCAGCAGCATCAAGTCGTTGTTTAGCTCCTGACACGCTGCTGATGAACTCCAGACGCTGCTTCTCTTGCGTCTCAGCTGATGATACATCCCAGCCGATCGATCCAACTGCGGGATGTAAGTTTGTAGTTTGTATATCGGATCCGAACATAAAATGATACAGATACATCAAGCGCCAATGATTTCCAAATCAACAACTGTAGAATTTATAGACGAATAGTAGTCATAGACAGGTCGCAGTATGTAAACTTGTATAATAATATAGCAATCGTCCCGTCAAGAATAGTTCCTTGTAAACCTCAACAAACCTTCACTGAGGTAGCCAATACTACTTTTTAACCCGGATAATCATAACAGTCACAGAATTTCTCCCAAAAAATCTTGCCAAAATCGTGATTGCTGCTATACAGTGTGATTGTGTTATACAGGTTAATTGTATTATACAGGTTGAATGTGCTATACATTGTGATTATGCTATACAGTGTGATTGGGATATACAGGTTAATTGCGTTATACAGGGTGAATATACTATATAGTGTTATCATGTTATACAGTGTGACTGTGCTATATAGATTGCCGTTAAAAAAAGCTAGAGCACATAACCTGATGACGTCATTAAAGTCGTGTTATAAGGAGGACCCTGGGTTGCAACTTTTAGCCTTTTTGAACAATTGGCAGTGTGATTGTTTTATACACAGTGAATTTGCTATACAATGTTATTGTGTTATACAGGATGACTGTGCTATACAATGTGATTGTGTTATACAGGATGAATGTGCTATACAATGTGATTGTGTTATACAGTTTGAATGTGCTATACAATGTGATTGTGTTATACAGTGTGAATGTGCTATACAATGTGATTGTGTTATACAGTGTGAATGTGCTATACAATGTGATTGTGTTATACAGTGTGAATAGGCTATACAGTGTGATTGTCTTATACATGGTAACTATGTTTTACAGAGTAAATGTACTACACAGTTTGATTATGTTAAATAGTCTTTTACAATCCTTTTTTCACGTTTATCACCAAATCAAAATAACTCACCATCTGTCTTGCAGGCTTGCACAAGCTTATCGAGACTATCTTCCAGCTTTTTCTGTGAGCTCAGCATCTGCTGCTTCATCTCCGGCCGCTGCTGCAGATGTGGCTGACAAGATGACGTCAGTTCTGACGCTGTACGGCGCAGCTTCTCGGCCGCTAAGATGACTTCCTTCTGACAGTGTGGGTCTCCGATAGACGGAGCTGTTGTCTGTTAAAAAAAATGCTAAGTATGTAACTTGGTGTATTTTTTTTATCAGAAAAGCCTAAACATTGGGGAATAATTTGGAGTAAACCATCTTACAGTCGTCAATATTAAGTCCACCGAAAAAACTAGTCGATCTAAAATCGGACCAGAATAGCTTTACAACATGTCTCAATATAAATTGCTACTGATAAAATGATGATGATTAAGCTTCTTTTCGAAAGATAACATAAACATTAGCCATATTAAATTACCCCCTTACCTGTGCAATAGTAAGTAACGCCTGTGCGGCGTCGGCAGCGCGTGCGCCGCGTTTATCCAGCTCAGCGGCTACACCAGCGTCCGGTATTAGTTCTGTGAGACGCTGTGCTTGAGACAACAGCTCGGATGCCTTGCCGCATGAGGCTGCTGATAACGCTACCACCTGATATTGTAGAAATTATGTGATAAAAAGATTGATCAGATGGTGAGCATTATAAATGCTAAACAAATTGTTTATGAATGTCTTAAATTGTAATTTCGATTTTTTTTTTTCAATGTAATCGCTGTTTTAAAATAATAACAAAATTTAAATTTTACTAGACCGCCTTGCATCACACATCAACCCATTTTGAACCAAAAATTACAACTCAGTCTCTGAAACATCAATCAATCACCTACCTTTACTATCAATAATCAATGGTCAAATATTCGAATAACATATTTAAAAAATCCATCAGTAATACCGAATATTCATAACCAAGTATATTTTTTAATTGCTTTTCGTCCTTTGGATAGTCAGGTAAAAATATCAGTCTCATCTCATGTTCTCACCTGTTCCTCCTTTGCCTGTAGCTTAGCATCAGCCGCGGGACTGAGGATGTGGACCAGCTTGCCGGAAGCCGCCGAGAACTTGACAGCGGCGTTGTTGAGACCCTGTGACACAACAGATGATGAGTAATTTATATCAATAAAGAATAATAATAAGAAGAAGAAAGATTAGCTGTTTTAAAATAGGGACTAAACGATTGAAAACAGATTAATAGTAATCAATTTTCGATTTTTTTTTGACTAAAATCTAAAATATTATTTTAAAATCAAGACATTATCATATCAGAACCCTGGGGTGTGACCGCACCGCGTGGAAGTGTGACCGCTATTTTCTCCAAGGAGTATTGTGTTACCTAGGACAGATCCAGAGACGTCAGGTAGGTAGTCGCATTTGAAATACTACATATAGACATATAAACATTCAGTATGCGTAAATGATGGTCGCTAAAAAACAAATGATCTATGACTAATTGAAGCCGGATGAGGCCGTTTAGTTCAAACACATACCTATTTCTATACTTAAGTTATGACTTACCTGTGGTTCTCCAGCACTGTCACATATCTGTCGAGTAGCTTCACACAGCGCTTTCAAGTCTTGCAGCATGGCGGCCTGTTCTGCGCCCGACTTAGTGCCGCAGAGCTTGTGAGAGTCTGCAAAAGATGGTTATAATGTAAACTACGACAGGAAATGATTTGCCATCAAATTAGATATAATGGTCCCACAGTTACAGGGGTAGCTGTACTGTACATGTTGCCAAGTTACCGGTGACACGGTGGACTGTATAGATACACCAAGTCTATTATAGTGAACTAACACTAAGTTTATAAATAAAAAAGACTGACCTTGTACAACTTCCGGCATCAGCTCAGTGATAGTTCTGACAGCGCGGTCAGCTGCCGCGTAGTCGGGGTGCTCGCGATCTGTGTTCGATTACAATTAATTGAAAAGAAATACAGAATTTTATTCACGCTCAAACCAAAAAAAAAAGTCCTAGAACGTTTAATCTGTAACCAAATTAGTACTTTCCTGTCTAAAAATAATCTCCTCAATCCCTTGCAGTCCGGTTTCCGTCCTGGTCATAGTACCACCACAGCCCTTATCAATATTACGGATGATATAAGATCTGCCATGGAAGGCGGCAATCTCACGGTTTTGGCATTGCTCGATTTCAGTAATGCATTCAATACTGTAGATTTTGACGTGTTGCTTGGCATTCTCTGCTCTCTTAATATATCTCCATCGGTGATTGACTGGTTTCGTAGTTACCTGTTTAGTCGTCGGCAACGTATTTGCATCGGAGAGACCTTGTCTTCCTGATGTTGTACTTCTGCCGGGGTACCTCAGGGTGGCGTTTTATCCCCTTTACTTTTCGCAGTTTTTATTAACTCAATATCCAATAATCTAATTTCATCCTACCACCTTTATGCTGACGATCTCCAAATTTACTCACGAGCTCCTCTTGCTGATTTGTCCGAGGCTATTATCACCATCAACCATGATCTGGCCCGCATATGCGAGTGGAGTAAACGGTATGGACTTTTGGTCAACCCCATAAAGACGCAGGTTGTTGTGGTGGGCAGTTCTAGGTTGGTATCAAAGATTGACTGGACGTCTCTTCTCCAGGTTTTATTCGATAACACAATTATACCCTTCTCCGAGAAAGTTAAAAACTTGGGGTTAGTCATTGATAAGAACTTCACTTGGTCTGCCCAGCTACAGGAAGTTAGCCGTAAATTATTTGCGTCTGCTGGTTCTTTAAGGAGACTGCGTAATTTTCTTCCGACTACCACCAAGATTGCACTTGCACAATCACTTCTTCTTCCCATCCTTGATTATGCTGCTGCTAGCTATCTTGACCTTACACAAGAACAACTGGATAAACTTGAGCGGCTTCAAAACTTTTGCATAAGGTTCATATTTGGTTTGCGAAAATATGACCATGTTTCTGAATTTCGTGTGAAGCTCAAGTGGTTGCCAATTCGCCTTCGCCGGAATGCTCATATTCTTTCTCTTTTATATAATATACTCTTTTCTCCTTTTACCCCTCTTTACCTCAAGAATCGTTTTCAGTTTCTTTGCGACTCCCATTCTAAATCTCTTAGGTCATCAGATAACTTACGACTCAAGATGCCGGTGCATTCCACAACTTTCTTAGATAAATCATTTACTGTCCAGGCTACCCGTCTGTGGAATGCATTACCGGATGATATAAAACGCGCTCAATCGTTGCCTGCCTTCAAAAGACTTGTTAAGGATCACTACTTGTCGCTGTGATTTTTCGAAAGTCGTCCTTTCTTATGATTGCTCATATATTATTATTTGGTATGTATATATCTATGTATGTATTATATTGCATATTTATGTATCTGTGTATCTATCAAGTATAATTATTTTACATGTAATTAATTTTAAATAGTACTAATTTTATTGTTGAACTTATGACAGCCCATACCATGTTCTGACAATTACTGTCTATTCTAGGTTGCCTGGAAGAGATCGCGGAATGCGATGAGGCCGCCCATTGTACGTGTTTTAGATATAAGTTTTCTTTGTTATGTTTTGTATGTACAATAAAGTATATAATAAATAAATCCGATCGTGTGTGGAGTACTGCAGCCACATATGGGCTGGTGCTGCAAAGTGCCACCTGGCAGCTTTGGACTCGGTGGAAAGGCGTGCGAAGAGGCTGATTGGTGATCCAGATTTGGTTAAGTCCAATCTTCAAAGCCTTGAGCACAGGCGTAGGGTAGCCAGCCTTTCGGTGTTTTACAGATTGCATTTTGGAGAGTGTGCGCAGGAACTGCATGACTTGATTCCGCCATCACATTTCTATCATCGGACAAACCGACGCACGGCGAGTATCCACCCTTACGTTGTTGAAACATCTACGGTCCGGACTAAGCGTTTCGCCTCGTCATTTATACCGCGTACTTCGAAGGACTGGAACAGTCTGCCTGCTGCGGTCTTCCCGTCCGATTATAATTTGGGTGTCTTCAAGGCTAGAGTGAATAGGCTCTTAATAAACTAGTGCGCCTCACCATCAACGATTGCATCACTGCTTACCATCAGGCGGGATCGCAGTCAAGTACTAGTTTATAACAGATAAAAAAAAAAAAAAAAAAAACCCATACTCGAGACTGCTGCTACTAATTATAATTATCTATACGTATCCGAGTAAAAGAACAATGTAAAACTAGAATTTTGGACAGAAGTTTTAATTTATAACGTAGGCACATATTCAAAAAGTGGTAAGTTACCTGCAGTGGCAGCAGCGAGCGCAGCGACGGCCGCGTTGAGCTGCGCGAGCCTGTTCGACAGTTTGCGCTCCATCGCTGCGCTTTCGTCTTGCTTCATCAGTTGACATATCATCGGCTGACAGTATAAAACACTTATGTTAATAAAAACCTTTTCTAACATATTTGGGCTTCACAGATCATGCACGTATACAGAACACACTCAGTATCCGTAAAGAAAATTTATTTGTTGTGGTTCGTGTAGAGATTCATTTTTTAAAAGTAGAACTGTTTGTAAGCATTGGCGAGGGTTATTCTTATGACGTAAAATGCACAGAGCCATCTATCGAATATAAAGTTAAACAGACTACACTTGTTCTAGTTTTTAAATCGGCCACCTTACCATCAGGTGAGACAGTGATCAAACGCGAGCCTATCAATAATAAAAGTGGCGTTGGGAATATCTGGATAGCGTGTATTATGATATTTTACTTCTTAAATACTTTAAATTCATATATCTCTTGATACCGTGAACCGATTGTGATTTCTGTATAAAAGTTACCAACATCGATTTAGTACATTTTACGTGATGTGTGCACAACAATTTCAAAAATATTGGAAACGGATTCCTTTGGTTGTCTTTTAACATTCTCGCTATTTTATGTCGCTATTGTATGCATAGATAAATATAATGATATTTTTTTTTTTAACACAACAGCTTTGTTTCACTAACCTCTTTCAATTGTTTTTCAGCAGCATCAAGTCGTTGTTTAGCACCTGACACGCTACTGATGAACTCCAGACGCTGCTTCTCTTGCGTCTCGGCTGATGGTACATCCCAGCCGATCGATCCAACTGCGGGATATAAGTCTGTGTGAGTGCATATGGGATCCAAAGATAAAATGACTCGGATACATCAAAACTACGAATCGTGATTGCTGCTATACAGGTTGTGTTATACAGGGTGACTGTCCTATACAGCGTGAATATGCTATACAGTGTGATAGTGTTGTATAGGTTAACCTTTCGAATGTCTTAAGTTACACTGTCCGACATAAGGTAATTGTCTTTCTATTGTGTTTCTAATTACGACATTCAAAGAGTTAATTGTGTTATACAGAATAAATGTGGTATACAGTGTGATTATATTATAAAGGTTTTTTTTTTTTTCGATGGGAAAAATCATCTATGACAACCCCCGCTCTTGGGCGGAGCGGGAGATAGTGTCAGACTCTTACTGACTAAAAAACCCATCCCGTTCCTTCAAGCCTTCATACCGGGGCTCGAGCGCCCTTTCGGATAACCCTGGCCCCAGTAGGCTTCGACCCGGCTGGGCCCCTGCTGTTGCTGACAACTCCTTGAGGCGCGCGGGAACATCGCGCACCGTCGACGACTTGGGCTTGGTCCGGACTATTACCGGACGGCCGGACAGCGAGCTACCCATTGCTCACTGTCCGCAAGCCCGCGCCTACGGTGGCTGAAAATCGGGATCGGAATCCCGGCGGCGGCGGCGAGAGCGCCGTTGCCTGATGCGGTCGGGCTCCTCCTTAGCGAGCATTACTGCTTCGCAAAAGTCGGCGACCGCCTGCCACTCCTCCTCGCTCCGGACCATGGCCTCGACCAAGGTCCGGTATTATACAGGGTCAATGTGCTATACAATATGCTTGTTTATACAAGCTGAATGTGCTATACAGGTTGATTGTATTATATAGAACGATTGTGTTATACAGATTAATTGTGGTACACAGAACCTGTATATTTAAGGTTAATTAAGCTATACAGGTTTAGGTAGGTTTTACAGGGCGATTGTGTTAAATGGTTTGTTACAATCACTTTTTCAAGTTTATCACAAAACTAAAATAATTCACCATCTGTCTTGCAGGCTTGCACCAGCTTGTCGAGACTGTCAGCAAGCTGCTTCTGTGAGCTCAGCATCTGCTGCTTCATCTCCGGCCGCTGCTGCAGATGTGGCTGACAAGATGACGTCAGCTCTGACGCCGTGCGGTGCAGCTTCTCAGCCGCTGAGATGACTTCCTTCTGGCAGTGAGGGTCTCCGATGGTTGGAGCTGTAGCCTGGTACAAAAATGGCTAAGTATGTAGCTTGATGTAGATGAATGCAGACCATATAGTGAAGAAATGTTTGTACTGAAGGCAAAATATTGGCAAATAATTTGGAGTGACCCATCTTACAATTATCAATATTTAATCCTCAGATTAAACCAGCAAATCATGCCGAACCATTATTATCTTTTCAGAAAGGTTAGACGGGCCTACAATAGATAGGTTTATCGAGCTACAGACATGCCGTTTGATAAATCTTCCTCAAATTGAATGCTGTGTCTTTATTTTATTCTTTTTTAGGGTTCCGTAGCCAAATGGCAAAAAACGGAACCCTTATAGATTCGTCATGTCTGTCTGTCTGTCTGTCTGTCCGTCCGTCCGTATGTCACAGCCACTTTTTTCCGAAACTATGAGAGCTATACTATTGAAACTTTGTAAGTAGATGTATTCTGTGAACCGCATTAAGATTTTCACACAAAAATAGAAAAAAAAGCAATAAATTTTGGGGGTACAATTTAGGTAGAACTGAAACTCAAAATTTTTTTTTTCATCCAACCCATGCGTGTGGGGTATCTATGGATAGGTCTTCAAAAATGATACTGAGGTTTCTAATATCATTTTTTTCTAAACTGAATAGTTTGCGCGAGAGACACTTCCAAAGTGGTAAAATGTTTGTCCCCCCCCCCCCCTCTAACTTCTAAAATAGGAGAATGATAAAACTAAAAAAAATATATGATATTACTATAAAAACTACCAACGAAAATTAATTTGAACGAAATCTAGTTAGTAGTTTTTTTTTAAAGGTGTCATAAATCGAAAAAAATACACTATTATTAAAACATCGATCAAAGTTACAACACATTACAAGAACTTTTATATTATGTTACTTGCTGCTACGGAACCCTTCATGGGCGAGTCCGACTCGCACTTGGCCGGTTTTTTATGTACTTAAGGGTGCATAAGTTGTACTAGATACATGTTCTTCTTTTCGTGTCAATGCTCTCAAACTATAACTAGATACTAAAAGAGTTTTTAAGTTGTTTTGGTAATATTAACACCCTATGAGCCTACGATGCCGGTGAATAAAAGATTTTTTTTTTGTCAACCTATGACTCAATATGAATTGATATAATAATACGCTAATGACGACTAAATTCATTTTTAAAACAGAAGAACATTTCGACCTTATCGAATTACCTACCTGTGCAACAGTAAGTAACGCCTGCGCGGCGTCGGCAGCGCGTGCGCCGCGGTTGTCGAGCTCGGCGGCTACACCAGCGTCCGGTATCAGCTCTGTGAGGCGCTGTGCTTGAGACAACAGCTCGGATGCCTTGCCGCATGAGGCTGCTGATAACGCTACCACCTGGTGTTGTAGAAATTATGTATGATAAACAGATTGTTCAGGTAGAGAGCGTAATAAAAGCTAAACACATTTAATACTCAGTAATCCGTTTTTTTTAGGTGGTAAATCATTCAATGACTTCTCTCGCTCTTGGCCACACAGTAGGTCTTTAAAATATCAATCAGTTACCAACTTTACTCACAGTAATCAATTGCTAAATATTTGAATAATATATTTAAAACATCCATCAATAATACCGTACATTCATAAACAGGGACTTCTTCTAATTACCCTTTTCCCTCCTCTTGCGGATAGTTGGATAAAAACGTAAGTCTCATCTCATGTGCTCACCTGTTGCTCCTGCGCCTGTTGCTTGGCATCAGCTGCGGGACTGACGATGTGCACCAGCTTGCCGGAAGCCGCCGAGAACTTGGCAGCAGCATCATTGAGACCCTGTCAAACACCAGATGATAAAACACCTAATCTAATAAAGAATTATGAACCAATAATGATTAGCTATTTCGATAGTACGTATGACTAATAACGTTTAAAATAATTGCATCTTCAAAATCAAGTTTTTCATTCACATATCAGAATTCTAGAATTTTGACTAACATTCTCACCATATTGTGTTACTTAGGACAGAACCTGAGTCCTATCTGTCTCCAGAGTTCTTAGAGGTCCGATAGGTAGTCGCTGAAATACTACATTGTTCGGAACACACAGATTTCGCTAATAATGTATAATCGTTACACACCTGCGGTTGTCCAGCACTGTCACAAATCTGACGAGTAGCTTCACACAGCGCTTTCAAGTCTTGCAACATGGCGGCCTGTTCTGCGCCCGACTTAGTGCCGCACAGCTTGTGTGAGTCTGCAAAAGATAGATATGTAATTGGTAATATGACGCTGGTGATAGTTTACCATCAAAATAGATATAAACATTTCGCAGTTATAAGGCTGCTGCATGTTGTAAAGTTACTGGCGATATGGTTCTTATGATCTGTATTGATAAACCAAGTTTATTATGATGAATCAACGCTAAGTTTATAAATAAAATAAAAAGACTGACCTTGTACAACTTCCGGCATCAGCTCAGTGATAGTTCTGACAGCGCGGTCAGCTGCCGCGTAGTCGGGGTGCTCGCGATCTGTGTTCGATTACAATTAATTGAAAAGAAATACAGAATTAGATTCACGCCCAAACCCATACTCGGGACTGCTGCTGCAAATTATACGTATTCATAAAAGAAGGTAAAAAAAAAAACTAGAATTTTGGACACAATATGTTTTAGATTATAACGTAGGCACACATTCAAAAGTGGTAAGTTACCTGCAGTAGCAGCGGCGAGCGCAGCGACGGCCGCGTTGAGCTGCGCGAGCCTGTTCGACAGTTTGCGCTCCATCGCCGCGCCGTCTTCTTGCTTCATCAACTGACATATCATCGGCTGACAACACAAAATACTTAAGTTAATAAGTTGAGATAAAAACTTTTCTAACATATCTGAGCTTCACAGATACATATATTAGAAGTCACAAATGTGATATACAACTATTTGTTATTTGTTGTGGGGCGAGTGCAAGCGTTGGCAATCTGAATGGCGTGTATTGTGATATTTAACTTCTTAAACATTTTAAATTCATATATCTTTTGATTCTGTGAACTGATTGTGATGAACAAATACTAAGAAATAATAAACATTACATATGTATAAAAGTTACCTACATTGATTTAGTTCATTTACGTGATGCATGCACAACAGTTAAACAGTTGAGGGATTAAGTCCGCCTATGTACTTTGTGTCGCACGAAGATTAATTATATAAACAAGTAATTCCCAAAATACTGGAAATTGGTTCTGTTGGTTCTTTAACTCCCTGGCTATTGTATGTATATATATAGAAAAGTATAATGAGGATTTTTCGAACACAAGTTTTAGCACTAACCTTTTTCAGCTGTTGTTCAGCAGCATCAAGTCGTTGTTTAGCTCCTGACACGCTGCTGATGAACTCCAGACGTTGCTTTTCTTGCGTCTGAGCTGATGGTACATCCCAGCCGATCGATCCAACTGCGGGATGTAAGTTTGTAGTTTGTATATCGGATCCGAACATAAAATGATACAGATACATCAAGCGCCAATGATTTCCAAATCACAGGGAAAGTAGCTTTAACGAATAGTAGCTTTAGCCAGGTCGCAGTTTGTAAACTTGTATAACACAACCTTCCCGTCAGGCAGGTTCCTTTTAAACCTCAACAAACCTTGACTAAGGTAGTCAATACTAATTTTAATAAAATTCGCAGCTTCATTTTACCAAGATCACGCCTATTTCAATTATTTCACATATTATCCAGTAGTGACAATATCAACCAGGAATTAATTTGCAAATAATCAAAACAGCCACTAAATAATCTGAAATAAACCCACCAAAACTACGAACGTGATTGCTATACCGTGTGATTGTGTTATACAGAAATGCTATACCATGTGATTGTGTTATACAGGATGAATGTGCTATACAGTGTGATTGTGTTATACAGGATGAATGTGCTATACAGTGTGATTATGTTATACAGACTGAATGTGCTATACAGTGTGATTGTGTTATACAAGATGAATTTGCTATATAGGTGAATGTACAATACAGTGTTATTGTTTTATACAGGGTGAATGTGTTATACAGGGTCAATGTGCTATACAGAGTGATTGTGTTATTCAGGTAATTGTGTTATACAGTGTGATTGCGTTTTACAGGTTGAACGTGCTATCACAGTCACGTTTATCTTAACACCAAAATAACAAATAACTCACCATCTGTCTTGCAGGCTTGCACCAGCTTGTCAAGACTGTCAGCAAGCTGTTGCTGTGAGCTTAGCACCTGCTTCTTCACCTCCGGCTGCTTCTGTACGTGAGGCTCAACGCATGCCGTTAGATCTGACGCTGTGCGGCGCAGCTTCTCGGCCGCTGAAATGACTTCCTTCTGGCAGTGAGGGTTTCCAATGGTCGGGGCTGTTGCCTGTGACAGAAATGGAAATTAGAAATGTTCCGGGTACGAGCTTGTTTCGTTGTAGATCTCATAGTCATAGACAAGCAATTCTGGTTTACAATAAATACACTGGTCTTTCCAGTGATATCTGGAAGCTTCAGTCTTATCTGTCTTTGCTAGCTAAAATTACCACGTCACGACTGTTGGAGCCCCTAACAGAAGAGAGAAAACTCAATGGCGCAGGATACTGTCAATTTTTTTTCGAAGTAAAATGAGAGTTACAGCCTCGCGGCACTAAGACATAATCCTTCGACAATTTAAAAAAAAAAAGTTCATTGACTTTAGATTTCGTATTTATAATCAAAACTATATTCGGTGATACGTAGCGACATCTATGGCGCCACATAGGAATTAAACTACGCAATTCTGCATTGCACAATTAAAGTTTTTCGCGCGATCCAAACATATACAACAGTCCGAAATCATCTATCGGGCAGTTGCCCATCCGTCTGAACAGAGGATCTTTCCTTCTCAATGGAGGTTCGCAGGACTTTACACCCTGTTCCGGACCGGTTTTTGAAAGGAAAGGAAAGACGGACGGAAAGGTCCGACCCCGGTATGAAGGGCTAAGAAGAAACGGGGAGGGTTTTTTTTAGTCAGTAGTGGTCAAACGCGGGCCTCTCAATAATGAAAAAATAAAAAAAGTAAAAGTCTGACTCTAAAAGTCACTCTCTTCGGCAAACTACCACTTCGCCCAAGAGCGGGAGATGTCATTGGAAGATTTTTACAAATAAAAAAAAAATACACCCTGTTTCGTATTACTCTAAAACTTTGATATAAAAGTACCTAGAGAAAATCCACTTTTACAAAACGATCTACAAAATAACAAAGATCTTACCTGAGTGACAGCATGCAAGGTATGCGCAGCATCTTGTAACCTGGCTCCAGCCGGGCTGAGCTGAGCGGCCACTGCGGGGCCCAGCTTCTGTGTCGCGGACTGCACGCGAGACAGGTGCTGGGAGGTTTGCTTGCACGCAGCGTCCGACAGCTCCAGCACCTGTGAGGACAATGTGGTAGTGACGTGATCTTGGATGGATGGAATAAGTTCTTGGCATCCAAAAAGTAAAAGCACGATTTTGGACATTTTTGCAACGGCGTTATGTTTTTTTTATTTTCAAACATATCACAGTTGCCTTGAATGCAGCTGAATTATCATCATAAATCATGTGTCATCATAAATCACAAGACTACCACTCAGCAGGCGCACACTGTACCATGTGTGAGGCACCACCGTCCAGAACCTTTCAGCCTCATCGACCATAACGTTCTGTTACCAATATTGCTCCAGCTGTTGGTGCTACCAACAGCTGGAGGAGGATCTTTTCAAATTTCTATTATTTATTTCTGTACGTGTGGGTCATGCACTCACCTGTTTCTCCTTCGTCTTGTCGGCTGCAGGACTGACGAGGAACACCAGCTTGCCAGCCGCCTTACTGAAGTCCGTAGTATCGACTTTAGGACTCTGCGAAAAACATGATAACATTACAAACTAGCAAGCATCATAGTTATGTTATGAGCCTTTTAAGTCTTATTGCAGGGCAAAGGCGTCCCTTCCATTATTCCACTCTTTTCTGTGCTTAGCCATTTCTGGCCAATCCTGAAGGTAGGAGTCCAAATCGTCACGCCATCTCCTTCTGGGCCTACGGCGTCGCCGGCTATTGCTGTTCGGAATCGTGTCAGTATTTGCTTTCGCACAATTTTGTTGCGACATGCGACTGATACGACCTGCCCAGTTCCATTTTAGTTCAGCGGCTGACTCAACTAAGTCTGCGATCTGTTCTTTTGACCTCGAGAATACGTCGTTCCATTGCTCGCTGGCAGACCCACCGGTCCACCTTGTAGTAAGCCTTCCAACGCTTCGTCTAGATAGAGTTTTTCAAATAAAGTTTTTGACCACGACTTACATTTTCTGTATTTTCACAAATATTGCGACTGGCTTGACACAGTGCCTTCAAATCTTCCAATATGGCGGCCTGACTGGGTTGGTCCTTTGTACTTGATAACTTGCGTGAATCTGAAAGTGTGGTAACAATATGAATACTTTGAAATAATGTGAAAATAGTTTGCCGGCCAACTTCTAGGGTAGAATGGCATAAGAGTTTGCAAACCTACGTCTAGGGTAGGATGGCATAAGAGTTTGCAAACCTACGTCTAGGGTAGGATGGCATAAGAGTTTGCAAACCTACGTCTAGGGTAGGATGGCATAAGAGTTTGCAAACCTACGTCTAGGGTAGGATGGCATAAGAGTTTGCAAACCTACGTCTAGGGTAGGATGGCATAAGAGTTTGCAAACCTACGTCTAGGGTAGGATGGCATAAGAGTTTGCAAACCTACGTCTAGGGTAGGATGGCATAAGAGTTTGCAAACCTACGTCTAGGGTAGGATGGCATAAGAGTTTGCAAACCTACGTCTAGGGTAGGATGGCATAAGAGTTTGCAAACCTACGTCTAGGGTAGGATGGCATAAGAGTTTGCAAACCTACGTCTAGAGTAGGATGGCATAAGAGTTTGCAAACCTACGTCTAGGGTAGGATGGCATAAGAGTTTGCAAACCTACGTCTAGGGTAGGATGGCATAAGAGTTTGCAAACCTACGTCTAGGGTAGGATGGCATAAGAGTTTGCAAACCTACGTCTAGAGTAGGATGGCATAAGAGTTTGCAAACCTACGTCTAGGGTAGGATGGCATAAGAGTTTGAAACCTACGTCTAGGGTAGGATGGCATAAGAGTTTGCAAACCTACGTCTAGGGTAGGATGGCATAAGAGTTTGCAAACCTACGTCTAGGGTAGGATGGCATAAGAGTTTGCAAACCTACGTCTAGGGTAGGATGGCATAAGAGTTTGCAAACCTACGTCTAGGGTAGGATGGCATAAGAGTTTGCAAACCTACGTCTAGGGTAGGATGGCATAAGAGTTTGCAAACCAACGTCTAGGGTAGGATGGCATAAGAGTTTGCAAACCTACGTCTAGGGTAGGATGGCATAAGAATTAGCCAACCAATGTCTAGGGTACGATGGCATTAGAGTTTGCCAATCAATGTCTAGGGTACGATGGCATAAGAGTTTACAAACCAACGTCTAGGATAGGATGACATAAGAGTTTGCCAACCAACGTCTAAGGTAGGATAGCAAAAAAGTTTGAGGGCCAACGTATATAGTAGGATGATAAGAGTTTGCAAACCAACGTCTAGGATAGGATGACATAAGAGTTTGCCAGCCAACGTCTAAGGTAGGATAGCAAAAAAGTTTGAGAGCCAACGTATATAGTAGGATGATAAGAGTTTGCAAACCAACGTCTAGGATAGGATGACATAAGAGTTTGCCAGCCAACGTCTAAGGTAGGATAGCAAAAAAGTTTGAGAGGCAACGTATATAGTAGGATGATAAGAGTTTGCAAACCAACGTCTAGGATAGGATGACATAAGAGTTTGCACGCCAACGTCTAAGGTAGGATAGCAAAAAAGTTTGAGAGCCAACGTATATAGTAGGATGATAAGAGTTTGCAAACCAACATCTAGGATAGGAAGACATAAGAGTTTGCACGCCAACGTCTAAGGTAGGATAGCAAAAAAGTTTGAAAGCAAACGTATATAGTAGGATGTTAAGAGTTTGCAAACCAACGTCTAGGATAGGATGACATAAGAGTTTGCACGCCAACGTCTAAGGTAGGATAGCAAAAAAGTTTGAGAGCCAACGTATATAGTAGGATGATAAGAGTTTGCAAACCAACGTCTAGGATAGGATGACATAAGAGTTTGCCAGCCAACGTCTAAGGTAGGATAGCAAAAAAGTTTGAGAGCCAACGTATATAGTAGGATGATAAGAGTTTGCAAACCAACGTCTAGGATAGGATGACATAAGAGTTTGCACGCCAACGTCTAAGGTAGGATAGCAAAAAAGTTTGAGAGCCAACGTATATAGTAGGATGATAAGAGTTTGCAAACCAACGTCTAGGATAGGATGACATAAGAGTTTGCCAGCCAACGTCTAAGGTAGGATAGCAAAAAAGTTTGAGAGCCAACGTATATAGTAGGATGATAAGAGTTTTCAAACCAACGTCTAGGATAGGATGACATAAGAGTTTGCCAGCCAACGTCTAAGGTAGGATAGCAAAAAAGTTTGAGAGCCAACGTATATAGTAGGATGATAAGAGTTTGCCAACCAACGTCTAAGGTAGGAATGGTAAAAAAGCGATAAATAGTTACTATCATTGTGCAATTGATAGTAAGTATTTATCGCTGTTTATAGACATATGTAAGTACTGCATGTATGTCAATGAATATTGATAGAAAGTTTACTAACCTTGCACAATCAAAGGCATCAGATCAGATATTTCCTTGACGGCCTTTTCAGCCGCGACGTAGTCTGGGTTCGCGGCATCTAGAGCGTTTTTATTTATTATATTAGTTATCAACTTATACCTATTTATAAATAACGCTACATGAACATTAAATGGAAAAAAAAATACTAAACCACTTAAAAAAATAACATAAAAATTAACAAAAAAAAAAAATAACATAATATAAATTTCATGTATAATACATGAAATTTATAGTAGTAGTGACAATAAACTCGCGGTATAAAATTGCAATATTTAGCAGTCTCAATTCAGCAGTCGAGAACTTGACTTCTCTGTTGTTATCTGCTAGCTGCTGCTAGCGTCTTCGCCCACGTGAAAGTAGAAAATTGTCCCAAAAGAATATACTCCAAGATAAATGGATTAGGCGTACGATGCCACATTTACAAAATGCCACATTTTCAAAACGACACAGTGCCTGAAGTGACATTTTGGATATTATGCGAAGTCTTAATGTGAAAATGTCTTTGCTAATGTGACGTTTTACGATATGGCGTTTTGAGAATATGATATTTTCAAAAATCCATGTGCCATTTTGCCAATGTGGCATTGTGCACCTAATCTGATAAAAAGATGATAAAATTTCATCCGAATCCGTTCAGCTGTCCGGGCGTGAAGCAGTAACAAATAAACATACACACACACACTGTGCGAGAATTATGGGTATTCTGATGAAAATCAATGACTGGATGCTCAATGCAAATTAGTTTTTAATAATTTTCGGTGTGAACAACATATTTTACAAAAAACAAGTGAAGACAAGTGACAAATAGAAGTGTCATATTTTTTCATATAATTTAGGAAGCTTGCAAGAAGGTTTTATCTCCAACATTTCCCCGGGCGTTGAAACCAATGGTTTCAACCAGATTCTGAAGACACAGGCAAAGGGCAGATTCGGTTGAATGCCCGTCGAACGACTCCAGTAGACGTCCGAATGTCAGCTACACGGGCGATACCATCCGTTCCTGGATGAACAGCCACGATCCGTCCAAGTCTCCACTTCAACGGAGGAAGATCGTCTTCCTTGATCACCACCAAGGAGTTCAGCATCAAGCCATCCTTGCAGGAACGCCATTTGGAGCGTTGTTGCAATTCTGCAACATACTCCTTGCTCCATCTGCTCCAGAAATGCTGGCGAAGCTGCTCGATCCTCTGGTAACGAGACAGATAATTGGCAGAGCTATCCTGGTAATCAGGTTGCGGCAAAGAAGTAAGTGGCCGTCCCACAAGAAAATGTCCTGGCGTGAGCGGAGTATAATCTGCAGGATCTGAAGACAACGGCGTCAATGGACGAGAGTTCAAGATGGCTTCAATCTTGGTTAGTGTGGTGTACAGCTCCTCAAAAGTCAAGTTACAATTTCCCAACACTCTCTGAAGGTGATACTTTGCTGACTTGACACCCGCCTCCCAGAGTCCACCGAAATGTGGGGTGTAGGCGGGAATAAAATGGAACCTTATTCCGTCGTTTGCTGCACTTTCACCCAAGGACAAACTATTTAATTTTAAAAATTTGGAAAGGTCGTTGTATGCACCGACAAATGAGGTACCGTTATCGGAAAAAATATCAGCAGGTTTACCTCTCCGAGAAATAAACCGATACAAAGCCAGTAAATAACTATTGCTAGTTAAATCACCAACGAGCTCCAAATGAATGGCCTTGGTTGTGAAACAAATAAAAATAGCGACATACACCTTTACTAACCTACATCCACGGCCCTGGCGACTAGCACACATAATAGGGCCAGCGTAATCAACGCCTGTGCTTTCAAAGGGATAACCTGGACGAAGGCGTTCTCGTGGTAAGTTACCCATTAAGGGAGCTACAACCTTACCCTTCATACGGTGACACAAAACACACTTATGATAACAGGCTTTCGCCAACTTGCGACCTCCTATTGGCCAATAAGTTTCCCTAATGGAAGCTAATAATAATTGTGGGCCAGCATGCATCAGCCTTTTATGCTCAAAATTAAATAATAGTTTAGTGAAATCATGAGTGGACTGTAATAAAATAGGGTGTTTCTTACTATAAGCAAAATTAGAGTTATCGAGACGTCCTCCTACTCGCATTACATTATTATCGTCTAAATAAACATTAAACTTTAGAAGGGCGCTCTTTTTAGGTAAACTCTTTTTGTTCAAAAATAATTGGTATTCAGAAAATGACTGAATCTGACTCTTAATAATGACAAGAGTTAGTGCATCTTGTACCTCATCATGTGACAAGTATTTGGTTTTAGGGTAATGCTTTCTACATGACTTAATAAATCGTAATACGTAGGCAACAGATCGTACGAGCCGTGTGTAATTGGAATAACGCCTAAAATCAATTAAAACTTCAGGTTTCGAATCGTTTACAACATGTAATATGATTTTAGGTCGAGTCTCCGGTAACGATTGTAGTCCTGGGCTCGTAATTTGAGAAGGCCATTCAGACGAGTCTAGTTTTAAAAAATCTGGTCCTTTCCACCACAGATCTGACTCCTGCAGATCACTAATATCCATGCCACGAGATATTAGGTCTGCTGGATTTTGATCTGTTGGGACGTGCCTCCAAGTACAGTTACCCGACTTATCCAAAACCTCAGCAACGCGGTTGCGCACAAAGGGCTGAAGTCTGGTAGGCATCATCTGTAACCATCCCAAGACAATGGTTGAATCAGTCCAACAATAAACCCGACTGATCTTCACTCGAAGTGAGCTCATCACCTTCTCGTGAAGACGAGAACCGACTACCGCACCACATAACTCCAGTCGCGGAATTGTCGTAGGCTTGATGGGAGCAACTCGACTCTTTGCCATTAACAAGCGAGCCATGTACTCACCCTTAGCATTAACACTGCGAATGTAGACGCAAGCACCGTACGCGGACTCAGACGCGTCTGTGAAAATATGGAGTTCTAACTCCGTAAATGAATTGCAGACTACAAGTCGCGGAATGCGAACATGATTTAAAAGAGGTAAAGATTTAATAATAATCTCCCATTGTTTACAAATCTCATTAGGTAATGGTTGATCCCATGATAATTTATCTAACCACATTTTCTGTAGCAAGATCTTCATAGTAATAACAATAGGACCTAACAGACCTAAGGGATCAAAGATTCGCGCAATAACGGATAACAAGTCACGCTTTGTGTACCTAGTCGAAGATTTAGTCAGACCTATAGGAAACCCTATCTCATCAGTGCCGATATGCCAACAGAGACCAAGCAACTTTTCTGGCTCATTTTGTCCAATGTTCAAATCGTATGACGCAGGGACAGCATTCGACAATAATTGAGAATCATTTGACTTCCACTTTCTCAATGGCATACATGCCGACGCAAGCGCTTTGGTGACTTCAGTGCGAATGAACTTTACTTCATCTAAGTCATCCCCTCCGGTCAGCAAGTCGTCGACATAGAAGTCATGTTGGATGATTTCCGATATCTTAGGGTTCCTACAGTCGAGTCCTACTTGTTTAAGGCATCGTGTCGCAAGGAATGGCGCACTGGCCGTACCGTACGTGACGGTGTTTAATTGATAAACATTAATAGGATCACTAACATTATCACGCCAAACAATCTGTTGTAAATATCTGTCCGACGGGTGGACGACTATTTGTCTATACATCTTCTCCACATCCGCAGATAAAACATACTTGTGGACTCTAAAGCGAAGAAGTATAGACAATAGACCGTCCTGTACGGTTGGCCCAACCATCTGTAGGTCATTAGAGGACACTCCCGTCGAAGTAGAAGCACTAGCGTTGAAAACAACACGAAGTTTGGTCGTGGTACTCGACTCGCGTAAAACTCCCATATGTGGAATAAAATAACCCAAACATAAATTAGGTTTATTAATTTTTGTCATATGACCAAGTAACTCGTATTCTGACAAAAAGTCATGATACATTCTACTAAAGTTCGTCTTAACCTTTAATTTACGCTCTAAAGAATGTAAACAATGTGTGGCTTTATTAAAAGAATTTCCTAAAATTGAAGGATCTTTCTTAAGGGGGATGCGAACACAAAAACGACCATCAGACAATCGTGTCGTATTTGTAACGAAATTGTCTTCACACAATTTCTCTTCAGGCATATAAGAATTGGAAGACTTCGCATTCACCTCCTCTAATTGCCAAAATTTTGTCAATTCTGACTTGAGGTTTTCCCAGTCACCATCGCTGTCGGCAACCATTTTAGACATATTGCACTTTACGTCATTCGTCAGCAGTGAGATAGTATTCTGAGTAATTGGACCGGAAACTATCCATCCTAGACGGGTTTCACATAATATTGGTTTCCCGGTACCTAACTTTAGTCTTTGAGATCCTAACAAATCCCAAAAAAGATCAGCGCCGATTAAAATATCAACATCGGCAGGGTTATAAAAAGTAGGATCAGCTAAAGTAATATTCGAGGGTAAGTCGAAATCAGAAATATTTATCTGACGACACGGAACACTACTCGTAATGAACGGAAGAACAAAACAATTTAGTTCGAATACAAAGCTATCATCTAATGGCGTACCCTTAACCCGACATATTTTACCTACGTGCGAAGTGACGTTATTGATTCCAAGGATTGATCTATCTACCTGGCTAGTTTTTAAGTTAAGTTTATTGCACAACCTATCTGTTATGAGTGAAGACGTGCTACCACTATCGAGCACCGCGCGAGCGAGATGCACACACCCATTGTGGTCTCTTAATTTGATCAAAGCGGTTGATAACAACACATCTCGTTGCGTATGACCACACGGAGATGCAATGTTTGCGGATAAAGCTACGTTATTCGTTTCAGTCGTAGCAGACAAGTTATTCATCGAATTACCACTAGGTGTATTCGATACAGTGCCATTAGAATGTACGTGAACTAATGTGTTGTGCCTACGTTTGCATAGTTTGCAGCCTGGTTTTTTACATTTGTTAGCATAGTGTCCGGAACGAAAACAGTTAAAACATACCTTATAACTAGGTAATGATTTGAGACGGTCATCGTTACTCAATGCGAGAAACTGTGGACAATTATTTAATGTGTGATCGTTGTTATTACATTTAGGACAAGGTTTAGAAGCTGAGTCAGTGCTAGAATTGATAGGAGATTGTGCTACCATTGACTTGATCTTAGGACCTGATTTACCTGGTGATTGCGAATAATGATTGCGGGGGAGTTCCAGGGTCTCGATGAGGTCGGCTCGATTGCGTAAGAATTGCATAAATGCGTTAAACGTGATTAAGCCATCCTTGTCTATCCTACCTTTGCACTCCTCCCACTCACGATAGGTTTTTTGATCAAGTTTTCGTGTGACAATGTAGATTAAAAGTGTATCCCAGTGTTTCACAGGCTCCCCTAATGACTCTAAAGCTCGCAAGTCTTTATTTAACTGATCGATCAAATTCTTAATGGCAACAGAAGATTCTTTTGTAATTGATTCAATAGTAAATAATGAACTTATATGATTCTGAACCAGTAATCTTTTGTTGTCAAACCGATCACATAACAATGACCATGCCACAGAGTAATTACTTGAAGAAAACTCAATGGATTTGATAACTATAGCAGCTGTTCCCTCAAGTGATGCTCGCAAGTAGTGAAACTTATTGATTGCGTCTATGTCATCATTACAATGAATTAGGCTAGTAAAGGTGTCGCGGAATTCAAGCCAATTACAATATAATCCGCTAAACTTTGGTAACTGAATCGTTGGCAATTTAACCGGCTGCTTTATGCAAACACGAGTACTTTTACAACTTTCCATCGATTTATTATCTTTATTGTAGTCAGTCAGAATATTCTGGGCTCTAGATAAGGTTTTATAATAAATAGACTCAAACTCGGAACGCTGAGAATATTGTAAGTTGATGTCGTCAACAATGCATTCTAGACGTAACTGTACCTCATCATACTGCTCATACAACGCCTCTATCTTGCCCATGCGCAACTGCAACTCGGACACATCACAGCTAGATAGCTCCTTGTCCTTGAATGAGTCCAGAAAATTGAGGAAACTAGTCAAGCGACCTTTAAAGCTGCCTCGCTTCTTAATTAAATCCTTTTCCTCAGACATTCTGGGAGACGAGTGTTGTCAACCTGGCATTGATACAGGAATATAAAAATTAAAACCAACAATATAATTTCAATAATTATACGCCTAGCTGTAGTCTATGCCCTTTCTGACTGCTAACTATAATTTATAACAATGACTTGTACTAATATCTAACACTCAAATATTTTTATTATGTCAAGATACTTGTTAAAAATTAATACCACTGTTAAGTAGTTATGTAATTAGTTACAGCTTAATATAATGTAAGTTTAATAATGTAGCAAAATAGCTAACTATACTGTTAAAAGTATGAGTTTTAACTTAACATTGCTGTTGAATAAAATACTAATCACAATGCAACAAAGTACCTAATGATTTTACTCAAACACAATATAATTGGTAATTTAATAAAATAGTACTGACCTTAGTATGACTACTTATATATACTACCTGAGTGTTGGGTGACGATATTAGCGTAATTATAACTGTACACCACTAACTAACTTGCTTGAAATCAATCCAGTTCTCCAGCAGTGAACTCATGAACCTCCATTCAGCGTGGAAGTCAGTCTCTATTCTTTTTCTTGAAAATAATCGCTGATCTTCTTAATTATATTTCATCCGGCTCGTTATGGACCATGTGCGAGAATTATGGGTATTCTGATGAAAATCAATGACTGGATGCTCAATGCAAATTAGTTTTTAATAATTTTCGGTGTGAACAACATATTTTACAAAAAACAAGTGAAGACAAGTGACAAATAGAAGTGTCATATTTTTTCATATAATTTAGGAAGCTTGCAAGAAGGTTTTATCTCCAACACACACACATTCATAAACTTTCGCTTTTATAAAACTAGTATGATTTTTCAAATTTCTTCGTTACTAATTTTTAATACTGATGCTGGTGCAGAGTTTAATAGTCATTCAAAGATCTAAAGTATTACAGGCCGTAGAAAACCTGTTGTTTCAGTAGTGATAGTTACTGACCAGCGTTGGCAACGGCGAGTGCAGCGATGGCCGCGTTGAGCTGCGCCAGGCGCTGCGTCAGCCTCTGCTCCAGGCCGAGCGCCTCCTCTGGCTTCAGCGGCTGCTTCGTCAGCGGCTGTAGGAACAGTTTGTTTGTCCAGTTGTATTACCCGTTCAGAACAGCCAAATCGTGTTTTATGGTATGTTGTTCGCTGGTGTCTTTATGGGTGTTATAAAAAGTGGAATCTTACTCCAAGCAGCCACTTTAAAGTTCAATTCAAGATTATCAGAACTACGGCTCCATAAGGAACTTCAAGGAAGGAAGAAAAAGGGAGTTTGTTTTATATTACATACTAGCCGCCCATCCCACGGGCAATAAATATAGCTTATGTTACTCAGGGTGAACGTAGGTTTCCAATGGTGAAAGAATTTTTGAAATCGGCACAGTAGTGTTTGAGTTTACTCATTACAGACATACACACAAAAATACAAACTGTCCTTTTTTATAATATTAGTGTAGATGTAGATAAATAATTGATTGCAATCGGTAATTTGAAATAGACAACCGATGAAATTCGCCAATAGGCTTTCAGAAGCGGTATGTTAGACATACAGCGTTGTGCCACCTGTACATAGTAAACATCCCACCTATACGTACAAAACGTTTTGGGAACACATTCATTGTGCGTACAGTTAAGGCAAAATCGCCCGAGCAGTGCATAAAACAGTGTCTTTCTGAAGCCTAGCTACCACGAAAACGGCCAGGATAATAGGTTTAAAAAAAAAAGTTGTATTAGATTCATGAACAACATTATCATCTATTGATTTTTTTGTGCAATTCATTATTTTGTATAAAAAGAAATTTAAAGGTCAGCGGCTCTCTATCCGGACACATCTGGCCGCCATTAAATGCACGCAGATACTCGTAGTGCCGCGAGTCTTGTGTCCATTTAATTCCGGCTAGATGTTCAAGGGACTAGAAGCCTTATGGAATGAAATTCCCTGCCGGAGTCTGTGTTTCCTCATAACGACATCCTGGGGGTTTTCAAGTCAAGAATTAAGAAGTTACTGCTAGTAAACGTGCGCGCGTACCAATAATAGAGATAATTTTCAAACGCGATCCTACCTATAATAAAAATAAAACAAACATGTCTCAACGGTGGTGTCTACATACCTGTTTCAACTGTTGCTCCGAGTCATAGAGGCGGTTCTTAGCTCCAGTCAGGCTGGTGACGAACTTGAGGCGTCGCTTCTCCTTCTCAGCTGGTGATATGGTGCTCTGAGTACCTGTATGGGCCAAGTATTGCAAAATTACTGTAAAATCTGTAAATTTCCCAGCATTTGTGAAGCGGAGATAGTCGCTCTATGATTACTTTTTGAGCGTAGTAAATCATCAAACAATTTCTCACACTCTGGGTGAAGGGAGAGCGAGTACCAGGCTTTTAAAAACCTACCCGTGTTTCTGCCAATGTGTTTTGCGTTCCAAGACCTCAGTAACTCTTTCAGGTAGCTAGAGCACAGGACCTACACAGGCTGATTATATACAGCCCCTTAGCCAAGTTACAACCGTTTCTTTTCTATTCTTTTGCGTCGAACGCCTCGAGTTGGCCACGCCTCTGCTTCCTTTGTTTTGACGTCAGTCACGTGGTCAGGACAAAGGAATTGGAGGCGTCGCCAACAAAAGAGAATCGTAACGAAACGGTTGTAACATGGCAAGGACTAGTAAAGTTTTGTCATACCAGTAATCTCACTTACCACCTTGTGGAGACTTGCAAGCATCCACCAGCTTGTCGAGACTGTCATTCAGCTGTTGCTGTGAGCTCAGCACCTGCTGCTTCATCTCCGGCCGCTGCTGCAGATGTGGCTGACAAGATGACGTCAGCTCTGATGCTGTGCTGCGCAGCTTCTCAGCCGCTGAGATGAGCTCTCTCTGGCAGCTTGCGTTGCCAATAGTTGGGGCTGTTGCCTGTCAATAATTTTGATTGAGGATGTAATTATATTTTTTTTATTCCTCACATAAATGCAAAGGACATTCCATCTAAACGCACAAAACGTTTGGAGAACACATTCATTGTGCGTACAGCTAAGGAGTGGATTCTGCCGCAGTCTATATTTCCTGATAACTAAAACTTGGAAATCTTTAAGTTACTTCTAGACAAGCGTGCTCCATCGTCGACCACGTCTTCCCTTTCCATCAAGTGAGATAGTAATCAATCGCGAGCATATTAACAATAATAAAAAACAAAATCCTAAACTACGACGGCAACTGTTGTGGTTATACAGACGAACTCCTATTGAAGCAAATAAAATAAAATTGACCAAGTACTCTAAACTATTAAAAAAAATTACAAAGCTGACACAATTTGCCCAAAATAGTTACAAAATAAAAACATCAGACAACAAATCCAAGAACAGTTGGAAAATAATTAATGATTCAAAGCAGAACGTCCCTAGAACTCCTATAACAAAAATAAAATACGACAGTAACATTATAACGAATCCTCAAAAAATAGCCGATTCATTTAATAATTATTTTATTGAAAAAGTTATCCCAATATCAGAATCAGGACATAATGTTACCTCGCAAATTCCTAATAGCGAAAAATCGTTTTTTATGCCACCCTGTCTACCACAGGACGTATTTAAGATTATTAACTCATTGAAAAATACAAATAGCGTTGGTCATGACGGAATATCAACAAAAATTCTTAAATCAGTTTTTGCAGAAATATGTATGCATCTAAGTCATCTAATTAATTTGACCATAAGCACGGGCATCTTTCCAGATGCTCTAAAAAAATCTATAGTTAAACCATTGTTTAAAAAGGGAAATAAAGACAACATAGAAAATTACAGGCCGATCTCGATTATAAGTGTTATTTCCAAAATTTATGAAAAATTTATATACAAAGAACTAAGCAAATATTTGGAAAAAAATAACCTATTAGTGAACGAGCAAAAAGGATTTAGAGAAAATCAAACTATTAATATGGCATTGTATGATTTTTTGTATAGAGTTATGAAAAATGTTGATAAGACCAACCCTGTTTGTACAATATTCTGTGACATGACCCAAGCCTTCGATTATGTTAGGCATGATATTCTCTTAGATAAAATGGAGGCATACGGTATTAGAGGCAACGTTCTAAGACTGTTTGAGTCATATTTAGACAACAGAAAGCAACTCACAGAAATATCCTCAATAAATACAAAAACTAAACGTGAAGAAATATTCCAATCACATGAACTTGTAATTAAATATGGAGTTCCTCAAGGCAGTGTGTTGGGCCCTCCAATGTTCATATTGTATATAAATGACCTACCTAAATCAGTTGATCAACCCGTAACCCTCTTTGCTGATGACAGTACCATAACAATTCAATGTGATACTAAAGACAAATATAAAAGTGATATTAATAACTCTCTTAAATCAATAATAAAGTATTTGGATAACAATAATTTAAAGATAAATCTGAATAAAACTAATATTATGCATTTCAGTCAACGCTTACCAACTTTATCTGATCTTAAGGTCCAATATAATGACAAAATAATTAAAGAAGTTAAATCTGCTAAATTCCTCGGTGTAACTCGGTGTAATTTTGAGCAAAAAAATTAGTAACTCTACCTATGCCCTACACAAATTAGTCCCTGTGCTGAACACTGACGCATTGTTAACAGCTTACCACGGCCTAGTTTCATCGCACCTGAGGTATGGAATTATCTTTTGGGGCAATTCGACTGACAAGGATATACCTTTCAAAGCCTAAAAACGGTGTATTAGGACGATGTTTAAATTGAGTTCAACTGACAGTTGTAAGCCGTATTTCATTAATTATAACATTCTAACATTACCATCTCTGTACATATTCGAAGTTGTCATGTTTGTAAAATGTAATCGGCACCTATTTCCACGCATGGCAGACAAAGTCAGTCGCGTCAGACGCGATAACACTTTGCTTTGCTCACATGGTTCCAAAACAGCACTAATGCGAAAGAGTGTATTTTGCATGGCGCCTTTAATATTTAATAAACTCCCTAAGGGATGGAAGGAATTAAGCGCACACATACTAAAAAAGCGGCTAAAATTATATCTAGTTGGGAAAGCATATTACAGTATTTTAGAATTTATAAATGACAAAGTGTAATATTACAAATTTAACAAACATTTACTGACATTCTATAATTTTGACATTTTATAATTTTGACATTTTATAATTTTGACATTTTATAATTTTGACATTTTATAATTTTGATATTTTATAATTTTGACATTTTATAATTTTGACATTTTATAATTTTGACATTTTATAATTAGAGGAACAATTTCATTCAAATTTGTAATTTATTGTTTAAATTTAATTTTTAGTTTGTGTGAAAATTTAATAATGTTTTTAGCTTTGTTTAAATACCTTTGAATCACTTTTCTAACCTATATATTTGTATGCCACAAAGGCCGAACATGACGGATCTTTTTTGTTTATGAACAACCTGCATGCCTTATATGTATACTCATGTTTCTACAAATAAATGTCTTATCTTATCTTATCTTATCTTATCTTACGACATCAAATCAAAATGAAAAATCAAAATCAAAGCATTTATTGCAAATAGACCATTTACAGGCGGTCAGTCCAAGAAAAGTGAAGCTAAATTGCACGTTCCAAAGCGTAGGTCTCTATGGAGAAGAACGTGCAAGAAACTCCATGGACACCCTTTTAAATCATATTATGTGTTACATATAAGGCTTGGTTACATATTACCTGTTGCTTCTGTACGAATAGAATAGAACCCCAAATACCACAAAAATAAAAATAAATCAGAAATCTGTTCTGTCTTAATACTCATATGCTGATAACACATTAACTAGACTTTTCTGTCCATAACTGGGAAAAGAAGGCCTTCATCCATTCCTTCCAATCCTCTTTCGACTTCTGCTAAAATCTGTCAAGTTCGTCGCTATCTTCTACGTGGTATACCACCCAATTTCACTGTATCAGGGCATCAACTCTACTACTTTGGCCCACAGTTCGTCAGGGATGATTGAGGCATGTCTTGCCCAGTTCCATTTAGGTTGGATAGTCTTTTGAACCACATCAGGTACCCTGAATTTGGAGGACAATATAGTGTTTACAACTCGATCTGTTAATCTAACACCAAGTATGTTGCGTTCCGTTATTCGTTGGTATACCTTGACTTGCTAGATGTTAGTCAAAGACATACGGGGTTACCATGACGACGTCCAAAATAAGATTGTTTAAAATTTTTTTCGGTGTGGTAAGAGATGGCGCTAGACAACCTGTATAGCTCTGTCTCTTACTCACACTGAAACAAGATTAAAACAATCTTACTTTAAACGTCATGCTCTAGGTCCAAGTCTGTATGCCGTAACTCAGATACCATTTTTTGTCACCTACGTGATTTTCTATTTCAAAAGTGTTATTGTTGTAGAAACCTGCGTATATGCTACGCCGTAGTACAGTATGAACTACGGCGCGAGGCGTAGCGCAGTATGATCTACGGCGTCGCAACTACAGTACAATTCACTAGACCTTTTTTGACGCAAACGTGTGACAGACAATGTTACTTTTTTAATATTTTTGTCTACAATGTTTTTTTGCGCTAAAATAAATACTTTTCTTTCTTTTTCTTTCTAATTCACGAATGATGGCGGGCGTGAAGTTTAGCCTTTGCGAACTTTCGCGCATACCACACTCTTCTCGCACACGCACGACGTCATTTGGTTCCTAAAACACGTTACTGCGCAGCCTTCTGCGCAAACTTCACGGCCGCCATCATTCGTGAATTGTACTATACCTAGCTATCCCCTCAGATCGACGAGATGCTAACGGCCCGCTTACGACCTTGCCGCTGTGAGCGGTAGCTAAGCACGGAGCGGCGAGCGGTAAGATCAAAAGTATGGATTTTGAAGCACGCCACAAGAAGCCACTCACAACGGCGCGCGCCCAAGGTATTCCAACACCGTAAGGTGTACTATTAATGAGATAACAGGCGCCCCCTGATAGATATATCTCACCTGTGCAACAGTAAGTAACGCCTGCGCGGCGTCGGCAGCGCGTGCGCCGCGGTTGTCGAGCTCGGCGGCTACACCAGCGTCCGGTATCAGCTCTGTGAGGAGCTGTGCCTGAGACAACAGCTGGCCGGCCTTACCACAGGCGTCCGCTGATAGACCAATCACCTATAAGCCAATTAAAGTATTAGCTAAAAGCCCAAACAGGCCAAAGGAAGGAATGACGTGGAAGAATCGGGAGTGGATAAAACTATCTGATAGCCGAGAAGAATGCAAAAAAAAACCTGACATGAGCTAGAAGATAAAGAATAAAAAAGAAACCTAAAATTTCCAGTTCAATGTACAAAAAATAAAGCAAAACCGAAATTAGATGTTAATGAAAACTGTTTTTTTTTTTTACATTTTTATTTACACAGTTAAATTATTCGGAAATTCTTGGTGAGGGCCAGCACCAAACAGTACTAGTACAGAATGATCAATAGCCCATCTTACTAGAGCTTCCTAGTAAAATAGAGCGATGGCCTCTACAAAACTTCACCTTTTACATTGTGCCATCTCACCTCATTCTCCTTATCATTATCAGCCCCTGGAGTGGCGTAGAACACCAGGTTCCTGGATGCTGCAGTGAACTTGGCAGCAGCATCGGTTACACCCTGCAACAAATATTGTTTACTAGCTTCTCCCAGCGGCTTTGCTCGCGTAACGTAAATTTCTCCGTACAAACTTTGAAAACCTGTTATAGTTATCGGCACGAATCTTGAGCGCTAGCTTCAAGTTGCGCAGAAGTCAAATATTCGGTCTCTTTAGTGGTGCGACATGAGACGCGGGGGTGGGGAATGTCAGTGATTCGCTCGCCGCGCCATCGTGGCATAGTCGTCACTCGTGATTCGTTCCCTACCTTGCTGTATGCATGTATCTAACAACGATAACGATTGGCTCGCCAATGTATGGAATGCGCAAAGCGATCCCCACTCTGACGCCGAGCGCTCAAGATCCGTGCCGACTTTTCCAAATTAGAAGCGATTTACAATGTATATACGCATAGTAAACATGAAAGTTTAATACCGCAATTGAGGTTAGCTTGCCCTTGCCAAGCATATTACAGGGTTAAAGATTACGTTTAGGTGCTGGGCAAATATATACACTTTTAGTTTTCAGTTACCGTCACCGAACACTTTTTGATCATCATGAGATGCAATTTAGCTTCACTTGTCTGACTGACTGACATTTTGACAATTCAAAAAGTGCCCGTAACTGTTCTATTTGAAATAAACGTTTCTGATTCTGATTCTGAGTATGTGTAAAGTGGAAGAAACCGGACACAAAAAATGTTTACGTATACGCAGGCAGTGGATGATTGCATACTGGTTCTATAGACATCAAATATTATTTTATCGGTAGCTTGTATCTGACGCAAGACACACGTTTGCGCCCTGCCGTAGACAAGCTTGTTTAGCAATGACTGCTCCTGTACAAGTGGCTTCCCTAGAAGCTCACTATCGCATTATCATCTAAACGTTTGATAACTATTTTAATCTCTTTTTTGCAATGTTTTTTTTTATATTATTTACTCTTCGTTAAGTGCTCACCTGAGGTTGTCCGACACTGTCACAGAGCTCCTTGCTAGCATCGCACAGCACCTTGATATCTTGCAACATTTGCGCCTGAGCCGCGTCGCTCTTAGTGCCGCACAGTTTACGAGAATCTGCAAAACCATTATGTTTAAACTAAAGACCACAAGAAACGTAAAAAAAGTTTTTAATTTTATATTTCATTTGAAGGACTGGAACAATTTGCCTGCTGCGGTCTTTCCGTCCAAACATAATTTGGATGTCTTCAAGGCTAGACATCCAAATTATGTTTAGACATAATTTGAAACATTCTTCATCTTGTCAATAAGCAATTTAGGATGGTTGATTCAGTTACCTCGTACGACATGCGGCATCAATGAAGTGATGTCGTCAACAGCTTTCTCAGCAGCCACATAATCTGGCTTCTCGCGATCTAAACAAACAACACAAGTTATTTTTCAAACTCTACTTTCGCTTGAAAATCTGTGAAAATTGGGCTTTAAATTAGGGTTTGAGACATTCTTAGCACACAATTTAGTAACTCGACCATAATGGTCAGAAAAGCACGACCAACAGACAGCCTTCCACAAGACTTTTTTCCAGGAAACAAAAAAAAACTATTTTTTTCGTTGCCTGACAAAAAGTTTTGTGGAAGGTTGTTCAGTTATGTCTACTGAGCAAGCCCTTAAAGTTTGAGGAGGGCTGTCCCTTACATCCTGTATTTTCTACCTTCAGTGGTTTAGCAATTGGCAGCCGATTGATTCGATATCCGCACAAAGAATAATTTGTAAGGCCCGCAGATAGTGGTTACAGGTATGGTTGTATTGTGTATGTATATTTATGTAACCTCTCTATCTCACCATCAACGATTGCATCACTGCTTACCATCAGGCGGGATCGCAGTCAAGTACTAGTTTATAACAGATAAAAAAATACTTGTGAAGGCACCCATGTCCCATATTAGGACTTGCTCGATAAGAAAATACGGTATTGACAAACCTGCAGTGGCGGCGGCGAGTGCTGCGACGGCCGCGTTCAGCTGCGCCAGGCTGTTGGACAGCTGTTGTTCCAACACTGCTGCATCTTCTTCTCTCATCAGACTACACGCCACCGGCTGTACGACAAAGTAACAATGAAGGTTTTCAGCAAAATTCATACCACCAGTTGGCATTTGTATTTTTTTCTGTCTCACTTTAGCAGAACAGGGTGTGAAGTCCTGCAAACCTCCGTTGAAAAGAGAGGATCCTCCGACCTGACGGTTGTTGTGTCGGGTCTGGGCAGCTGCCCGATAGTTGATTTCGGACTTTTAGATATGTTCCAGCAAACTTGTTTTTATGTGTCGACATAGATGTTGCTACACCACAGCTAAGTAAGATCTCCTCAAAGACCTCCCAAACATTCTTCTCGACAGAAGTTGATTGTTTGATTTCCCACCTCAAAAAATGCAGTACTGACCTTAGTTAGTTGTTGTGCAGCGGCGTCCAGGCGTCGCTTGGCTCCCACCATGCTCTGCACGAACTGCAGACGCTGCTTCTCTTGCTGAGCTGGTGACAGCGAGTCACTGGTCGACTCTATTGAAGTCATATTATATTAAAAAAAAAAAATAGAATTGGTCGATCTGAGCAAGAGGTCATAAGAGTAGGTTGCACACGTAATTCTTGTGCGTAAAGGACTACTTGGATAAAGAAATGTTTTTTATTTAAAATGCTTTTCATAAAAGAGATGAGGAAAAAAAGAAAAATACTGTGTATACGAAACTTAGGCATTTGAAAAGCAAACATTTCCAGTTTTGAAAAGCCTGTATTTTTTTTTTCAATATGTTCGTTTACCTTATAATTTTTTTCGAGATTATACTTGGACAACGGGCTGTATAAAAAAAAAAACTAGGAGATTTAGGAGGCGCATCCACTTCCCCGCGTCGATTGAAATGCGTCAAGTCAAATTGAAACGCTTAGGCGAAGAAACTCACCAGTCAAGCAATGTTCGTGATCAATTTAATTTGGCACAGTTTGATCGTTTTAATCCCGGGAAGGGTCGATCCGGTATATATATATATAGTTTGTACGCGACACCGACTACTACCTACAGGTCATTATACTCGCTCGGCTGACGTATTCTTAAAGAAATTAATTTTGAAATTGTCGTACGAGTTTTGAAAAAAAAAGGTATTTTATTTTTTAAGTTTATCTTTACAAATCGATAGTGTTTCATGTACCGGATGGACCCTCCAAGGGATTAAAACGTTCAAAATTTAACAGTGTATAGTCAGATAATTTGACACGGTAGAATCCATTGTATTTCTACGTTATTTCTGTGTTCTGTCATCTTCTTATTTATATTACTCCTTCTGTTCTAGCGGAATTCTTTTTTGCTGTGACACTTCAACTTTGTTTCAAATTCCTTCACACTACACCTACCCAAATTCCTCTAATATGTTGAATAGGTTTTTTCTAGGCATGCTCCTAATGCTCCATCGTCGACCACATCATCGCTTACCAATAAATATATATATATATAAGGGGAAAAAGCTGAAACTATTGAAACTATGACTTGTAAGAATCCCTAACCAATAAACTACTATGACTACGAAATTTTGCACAAGGTTTTCTATTATGAAATAGCCAAGTACTAAGAGCGTTTTCCAAAAGTCACCCCCTAAGGGGATGATATGGAGGTTCAAAGTTTATATGGAGAAATCTATTGACACGCGAGCGGAGCCGCTGCCAGAAGCTAGTAAAACGAAGCAGAATCAGTAAACTTGCCTTCCTGTCCCATCTCACAGACATCTGCAAGCCTGGCCAGACTGTCGCTGAGCTGTTGATGAGCATCCTTGGCAGCGGCACACGACTGTGCAGTCTGCGGAGTGTTCAGCGCCTGGCACGACGAAGCCAGGCGGTCAGCGGAGCCCTGCAGCTTGCTGACGGCCGAGCTGAGCGCGTCGCGGCAGCGCGGCGAGTCTATGCTTGCAGCTGTCACCTAAAGATGTTATATTACTTATTAATCTTTTTGCTTTTATGTTTTGAATGAAATTAAAAAGCGCCGGTTTAACTGATATAAATATTTTGGTTATGATTAACCAGACTGTTACTAACTAACGCAGTCAAACACTAGTTTAAATCAATTTAAAAAAAAATGGTAAGCCAAATTGTGCTCAAAGGAAAACAAAATAACAATATGTATATTTAACAACAGGTATACCAATTTAATATAGTTCAAAAGTTTTAATATTGTACTTAATATTTTAAAATTTTATGCCATTCATTCTAATTGTAAATAATGTACATACAATTAATTTCAATGTTATTATTTCACTAATTCTTTTTGTATAGTTACATTTTTTTTTATTATTAACTATATCGACCGTATTTTTTTTTTCTATTTGTACCAATCTTTTTTACAATGTGCTGCTTTAGCGAAAAAGTCGTTGGTATTTCATCAAAGAAACAGTATTTTAGAAGACAGTTTTTTTACGCCAACGTTCCACTGCTGGGTAAATGCTTTCTCAAATTTCATTAGGAATGTCTTCGTGCTTCCCCTAACAAGCATGTCAGTTGGAGGCTTTTCATGCAACCGATGCAATGTTTCACCCAGTCCAATTGCGGTGGCCGATTTCTTGCGTGCGTCTACTACACCCTTTTTAAGACAACGATAAGTAATATATGACAATATTCTAGACCTGTGCAACGGCCAGCAAGGCTTGTGCGTCGTCTTGCGCCTGATCAGCTCTCGCGGCGAGTTCGTGCGCCGCGCCGCCCACCGCCTGCGCCCTCACTTGCTGCGCACAGGACACCAGCTCCGCGGCTTGCTGGTGCGCGCCGGATGATACATCCATGATCTGAAAGGAAGTACGACTATTTAGATCGAGAAAACAAAGGTTCCAAACCAACTGTACGATCTTTTACGAACAAAATAATGAAATTATATCGAAGTATACGAGGTTATTGTAATTGCTTAAATTTTTGAGAGATTGTTTTAGAAATCACTATGTTATTATTTCAACATTCACTTCCTCTGGTAATATCATTCAAATATGAGGACCAGGATTTTAATCCATTTGTTCCAAGATAATTTTAAAATTCCTAATCATATACTCACATGCTTCTGCTTTCCTTTATCAGCTCCAGGGCTGACGAGGAACACCAGCTTGCCTGAAGCTGCGGTGAAGTTGGCAAGCGGCTCATCCTGGGCCTGAAACCAGTACTTATATTGTAATATCACATTAGGAGGAATACACCCATCCGCTGGTTACATGTACAAGTGAGATACCTATAAACAGATCACAACTGCCATCGGTATATATGTACTACGCCCTAGATTACGCGTGCCGAACACTCTGTTCAATGGACACAGATGTAATAATAATATTCTACAACTACCACACAACGCCGTCTAGTCCCAAGCTAAGCAGAGCTTGTTTTATGAGTAAATACATACATATATAGATAAATTACATCCAGACACAGAACAAATGATCATGCTCATCACACAAACCTTTGTTCTGGGTGGGAATCGAACCCACGACCTCCGGTATAGCAGGCAGGGTCACTAACCACTAGACCAACAGGCCAGTCAAATGTGTCCAGTCCAGTGTAATGTTGTCCATACACCGTAAACATTACACTATTTTGAACGAAACGCGTACATTTTCTGTCCTAGAGAGAAGGCATGAGTCCCAGCAGTAAGACCATAAAAATGTGGTCACGGGCGAGTCGGACTCACCCATGAAGAGTTTTGCAGCAGCAAGTAATCTATATATATAAAAATGAATCCCTATTTCTCTTGGTCACGCCATCACGCGTGAACGGCTTGACTGATTTAGCTAATTCTTTTTTTGTTGTGTTTGTTATTGTGAGGAGGTTTTTATGGGAAAAAAATGAAAATTAGGGTAGTGTAGGGTACAGTAGAGTAAGAAAGAAAAAAAAACTATTTTTTTTGACATACACACTCATAGATACTCACAATGTAGTAACAACATGTAGACACTAATAAATTATTAGAGTCCGTCTAATGAAAGCGTGACCTGAGAAAAGGAGGTTACAACCAAAAATTTTGAATGTGGTATTATTGAAATAGTAGGAGAAAAAAGTTTTGATACTAGAGTATTTTTTGTATTTAAGACAATTATATATTAACTAAATCCTAGACAAAAATTGGATTAACTAAATCCTAGATAAAAACATTTGTGTAGAAGACTACACAAATGTTTTTGTCTAGGATTTAGTTAATTATTTGGTGGGTCTATGGTAAAGGTCAATAACACACAAAATGTTAGTTATTATCCCAAATTATTTTATTTTATCTGATCTCTCAAATGTCACTATATAATATTCAAATAATATTCTTTATTTACCATTTGGCCTTCTGGCAAGAATACCAAGTGCACAACACCGCGATAGTCAATTAAAATAGTCAACATGATTTCAACTTCATCACGTCTCGCCAACACTAATAATGTGTTTCAAGATTGTTGGGTTGGAATCGATTCGTTTTAGCATAGAGAAAATTCAGATCTTTTGGGATTAGTCAAGTAGGAACATGTTTTATACTCCAGTGATTGTTTCAAATGATACGGATCGACTCGTGAGACACAAAAAGTTCAGCAGCTGCTGCAGCAGCATCTCTCTCAAACTTGAACTAGGATTTTCGCGATTTTAACTTCAGTTGCAGACTTTCATGCACTACCAGATAAAGTGAGGCAAATCTTTCATTACATCTCAACTGCTTTTGAACGCATTCTACCACTCACTAGCATGTGTTTTAGATTAAGTCGATTTACCAAAAGCCTTCGTTGTTCGATGTTTTTATCCATTATGAAATTCGCAATATGTCAGATTATCTAACAATATAAGAAAAAAAAATATCATTACATCTTTAACCAGTGTTGTGCGACTAATACCATTGGGACAAACACCTATGTTGGGCGACTATAACGCTTTTGATGGGGAACACGTCCCATATAACTATCTAATAATATTAGTCGACAAGGATCAAGATTATAACGTCATACTAACTTAAAAATCAAAAATCGTATGTAAACATTGTTGGTTTTCATTGAAAACACCTTGTTTCTCTTCTTGTTTTTGTTTGAATTTATTAACCATCGTGTGTAGCAGTTTTTGCACGTTACTGTTTATTGTTTTTCCCACAATTAAGCAATTATTCTTGAAAAATAAATATCAGTTTCCAAAAACTGACAATTGCAACCATAGACTTTGACGTGATTTTTTTTTGGCAAAACAATGTTACCAATTTAATTTAAAAAAAAAAACTGCAGGTTACGCTTTCAGTAGACGCACTCTATATAAAAAAAAGACACAACTAACAATGTGTGTCTCACGGTGGCAGGGTAGGGTAGAGTAGAGTAGCCTCCGCTATTGTACTATTGCTTGCTTCGCATAGACTTCGTAATAGTTAGAAAGTTCAATTTAAATATTTTTATTTTTGTATGAAAATTTGATGAACTAAAATATGTCAATTTTTTAAAAGTCATAGAAATAAAGTTATTGTTTATGATGTTAGTAACACAGTTCTGAGAGGTTGCTAGTGTTTTACAGATAACCCTGTATATAAGCAAAATGGCATAATCAGCCTTTTTAGGGTTCCGTAGCCAAATGGCAGAAAACGGAACCCTTATAGATTCGTCATGTCTGTCTGTCTGTTTGTCTGTCTGTCCGTCCGTATGTCACAGCCACTTTTTTCCGAAACTATGAGAGCTATACTGTTGAAACTTTGTAAGTAGATGTATTCTGTGAACCGCATTAAGATTTTCACACAAAAATAGAAAAAAACCGGCCAAGTGCGAGTCGGACTCGCCCATGAAGGGTTCCGTAGCAGCAAGTAACATAATATTAAAGTTCTTGTAATGTGTTGTAACTTTGATCGATGTTTTAATAATAGTGTATTTTTTTCGATTTATGACGCATTAAAAAAAAACTACTTACTAGATTTCGTTTAAACCAATTTTCGTTGGTAGTTTTTATAGTAATGTACATCATATTTTTTTTTTAGTTTTATCATTCTCTTATTTTAGAAGTTAGAGGGGGGGGGACACACATTTTACCACTTTGGATGTGTCTCTCGCGCAAACTATTCAGTTTAGAAAAAAATGATATTAGAAACCTAAGTATCATTTTTAAAGACCTATCCAAAGATACTCCACACGTATGGGTTTGATGAAAAAAATTTTTTCGAGTTTCAGTTTTAAGTATGGGGACCCCCAGAATTTATTGCGTTTTTTCTATTTTTATGTGATAATCTTAATGCGGTTCATAGAATACATCTACTTACAAAGTTTCAACAGTATAGCTCTTATAGTTTCGGAAAAAAGTGGCTGTGACATACGGACGGACAGACAGACAGACAGACAGACAGACCGACAGACAGACAGACATGACGAATCTATAAGGGTTCCGTTTTTTGCCATTTGGCTACGGAACCCTAAAAAGCAATAAATTTTGTGGGGTATCTATGGATAGGTCTTTAAAAATGATACTGAGGTTTCTAATATCATTTTTTTCTAAACTGAATAGTTTGCGCGAGAGACACTTCCAAAGTGGTAAAATGTGTCCCCCCCCCCCCCCTCTAACTTCTAAAATAAGAGAATGATAAAACTAAAAAAAATATATGATGTACATTACTATAAAAACTACCAACGAAAATTGGTTTGAATGAAATCTAGCAAGTAGTTTTTTTTTAATGCGTCATAAATCGAAAAAAATACACTATTATTAAAACATCGATCAAAGTTACAACACATTACAAAAACTTTAATATTATGTTACTAGCTGCTACGGAACCCTTCATGGGCGAGTCCGACTCGCACTTGGCTGGTTTTTATTTTATTTTTTATTATGGATACAAATAACCCTGTTTATACGAATACGTAAGAAAACCCATTGACTCACATGTTGGTAGCCATCTCCCTCGCACATGTCCTTGCAGGCGTCACACAACGCGTAGAGATTCTTCTGCATGGCGGCGCGAGTAGCCGCGTCCTTGTCCGAACTTACGACCTCCATGTCTGGAATATGGTTTCTTTACAATCAGTAACTAAATCAATTCCAATAATTTTTATACCATGTTATTTTTCTCAAAAATATTAAAAAAACGTCACAATTTGGACGCCACCGACACTAAGTACAATACAGGTCACGGCAGGTCATAGATGGCATTAAGTGTCAGCGCATAGCTGGATGCGGCAGCAAAACAATCCATCAGTCGTCTGGATGGCCCGCTGACTATATATTTTTGCAAAGTCAAAGTCAAAGTCAAAATCTTTATTGCAGAACACAGTACAATCAATTATACATTCCTGGATGTCATGTGAATGCTCAGCAAACTGGGTTTTACCAAATTTGGCATACAAAATTTTAATAAATTGTAATAAATTAAACATTATGGATACTATATGTCAGAGATTAAAACCTACTAATAATAATGTCAATAAAAAACAAAATAAAATCAATATAGTCAAACAAATAATGTCAATACAAAATAAAAACAAACTCAAAATAAATACAATACGTAAATTAAGTAAAGTAAGTCGGACTTAGAAAGAAGTAACCCTTGTCATTATAGTACACATAAATTCCTGTCTAACAGGCACTCATTCACTGTATAATAATTCTTATTTATCAGTAAATTGTGCAATTGTTTTTTAAATACGTTAAGATCGTCACATTGTTTGTGGACATAAAAAGCTTATAACTTTGTGATTTTTCATGATAGTTATCTAGAACTTTTGTACATAAAAATACTAGACAGGTGTTTTAGCTTTTGCATATACTAAAAATAAGGGTTTGTCTTTACCTTTAGCAATTTGTGGCATCAGGTCAGTGATGGTAGATACGGCCAGCTCAGCAGTTTCGAAGTCAGCGTTCTCGCGATCTAGGAGGAGAAATAAAATGTTAGCATATAGTGCATTGAAATAATCACGAATACGCGTCTAAGAAGCTACGTGGCCGTGGACAGCAGGCTGTATAAATAAGCTCACCGGCAGTGGCAGCGGCGAGTGCGGCGACGGCGGCGTTGAGCTGCGCCATCGTCTGCTCCAGGCGACGCTGAGCGGCCACCTTCTCTTCTTCACTCGGGGCAGTCGCGCCCATCGTCGGCTGATGGGCAATGACATGCATAATTTTTTTTGTAATGTAAAAAAGAATACCTACATAGACAGATACATATAAGGACCCAACAGAATACCAGCATCAGGTATATTTGCCTGACACATTTTTTTATTTATTTTTTTTATTTATTTATTTGGCTCTTCAACAATGAGTGCACTATTACATATGTATAAAGAAAAAACAATACAATCTTATGCCTAAGTGCCCCATCACTTAAAGAAGAGCACTACATGCACTAATTTGTACGCCTTAACAGATAATAACAATAACAATAATTAAAATAGGTACAGAATAAATAATAGTAAGAACAAACAGATTTTTTTTTTTAATTTGATCATTAAATTAAATTTAAATTAAATTTGGACAAACAGAATTTGGAAATTGACATTAAATAATAAATTTATATTTTTATTAATTGTGTAACAATATTTTTTTACAGAGGGCACAGATGTATGGAACAAGTCGATATCTTTATCGTTCTCTTTGTATACTGCATACATTCTATGCAATGAGCAATGTTGCCTTAAATTTGTATTGCTTTTTGGCATGCAGAACAGCTTCCTGTTTGATTTTCTCGGTAGGTTCCGAGGCACATGGAAGGATACTTTACCGAGCAACTCAGTACAGTTTAGAGCACCCGTTACTAGTTTTTTAAGGAAAATTAAATCTAGCATATCTCTTCGCTTTTCCAACGAGACCATCCTAAAATAATCCAGTCGTTCCCGGTACGATTTGAGACTTTTACCCTTATTACTATGATAAGTCAGATGCCCTAAGAACCTTTTCTGTAATCGTTCGATACGCTCTATGTGCACATTGTACTTAGGGGACCAGACAACACTACAATATTCTAGGTGACTTCTGACTAACGAATTGTACATAACCTTTTTTGTTTTAAAATTTCTAAAGTTTTTGCACTCTCTCATGACGAAACCAAGTAATTTCGTTGCTTTTAGCGTAATTAGGTCAATATGTTCGACAAAGCTTAGTTTTTTATCGAATTGAACGCCTAGGTCTCGTATAGATTCCACCTCTTCAAGCAGTTGGCCGTCAAACTTATATGATGTAGGTGCAACACATGCTGAGTTGGTCTCCCATTTAAGGCATCCTTGGAGCGCACACCGCACTACTATGCTATTTCTTATTTATTTGCCTCACAATACTTTTACTAAGTACCTACTTATATTTTTGTGTTTAATTTTTTAACATGTTTTTTATGTAAGTACATAATTCAATATACTCATAACATTGATGTCTGTGATTGTTTACTTTTTTATATTTTTGTTAATTTTATGTGCATAGTAATTTTATTGTGCTTATGTGTACTGTCTGTTAATTTTCTGTGTTGCATCAAATAAATGTTTTATCTATCTATCTATCTACATATATGGTTGATAAAAAACTTTTTACAAAAAAAAAATATAACCGACTTCAATGTTAAAAACACTGAAAAGTATAAAATATAAAAGTAAGTTATATTTTTTTTGTAAAAAGTTTTTTATTTTACACTTTTTAGTTATTTTCTCCTCCTCCACAATTGACCGAGATATCGGTGAACATACATAAAAAAAAACATTCAGCCGAAAATAGAACATATCTATTAATACTTCTTTTAGCAAGTGACGAGTTTATAATAACCCGTTGAAAGCGTTATTGTAACAGAATCACAGAATTTACAATTAATTTATGGAATTAACCAATTTTTGTGGGCAATCTCTGAAAGCACTGGTCCGATTGCTATAATTTTTTTTTTCACCCATTGTACACTTATTTTGAATAATGTTTGTCCTGTATCTTTTTTGTTGATGTGGTGTACAATAAAGAATGTAATAAATAATAATAATAACGACTACATTATTAATTATTTTAAGAAAGTATTTTATCTGATGACAAATCTATTTTAAAGTAGTTTATTGGTAGTTGATATGCCCAAAAATGTTCAATATGTAAGTACCTATGTCTAATTACGTGATTAAAAAAAATGATCGTCCGTAGTACTTAATGACATGTCATTATCATATCTTAAAATAAACTTTTTATCAATATACACAACATTTATACATACTTCTTATATGTACGTATGTGTAAATCAAAGAGTTGATAATTTCTCAAGGAGAGTCCATCGGCGCCGTGGCTTAGTTGGTTAAAGCGCCTGTCTAGTAAACAGGAGATCACGAGTTCGAATCTCGTCGGGGCCTAGTGGTTGAAATACATTTTTTTTAAATCTGATATTTATTTTCTTTGACTGTTTTATGAAATAAATAAAATATTTGACAGGCAATGCGCAAATATCACGATTATTACGCGAGATGACCGAGCGGTGACCTATAAAATACACTTTCTAGTCAAACCAGTTTTTTCACCGCTAAAGGCATAAAGAATTATGCAAAATGGCTATAAAAAATAACTTTCTTCCTTTCTTGTCTCCTACAAAAAAATTTTTTTTTTCTTCTTTTTCCTTTCTTTCCTTTTTTTTAACTTTTTTGCTTTCTTTTTTCTTATAAAATTATTTTTAACAAGTATTATAAAAAAAATCTGAATAGACTTTTATATATAGAATCTGAATAGAGAGAGGGCTGTATTAACTATATAACTATATTGCATAATTCGCGGCCATTTTTTTTAGATATGAAATCATCCAATGATTCTTCCTCCCGCACAGCACTAGAGCGTGCTGTGCGGGAGGAAGTATCGGACTTTTAGTGACTAAAACCCACTCCTTGACAGCGCTTGATGACCTTGTAAAATGATAGTTCCGGACCCAAGTCTAATATCTCACTAGATGGCGCTGTTCATGTTTCTAACTATATTAATTAGGCCGACCTGTTGGTCAATACCCTATTCGCGTTAAGATTAGACTATTTAACAAAATCAAAAAATCAAAATCAAAGTATTTATTTCAAATAGACCATTTACAGGCACTTTTGAATAGTCAAATGTCGGTCAGTCCAAGAAAAGTGAAGCTAATTGAAATAATAACCGATTTTAACTTCTATTTCGTAGGCATAAGGATGGCATTAAAAGCATAAAAGTATATACCAACTATTTACTGCAGAATAGAATAGAATAGAATAGAATAAACTTTATTGTACACCAAAATAGTGCAGCCGCTCTTTATCATGCAACCAACGCAATTAAAGTCAAAATCGGTTAAACAGAGAGAAATAAAACGTTTTTATGACTGTCTAATGTCGTCGTGAGTTCGATTCCCACCCAAGACTAATGTTTGTGTGATGAGCATGGTCATTTATTCTGTTTCTGAGTGTAATTAAGTCCGCTTATGTACTTGGTGTTGCATGAAGATTAAATAAATAAATAAATGTATCTGTTATATTATATGTATGTATATAGAAATATATATGTATAAGCATGTTTACCAGTTGTCTAATACTAATAACACTTGCTCTGCTTAGTCTGGGACTAGACGGCGCTGTGTGATGGTTGCGGAATATTATTATTATATTTATTATAGTCCTTATGTAGAGCGCGCAACATGGCCACGCACAGACCCGTACCAGGGTATGACTGGTGGCTTAATTTAGTATTAAACTTACCTTGTTCCACTCATCGAACTTGACGCCCAGCAGCCTATTCTTGGCTCCAGACAGCGTGCTGATGAACTTCAGTCGTTTTTTCTCTTGTAGCGGAAACACGAACGCACCATCAGGAACTATGACATACAATTACTGTTATTGTTAGTTTTATGTAGCTACTGGGACTTAAGTCTCCTCTCTGGGAGAGGGAATGGACCGTAATCCACCACGCGGACCCAGTGCAGTGATCGAACACTGGGTTGTAACAGTCGCTGTGTCGTTTTCAAATGTATGAGAGAAAAGGCCTCGCTGATGGCCCTCCGCCCACGCCTAAATTAGTCCACGCTACGCCTCCTGCAGCAGTGGGGGACATTATAAGGCTGAATATGTTTATGCTATAAGTCCAAAGACGTCACTTACAACTTTGCCCGGAGCGGTGGATCCCACCAGCCGTTAAATCGCACGTTGTATGTCGCGGGATCAAACCCAAGCGCATTACTTTGTGTAATTTATTTCATTACCCCTACTCTCAAAACGGTTAAGATGTCCTAGAACCAAAAATTCGAAGACGTGACATTCACCAACTCGCACTGGGCCTATGTGGTGGATTACGGCCCATTCCCTTTCGTAGAGAGGAGGCCTGAGTCCCAGCAATGGGAACATTATAAGGCGACTATGCTATGCTATGACGCCGGCGTTCGCGCTGTCATTGTCTTTCTATTGTGTCTCTAATTGACACGATTGAAAGGTTAAGGGTAGTAACTGATAATTTTAAAAGCTCACCTTCCAGATTGGAGTAACCATCTCTGAGCCTGTCCAAAGCCTTCAAGACGTCGTTCTTCCTGTTGTGCAGCAGGTCGGCCATGTGCTGCCTCGTGGGGTCCTCCAGCAGCGGCCGCCAGCTGGTCTCCAGGCGGGCCACGGCGCCGCTCAGGCCGGCCGACGCCGCCGTCAGCGCGCTCTGGCAGTGCGGCTCGTGGATCGCGGGGGCTGTCAGCTGACAATGTCACGTACAAAATTAAGTTAGAGGTCCTTGATCCTTCAAACTGTCAAGTAATAAAAAAATATACATACACCGTCATAATTATGACGTCACCGGCGTTATGTTACGTGTATACAAAGAGATACCATGATGTTCTGACTACTCCCCAATTCCTCGTCATAACAATATATTACCTGATTTTTGTCATTTTCAGAAAATAATTATATTTAATGTTATTTGTTGTTTAGAATAAAATACTGTACAAAAATATAGCGAAATACTCATTATGACCTTGGTCAACACACTTTTTTTTAGGAGATTAGACTCGTAAACACAAGAACTAAGATAATAACACTTAATGGTTTATGACATCACCCACACTAGGGTGGAGCGCAAGTTATCGTCAGACTTATATGGACTTAAACCCACCATGTTCTTTCAGTTGCTCTTTGCGATCTAGGATCACGGGTTTTCTTTTCAGAAATTTCTCATCATCCTAGCAGGCCCTGATAAGTCCTACGTTTTGCTTACATCATTTTCAGCTTCATTTTCATACTTATATCGCAGCATTGAGAGTGTTTTTTATACTAAGAACTGAGATGCGGTTGACCGTTCTTTGGAATGCAAGGACTTACAAATGGCCTGGTTACTTAAGCTAGATGGTCTGGGCAAACACCTAGGTGGGCTGGAATCCTGATGAAGGATACGAAACTACAAGGAAAGAGTAAAACCGGCAAAGAGGAAACCATCGTGGTTTCAATGCTGATGAAGAAAAACCTAGGTTCTTCCGCGTTCCAAACTCACCTCTGCAGTGTGCAGCAGGTCCCTGGCCGCGCCTACAGTGCGCACCCCCGCCGCGTCCACGTTGGCTGCTGCCGGAATCGCGGAGGCCTGGCAGGTCAGCTCGTTGGTAGTCACCAGGAGATTGGAAACCTTGGCTCCGACGTCTTTAGCTAGCTGGATGATCTGGTGGGAAAAAAGGTAAAGTTTTTATTTGCTTCGAACCTAATCGAAGGTCGTCACAAAAGTAAAAGCGTACTCTCGGCTCCAAATTACGATGTAATCTTGAAATCTGTAACGTAGTCGTGACCGTGGCGTGGTGGACACTTATTTCTTTGTCGTGACCAGATCCTATAGAATTTTAACACTTAATGATATGACAGATCGTTTAAACGATAACATATTTTGATGATATGTCGATTGTCGTTGAGGCTGTAGGCTAACAAAACTACAACACAAAATAGATAGGTACAGAAGACAATCTCATGTATGTACTTCACTTTTTATACCCACGCTCGGTGGACGCACACTAATGAGCGTTTGAGCCAGAACTGCTCGACGAGTGATCCGAGACGCGACCGAGACATCGTGTCTGTGAGCGGTGTCTTTGTGTGCGTTGCTCGAGCGCGCTTTGTATGTAGATTGATTTCTGTACCTATATATTTTGCAGCAGTAACAAGACGCGGGTGAAACTTCGGGGGACAACTAGTTTTATTATATTTTGCTACAAATTCAAAACACTTCACAATGTTTACATATCATTTAGTTTGTTTCAATAAACTAATGGCATACCTCATTCTCCTTGTTCGCATTGGTTCCTTTTGAGAACTTGTAGAGCAACTTGCCCGCCACGTCCGCGTATTCATTTGATGCTTGTTGCATTTTCTGTAAAAACATTACACGTTAGAATTTTTTTTTTTTTATAGTGGGATAAATCATGCATTGACATCCCCCGCTCTTGGACGGAGCGGGAGATAGTGTCAGACTCTTACTGACTAAAAGACCCACCCCGTTCCTTCTAGTCTTCATACCGGGGCTCGAGCGCCCTTTCGGATAACCCTGGCCCCAGTAGGCTTCGACCCGGCTGGGTCCCTGCTGTTGTTGACAACTCCTTGAGGCGCGCGGGAACAGTGCGCGCCGTCAACGACTTGGGCTTGGTCCGGACAGTTACCGGACGGCCGGACAGTGAGCTACCCAATGCTCACCGTCCGCAAGCCCGCGCCTACGTTGGCCGGAAATCGAGATCAGAATCCCGGCGGCGGCAGCGGCGATAACGCCGTTGCCTGATGCGTTCGGCCTCCTCCTTTGCGAGCATTACTGCTTCGTACGCGTCGGCTACTCCTCCTCGCTCTGGACCATGGCCTCAACCAAGGCCCGGCGACATGTTATTACGCACAGTAACCGTCGCATCGTTATGACAATAACATTCACCATGAGTACAATGCTGCTATTCTTTTGAAGACCTTGTCAAACTACTGATACTATTAATAATATTCCACAACTATCATACAACGCCATCTAGTCTCAAACTAAGCAGAGCTTGTGCTATGAGTACTAGACAACTGATACCTAAACATACTTATATATTTCTAAATACAGTGAAACCTGGTTAAGTGAGACATCAAGGGACCTGCAATGTCGTTTCACTTATAGAGGTATTCCACTTATCCAGTGTCTCAGATATACCTACAGGTATAAATAAATATCTGTCTCATTTACAGAGGGTTCCGTACTTGGAATTACGTGTGGAATTTGTGTGTAGAATAAGAATGAGTAAACAAATAATGTTATCTCAGTTACAGAGGTTTAAGCATATAAAATTTACTCGCTGTCTTAGTTATAGAGGTAACTATGATGATAAATCGAAAGAACAAATCCCAGATATAGAGGCTTACCTCGTCCCACTAACAGAGGTAACTCAGTGCCAAAGTGTTGGGACCTCAGCATGAGTTCCAGTTATGGAGGTTTCTCACTTATCCAGGTCCCACTTAACCAAGTTTCACTGTACATACATATTATAGATAAATTACACCCAGACAAAGAACAAATGAAGAAAATCGTGCTCATCATACAAACATTTGTCCTGAGTGGGTATCGAACTCACGATCTCCGACATAGAAGTCAGGGCTACTATACACTAGACCACCAAGTCAAGATATCATAGAGATCCAAAACAAGATCTCATCTCTAAACTTTTTTTGAGGTGTGAAATCATCCAACAACTACTTGCGTTCTAGTGTGGAGCGCAAGGGGTACCTCCTTCAAACAACCTGCAATCCTGGCAGGCGCCGGACGTAACAGACCCTGGCAATTTTGCTAAAACATATTTGATCCGTGGCTTGCTCCTTACCGGATGACCGGACGGCGAACCACTCATTGCCCAACGACTGGTATTTTTATTTTATTTTATTGATTTTAAGAAAACTTACAGCTAATATATTATAGTAAAAAACAGTACAATATGCAGAAGAAGGCCAAGAAACGGTATAAAAACGTGAGAATTAAACAGAAATATTAGACAAAAAGAAATAAAGATACGACACAACAAAACACAAGTACACAACCAAGCATCAAAGAAAAAGTTGCTTAACATTTTGTAAGTTTCTGGACGCTATTTGTGAACAAATCAAGCTCGACACCCCGGCACACTGAGTTGAACACTCGATATACTCTTTGAATGTACGAGTTCTGTCTCTAGACAGTTTTCACGATAGGTGGGTGCAGAAGATCTGGTCTCCGAAGAGACACAGACGGTGCACGTCTCGTTACTAACCTCATGATCCTGTTCACCAGTCATGCCGCAGACCTTCTTGGTGGCGTCGAGCAGAACTCGCAGCTCTTCTTGCAGCTCCTTGCGAGCTGCTGGCTCCTTCGTGCTGGCTAGTATTGGACCATCTAGAAGTGGAAGACAAGGAATGTAATTTTTAACTCATAGGATGTATTTTGTAGATGATTACTTCTCAGATGCCATTTACGAGAAAACCTGTAGTAAAGATACCGGCACGATTCTTGAGCGCTTGGCGGAAGAGCGAGGATCGCTTACGCATCGTCATACATAGGCGAGCCAATCACTATAGATGGATTGCACTCCCCGCCCCCGCGTCTCACTTCATACCACTAAAGAGATCCGATATTTCACTTGCAAGTGGAAGTCAGCGCTCAAGATTGGCGCCGTTATCAATATTTTACTACAAGTAGATGGCAACAAGACAATATTGCTAGTGCCCAAGTACTAGATATCTCGTGTACGATATATCTCGTATATGTTCACTACTATAGACCTCGTATAGGCTGACGATGTACGGTGGGAACTGAATTTGACTCCTTGAAATTCTTGACATTCAATGTGTCATTGATCATGAAGGCATTTTAAATTTATAGTCTTGTATCTAGAGGTGTATCTAGCGTGAATAGTCAAATCCAAAACTATGACGAATAGCAAAACATGTTTATACAAAGCAGTCTTGGTTTCGATAATAGTAAAATCTAAAATTGCATCATTTTAAGTCCTACTGAGCCCTTATATTCTGTCCGTCATATTATAGTGAATAGGTTATTTCAGGGCAAACGTATATTTCTAGGCAAGTGTACTCAATCGTCGACCACATCATCGCTTACCATCAGGTATTAATAACAAAACAGATAAACTGTAATGAAATATGTACCTTTAGCTATTTCAGGCATCAGCTCATTGATGGCGTTCATAGAGTTGATGGCGGTCGCGTAGTCGATGTTATCAGGATCTAAAACAAAACAGACAAATCAACCACAACAATCTTTATTTTATTCTATATGCACACAAGAGTATAAAGGCGGACTTAATGCCCTAAGGCATTTTCTACCAGATAATGCAGAGACAAATTGTGGTAGGTGCAATATTAAGTATTACATATTATAACATCCTTCATACAAATACATACCTATATACTACATGTAACATATCCATATTTACTCAAACTAAAATGAAGGAAAAATAGAAAAAATAATACACGAATCTAGTAAAACAGTTGGTGCAAACGAATAATAAGAACACAAATTAGCGCTGTGACGAAACTACTGCCAACTTCTTACGAATGTGCTCGCGAACCTCTGTTATCAAAAATAATATTTTTTTTTATGTATTTCTCCATCACCTTAGGTTGATTGGTAGATAATGTTTTAGGTCTTAAGTCCACATTTGTACATTTGGTGGTATGAAGATTAAATAAGTCTCACCAGAATGCGCCATGAGGTACAGAGCGATGGCCGCGTTCAGCTTGCTCAACCTGTCCTCCAGGGCTCTCTCCAGCTTCCTCTGTTTTTCCTCGTCCAGCTTAGGTCCGGTGTAATCCTGGATAAACCGTACATTGGATGATTTTGTATCTTAAAATAAAAACTTATCTTTGCTGTCCTTCCCCAGCGGCGCCTTAAGCCGAAGCCCTACCCTCCAGGACGTGACTAAGATTTAAGTCCTATCTGAAGCCTTTAATTTATTAAGTAAGTAACTCTGGTTTAGTAAGTTAAGTAACTCTGGTTGAGCAAACGACATGACCTTCGAAACCACTCATGAAAAACCTATGTTGTCAATTAACTCTTTGAATGCCGTAATTAGAGACACAATAGAAAGACAATTGCTTATGTCGAACTGTGTAACATAAGACATTCAAAAGGTTAAGACAATCTCCACAGATGGGGGTTCCTGGTCGGTCCCGACCTTCAGTGTTCGTGCGGCTTCTCTCCGCAGACCATGTCTCACCTTCCATGCTGCATTACGCGCCCAGTTACCTGTTCACGTAGGATCTAATGACAGCACCAACAAGTGGACGGCATTGCTGTGGCCGAATACTTTGCCAGGCAAGGAATTTAAAATTAGTTTTGCCATCAATGAGCTATCGCATGCCGATCGAGCGGTGGGCCAGTAAAACGCAAAATTGGTGCCCTGAAATCGCACGACGGGGCCGCGGTAGACCAAGGAGATGGCGGGACGACTTGGATGTCTTCCTTGGGAATTGAGGGAGGCCTTTGTCCAGCGTCAGGCAACTTTCATGTAGTTTTCTGGCATTTTTGCTGTACTGGACAAACGCGGACCTATTTGGTGCCGCCGTGAGACACATATTGTTAGTTGTTTCTTTTTTTATATATATAATTAGTGTCTACATGTTGTTATACGAGTACATTGTGTATCTACGAGTGTGTATGTCAAATAAAATAGTTTTCTTTCTTTCTTTCTTACAGCAGTGGGACAGTATGGGCTAGATATAATAATAATAATCAACAAGCTAAGAAGAAGTACCTTGTTGAGAGCCTGTGCTGCGGTGTCAACAGAATGCAGCGCGGTGGTGGCGGCCGCTATGAAGGAGGCTCTTCTGATCTTCTGTTCCGTCTTCTCGCCTTCCCTGAAGCTCTTGCGAGATCGCTGCAACACATAACATGACATCAAATAAGGGTAGAAGTACTACGGTACATCAACATTTTTAACCGATTTCAAAAAGGGGAGGGCCGTGAATGGGTTTGACATACGTCAATAATTATTATTATTTGTTTGTTATTGACGTAGTGTTTGTCATCACTGTCACAAAATAGATAGTTACAGAAGTCAATCTCATGTATGTACTTCACTTTTTATGCCTACGCTAAGCGATCGTGCTTGCGCCGAACTGTACGAGTGCGAGCGGGTGATTGAGCTGGGATATCGTGTCCGTGAGCGGTGTCTATGTGTGTGTGACTTCTGTACCTATCTATTTTGTGTCGCTGTCGTTGTTTATCGTGCATCGTGCGTGCCAGAACATACAGCAGAATAGATGGTGCGTACGGCGCTTTAGCCGTTAATCCCGGCTGTTATTTGTAAATCTTTGATAGTCTTTACGGGTAGTCGTAGTCAAAGAGTATCATGTTACCCAGTTGCTACGTTGTCAAGGTACTCATCTGCATCCGGTTAGACTTGAAGCCGTTACCAACATACATAGTTATATATGATGCCATCTTGCCGATTTAAGCCATAGCGACCGCGTTTCTTGGCTCTTAATAGTGGTTGTGAGGTATGCTGGTCTATTATGTGCCCTTATGTAACTTGTAGAACCGTTGACCGAAAAACTCCCGAGCACAGAGAGGACATGTCGGGACACCATTAACACATAAATTATAGCTGTTGGTGGTCTAGATTTGAGGTCGTCGCTTTTTCACCTGCGGCTTCATCCGCTTACTTAAAATATAGCCTATGTCACTCAGGAATAAAGCAGCTTTCTATTGGTGAAATAAATTTTAGCAATCAGTCCAGCAATTTCAGACATTACCTCCTACAAACAAAAAACATAAAAACCTTACCTCTGTATAATATTAGTGTAGGCTAATATTATAAAGAGGTTTTGTATTTTTATTATATCTTTGTTTGCAATGTATAAAAAAATAACTTGCTGGTAAAAACACACAGTTAATATTGGGTAGAGTCTGTCTAAAAAGTCCAGTCTGGGTAATTATTAGGGCAAAATGAAAACTGATATAGTCAACACTGGTTCAATAATCAAGGTTGAATAAGAGATCTTGCTCATGGTTTAATAATAGAAGAACCTTATAAATAGTATCGAATATAAGTATTTTTTAAATGATTAAATATTACACGAAATTTCCAAGTCGTTTAACTTTTAAGACAGACTATACCTAATCTCTATGAAAGTATAACTGACTCCCAAGTCACAGGCTATAAACTTGTCTGGGAGCCAGTAGTTATTTACTATGTCCTCATATATGTACCAAGAATTATGGACTTACTTGTTTTTGTCATCATTTTATTTTGGAAATAAATAAATTATTATTATTATAAATTCAAAATCTGCTGGATCGAATTTAAAAATTCTTTCAGTAATAAAATGCTACTATGACAGTACGTAGACATATACACCTATAGAGTGACATAGAGCCGGCGACGGACGATGTCGCTCACCGAAGCTAGTTAAAAATAAGCTAATCATACCCTGACAAAATCACTGCGCTTTCTGGTCTTGGGGTCGACGGAGAAGTACATCTGAGTGGTCAGGTCGGCGATGCACTCAGCAGCATCCTTCGCGTCGTTGGGGTTCTTAAAAAAAAAAAAAAACATTAGTTAGGTAGTTATTTTATGAGATAGGAAATATGCATGAAAAAATAAAATATCACCCAAAAAAAACCTCCCCAACTTCACCTACCTTCTTCCACTTTTTCATTTTGTTATATAAGTTTTGTTACAAAAATAGAATATTAACAGTGAAAATAATATCGAAATTGGTTGAAAAACAAACGAAATATAACCAAAAAAAACAAAATTAATCTATCTCTCTCGACAAAACACTGTTTCTATGACGGCCGTTTTTTAATATTACATAGATGATTCATGCTGCTGGGACTCGGGCCTCCTCTCTAGGAGAGGGAATGGGTCGTAATCCACCACGCGGACCCAGTGCAGTGATCGAACACTGGGTTGTAACAGTCGCTGTGTCGTTTTCAAATGTGTGAAAGAAAAAGGTCTCGCTGATGTCCCTTTGCCCACGCCTAAATTAGTCCACGCTACGCCTCTACAGCAGTGGCAGTGGGGACATTATAAGGCTTTTTTTTTCGATGAGAAAAATCATCCAATGACAACCCCCGCTCTTGGGCGGAGCGGGAGATAGTGTCAGACTCTTACTGACTAAAAAACCCATCCCGTTCCTTCAAGCTTTCATACCGGGGCTCGAGCGGCCTCCCTGGCCCCAGTAGGCTTCGACCCGGCTTGGTCCCTGCTGTTGCTGACAACTCCTTGAGGCGCGCGGGAACAGTGCGCGCCGTCGACGTCTTGGGCTTGGTCCGGACAGTTACCGGATAGCCGGACAGCGAGATACCCATTGCTCACTGTCCGCAAGCCCGCGCCTACGGTCGCTAGAAATCGGGATAGGAATCCCAACGGCGGCGAGAGCACCGTTGCCTGATGCGTTCGGCCTCCTCCTTTGCGAGCATTACTGCTTCGCAGAAGTCGGCGACCGCCTGCCACTCCTCCTCGCTCCGGACCATGGGAAATTGTAAGGCTGAATATGTTTATGCTATAAGTCCAAAAACGTCACTTACAACTTTGCCCGGCGCGGTGGATCCCGCCAGCTTGTTCATGAAGTTGTCCAGATCTTGTAGCTCGTCGAGCAGCATCTTCTTCGCGTCTTCGATGGCTTGCTTATCCGCTGTCTCTTTCACTCCTAATAAAAATAACCATTTTTATTATTATTTTTACTTGTTAAAGTTTTACTCATTTTAACGTTTCGGAAACCATACTTAGAGACACATCAGAAAGGCAATAAGAGTCACTTGGGGTTTAATGAATTAAACTAATAACAACTTATTCTTTTTTTTAGGTGGTAAATCATCCAATGACATCTCCCGCCCTTGGGAGACAATTACTAGAGTGAATAGGCTCTTAATAAACTAGTGCGCCTCACCATCAAAGATTGCATCACTGCTTATCCTCAAGTCGCACTCAAGCACTAGTTTAAATCAGATTAAAAAATAATGTAAAAAAAAAAAATATTTATTTGCTTCTTCAAGTTATAACTCTAAAACTAGGTTCCCACACTCAGTTTTAGGGTTAACTTGAAGGTACAAATAAACATACATACATAAACATCAACACGCACTGGGCCCGCGTGGTGGATTACGGCCCATTCCCTCCCCTAGAGAGGAGGCTTGAGTCCCAACAGTGGGAGCATTAAAAAGGCTGGTGATGTGTGTGTGTGTGACATAAACATCATGTTAACGCCTGGGTTCATCACCTACCTACTATAGACCTCTGTTTGTTAAACCGCGGTTTTCTGTCATCTCTTTTCTTGCCGTTACAAACAACGGGGACATTGACGGTATCAAGTTTTCGAAATTACAGTAAATTAGTTCGAAAACTTAATAAATAGTGATATGTAAGTGTTACAGCTGATACCTAATTGAAAAAATAGAATTGTAATGTCTTACCCTTCTCGACAACTGGCCAGTCTTCCTGCATAGTCCGTACTATTTGTTGAGCGTCCTTTATGTGGGTGTCCGTGGGATCTGACAAGCAAAAATATTACCTTAAAGCCAAACGCATAGTGATGACGATGAGAGAAATGTAATAAAATATATAAAGGCTAAGGTTTGTGAGTGGGTGTTTGTTTATTACTTCTTCACGTTCGAACGGCTGACCGGATTTGGATGAAATTTTGCACACGGATAGACCATTTCCTGGAAAAGCACATATTGCACACCGAATGTGGGATAATTTTCTAATTATTATTTTTTTTTTTTTAAGTGATTAATCATCCGACTTCTCCCACTTTAGGATGGAACAACAGGTGTCAAACTTTTACTTAGTAAAACCTACTTATATCTTTCAGTTGCCTTTTGCGTTCTAGTACCACGAATACTCTTTTGAATGTTCCAGTAGATTTAACAGGCATCGGCCCTACAGGGCTTTGCTAACATCTATTTGAGGAGCGCTTGCGAGCTTGGCTTTAGTCCTTATTGGATGGGCGGACGACGAGCTACCCATCGCTCATCGTCTGCAAGCCCGCTCCTACCGTGGTTGGTAGTAGGGGGCTGGGGTCTTCGCTAAAAGATATAAAATAACAAAAAATACAAAGTGACAAAAACTAAAGAAACATACAAAATGTCACAAACCAAAAAAATACAAAATGTCAAAAACTAAAGAAATATACAAAATGTCAACAAACAAAAAATACAAAATGTCAAAAACTAAAAAAATACAATTTTTTTTTATTATTATTGATAGGCTCGCGTTTGACCACTATCTCACCTGATGGTAAGTGATGATGTGGCCGACGATGAAATGTTTATAGTTATGTACCTGTGAGCAGTTCTACTATCTTGACCGAGTTAGAGTTCATTCTGTTCAGTTTTCTGATGCACTCCTGGGACATGTCGGCGCGGAGAGGCATCTCACCTTTCTGGAAAGAAGAAATAGTGATGGCTAAGAATATGTCGAAGTGGAACCTCCAGTGCAATAAATTGATTTGTTAAATGCGTTTATTTGGCACACAGATACAGACAATGAAGTAACAATTTAACTAGCCTGTTGGTCTAATGGTTAGTGGCCCTAACCGCTATGCCGGAGGTCGTGGGTTCGATTTCCACCTAGGAAAAATATTTATGTGATGAGCATGATCATTTGTTCTGTGTCTGGGTGTAATTTATCTAAAATATGTATGTATTTAGAAATAGTATGTTTATCAGTTGTCTAGTACTCATTACAGAAGCTCTGCTTAGCTTGGGACTAGACGGCGTTGTGTGATAATTGTGGAATATTATCATTATATTTAAGACTAGCGTAATAAACTAGTGCGCTTCAATAACAATGGTTGCATCACTGCTTACCATCACATGGGATCGCAGTCAAGTTTATATCATTAAAAAAAATACTAGCGGTTTACCCGCGTGACGGTAGGTTTCTTCATACAAACTTTGGACCGCCGCTTCAGATGAAGTTTGGAAAATATTCTCTTAGTGCTTGCCTACGTCATACTCGTTAAAAGAAGCCTTGTGCAACCTTTCACGTTTCTAAGCCTTGTAGTTTTGACTGTGCGCTGGTATCTCACGCAGTTTCTCCTTTTATTTAAAATATAGATGATGGTGTGTTGATGTGTGTGTGTTGTGATGTATGTGTGTTTATGTATATATATATATATATATTAGTCGTATTTATGTAGGTTTATGTTGTACACTGGATCCTACCCTCAAATGTGATCTCTCTCTGTCACTCATTGGTTTGTTGGGAGAAAACTCATTGTTGAGTTAAGCTCGCCTTTGTACATGAATTGTCAATTGTGAATGTATTAAGATTAAGTTTTTGTGTGTACAATAAAGATAAGGGTAGGTAGCTACATTGTATGAATCCGACAGCTGTCACTCGCACTATCCTATAGCAATTGTAGTACTTACCAAGGCCTGTTGCTGGTTCTTCAGATGGTCAGTGACGATGATCTGCTGTACCGTCGTCAACATGGTGCCGGACTGAGCGTGGGAACCTGGTAGAAAGCTTTTATTGTATCATTCCAGGAAATTTTGCCACTGTCACTGCCAGTGGTATCTCCTCCTGAGTCCTCCTCCTTGCATCTTACTCCTCAATGCTGAGAATCGTGACCTCCCGGCTTCATCACTTTCATAGGAATGCAGGAATACCTGCATTCCTATGAAATCTTTTTCTGTCTCTGGTGGTCAGTGCCAGTGGTTCCATCATGGCAAAATGATGGAACGTATCATTTTTAGGATTGAAGGAACATTTTGAATTATATTTTGAGGTTGAAAATACGTCAACCTCTCTTTTTACTGAGGGAGTATCATACCTTTACTGTCTAAAACCCAACAACAATCAAATAACGGTCTATCAGAATCACAGGAGAATAAAATAAAAATAAAAATAAAAATAGTTTATTTGCACCTTCAAGTTAACAAATTTCCAAATTACAGTCAATTAGGTCACAAGGTATAATAATTGTGATATTTAAGCGTTACAGCTAATACCTAAGCTAAGATAACTTAATATCTTGTAGTTATAGGCATCAGCGCCCACCCTCCTAATCACAAGCAGATTTAATGTCCTTATAATCACAACCAATTGATGCAAAAATTAAGGCTAAAAGAAGTAGTAGGTAACGGCATGAGTAGCATGTGTGTGGTGTGAGTGTGAATGTGAGAGTGAGTGTGAGTGTGAGTGTATGTGTATTTATGTAAGTAACTTCCACGCGCTCAAGCGGTTTAGTAGTTATGGCAGAACACTAGCATGGGGGAAGGCTATGTTACAGAGTACCACTTATGATACTTTGTACCCCGACTATTTTTGGTTTCATACCGCCGTTGGCAGAGGCTATAATTACATAAATAAAATAAACAAAAAAGAAGATGCAATAGTATTCTAAAATTAGAACTACATTGAGAAGCGCTTACCTTGATCACTAGCCACAATTCTACTGGGTCCGACGAAAGATTCCGTCACTAACTTCGTCGGATTGCTTCCCGCACACATTTCGATGAGATGGCTCCTGGAACAGATCATTTTGTATCCTTATTGTATTGCTCTCAAAACGGTGAAGGAAAACATTGCGAAGAAACTAAAGACATGTCATAGAAATAAATAAGTAAACATCATTATTTTTAGTACCTATATGCGAAACCTGAATATAGTCTGTTCAGAATCAGTAACAGAATGGATTACAATAATTTTTAAACCTCTGAGGGGTTGTTTTGCACTTGCAACCAGCTGTTTGATGGCGCCTAATGCCGATTATGTTCTGCCATGACCTGTGGTATCCAACTTGGAAACTTTTTAAATATATTTGGTGAAAAATATAACATGGTGTAACTATAGTAAAACGCTGGCTTTTACCTTGGACAGAGGATAAGCATTGCCATACAGCGGCAATGCCGCCAGTCTTTTGGGCACATTACCAGTCGACAGCGATGTGGAAGAGTTTTTTAACGACATATTTTAGTTAGTATATTTTAGCGTAGAGTTTTATTATTTATTTATTTATTAATTTACTGTAATTATAGTTATTAAGTTGTTTATAAGTGTAGATAATTAATTAGTTTAAAATAAATTTGATTGTTACATGGTGTAAAAACTATATTAGAATCCATTCAGTTACTAATTCTGAATAAACTATACTTATTCATTTCGTATAAATTAAAAATAATGTTATATGTGGAGATTTTGCCGGTTCTTCTTCATAGGAAACGACCAATTGAAACCGTGCACTAGCTTCTGATGTTGTGGCGATGTATGTGTGTGTGTGTGTGTGTTTATATGAAAATTGAATGTCTGTCCCACTTACTTGCCCGTCTGCACGTTGTCATGACAGATAGCCATGGATTCGCCAGGGTCATGGCTGGGCTTGGCCAGCATCCGGCGGCGGATGATGTCGATGTAACCTTCTAAGATATCTCGGATCCTGTGGCAGTCCTGAGTCTTGACGCTGTATTCTTTGTCACTGGAGAAGAGACAGATTAAAAGTGAAAACTTACTGCTCTGTTTTGAAACACATAAGAACAAAAATTAATAGTAATACTTTAATATTCACTACAGGAACCCTTGAGTTAGTTACCCATGAGTTTCAGTGATCCTTGGAGTAAATAACTAAGTTTGGCACAACCAATTTTTTGCAATACAATTTAGATTCTGATGTGGTATTAGCCTTTAGTCAATAAAGTCAAGTCTGAGGCGTTTAGGTTGATAAGTAGCTTAACAGTTATTAACTTGCTGTATGTAGGTATTTGGAGAGATTGCATTGTATGTCGGGCTGCTGTCCGTTACTTCACGTTTATAGCACGTATTTTCGCGTGCGGGTGGGAAAAAAATTGTCATTTGATCAACGTCTTGGTGTTACTGACCGCGGACGGTACCTGGGTTCTTGAAGTACTTTGCACTATATCCAGCGACCACTGGGCAGCTTGGAAGTCTCGTTCTCCTCCATGCAGGCTCTACAGATTATTCTGAGAGCAATACACAAACCTGTAATCTCCGAAGTTGAGCGTGAAGGTCTGCGACTTGCCGGCGTGGTAGGTCTTGACGTGAGTGAGCGGCCACTGCTGCAGGATCTCCTTCGTCACCTCGTCCAGCCGCAGGATGGCCTCCGCGTTGATGCCCAGCAGACGCGGGACCAGCTTCTTCTTGTCTTTCTGTTTCTCCTGTTTTGAGAAAAAAAAAATATGTGAATGTTTGAAACCGTGGAACGTGTTTTTCAATTCAAAGTTAAAGCTAAGCACTTTATCTCTGGAATGCACCATGTACTTCAGTTTTTTATTAGAAATCCTTAGTAAGTCCCAATTTAGAGTCTGTATTTGTTGTACCCCGATTGATTAAAAATAAAGAAAAGCTGTTTATTTACTGCACAATAAAAACATTTAAAAAAAAAATTTTCAAGAAAATCTCATCACGATCATAAAAATACCAATACAAAAAAAATATATATTTCCGTGCGGGAATTGAACGTACGAAACGCAGCGTAGCAGCCAATCGTTTATTAACTGCGCTAACCGTGCCGTCATTTCCTGCGATCTCTGCCCGTTCTCAGTATCTCAGTGTCACCAGAGATTTCTCTTTTTATTGACATGCTCGCATTAGTCGACTATGGAGCATGCTTGCCTAGAAGTAACAGCTATTCGAAAACACAGATTCAATGAACCTCATCTGGCCTCTCATATCTTCAGTCCTCTAGATTTTTTTCTAATTAAATAAACCATTGCTTGACTGCTATCCCACCTGATCGTAATCAGTGATGTGATGTAACAAATGGCCCATGAACCATACCTTAACCAAAAAGAAGGTGACGCCATACGTGGGCATGGCCCTCGCGGTCTTGATGTACAGGAACTTGGCCTCCAGCTCGCTGCTGCCCACGTGGGTGGCGTACTCCTTCACGATCTTCTTCTCCATGCCCCACGCGCCCGAGTACTGTTCCGGAACGTATTCTTCCATTCTAGGAGTTTGAGAGGTGGTGAGGAAGTTTACATTTCAAATCAAACCAAATCAAAATCATTTATTTCAAATAGACCATTTGCAGGTACTTTTGAATAGTCAAATGTCGGTCAGTCCAAGAAAAGTGAAGGTAAATTGCACGTTCCAAAGAGTAGGTCTCTATGGAGAACAACGTGCAAGAAACTCCATGGACACTCTCTTAAATTATAGTATGTGTTACATAATTATAATGCTTGGTTACAAATTTGCATGTTGCTTCTATTGTGTAAGCACAATGTAGATAATAAAATAAAAATAAAAAAATAATAACAATTAAAAGATACAAACTGAATTAAGCCACTGGCAGCTAAGAGATGACCAGTCTCAACTGACGGCACCCGTTCACGAGCATGACGCGTGCATCAGCCCAACTCAGCTCAACCATTTTTAAGGGAACCGAATGACCCAATAACACGTGCCACCAACAGCGAGACATTAGAGTGAGCATGACAAACTCTCAACTGCCATGCTCAAATGTCAAAAAAAAGATGTAATTTTGATTTACCGCGGTTATTGAATTACAAATTTGAAATAGTAGTATAAATTGAAAGGGCAAGGGCAATGGAAAGGGCTATGCTGGGAGTTTACTTGCGAGATCGAATAAGAAATGAAGATATCTGCAAGAGACCCAGAGTTGCCGGCATAGCACGAATAAATGGCAAATTTAAGTGGCAATGGACAGGGAACATTGCACGCAGAACAGTTGGCCGTTGGGGCCGAAAGGTTCTGGATTGTGTACCGGGAGACGCAGTGTTGGAAGGCCTCCTACAAAGTGGACCTATAACCTGGTAAAGGTGGCGGGAATCCGATGGATGCGAGACGCACCGGACAGTTCGCTGTAGCGACACTTGACACGACTTGGGGGAGGCCTATGTCCAACAGTGGACGTTTAGCGGCTGAAATGATGATGAGTATTAATTCTAGCATAACATATTATGCTGTGGGACTTGGGCATTAAAGTACATTGCCTATTTATATGCACCGGGTAAAATGGGGTGAATAGAGACAAAACATTCGTTTGGTTTTTACTTTGAGACCATAATATCGGCCACTAACAAAGCATAGATTTTTTAGAATAACAACTAATTAATAAATGCTGCAAAAAATATTCAAATATCGAGAAAATACCCTCTATTTACCCCTAAGTCTCGATTCACCCCATTTTACGGTGTGTATTTAGGTATGTATTTACTATTATTTTTATCTCTCTTCTGTTTGTCTATTTATTAAGTTGCACCGGCCATGTAATGTTTCTGCACCACCCTAAGGTCGACTGATAGAAAATACCTAAGGCATTAAGTCCGCCTCTTTACAGTGTTGTACATAAAGCTATAATAAATAAATAAAGTAGAATTGGATAAAAACTAATATCAGAAACCAGGTAAAGGCTACTGAATTTGGGGTTGGGCTTCGATATGTGGGTGTCTTTACCTTGCATGTGGTGATAAATATACGGTTGGGCAAAAGGGACAGAAATAATGCTCAGATCAAAGCTCAGATATAGCACCGTGTGCGTGCTAAAGTTTAATAATGGCCTAATAGGATAGAGCCAACGTTTTCGTCTAGACCATCTTAGTTTTTAATTTATACACCGTTAAATTTTAATAGTCTTGACTATGACCTGTAATTAGTTAGTACGCAACGCCGACTACTACCTACAGGTCATTGGACTCGCTCAGCTGACGTTTTCTTAAAGAAATTAATTTCGTACATGCGTAAATTAATACGAGTTATGAAAAAAAGACACTTTATTTTTTAATTTTATCTTTACAAATCGATAGTGTTTCATGTACCGGATCGACCCTCCACGGGATTAAAACGATTAAAATTTAGCGGTGTATTTATATTTGAAACTTGCATTACATGGTGGACTACTGAGGAAGGAGTAGGAGTGATCAATCGGTCGTCTGTACACCGCAGTGTATTTCTATACTTCTAAGCAATTTGCTTGCAAGTGGAAATATGGCTTTAGAGTTTCTTGCTGTTCTTTGTTATTTACTACTCTATATATATCATCATCATTTCCGCTGTAAGAAGTTTATACTGCTGGACGTAGACCTCCTCCAAAGTGCTGGCACTGTGCTTCTCGCATTCATTAGATTCTGGATGTAATTAGTTTAATAAACAAATAAATGTTCCGGTGATGGATTGTTTTGTCACTCGAGTCATAAAGTGTATATTATCAAACCATTCTTAGTTTCGTATATTTCACCAGCGATCCTTGTCACATGGTCGAAGAAAACTACTTACTTTTCGATAAATCCAGACTTGTGTTTCTTCTCGTCATAATCTCCTAACTGGATCTGGCACTGGATACCCGCGAACTTCACCGCTATAAATAAATAAATTACAAATGTTTAACTATAGATATGGTCGTACATCTCGTAGAGGATGAACTGGATCATCCAAAAGTCTCAAAATATAAGGCTGCCCAGGACATAGTAAGGTAGGATGCATCCATGCTCTTTGAACAGACAATTTCATCCCTAGCAGGTTGCTAGGGATGAAATTGTAGTCAGATTATCCCTGCAGCAGGCCTACCTTGAGCAACAGGATTCTCAGAAATAGTTATCGCGCCCCTAAACCGTAAAAGAGTTGCTCTTGGAATTTTTGGAATTGGTATTAACACTGGTGAGTTTCTCAGTAAAAGTTTCTTAATCCTGCAGCAGGACAGTTTATCTTGGGCTTCAGGACTGTTAGAAATAGTTATCGCGATCTTGCACCGCAAAGTGCAGCTGAATGAACAAAAGTGCATTTTAATTAGCAAAAGACTGACCCTTCCTCTCGCTCTGCCTAGATTGGGAGAAGTTATTCCAATTTCTTACCAAAAGAAGGTTTTTTTTAAATGATATAAACCTGTGCTTGACTGCGATCCCACCTGATGGTAAGCAGTGATATTCCTGCACTCATCTTTGCAATGGTTACTGGTTCCAGACAGATAGGCAGCGCCTTTTCATTTGTTTATAGCAACGTTAAGCGCTTACCGATCTGGCTGCTAAGCGTGGTGACTAGTGTTGCCCAAATTCAGTCTTGGTCTTGCAGTCTTGGTCTTGTTCTTGCGTTTTTGCAAGACCAAGACCAAGAACAAGACCGCGTATTTTTAGCAAGACCAAGACCAAGACTGACCGTGCGACCGTCTTTTGAAATCTAAAACAACCGTTGCCGCCACGCCGAAATCATAACATTTGTGACACTATTTGATTGCCGCCATAGGTATACTCATGCAAAATAATTTCGAATTTCTTATCAAATCTTCAGTTATTTATTAATCTGCTTGATCTTTACTATGGCTATGTTAATTCAAGCTCACAATGTTCCAATTCTAATACGTTTTTCTAAGATTTAAAGTAAACTTTAATAAATAGTAATAGACTAATAGGTAATTGCAAGACTTGCAAGACTCTTGCTGCAAGACCAAGACCAAGACCAAGACTGGGAGCGCAAGACCAAGACCAAGACCAAGACCAGGTGTATTGGCGCAAGACCAAGACCAAGACTGGCTAAGTCTCGTCTTGTTCTTGCATTTGGGCAACACTAGTGGTGACTAGACAGTCCAATGACCTCACCTCCATCATATACATGGACATGATAATTAGGTCTGAGCTCAAAAGTCAATAGATCAAAGTACAATGATTGTACAGTGAATCGGGAGTGTAGGTGTAGTTATTAATGTTTGAATGCGAAAAAGAAATGATAGTGATAGTGTACAGTCTTAAACAGTACATTTTGCTGACGCTGGGTCTTACACCCGACGTGCGTCACTTTATTACTATAAATTAACATATATTACAATAAATCGATGAGTGCAATTACTGCTACGCGGTGACTGACATTAGAGAAAGGAATCGTCAACAGTTTTCTTGTAAACAGTCTTCTTACGGAATAAACCTTACGGAAACCAAGTGATCTTTTCTCTACGCACTCCAACCTCTACAACAACAACTCTTGCAAGTGTACGAACCGTGAATATTTTTTTAGTTCTTCTCCATAGGCTAAGCTAGCGGTTCCAAATGGTCGTTCCATTTGGAAACGCTAGCTTCCTACGTTGTATAAGTGCCCATGTAGGCCTTTGTGGTAGAAAATGTTTTTAATTAAGGTAATCTCTGGAAAATACTGGTCCGATTGCTAGTTTTTTCACCGGTAGAAAGCTGCTTTATTCCTGAGTTACATAGGCTATATTTTATATAAGTGGGCGAAGCTGCGGGCAAAAGCTAGTGCTATATATAGAGCCTTATCAATGAATGGAAGAAAAAACGTGTTTCGGCGACCCAAAATAACATGGGACATGAGCAGGAAGATGATTGAACAAGGTTTTATCTAGCAATAAATGAACCGGCTTGCTGCTTTACAAATAAAAATACTTTTTTTTACTGTAAATATAGTTATTTAGGTTTTTCTAAGTAGTATATAATTTGTATTGAAGAAAACAAATATTAAGGGGAAGTCAAAAGACAAAAAAAAACTACATTGTCGGAAGAAATAAAATACACCCAAATTAACCCATAAAAATACTTTATTGTCATAATCTTATAATCTAAAACACTACCTAGTACCATCACTGCTTCCAGCCTGTCCATCCTTATTCACTATCTGCTGCAGCTCATAGTCCTGCACCACTTGGAAGATCTTGCTCTTCGCCTGGTTCAAGTAATAAGGACTGAACTTCCGAAGCGTCGACCCTATCGTTAACAAAAACACGTCTAAAGGATCCGTAGGACTCAACTCCTGGAACATAGCTTCTGAAAATTCTCTTGAAGAGTTCCCGTCCTCTTGCTGCCTCTTTCTGAAGACTGGTTTTGTCTCTCTCGGCTCCTCGAAGTCTAGAGCCTCATCAACGAACACTTCCGAAGGCATTTCGACTTCACACGCATCGTCTTCGAGAAATCCTGCGTATTCTTCGGCTGTGGACCCTGAAGATATGGGTTCTTTAAAGTAAGGAGTCATGAATGATAGTTCTTCTTCGTATTTGTACTTGTAACTGTGTGCGTTCGGGTTTTTCAGTCTTTCGCGGAATTTCCGCCGCATCATGTCTCGAATGTTTATCCATCTTGATTTGCAAACGAGGGCTGGAAAAATAGAAGGCTTGGATCAATCAACTACTTGGTTAATGTTACAAATCAGGAATAATCTACACTAATATTATAAAGAGAAGTTTTTTTTTTGTAGGATGTAATCTCTGAAAGTAGATTACAACTAGTAATCTACTTTCAGAGATTGCAAACAAAAATCACCAATAAAGCTGCTTTATTCCTGATATCCTAAGTGACATTGGCTATATTTTATGCCGCGGGCAAGAGCTAGTACATAATGAATCACGTTTTATTTTCAAAGAGGACAGCAGAGGTCTACGGGATTGTTCGAAAAATTTGCCGTAATCTTGGACCGTGAGGACCGCGATCTTGGACCGTAAGGACCGCGATTTTGGACGCAGAGTTTTAAATAGAAGGAAGAATTTCCCACAGCAAAAAAAGGCTTGGGTGTACCTCTATACCCCAATTTGCAAATTGCGTGCATGTATAAAAGGATATGCCTTGCCGTCAACTGGTCATGAATCAGTGTCTATTTATTATTCCCATTTATATTATTCGACGAATGATTTACGTGCCCATGTATTATTCCAACATTTTTCCTGTCAATTTAAAACAGTGCTAAAAACGAATATATCTATTTAAAATTAGATGTCTGTAGTGTTTTCCTATGTACGACTCTATTGGGTACTTCGACGCATAAGAGGCATTTAATTTTGTTACGTAATACAAGTTTTTTTTATTTGATATAATCTAGTGCTTGACTGCGATCCCAGCTGATAGTAAGCAGTGATGCAATCGTTGATAGTGAGGCGCACTAGTTTACTATGAGCCTATTCACTCTAGCCTTGAAGACACTTAAATTAAAATCGGACGGGAAGACCGCAACAGGCAAATTGTTAGCAGTTACCTAGGTTGTAAATACTTGGAATTAAGTAGTTACCTAATAATTATTAAAGTCCTACTCTCACTTATTACAAAAAGATGAACTAATTATGACACATGGTATGCAACTCTATATAACTTATCTAAGTTTATTCACAGGCATATAAATATGTTCACGTAAAACAATGACTCAAACTGGTCAAAGGTTGACAATGAATGTCAGGTGTGGAAACAATCGGCTTCAACTAATATATTCATGATTCTCCGTTATTTAAACAAATAATTATAACTACAAAAGCAACTATCAGACTCGTAAACGTATCCAGTGGTCTGCTTTAGCTGACGATTATAGAGCTATAAAAACAAGACAATCTACCTGTATGTATAGTAATCTATTTTCACATTCAATGTCATAAAGGTTGTGTTTCTGCTGTACCCCTAACAAAACATCGCGCAATAATACCACACAATCAAACGATTACAAAACAGATAACCCTATCAACTAACCTACTTAGAATTCTACAGACAATACTGACGCCAACTTCACTTTCAATTCACCGTTTGAATATAACCCTTACGACTAAGAAAATAAGGTGCTTATAGTATATGTAAATATAAGAATGAAACTTACCTGGTCTGCTCAGCGAGTCTCCTATCTTTTGCCAAATAACTTCTCTTGAATCAAAGTCGAGATATTTCGCATGTCTTGTGTTGTATAAAATGGGGTTTTCTTTAACTAATTTCAATAGTTTTAAGTCCAAGTTTTTGTTGAAAGGCAGCGGCATCGTGTCGTGCGCGGGCCGGCGTCGTGTCGCGACTGCGCGGCCTGCCCGCTGCACTGAGCGGCAACGTCGCGTCGCGGCGACGTCACGTGTCGGCCTCGTTGATATCGCAACCGGTTACTAAGGGAAGCCGCACATTCTCGATCCACTGATGAAATAGGTGTTAATGTCTTGCTAGAGACTAGTTTTTTTTGTTGAATGTGTGATTATAATTATGTAAATAGTCCCGGGTTGCGTAGCTATGAAAGGTTTTATTGATAGAAAAATATAATGAACTTAACAACATACTGGCCAACCTAGTTCAGAATTCTTAAATTCGACAATCGACAAATTGACGAGACCGACAATGCAATGCGCAATGTATCAATATCAGCTATAAAAATCTTTCATAATATCTACAATACTTATTGCATTTCTTTTTAAATTAAATAAGTAAAAATACGACACGCAAAAACCGTTTTCTAAATAATACATAAGTAGGTTTTCTTTAAATCATCTTTAAACTTGTTTATTTGTAATTAAAATCAAATTTTAATTTCTAATATTGTTTTAATTTTAGTAGTCAGTTGAAAAGATCTTGTAAAACACGCATTATAAGAAGACATCCGGAGCAATTCGTTATTCAAATTATTCTGTAATATTTAATTTGAAATGTTAAAACTAATAACAGGTTGGCTAAATCTTTCTTTTCAATCACTTTTATTCCGTCCAAAAATTAAATATTCAACCGTCAGATAAACTAAATGACAGAGACATAAAATGTTTTTTAACAATAAATAAAAGTGCAACAAAAAGTCTACTTTTGTCAAATCGTGTCGGCTAGTGTGCGGCCGCTCCGAGCAGACGACGCGACGTAGTGTGTGTGAGTTATCGATCCACGGGTTGCTCGGCAACAACTACCAGAGAAACTCGAAAGATACTCACGTTGGGTAAGCAAATATGTGGGGATTCAAAAATAAACATAGAATTTGTTTTTTGTTTTATTATTTTTATTTTAACCTTTCGCTCATACGACAGAATATGACATAATTACATTTCGATAATTTTTCAGAAGATTTGGAACCTTTCAATCGTGATAAAATACAGACACAATTGAAAGACAATAGGTGCGCGAACGCCGGCGTTCGCTTGGGGTTTAATGAATTAAAAATTAATTTTAAATTAGATTTAGTTTTGTAATTGCGTCATTGTTCTATTGAATGAGCGGTTTATTGTGCGTACAAATCAATATAAATAATATATCAATAAATCAATCGAATATCGAGACGTATGATCAGATCTTTCCATACAAACCAAGTTTTTCAGTCCATCAATTTTTAATAGTAAATAGCGTTTACTAATACAAATTGATAGAATGTTTTAAGAAGCCGCCAGTAAATTATGGTACAAATAATGCATGAACACGTTGTAAGAAACGGAACAAAAGTTACGCTCTATGAACGGATTTTTTAAACGTCCACATCTTGAATGTCACTTAAAAAAACCGCCATGATGCGCCGTGGAAAAGCTACGACGCATTCTGCCCTGAGCCCTAACTGTTATAACCATATCCAGGGACTTAAAAACACCTTCATAAAGGTTACAGAATTATAAGTGTTGAATTGGTAACAGAATCAAATATGTAACACTTATAAATAAGAGTGTTTTCAATGTGTTAACCCAAAACACTTATAAAAGTGTAACCGTAACATATCTGTAACAGATATAAAAGTGTTAACAGTATTAATAAGTGTAACAGGTAAACGCAGCGTTGCTAAATTAGCAATTTGCTTATTTAAGGTACTGTAAAATTACTTATACGTAAAGCTATACTAAAACTGATTATTTCAGTTATACATATTAACAATTATTAACACATATAACAGGTTACAGTTTGATTCGGCAAAACTTATTAACACATTTAAAAGGTTACAGTTTCATTCGGTAACATTATAGTATCTGTTACTTTTAAAAGTGTTTTTCTGTTAAAACTGTTTTAAAAAACAGTGTTAAAACACATTATTACGGTTACAGTTTGAGTCCCTGACCATATCACCAAATAAATATGTTATATTTTCTCTGATATTCTTGTGACCGCGGTACACGGACCTTTTGGTCAGTTGTACCAATCCATTTTAAATGTTTAATTGGCCCTTGCAAGTTGGCTTCAACCTATTACACGTCAGGGGCTCAAGGGTTACGAGAATGTAAAAGACACACATACATAAAATAAGCTAAAAATAATCCCACGTCTCTGTACTTAAAACTAGTTATTACTTAATCTCACATAAATCAAAATTTAAAAAAAAAACACTCGCAAGAAAAAACACTTATCCTAAATACATAGATTCAGTAGTAGTGACTTTACCAGAAGATTGCCCATGCTTCTCTCTCTCAACTATTTGCTGCAAATCATGATCTTGCACGACCGCGAATATTTTACTCTTGGCTACATTCAAATGATACGGCGAAAAGGTTTTGAGTGTAGAACCGATACTTAACAAAAACGCATCAACTGGGTCCGTAGGATCTAACTCAGAAGATTGAGGAACCGTCTCATTGAAGTTTGGTAGAGTAATTGTTTGGTTCACTTCTTCAAAACACGGTTCCTTCTTCTTTTTAGCCTTCCTCTTCTTAGGTTTAGGTTTCTTTACAATTGGTGCATCAGAATCAGAATTATCGCTGACTTGTTGTAAGTCCACCTCTTCAATCGGGGAATTATTGACTAAATCATGCCAGTTTTTCGTCTGTGGTTCCTCTTCGTCATCCATAGACAAGACCACTACATCTCTATAGAAGGGTTTCATGAATGTTAACTCGCTTTCGTATTTGTACTGTCTCGGTATAGCGACTGGATTCGTGACATTTTTCTTTAAGATTCGTCTGTGTACGTCTCGTATGTTTACCCAACGGACTTTGCAGTCGTTACCTGTAATAAAATAAGCAATTTTATTTCCCAAGGACACTATGGCGACAGTAAGTATGTGTAATGTCATTTCATTTTCAAATTAAAGTTCAAATAGTAAAAAAGACAGACTGACAGACAAACAAGAGAAATAACTAAATAATACCGTAACAAAATTGACTACTCTCTACTCTTTATGTCTGGCATTCTTTTGTATATCTTTACTTTGTCTCTTTTTACGTCTGTCTGTGTGTGCTTGTGCTTTGCTTAAGGGGCGGCCAGATAGATGTAAAACAACGTCCTAATCAAAGTGACCTTGCTAGTTTCAATCCATGTAGACCGTAGTTGTAAACCATGACCTTCAACGCCCTTGGTTGGGAGGCGCGTTTTCCCAGCCACCGAACGTGTTTGCGCTTGGTTAACATCCATTTTGTCGCAACACAAATCAAACACACAAGCCAAGGTCACCTTGGTTGGAACGTCAGTTTGCATCCATCTGGTTAGTAAATTCTGATCTTCCTTTAGTTAATTCTGCTATACACATAATTTCACTAAAGATACATTCATCACTAACGAAATAATCTTAATTAATAAAAATAACCTTTAAGGAATAACACACATTTACGTTACATTAGATTAGTGAATTTAAATTAATTAAGTGGGACACTACTACTTTAAAAATCAAACACAAGAGCGCCAAACTAAAAAAACACAACTCGCAAAAGACTCGAACATTCTTTACACACAAACAAAGCAAATGGTAGCGTCGAATCGTGACAACTAAATACTACTTACCAGGTTTTTTCATCTCATCTCCGATCTTCTGCCAGGCGACTTCCCTGGCATTACAGTCCATATACTTGCAATGGTTGATATCGTATAGGGCTGGGTGTTCTCTGACCAGACGTATCAGCTTCACGTCTTGTTGTTCAGAGTTATCGTCGAACATTTTGTTTGGCATCGGGCGTCGTAGTCGCCGGTCGACTGGTCGTAATTCGTCGGCACTCGGTCGTAGTCGGATTCTCTCGCTCGCACGATTTTAGGGGCGGTTTTTATGTGGACGGTTGTAAAACATAAACATGGTATCTTTGTATTTTTTTTTTTGTTTTATGAATTGTTTGCAAAACATGGTTACTTATTGAAGTACGTTTGTCAGTACTAACTCACTTGATACCCGAAAATATAAGATTTTTATTCTGTTTTTAATCTTTTTATAAATAATTATGGTGTGTAAAATGTTCAGATAGACAGATATTATAGGTAGGTACGTTTATTATTCTGCTACTTGTTTCCTACTACATGTTTGAACATATTTTCCTGAATACAAATTGTACTATTATAAATATCAGTGCAGTTATTCGTAAACATAAGTTTTTTTTTTTATCTACATATAAACCTCGATTTCCATTTACTTAGTTTACATATTGACATTAAAAATTCAAATTCACCATAAAAAAAATTATTAAGATTATGTTGACCTAGTTGGAATTTTTCGAAAGGGTCAATGCGACTTTGCAACTCAATGTGCAACTAAAGGAACAGGAGTAGGTAGTAGGCAGTAAAAGTCTGAGACTCTCACTAGCCCCACCCAAAGCTGGGGAAGTTATTTCATTTCGCTACAAAAAAAAAAAACTTAGTAAGAATCTCCGAATCGGTGTTTAATAAACTAATTACGCGGTTAAACTTTACTATAAATAAGTCATTATGTATTTAGGTATTAAGTTATTGCGGTCGCAATATTACAGTTTATTAATAAATAAATATTTGTCAATAATTTAAGTCAACGTTACGACGCGACTGTAAATACGTTTGTTAAATTACAAAACACGTTATAAATTGATGACAAAGTTGCTGGTAAGTATTGAGTTCTATTTTTAAACTTCATTAAAATAACAATGTTCTGCGTCACGGTTTGACGCTGTAAACGGAAAATTAAAAGAGTTAACATGTCCTTTAAATATTTTTTACCGAAATATTAATTTTACAATTACAGGTTCTTTAATTCTTTCTTTAATTCTTTATTGTACACTATAAAAACACAAAATAAGTGGATAACAAAGTTCATGTACATAGGTGAGCTTAACTCAAAGTTGAGTTTTCTTCCAGCAAACCATTGAGCGATAGAGAGAGATGACAGTAGAGGGTAGGGTCCAGTGCACAATTTTCAAAATTAGAAATAATATAAATAAAATAATAATACATAAATAAGTATACCTACATACATAAATACACACATACTTTAAATATTATAAATATATATATATGCTATGTCATTGTGAAAGGAAATACTCTTTAATTAGGTTAGGTGGTTTAGGTTTATATATAATTATTACTCTTACACACGATGTCTACATCTCTTTTTTTCTCACTGTCCTTTCGCAGGTATGCTGGGAGAGATTTCTATAAAAATAAGCATCACCTTTGTACCTGTTTTTGTCTCCATCTTCTTGTATTTTATTATGTGTGTACATAAATTGTCATAAGTTAAAAAAACTTTATATCAAATATCTTTCCCGCTTATGGTTGGTGCGAGAGGAGGTGTCATTTTTTATCGCTCCCGTGCTCTAAAGCGGAAGAAGACATAAGATGTTTAAAAAAAACCATAAGTCAACAATTCTTTGGTGTAGTCGGGTAAAAAAACGGTCGGCTGCCGCCATGTAAGCCCACTGTTAATCGCGCCATCTGGCTTGCTTGGGTACTTCGACGCGTCGTGTCGGGCGCGGCTAAAAGTGCCGCTCGTTACGATAACCAACGGAACCACAACGACTTGACGCTCTGCTATTACAACTAATGATAATGATTTGTATTAAGTAATTTATGTTTTTTTTTTTAATTTTATTGTAATATGATATGAGTGAGCATTGGTGGCCGAATGGTAATGGTCCCGACTTACAAGTTGTAGATCGCGGGTTCGAACCCAGCCAGGCGCATTACTTTATGTAATTTATTTCATTACCACTGCTCTCAAAAAGTGAAGGAAAATATCGAGAGAAAACCAAACATGTTCTAAAAATTCGAAGGCCCGCGTGGTGGATTACCGCCTATTCTTTCTCCTAGAGAGGAATAGCCCAATAAATTTCTTAAAAGAAAGATCTGCTATCAATTATGATAATAACTTAAAAGTACAGTCGCGCCGTAAATAGTTTTCAAATTGGCTTCAACTAATTAAATCTGCGATTTTGCAGAATATCAAAACATCTTACTTATGACATACGAATTGTTCTATTAGAGTAGAATAAACTTTATTGTTTGTTGTTTTTGTTATGTATATAAACATAAACATAAATTTATAGGTACAATGGCGATATTCACCAGACAACCTTAGGGTGGCTTGAAACGACTGAAACAATACAAGGGGTTTGTTATATAATTATAGCACCTACAAAAAAAAATCATAAAATGTCGGTCAAGCCGTCTCAGAGAAGTTTGATAACTAGGTAACACCCAGACACGAGATTAAGATTTGGTAGAAATGATTCTGACTATATTATCAACTTTAATTTTAATTATGGCCATAATTACATTTTTGTTTTGGTGGGTAAAAATCATCTAAAAGACATCCCCCGCCCTTGGGCGGAGCGGGAGATAATTTCAGACTCTTCCTGACTGAAAAAACCCACCCCGTTCCTTCTTGCCTTTCATACCAGGGCCGAGCCTCCATTTCGGAAACATACCCTAGCATCGCAAGCAGTGTGAGAACCTGCGTCATGCGGAAGTGAGGACGCCGTGAAGTCTTTCTAGCCACGCCTCAAGAATGTGAACTTACCGTCATAATTATTAAAAGATGCCTTGAGCTCTGAAGAAGTTTATATAATTTAACAAATTCAAGTAAATTATTCATTAGAAAAGGATCAATTTCCCGCAGTATTTTGGCAGTCATACCACCGATACGTCACTGCGAAGCCCACCTTCAGACACGTAATATAAATCCTCGTGTATGAGTGGAACTGCCGATTTATTTTAAAGATTATTTTATGTCTGCACTTCAGCGATTTATCCAAAGTTGTCGATTTTTCTGGTGCCGCATCCAATGATTTTGCCACGGGCTTCAGATGGTATAGTTACGCTACGCCACTAGTGCCCACTCACCTTGCTGCTCGGTGACAGGGTGCCGTCCCTGCAGGATGGCGTCCCTGGTTTGCACGTACAGCAGGTGCAGCTGCACTGGGTCGCGAGAGTCCACGTTGCGGTCGGAGTAGAACAGTCTCCGCTTGAGGAGGAGCGTCTCTTTGAAGTCGAAGCCTTGTTCCCTGATGCTGCGGTGTTGGTCGAGCCATTCCACTGCGTGGAAGATTGGCGATGAGAAATGAGTTGGTAATATTTATGGCTAAAGTAGGTTTGCCACCAGTAATATAATATTATTACTAGCTGACCCGGCGAACTTCGTACCACCTAACAGTCAATAAATATATATATCTTTCGATATAGTCAACCGATCGATGAAACGAAGCATAAGTAATATATCAAGTTACACACCATTTTAATGTATAACAGTTTTCTACATCGATTTCGTACACTTTAGAAGCCCATATTATGGTATCAAAGTGAAAAACCAAACCAAAATGTTGTCTCTATTTACCCCTAAGTCTCTATAGTTAAATATTGTATATAGTACGTATAAGTTGGGTAATTTTGAATTGCCGTATAACTTTGAATAAAACTTGTTTGAAGGTTCTTTTTTTTTTCTCTCAACGCATTTACAATAATTACTTGAATAGTTAAGTGAAACGGAAAGTTTAAATGTTCGAAATGTCAAATGTGTCATAAAATCGACAACTGTAAACCAATTTTCAAAGAATAGGCGCCTTTTTTGTTTGCGGTTATCAACAAGAAAAAAGTGTGTGTGATAGAGATCGAAATTAAATATAGAAAAGGTAAGTAAAAGACCTTATTGTTGGTTTATAACGATGAAACATTTATTCAGCTGACCTTTTTTTAAACAATTTCTTGATTTCATTGTGTTTTCTTGATTAAAAAGGAGAATTTAACAGAACACTCTAAATTTATTTTTATTTGGGGTAACTTTGAACGAAGAAGTTTTTTTTTCTTTGTTCTGAGAGGCCACAAAAAATAATGAAAAAGCACAGCCAGATCAGTTTTCAGAATCCCAGTTATGTGTATTCAAAGACGAAGGAAGATTATTCCCTGGAACCATTACAGGAGTAAGTTTTGACAATGTCACCAAAAAGAGTATTTAGGGGGTTGGACGTAGTTTTGAAAACCAGAAAAGGTGTTATAGGGAAAGAAAACATAATTTCAATACTAAAAGAACATCAATTAACCAGAAAGGAAGGAAAATTTTCATCGATGGCGATATTCTGTTCATGGAATGGTGTGAATGATTTTTCCATATGTCGCTCAATAGTATTTTTTTTTTATCTCAACAGTTTTAATTGATCTCATTTAATAGGTAATTAAGTGAATAATTTTATATTAACGTTTGTTTTTTAATAAACACATTCAATATTTTAATATGTGCTGTGTTTTCTTGAAAAAAAATTCTACCTATTAGGAACTAAAGGTTAGAGGATGGTATCCCAAGTGACTGGTAAGTTGTTGCCTATGACAAGTTCCTTTATTTTGAAAGGCCTATGCATTTTTTATTGTCTGGAGTCGTTTAATCTTACCCAAATCAAATAAATATAGAATTCTAGAGGATTTTCGTTATCCCAGAAAACCGAATTCAAAGTTAGCCAAAATTAGTTGTAACTTTGAATGGCTATTATAACGTTATTTTCTCAAACATTTCTTTATTAAACCATCATATTGGTTATATAGTTATGAATTTAAGTATAAAAGAACACTTAATAGCCTGTTTAACGTAGTCCAACAGTACATTTTTTTTTTCAGTATCCAAAAAAATCTAAAAAAAGTGTTCAAAGTTACCCAGCTTGACTGTACACAAAGAACTATATTTTAATCGTTAATAAAAATATTGAGAAGTATATACTATAATCACATATAAACCCGTATACACATTATTGAACCAGTTTAAAGGGGAACAAAATGATCGCAACGGTTCTATTCTAGCATCCCCCACTCTATCATATATTTCAAAAATGTTATCGTGCTAATGGTCGCTCCACTCACTTTAGAGTTGGTCTTTCTCAAGCCTGAAAAATCAGTACAGTCTACAATCTTTTAATATAAATAAAGAAAAATTAAAAACAAAAGGGGTACTATTTTTTCCGAATTTTCTATCTAAAGTAGTAAAATTGTTTGCAATGATTTATGAAAAAGTTAAATAAGTTCCGAATAAAAGTTTTTCTATTCTATTCTAAAAATACTATATTTCACCCAAAAAAGGTAGCAACCTTAATCGAAAGAGGTCAAAACATCCTAAAGGTGAGTTGCACCATTTAAGTATAACGATAACCAAACCTTAACCAGCCGTGAAACGGCCGCCTATTGGTCAATTCGACGATTTGACAACTGTTAACAGCCTTGTTATCGTTATAGTTAAATGGTGCAACTCACCCTAAGGTAGATACTGAAATTATGAGAAGCACATACCATTATCATCAGTCTTCAAGCGCTTGCTCATCTGTTCCAAGATCACATCTCGCTCCTTCGCGGGCTTTGGCCTTTTCAGAGTCGCGCTTTGCTCCTTGGGCTCCTTACCCTCTTCAGTCTCTTCCACTTCTTCTTTACACTACAGATGGAAAAGACAAGTTAGATACATTAAGGTGAAGGCACGTGAGCATATTCGCAAGATGTTGGTAGAATCATCCAGGACCGTCTTTCACCTATTAGCGGTCCTGCGGGGTTACCATGACGCTCAAAGTAGGATTGTTTTAATCTTGTTTCAGTGTGGGTAAGAGATGGCGCTAGACAACCTGTATACCTCTGTCTCTTACCCACACAGAAATAAGATTAAAACAATCTTACTTTAAAGTTCATGGTCTAGGTCCTGGGCACCTTAGGATAACGGGGCCCTTGTAACCATAATAAAGCCCAATAAAATAATCGCCTAGAGCGATAAGGCCGCCAATTGTGTTTCTTATTATATGGTTTTCTTTTGTAAATTTATAATCTTGATGTGCAATAAAGTATATATAAATAAATAAAGCACTATTTTGTTAGAAGTTCATTAGATAAGTATTATGATGAATAGATAATAAGTTTAATGTAATCCATACTAAGTAACCAGCAACCAGGATTTGTTCTTGTAAGTATGCTGATTGAAGAGGATTTTTCTAGGATTTTTTGGCGAGAGTAGAGTAGCTATCGGTTATCGTTGGGTAATCGAGTAGGTCGAGTACGGGGCCCATCCGATCACGGGGCCCTGGGCAAGTGCCCAGTGTGTCCAGTAGGGAATAGGGGCCTGGAACCATCAAAGCACTGATTGGTTGGATTTATTTTTTCAGTAACAGTGTTGCTTATCTAAGTGTGTATTTAGTATTTTACTTGTTTCTCTTCTGTTTGTCTATTTATTAAAAATAAAGTTTATTTTGCACATAGGATTTAACCTTTCAAATAGATACCGTAATTAGAGACACAATAGAAAGATGAAAGAGAAAGAGAAGAATGAGAAAGAGAACGCCGGCTGCTCGCTTATGATTTTAAGAAAAGTGTTTTTTACACATCAACTGTTTCGTCAGTTTAAACTAGATGAGGCGGCTGATTTCTGATAACCTACCCTGAGAAGAAACGAAACAAACTCAGGGATATTTTTTTTTCCGCTGAGTAAAAATCATCCAAATGACATCCCCCGCCCTTGGACAGAGCGGGAGATCCTTCTTGCCTTTCCTACGGGGCCGAGCCTGCCTTTCGGAAACAGACCCGAAGTCCAGTGGGCTTAGACCCAGCTGGGTCCCAACAGTTGCTAAAAACTCCTTGAGGCGCGCGAGAACAGTGCGCACCGTCGACGACTTGGGCTCGATCCGGACAGTTAGTAGGACAGCGAGCTAAACAAACTCAAAGATCAAAGTTTCTTTTAACGTCCACCACTTACCAGTCCATATTCGTCATAGTTCTTGATGCCGATGCGCGCGCAGATGTCCATCATGGACTCGCCCACTGTCTTCACCTCGTCCACCGGCAGAGTCTTTAATGACCCTGAGGGATAATTGCTGGATTAAGTACTAGGTAATATGTAAAATACTGTTACGGCGTAAAACTTTAAAAAGTCGTCTCACTTTTATATGTATACTCAATGTATCCCAGATAAAAAAATCTCTACCGCGCTTTTTTTTTTAATCTAGCGGGTGAAGCCACTGGCTCTAGTAGATTAATAAAGAAGATTTTATTGTAAATGAGATAATCTATCTTTGTGGTCTGTTTTCCGCACTTAGTCGTTAGTGGACCATTGTACGTGGGCCATGGCGGCCTTCTCTCCAACCAGCCCACCTCTTTCCAAAAGCAAATGAGTCTTGTCAGTTTGCTTAGGGCATCTATGAGTGAATTTGGTGCTCCCAAGTTAGAAGAACATAATTGTACCCGTAAAAAAAAAACTAGATACGCAGTAGACCAATGAATGACTCACCATCCAAAAGTTTGATCCTGAGATTCTTCGTCCTGCAGATGTAATCCAAGGAGTCGCCGTCTTTGAGCATGTAGTAGCCCAGGGACCTGTCGTCTTCTAGCCACACTCCGCTCACATTATCATCAGCGGAGCGGAGGAACAGCGCGTATTCTGTGAGAGAATAGTACAAGTTAGATACAAGAGCAGAAAGTTTGTCATTGCGACCGAGATGGAATTCGCACAAGTCGTAGGAGAGTGTTAACACAAAAAAAATACATTAAAAAAAAAACTAGTTATTTGTTCTTCAAAATGTACATAGCATACTATATAGCATAGTCGGCCTTATATTGTTCACACTGTTGGGACTCAGGCTTCTCTAAGACAGGGAATGGGCCGTAATCCACAACGCGGGTCCAGTGCGGGTTGCTGGATGTCACTTGTCTTCGAACTCGCAAGTCAGGGCCGTTACCGATCAGCTACCACTGCTCCATCCCTATATGAATCAATCCATATTTCGCAAATAAAATTGATTTAAAGGTCAGCGGGAGCCAATGCGGGCAGGCGGCTGTACGAGTATATGTGCATTTAACTCCGGCCAGTGATGTTCAAGGAACTGTACGCCTTAAAGGCTGGTGACATGCTGACTTCTCTTACCTTGACCCTTGTTAGGCACGATGACTTTATCCTTGACGACCTTGAGCGCCTCCTTCACGGTCATGTCCGTGTGGAACTTGACCTTCCGGGTCACGGCGCCCTCGTCCTGCACTATCTTCAAAGATATTGACGGCATCTTGAACTAGTCCTGAATCATACAAAGATTTGTTACTTTATAGAGAGCAAAGGAAGCGAAACATTATTCCATGTACCGGAAGGCCCCCCACAAGGTGGACTGTGGAAGACCTGGTGAGGGTTGAGGGAATCCGATGGGTGCGAGACGCACAGGACTGGTCGTTGTGGCGACGCTTGTGAATGGCCTATGTCCAACAGTGGACGTCTTTCGGCTGAAATTATAATGATAATGAAGCGAAACATTTGCCGTTTAGGAGGAATTCGATAGCAAACACTGTGGCACGAGATTTTTATATATTAGTCAAGTAACCGTCCTGAAAGACGTTGTCCTGTTTAAAAACTGGGTTATCGTCAGAAAAAAAAGAGTACCCGATTGCAGCTTGCAGCACCACCTGCCGGGGTCAATTGTATTATAAAACCATCCAGGGATCCACTCAAATATAGTCACAAAATAGCATCCAAATCGGTCCAGCCGTTTAGGAGGTGACAAACACACGTACAGAAAGAAGAATTATATATTATTATTATTAACACACTAGCAGCTATTAGCTGATGCCTATGTTTCATATAGTTTGGAGATGTTTAGTCTGTCCAACCAATTTTAAAGCAGTTTAATGTGGGAGCTTTCACAACACTGTGTAAGTTTATTATTGTTTATGACTTTTTATATCTTAGGACCCTGGGGTTCTAGATTTTTAGAAAGCAAACGAGGGGTTGAAGCCAACTCGCAAAGCGCCTTTAGACGCCTGGGATCGCAGTCAAGCACTATTTATATGAGATAAAAAAATACACTTTTGATGGAACATGGTACCAAGCCAACCGACGATTATCCCCGTACGCGCTTATTATTATAATTTTGTCCTTAACTATAATAATAATAATATTCCATATTCTAAACAAATGTCATTGTTTAACTTTAGGCAGCTAACGAACAAATCTAAACACGCTAACTTAGTGCGTTGATTAAATTATATTATCTGAATTGACACAATAGGTACACGTTGATTCTATGTTTTCCTGGTAAATCAGACATACTGTGTAACAAAACTGGCCAAGTGCGAGTTGGACTCGCGCAGGAAAGGTTCCGTGCCGTCCTTAGAAAAATTCGGCAAAAAAAATCGCGTTTGTTGTATGGCCCCCCTTAAATATTTATTTTATTTTGTTTTTAGTGCTTGTTGATAAAGCGGCAACAGAAAATTTTAACCGTCTAGCTATTGCGGTTCTTGAGATACGGCCTGGTGACAGACAGACGCATAGCGAAGTCTTAACAATGGGTCCCTCTTTAACCCTTTGGGCACCACCAACACCAGATTTTTCACATGAATTCCTATCCCACCTGATGGTAAGCAGTGATGTAATCGTTGATGGTGAAGAGCACTAGTTTATTAATATTCCACTCTAGTACTGAAGACACCTAAATTATAATCGGACTGGAAATTGCCGTCTTTCTTTAGTAATAGATTTTAGGTAGCAAGTAACATGGTGTAAACATAGAGAACCACCCCACTCGTCTGACCATTTTTTTTTTTGTTGTCTGTGGGAATCCTTCGAAAAGCCCTTGTATTTTTGGGGAAAAGACCATAAAGGGTAGGATTGTCACCTCACTAAAACCATCCCGATCATCATCATCAGCTCACTCAATAGGCTAGTTGCCGTAAAAAATGTAATTAGTCCGCCTTTTAGATTGTTCAAAAATAAGGGACTCGTATTTTTTTATTTGTAAATTAAACCAAAAATGACAAAGATATAGCCTACTAAAGTTACGTGTAAAGTCACGCCGTGCTGCATTTTTTCGCACGGGGTGACGTCACTCGTTACTTTATTGAGCTATATCTTTGTTAATTTTTGTTTAATCGAAAAAAGAAAAAATACGTGTCCAATATTTTTTATAATCTAAAATACGGACTAAATAAAATGTAATTATTTTTACCCTGGATACTACCCTATTTTGTGTGGTTCTTTCCTCAAAAGACCATGAGACACTATATCTGCATGATTCCCATATAATTTGATCATTACGTTTGCTGTATGGACTTTATTTCAGACGCAGAAGAGGTTAACCATGAGTCTGATTCGATGTCTCTTTTCAGCTAGAAAACACCGGCCTCATCTACTTGAAAGTGACTGGAAAAAAAACTTATGTGTAAAAATGTTTTTAAAAACCTATTTGCAAAATGGATAGAGACGTAATTAGATAAACAATAGTAGAGATGAGACCGCCTATAACTGATGATAATTATTAAATAAATACCGCACTTCCTATATCACTTTTTGACTTGTTCAATCGTTTCATTACTGTCATCTTTAATTTTATAACGTGATTATTTAACGCTTGTTTAATTATAAGCCACTTTAAAACTAGTAACACTTTGATAAATAATAACATATAAATTTTCCGGCAACGCCCTTATTCTGTTTTTCTCACAAAACTTTAAATCTAAAGAACTAAGCAAAACTAGACTAAAAAACGGTTTTTGAATTGAGTGCTTAAAATTAAAAAAAAACTTAACAAATTATATCTTAATATTTATTGTGTGTGTAGGTAACCATAAATAATTTGTTAATTTTTGAGTTTTTTATGTTTATATTTTGTTATGTTATTACAGTAGTCATAATAAATATTTTTTATAATCATAAGAACATCTACTTTATTCTCAAAGCTGACTATAGTCATAGCTTTAACAGGTTTTCAAGTTAGTGTTTACTACAAAATCTAAATTTAGAATCTGGCCTTGACTAGTAAAAAAAAGCCGGTTAAGTACTTACAGTCAAATATTGACAGACGTAGTTTCCGTAAAGGTGCAGTCCACAGCGATCCACACACTGCAATGGCCGTTAACTCGTCTCCCGGTAAACTATAACAGGGCTATGATTTCATTCGGCAGTCATTTCAATGTATTTTCCTTATACTGTATTTTTATTATTAACGTTTGTTTAAACTTCACTATCATGACACACAAAACATGTTATCATGTCCTGCCAACTTAAAATGTCCAATATAAAAATAGCGAATTTTTTTACGTAACAGGTATTTTTAGCACTACAGCAGGAAAATATCAGCTGGTCAAAATACTATGATATTTTTAGGGAGGATTTTTAACCCCGCACAAAAATACCAGTTGCTAAATAACAATAACACAGAACTAAGAACAATTTTATCAATAAATTGAACTAAGGACTTCGCGGCATTGAGAGGCACTTCACTCTGCGAGACTAGTCACTCTGTTGGAAATCACGGCTAAGGTACTACTAAGTTTAACAATAATAAATGACACACGTCTTTAAGGCCCTAGCTCCCGAGCAGTGCTATATAACAACTTACTGAAGCCTCGATAACATCCTAGCCGATAATAGATTTGAAAAATCCTCATCCTCCTGTCCTTATCCCGTTTTATTTGAAGTCGGCGCAACACGTTTTTCTCTTCCATTCTGTCCGGTCACTCGTCACACTGACTCCCTTTTTTTCATGTCCCTTCCCTTTTCACACAATCAATCCATCTTTTCTTGGCCTCCCTCTCCCTCTCCAACCATCAACATGTTAATAAAAAAACAAGGTTTCGAAAAAATATATTTATTTAACAATTATATATTAAAAAAATAAATCAATCAAAATTAAATATTTTTTATTTTATTTATTATTGAATCCCAATAAAAAGGCTGATTTTGATTTAACAATTTATGTACAACAAAGAAGAAGGAAACAGAAGTATAGTACAGAGGCGTGTGGTGGTTGTTTGTGGGTGTTTATTTTTCATGTAAGTGCAACATTACATAATTTTTTCGTGCGATTAATATTTTTGTCTAAAAGATATTTAATTAAATGATATTTTTTCACTTGTTTGCCCTACTCCTTTCAAGCGGCTTTGATCTTTTATTCAAAATATACATACATAGCATATTTAAATCAATCAATATTTCGCAAAGAAAATGGTTTTAAAGGCATGTGCATTTATCTCCGGCCAGGTGTTGAAGGGACTATATGCCTTAAACATATGCTATGAAAACCTATAGTATCTTGAGTCACTCGATCGTATACAAAGATGAATTGTTTTGATACAAGGAATATGTCAGTGAATGCACGTGCGACAAGCTAGGACTTGTACATAGATAGCAGTGATGTGTCTTCACTATGACGAGCGAAGCAAGCGCATCCGTGATTCATAGGTAGACTCTATGAGGAGATAAAGTAAAACAGAGGATGCTCAGCGGTAACGGCTGCGACTTACAGTCACGGGTTCAAACCCAGTTCTAAAGAACCACTGCTCTTAGAATAGTGAACCGTTCCATCATCGGACCACTAGACGTACGGCGTTGCGCCATCGGTACATGGTGGATATCCCACCCATTCGTACAAAGCGTTTTGGATACACATTCATTATCCGTACAGCTAAAGAGTGGAATTCCCTGCCGGAGTCTGTGTTTCCTGATAGCTACAACCTAGGGATCTTTAAGTCGAGAGTGAATAGGTTACTTCTAGGCAAGCGTGCTCCATCGTCGGCCACATCATCACTTACCATCAGGTGAGATAGTGGTCAAACGCGAGCCTATCAATAATAATAAAAAAAAAGTGAAGAAAAATCATCACATGAAAACCGGCATGACTTAGAACAAGAAATCGAAGACAATAAGATTGACCAATCCGTACTGGACCCGCGTGGTGGATTACGGCCTATTCGCGCTCCTAGAGAGGAGGTCTAAGTCCTAGCAGTAAGGAACATTATACCATTGATTAGGTATGAGATCATCGCCATCTGATCTATGAAGTTGGTTTTAAGATACGGTGTAAGCACATCGAAAACATTGAATAAAATGAGAAGAGTTATTATATCCCAGATACTCGATTGTTATGAGGTAGGTAGACTGATAACCTAGTGAAGGTGTCGTTCGGGCAGCCGCGGTATGCGGGAAGTACAGTGTGGCGTGTGGTCTATGTGTTTTTTTCTAGAAATGGACGTGTTTTTACCGTTTTTACCTGGAATGATGAGTTGTGTTAGGTTACCTTAGGAATCCTTACTTATGTTATAAAAGCGACAGTGAGTTTGTTTGTTACGTCTTCTCGCCTAAATGGCAAAACCGATTTTGATGAATATTGGTACAGAGATAGTTGGGACACTTTTTTTTTTTTTTTTTATGGTGGGAAAAATCATGCATTGACATCCCCCGCCCTTGGGCGGAGCGGGAGATAGTGTCAGACTCTTACTGACTAAAAGACCCACCCCGTTCCTTCTAGCCTTCATACCGGGGCTCGAGCGCCCTTTCGGATAACCCTGGCCCCAGTAGGCTTCGACCCGGCTGGGGTCCCTGCTGTTGCTGACAACTCCTTGAGGCGCGCGGGAACAGTGCGCGCCGTCGACGACTTGGGCTTGGTCCGGACAGTTACCGGACGGCCGGACAGCGAGCTACCCATTGCTCACTGTCCGCAAGCCCGCGTCTACGTTGGCCGGAAATCGGGATCAGAATCCCGGCGACGGCGGCGGCGATAACGCCGTTGCCTGATGCGTTCGGCCTCCTCCTTTGCAAGCATTACTGCTTCGCAGAAGTCGGCGACCGCCTGCCACTCCTCCTCGCTCCGGACCATGGCCTCAACCAAGGCCCGGCGCGAGAGGTCTCCGCCGCCGATCGCCCCCACGAGGGCACGGCGATGCTCCGCCCAAGCAGGGCACACCTCGACTGTGTGCTCCACCGTGTCCTCCGGGTAGTTGGGACCCTGGAAACGGACATAGGCTAATTTTTCTATAAAAAAAAATGAGAAAAGGGGGAGAAAAAGGGAGGGGTCTTTTATGTACGCGGGCAAAGCCGCGGGAAAAGCTAGTACGCCTATAAAGAAAAGTGTTGTTAGAAGTTAAATGGATTTAGTAACTGAGTGACGGTTGGTAGGACAGAATGAAAGAAAACGATGTGATGCGCCAACTCCAAGTGGGCCTTCCTCTCCCTCTCCATGCATCCATATTTATATTCATAACTCTTTTAGTAACATGCGCTTCGTCCTTCTTCTCCACATGACCATTAGGTTCTCATTTTATCATTCTCGTATTTCATTTTACAACATCTTAATATTTTGATTTCCGTTATTTTGAGCAATATCTCCAGAATTGTTTGAAAGAGTTACCACGTCCCCAGAACGCAAAAGGCAACAGAAGAAACACGGGTGGGTTGTTGGTTGTAGTCAGTAAAAGTCTGACATCTCTCTCGCCCCATCCAGAGCGAAAGAAGTCATTTAAAGATTTTCTAAAAAAAAGGTACAGTCATCAATATGAATCATACGGAATCATCTTAGTTCGAGATAAGTCCTTGAACGTATCGAGTGTGTTTAATGACGTCATCCGCGTCTTGAAGGTGTTCACCAACATTTGACCTATTATTTCCGAGAAGTTTAGAATGTTTTACTTTGAACTTAGATGATGTTGTATGATTCATATTGATGACAATGTTTACGAGAAAGACGGGCCCAGGGTTCGACTCGATCGGACTGGGGTCGCGTCAAGACCACAGTAATAGAGGGCGTTTTCATCGAGAAACTTTTGAAAAATATTTTCAATACACTTACTCGGAAACCCGCTCTTATCCCATCGCTTACAGGCGCGCAATGGACTGTTTGCCACAATAGTGCAGAAAAGTGCGCGTGCTTGACCCGCGATTATCCCCACGAGGCGCGGGTTAACCTCCGCGAGTCGTAAGTGTATTGGAAAACGTATTTTGACACACGTGCTAATTTGTCACTGCATCCTTCGGCTCCACATAGATTTTCGCCTCGGTCGCAAAGTCAAACTTTCTGCACTTGTATCAATATGCATAGTCTATCTAAAAAGTCAAACGACTTGGGAATTTTGTATAATATTTAATCATCTATAAAAATCATATCTAAAAATACTTATATTTGATACTTTTTATAAGGTTCTTCTATTAGTAAACAATGATCAAGATCTCTTAATCAACCTTGATTATTGAATCAGCATTGACAACATCGGATCTCATATTAGCCTAAAAATTACCCAAGTCGTTTCACTTTCTAGACAGACTCTACAATTCGGGTTCTGGATTGCTAACCGATCATCTCATACAACGTGGAGCTGTAAGAAAATACTGAGCAAGTGCGAGTTGAACTCGCATACTGAAGGTTCCGTACAAACTTGTGTAAATGTAAATCGTTCAATTCCCGAATGGTGCCTCAAAATTTTTCTGAACTCTTTTAGACTTATGCGTTTTAACAAAATTACAAACCAAATTTTTAAATATTTTATATACTACTAGCTTTTGCCCGCAGCTTCGCCCGCGTCTGCAAATAAAATATAGCCTATGTCACTCAGGAATAAAGCAGTATTCTATGGGTTGAAAAAATTTAGCAATCGGACCAGTACTTTCAGAGATGACCTTTCCTACAAATAAAAAAACAAACTTTACCTCTTTATTATATTAGTGTAGATAATGTTTGTCCTGTATTTTTGTTCATGTGGTGTACAATAAAGAATATAACAATAATAATAAAACTACAGAACATATAAGAATAATTTTATTTCTATAGGGAAAAATAGATATGTCTACTTACTCTTAGCTACAGCATAAAATATTTAAACAATTCTAATTTAATTCTACAGTTTATTTTAGATACAAGTTTGTGGTCATACTAGGTCGTACCTGCTTTGAATATAATACTTAAAATACATAATCCTCAAGCAAATGTTAACATGTGTTGACTAATTGAATTACTTTTATCCTGTAACAACTGTAATACAACATAATAAATTATACAGTTAACTGCACGTCAGTGATAACGTCACTTGAACTACTAAAATAGCTCTTCATCATCATCATCATCATATCAGCCGAAAGACGTCCACTGTTGGACATAGGCCTCCCCCAAGCGTCGCCACAACAACCGGTCCTGTGCATCACGCAAAAATAGCTCTTACTGCTAGGAAATAAAGATGGTCTCAATGGCAAATTGGTCATCACCTAAGTGCCGTCGACTGTATAATACTTTGCACTGAAAACTGTTATTCAAAAATTTTTTCAATTTATCGCCAACAATTCGAGTATCGACTTTAGCGTTGTGTATTTTAAGTTCATATTTAAGTAAGCGTTTATATTAAAAAGTCTTACTATGGTTTGCAATAGAATTTGAACTGGGCCACCTTTAGAGTTTATTATTCAAATATGTCATAATTGCCTCGAATTCTAAATTCAAAACGCGACTAGAGGCCCTACCACGAGCTCTTAACGCGATTCATTTGACGACGTAAACTGAAATGTTATAGGGATGGAGCTTTAAAGGGTGTATTATAGCTCCATACCTCTTTCTCGCTCGTACGACTGATGGTTTAACATACCATGGTAAGGACCCAGGGGTATCAAACCCGAAATGACTCAATTCATTAAACCCCCGGCGTTCGCTCTCTTTAATCGGCGAATCGATTCCAATAACTTTTACATCATATTATTTTTTTTTTTTTCTAAAAATATTTAAAAAGTCACAAGTTGGACACCACCGATACTAAGTACAGCACAGGGGTGCTATTCTCTAAGAAAGCGCAGCGCTGGCACAGCGACGAGCCGTCAGCACAATACATTGAATTAACAATCCAATGTAAAGGGGGTATTGGGTTGTTAATTCAATGTACTGCGCTGACGACTCGTCGCTGTGCCAGCGCTGCGCTTTCTTAGAGAATAGCACCCCAGGTCACGGTAGGTCATAGCGGACATTAGACACTAGCACATAGCTGGATGCGGGAGTAAAACAACTCCTCAGTCGCCCAGGTGGTCCGGTGATCATATATTTGTGCGTTCAACCAGCTAACACGATTAAAATTTTCCTTAATTTTAACCTTTCGAATTCTGTAATTAGAGACAGAATAGAAAGGCAATAAGCCATAGCGCGCACTGGTGACTTTGTCACCGTGCTTATGAACCCAAAATGTAGTGCGCGCACTTGAAGACGGGACAGTTACAAAAAATGGATAGAAAAATTATTGTCACCGTGACAAAAGTTACCAGTGCGCGCTATGTCTTAATGTCTTTCTATTGTGTCTCTAATTAAGGTATTCGAGAGGTTAGTTTAAAAAAAAAAAGAATAATATACAATTTCTTAAAAATACCTACGCAATACAAGAGACAGTAATCATTTGTTTCTACACATTTAGGCCAGGTGGAAACTTGCTCATTGTGTTAATTTTATAATTATTTTATGACTAGTTATTAAAATGATTTAATTACATATTTAAATATCAGCTCAAAAATAGTCAAAGAAGATAACTATCTTTACAACGACCAAGCGTACCTACATTACTTAGGCAGACATAAAACTTATGTTACGAATAATATTTTCCCATATTAGCCACAGAGAGCACGGTTGGTGCAGTGGTTAAGTAATTAGCGGCTGCGCCCCGTGTCGCAGGTTCGATTCCCGCACGTTACAAGTATTTGTAAAACCTGCATAATTAATTACAATTGCTACGCGTTTGGGTGTGTTATGAATGTGAGTTACATGTTTGTGAATGTACCCACTTTTTTAATTAAAATTAAAATATATATATTCCATGTTTTTCTTCCTACTACTTTTTTATGCATATGCCATATTGTCTCTCCACCACCCTAGGTTAACTGACAGAGAATACCTAAGGCAGAAATCCGCTTTTGTACTTTTGTGATGCATGAAGTTTTTAATAAATCTTCTAATTATAAAAATCTTGTGTCACAGTTCTTGTTATCGATATAATATATATAATGTTTTTGGTAGGTCTGAGAATAGGTCGCAGGCTATTTTTTACCCTCCTACCCCCAACCCCATATATTTGTTTGTTTATATGGCAGGACAACGTTTCCCGAATCAGATAGAAAATGTATACTATATTTTGACGGAATCTGAATTTTGAGAATTTGACAATTTATAGATAACTCTACAATTTTACGGTATAGTTGACGCAGTGGTTGAGCGATTGTCTGCTGCAATGTGTCGCGGTTCAATTCCCAAGAAATATTTGTGTGTCCTACAGATATGCGTTCCGGGTCCAGGGGCCGTATTATGACCTCTTAAAACCATCATGTTTTCGGTGAAAAAGAGACGGAGCTATACAGGACGAATAGCACTATCCTTTTCTAACACAGAAAACATGATGGTTTTAAGATGTCATAATACGGCCGCAGGTGTCTTGTGTATGTCAGTTTACATGTTTATGAACGCACCCACGATACAGGAGTCATTCATAGTGTGGGGCAAAGTAAAAAAAATATACTATAAACTAAGAATGTATTTATTTTCTGTATGTTTGTGATCTTAGCAGCGTAATTTTTTCTAACCTAATATGGCTACATAAAAGTATTTACATGATATTCTATATCACATTTTACTCTAGATCTACAGTAAACTAAGGAATCCAAAGAAAACAAAAATATATAAAAAAAAATCTTTATTAGAATAAATAAAATATTAATAACAAAAAAATGTGTAAATTGTACAGATACTTAATTAAAATAATATGAAGCACGCAATTTAGTTAATAATTACTATGAAATGTATTCGATAGACTTGCTATATATTGTAAATAATATGACAACTGTACTTCTGTTTTTTTTTAGTCAAGATCCCATGTTCCCACTTGAGGTTTTGGGTTCAGTCACCGTAATCCTCACAAATCAACACTGTGGGATTCTGTCAGTAATAATCTGGCAAGTCCTTTCGCTCTACCCAAAGCAGGAGAGTCATGTCATGATTTAAAAAAAAAAGAAGTGGGCTCCTTTTTTATTTACTATTACGATGCTATGATTTTCAATTAGCTTTGAAGCAAGTCTATCGATTTCACTTAGTCTCAACAACATTTCAGCATAAAGTTATTTACAGATACAATACATTACTTAACGTTACTTTAGCATAATATGTACTACATTAGTTATTACCGTTCTTCACTCGTTCACATACAAAAATATTGCTATCACTCCGCTTAGGTCCTACGCTTATACTGACAAAGTTCTAAGGAAGAGAATTTGTAAAAAACTTTCAACTACAGATTAATAGCTGCAATTCTAAGGCCACTGGATTTTAGGGTGTAAAATAGTCCTTAATGAAGTCGAAATCATCGCTTACTTTTAACTTGACTGACCTGTTGGTCTAGTGATTAGTAGCCCTGACTGCTATGCCGGAGGTCGTGGGTTCGATTCCCATCCAGGACAAATGTTTGTGTGATGAGCACGATCATTTGTTCTGTGTCTGGGTGTAATTTACCTATAGTATGTGTGTATTTAGAAACATATAAGTAAGTTTATCAGTTGTCTAGTACTCATAACACGGCTCTGCTGAGCTTGAGACTAGATGGCGTTGTGTGATAATTGTGAAAAAAAAAAAGTAAGACAATGGTCAGAATAGACGAAGATCTTCCACTATCTTCGCTTACCATCTGGTGAGATCGAGATCATAAACATATTCATTGGAATACTAGTGTCCCGCCCCGGATTTGCATGGATAAAAACTTTATACATAAATCTTCTATGTTTATTTCTCTTTCATTTAGTGAAGACTGCATAAAAATCCGTTGCGTAGTTAAACAGACGAAGGCGGGAAGCGATCTTGTCTTATACTCTATGTTGTTGTCTATGCGAGAAATATCGTATTGGCTTTTATAAACACTCGTTTTAATTCATTAAACCCCAAGCGAACGCCGGCGTTCGCGCACCTATTGTCTTTCAATTGTGTCTGCAATTATCACAATTGAAAGGTTAAACTTTGAACAACAATCAGGCCATACCTAGAAACAACTAGTTTACCTGAGCGATCAATCCGAATCGTTCCTAGCGTAATGGAATCAGGAATGAAAACCAAAGTTATAGATATAACCCGAAGAACTGCCAAACAATTAAATGGCAGTAGAAGAATGCGACTGGAAGATGGGCCGATGACGTAGTGAAGGTCGCAGGAATCCGATGTTAGAAAGTAAAAGTCTGGCTCAATTTGACACTCCACCTAGAGGGGGAAGTTATATGAGATCCCATCCCAAATTAAGCCCTAGAAACCAGCTTTCTTTGAACTAGATAGTGTAACTATCGACTTCATTAAGAGGCCATGGTCCGGAGCGAGGAGGAGTGGCAGGCGGTCGCCGACTTCTGCGAAGCAGTAATGCTCGCTAAGGAGGAGGCCGACCGCATCAGGCAACGGCGCTCTCGCCGCCGCCGCCGGGATTCCGATCCCGATTTCCAGCCACCGTAGGCGCGGGCTTGCGGACAGTTAGCAATGGGTAGCTCGCTGTCCGGCCGTCCGGTAACAGTCCGGACCAAGCCCAAGTCGTCGACGGCGCGCGCTGTTCCCGCGCGCCTCAAGGAGTTGTCAGCAACAGCAGGGACCCAGCCGGGTCGAAGCCTACTGGAGCCAGGGTTAGTCAGCGGGGGTTGTCATAAGATGATTTTTCCCATCGAAAAAAAAAAAAAAAAAAAAAAAACTTAATTACACCAGCTAAAGGCATCTATAACCTACCTCCTCTATCGAAATGTCATAGTAAATAGTCAAAAAAGATAGGTACAGAAATCAATCTTATGTATGTATGTACTTCACTTTTTATATCTACGCTAGGCGATCGCTCTAGGGTTAGCGCGTTGCGCGGAACTGTACGAGTGCGATCGGGCGATTGTGTCTATGTGTGCGTTGCTCGAGCGCGCTTTGTATGTAGATTGACTTCTGTAACTATTTTTTTTTGTGGTAAATAGCACTAGACTTAAGTATAGCTACCATAAGTTACATAGAAGGCGTCGGACCTACCCTACCACTAAATATAAAGCACAAAGATGGCACTTTCGTTCAGAATCACACTTTCTATCACTATCTCATTACATTTTAAAGAATTCGTTGTTCAAAACATAAAATATACTTGAACTAAAAATAATTTCATTTATATTATGTAAAATCGACGGCAATGTACTTATTTCTATTTTATAGTAATTTCAATTGATTGTGTAACTGAAATGCTACAATAAAATGTATTTCTTGGACTATACTATTTTTTTTAACTTTTTAAGCGCTGGCGTCGGATTTGTCCGACAAATGCTTTGTGTTCTATTCGCCAGGGTCGTGAGTTTGCGACTGGGTACTCCACCTCATACAACACATTAATCCACATAGACGACGAACTGAAGAGATAAAGTATTTGGTCGTAGAAGTGCGTCCCTGTCAGAATAAACGCGAGTGTTCCGTCGAATTTATCCGACGTAACTGATTAAAAAAAAAAAACTTAAAATTGTATCACTAACTTGAATAAATTGCTTATAGATTTATTGTTTTCGAGTTGATGTAAATATTATTGTCTATTACATATTAAGGAGCTGCCTGAATCACACATACCTTTACAGGCCGATTCAATGGCCAAATACTACTTGTGTGGGTCAAATATTAATTGTTACAAAACCATCACAACACCGGACAATGAGTTTGAAAAACTTAGAACTAAATTCTGTATATATAGCGATGCATTCATAAAGACGGTAGATTAACTTTTCATAAGTAACATAGTAAAAAAAAAGTTTAACTTCATCAAGACAAAGTTCTTCATAAGAATTGTAATCGTTCGGGTATTGTCGGCACGACTCGGCCGAACGAGCGTGACGGCCGAGTTTCATTCTCACTCACAAAATAAAGTGCTTAGTACACCAAAATGAGTTTTAACTTCCGACAAAAGTCAAGTAAGGTCAAAACAGACATACAGCTTTTAGGTTTACACGGGGAAGCTCAAACTATCATAAAACATATAATATACTCTACAAAATATACTTTTTATATCAATATGAACATAAAGTACTATGTTTAATTACAATCACATATAAATAATTACACACAACGGTATATATTTGCATATTTAACTTAAATATTGTAAATAATATAATTATTATTAATGAATTGTCGTTATTCTACTATAATATTTCTCTCCGATGTACCTACTTAAATATTATTTATGTTACGATCATGTATGCGTGTGCGCAATGTTAAAGGACGATAGGCGTTAGAGAGTAACATAATTATAGGAGTAAATATTGAGAGATCGATATTGAAGATACAGTCTATTCGAAGTATAAACAACAGAGACAAGTCCGTATAGAAAAATTGCTGATTTTGTTTAAATTCGCGTTAAAATTACACATTTAAACAATTTTTTTTTTCATTTTGACTACTCCGTGGGAATAAGGATGGCATTAAAAGCAAAAAACTGATTATAATACCAACTACTTACTGCAGCTATACCAGTTATCATGCCATCAACACAATAAAACTCAAAATCGATTGAACGGACGGCAAAAAAGGGTTTTTGATTTAACTAAATTAGATTTTTGCTAGCCGTGTTTGACCACTGTCAAACTATCAATAATACGGCTAAAATAATATTAATTAAAAAAAAAAAATAACAAATCAACAGTGTTGTTTTAAAACTACCTAGACTTTTTATTACAACCATAAATAGATGCCAGTTTTAAAATGTTTTAAGTCAAGAAGAAAATACTTAGATTAGAACAAACCACATTACTCCCTAACGCCCACAGTCCTTTATAAATCTAACTACATTACAAGTTGAACTTATTGCTGTTACATTGCTACAATACTCTAACCAGTATTAAAACCTCAATAATATTTGTGGCACTCAACCTGTGGCCCCTTCATCTTCCTGCCCTATTCTAAAACCTTCATTAAATCAATAGGATTCTGTGGAAGACCCTTAAACAGTTTTAATTATTCATATAATTAACATCGCGTAATTAATGGACGACTCTTAGCAAATAGTATTTCAATTAAATATTGGCATTTTTTTTCAATGTGGCAAATTTTGGAAACTCTTTAATCAAGTCTGTGATCAAATAAATCTGAAGATAAAAATGTTTACTTTAGTGACTGAGCATCCCAAGTCATCACAGTTATACTATACATATGCTGGCCACAGGTTTTGTACCACAGTAGAAGAAGTGTAGTCTAACCGGCGTGGTCCTAGATCTGGTACCAGGGCGAGCGTCGCACCCAGCGCAGGCGGTAGCCGCCCTGCTCCGTGCGGATCTTGATGGACGCGCCCTCCGCTGCTTTCACTGTTTCCTTTACCTGTGAGGACATACAATTATAATAAAATCAAGTAAAAATATATATCTTCAAACCAATTTACCCAAAAAGCTGCTATTCTGAAATGGGATTGGGCCAGACATGTCTGCCGCATGTCGGATGAGCTGTGGGCTAAGAGAGCCGCTTATTGGGTCCCATTAATTGGTAGACAATATCACGGAAAACCAAGGCGAAGGTGAAGAGATGAACTGGACAACTACCGGAGGGACTGGCCCGCAATGGTTGAGGCTGTCCTCTACCTCAACATGTGAGGAAAAGGGAAATGGAGGCCTTCGCCCAGCAGTGGGACATAATGGGCTAACTAACTTTAAACCAATTGTAGCGACATCTATGACGTCACATAGGAACTCTAAAAATATTGCATAGCCCAATTAGAGTTCTCCACGCGATTTGGGCTCCGGATGATTATCTATCGAACAGTTGCCAACAACAGACATAACACCTTTCTAGTCGGAGGATCCTTCCTTTTCAACGGAGGTATGAGGGACTTGACGCTTTGTTCCACATACCTCCTAAATTGGTGACCGCGACGTTTCTGCTGTCCTTTGCTTAACATAAGTCAAGATGACTGACACAGAGGTTTACAATCAAAACTTATTATAACAGAGAGATCTCCTGAATAGACTTGTTTGGTAGACCAATACATAGTCAAGACTTTTTTTTTGGTGGGAAAATCATCTAATGACATCTCCCGCCCTTGGGCGGAGCGGAAAGGTGTGTCAGACTTTTACTGACTAAAAACCCACTTCTATTCCTTCTTTGTCATTGTTCCAGGGCCCCAGGGATCTCTTTCGCATGACCCATGGCCCCAGTAGGCTTCGACCCTGCTGGGCCCCTGCGCTTACTGACAACTCCTTGAGGCGCGCGTCGACGGCTTGGGCTCGATTCGGACGGTTACCGAACGATCGGAGGGCGAGCTACTCATTGCTCACCGTCCGAGTCAAGACGTGATAGGACAAACAAATATAAATCCACTATCACACTATAATATCTGGATGTTTACCCTCTGGTCGGGGTTATTTATACAATCTCAACTCAGAATTCTTTCTGTTCCCGCAAAACTCAATAACATCCTTTTTTAACACTCAGTCTTTTAATATTTCGTTGTTCTATCACGTGCCTACTATTGATTCAATGGCCTCCTACAAAAACTTTGAACACAACATAATTCTTATTTTCTTTAACCATCCGAATTAAGAATCTCCTCTTTTTGAAGTCGGTTGAACATCTGTTGAAAAATTGTAGAAGCAACTTACGCTCTGCATCAAGTTCTGTGCGTTTCCGACCAACATCTCCGTCGCTTCCTGGTCCTCTTCACTACCTGCAAATACAGCAAATAAACATTTTAATTATTTTTTATTATTAGATAGGCTTGTGTTTGACCACCATCTCACCTGATGGTAAGCGATGATGTGGTCGACGATGGAGCACGCTTGCCTAGAAGTAACCTATTCACTTTTGAATTAAAGACCCCTAAGTTGTAGCTATCAGGAAACACAGACTCCGGCAAGGAATTCCACTCCTTGGCTGGACGCATAATAAATGAGTTCCTAAAACGCTTTGTGCGTATGGGTGGGATGTCTACCGTATACCGGTACCATGTAATTACTCAACTCTAAAAGTAGGGGCCAAAAATAACGAATTTGATACCATTCTTCTATTATGTAAATAGAACTTAATAGGAAAACTCGAGTAAAGTGAGCTTGAAGTGAAGCATCATTCAACCTCTGGGGATTTATTTATTAGAATAGAATTACTTCCTGCACTATCAGTTTGAACCAACACTGGCAGTGTCAGTAATTATATTATCATATAGTAAAATTTGTCAAAAAATAACAAGAAAGAAAAATTTAAACCAACAAATTATAAAACATTATTTTTAGTTTATCCGAAACCTGAATAATTTGTTCAGAATCAGTAACTGAATCGATTTCAATCATTTTTACACCATGTTATATTTTTCCCCAAAAATATTGAAAAAATGTCACAAGTTGGACCCCACTGACACTAGGTACCACACAGGTCACGGCTGGTCATAGCAGGGTTCCATCACAAAGCTGGGTGTGGGAACAAAACAACACCTCAGTCACCCGGATAAACCGGTGATCATGTATTTGTGCGGACAACCAGGTAATATAACAAGATATTGGTTACCTCATCGCATAGTTATGACACTTGTTTTGGGTTTCGTATATACTAAAAAAGATTGACAGCTCACTTCAAGCCACAACCTGGTGGTTTTCTCAAAGTCCAGAGTACTTTAAAATAGGTTATTTTAGGCAACCGTGCTCAATCGTCAAGCACATCATCGCTTACCGTCAAATTAGCTAGTGGTCAAACGCGAGCTAATAACAATCAATAAAAAAATGCTTTTAAGTTTTTAACGTATTTTTTTTTTACAGAATATTCGCTACTGTTAAATTAATTCCCAAAACCAATGGGCTCATGCTATGTTATGTTACGTGGCCTCTCTGATATTTCATCACGTCATACAAGGATATTAACAACATATTTTTTTCTTTGGCGAAATGTCAGTCTCTGTATGGTAACAACACAAGAGTTCTTTCCTTATGATGTATGCTTCAGAATAACCCGTGAAATTAAAATTAACCTAGGTACATTTTTCTGGAATTTGCAGTATCGGTTAACCGGGAAAAAAATGCGGTAATAACATGTTTGTATTTATACAATTATGGTTGGGGCGGCAACATCGCCGTAACCATATAGAGAAGAAAACTAACTAGTTAAATGGTCTAATTTTTTCCGCTGGACCGGTCATGTTGACGGTTCGCTAAAGTATGCTTTAATGGTGATTTCCATCACATTATGTATAACGAACAATACATGAGTCATAGCCTGCCTTATTACCATATTTACCTGGTTCCTTCATCATCGGTACACAGAATATAAAGTTGGGAAAGCATCATCCCAAATATTCATTAACACAACTCTTTGACTTGGAGAAGAAGTCGTCGTTATACCTTGCCTCTTAGTTAGAGCGTTATGATTATGTTTTTAATGAAAACGTATAGTTGTGTAAACACATACTTGTCGCTACCGCAAATATAATTCAATTTAACCATACTATCCGATACTAAGCAGTAAACTTCAAAAATTTTTTCGAAAATTTGAATTTTGCGGGTTACCGTGGAGTATTTAATACTACATCATCAAATGAATAAATCAATAAAATGTTAAAACAGCTCCAGTCAGCTCTAGTAGTATTTAACCCCTCGAGCGCCGATTGTCTGTACAACTTGAAGACCTTGAAAAACGCTTAATTTTCGTTTTGTACACACGTCTGTACGAAACTTATTTGGCCGAAAATTTTAGTTTCTATATTATATTATTCCATATTTATTATATTATTTGTTTTTCCTAGAAAAAAAAAAAAAAAAAAAAAAACAAAAAAAAAATATTTATTTATTTTTTTGGTGATTTACGTAAACACGGCAATTTTCCGGGTCATTAAACTCTGGCGCTCGAGGGATTAAAGGCATTGCTGTCTTATTTAATGAAAAAAGTGAGGACAGACGGTAAATGGTTCAGAAAAATATAGAGGATATGTAGAAGAGACGTACAAATATTAAATACGTATGAGGGAAGTTCTTCGTTTCTATCCACAACTGATCAGTATAATAGAGGGTGAGGGAAGCGTATTTTGACCACTCGGTCACCTAAATGTAGTAGTAGTAATATTTATTTACTAACAACCTTAAAAGAGAATAGAGAATATGCATGCGACTTGTTTATTTACTAAATTGAATATTTTTTAGCTATTAGAGCTAAAAAATAATTTAAAAAAGCAAGAATTTTAAAAATATATTCATCAACAACGAACTTATAAAGCTTCAAAATTGATAATAAGAAAGAGATGTCCGCCCATACGGCCGCCATAGAAAATTGTTAAATCTCGTTTGCTTTTCAACAAATTTTTATACGGATTTCCCATGAATATTCCATTTTTGTATATTTTTTAAATACACTGGGATAAAAAAATATATTTTTTAAGCATTTTCCCTATTAAGAAACTTGAAATTTACAGCGTAAATACGACACACGTTATATTTCGAGGCAACTGTCGATAAAAACGAGGAACGTTCCATGTATGTTTGCGTGTAACATTAATCACACATTGACGTCATAACGTTTACCTTTGTAGTCCGGCATGCCGACTGTTAGGAAAGCGAGAAGCACAGCATTAATAAAGAGTAAGCTATATAATATACTAAGCTACATAGTAAATAAGCTTTGAAATAAATATGTACGAAAAATTAATATAGCGGTATAAAGACTAATTAAGGTAGATAATTTTCGAAATTGGACTTTAAAATCTTGACAGTAAAGTTTAAATTAGTCTAACGATAATCACGAGACATAGGCATACCGATTTCAGACGAAGAATACTGTGTAATTAATGCGTCCAAATTGTTATGAAAGCAGCCATTCATATGCAGTTGGTACTCTAATAATATCGTATTGATGATTAATAATCCGTTAAATCGTAGACATTGAGACTTCAAGCCGACAATTAAGCTTCAATAGGAAAGCGGAAATTATGTGAAAGCTAATATACGTATAAGCTAACGAAGTGAGCTCTTTGGTTAAAAATAGGCATAAAATACACCGTGCCTCAGACATAATTATGGACCCCCCTCCTCCAGTGGTAGAATTTTTCGTAGGTGTTTTTTACATAAAAGTAAATCTTCACTTTTATTTTATTTTAAAGTGTATTATCAACTCCTGTGACATTTTTAATTTAAAAGGTATCGATTCGCATTTGCACCTGTGTTAGTTAGTTCCTTCTAGCTTTTTTTACATAGTGTTTTTTAATGATCCGTATACTGGATAAAACAATCATCGAATGACTGCGGGCTTGTCAGACTTTTACTGATTAAAACCACGCCTACGTTCATTCATTTGCCTTATGCTTTTTGGGACCACGGGTTCTCAAAAGTCAATCCATGGACCTAATAGACATCGGCCCTGCTGAGCTTCTACGGTTTTACTGACATCTCTTTGAGGTGCGCCTGGAACAATACGTGCCATCTACGATTCGGGCTCGGTTCGGACGATCACCTCACAGCCGGACGGCGAGCTAACTATTACTCGCCGTCTGCAAACCCAGTACTGGATCCACGACAAATGTTTATGCATCCATGTCTGAGACACGGTGTATATAAAGATAATCATGTAAAAAAGGTATATTGGAAAAGTGAGATGTATGTAAAAAGGGTTGTTCTTACCTTGAGCGCCAAGCATGGTCGCCTTGACGGTGGATAAGATCTTGAGCTGCGTGCCGATCGTCGGGATACGCTCGCACACTTGTAGCAGATTCTATAACATAATAAAAATGCAATGTCAAGGGTCGGATCTCTCAGGTTGGCCTAAGACTGCTCAACAAAAAGACTCAATAAGCATAAAGTTGAGATTGCGTATGGTAACAATAAAGAGGTTAAAGTTTTTATGCAGGGGGTAATCTCTGAAACTACTAAACAGATTTTGAAAATACACTAATATGTAACTGCGTTATCCTCAAGTCATATAGGCTATAAATTATTTTCATATCATAAGTTCCATTATATAATGAGGGTGAAGTCGCTGGCAGAAGCTTGTCATCGATATTCTAATTTCCTTCAGAAAACTTAGAACTTCCTTCCATTTCTGCGGACAATGTCAGCAGAAATGGAGGGAAGTTCTGACTTTTTTTGAAACAGAAGATATTAAAAACCGTCATAAAATTCGTTTACACTGAACTATTCTGTTTATTTAATTTAATGAACGTTATGTGCTTTGAGTTATTTCAATAATCGAGTTGGTCCTTCGAGCCGGATACCTTTACAGATGCAATATAATATATCTAATAAAGTCATATTATTATGTTTTTGTAGTACTTAATAACAATAACCCTTCCCAGTCAGTCAGTCAATGCAGTCTTACCAGATTGCCAAGAAGGTTTATTGTATAAAAGGAGACAAAAGTTACCTAACACCAAGGAAGCGGGACCTCCTTGGGGCTTGCCACAGGTGGGTGTCTTACATCCCCGTGGCCAATCTTTTGAGGTTAACTGGCGTGAAATTATTTTAATACATACCGTCCTAATCCTCTTATCGGTACACTCGAGCGCTAACTTCTTGGCGAGCCTGGTGACCTCCTCGGAAGCCTCTGCGATGGCTTTTGCGGTTGCGATGAGCTCCCTCTTGCTGCCTGGTGATGGATAGATTGAAGGTTAGTGGTTGAAGATATAGCATAATGAGGAGGCGGCATGCTCATTCACAAGTTCCTACTCAAAATAAATTGGACGAAAAATATTGATATATTTACTAAAACAATCGAACAATGAAAATTATATGCAGAATCTACTTGGGCAAACGTTAGGACTTATTAGACTAGAGAGGTCTTTTGAGGATAATTATTATAACTCCATGCAATTTAGTCACAAACGATGACTAAAACCAAACGGACTAGAAGAAAAAAAAAAAGCATAGACATATTTTGCCGTATAATGTTCCCACTGCTGAGAGCCTGAGACAGGCCTCTTCTCGAGAAGAAGGAAGAAGAGAGGGAATAATAAGGGCTGTAAATCCACCACGCGGGCCCAGTGCGAGTTGATGGATGTCACGTGTCTTCGAATTTTTGGTTCCAGTTCTTACTGGACATAGGTTTTCCCAAGGTGTCCAACCTCAAGGTAAACTTTGACCTTCGGGCATTCGATGGATGTGGGATGCATAGGATGTTGGTTAAAAATAGATAAATCTATACTAATTATATAAAGAGTGTAAAGGACAGCCCTCCGCAAACTTTAAGAGCTTGCTCAGTAGACGAAACTGAACAACCTTCCTGTTAAGTACGCGGATGCGCGGGAACGGGACACAAGTGAAACGCTCTGTAGCTCGTAACGCACTGGTTTATTCTGGCTGGTGCGCATGCGTGTGCGCGCCCGTTCAGATACACATCACTTCCACAATTTTTTTTTTTTTGAAATCGAAAAAAAAAATCGACCTCTCCATACAAAATATCCAATCAAGTTTATAATTTTGTATGGTGAGTAGGATGTTTTTTTTTCGTTTTCTGAAAAAAAGTGTTGGGGAAGGTTGTTTCAGTTTCGTCTACTGAGCAAGCTCTTGAAGTTTGCAGAGGGCTGTTCCCTTACACCTTGTATATTATAAAATTGAAGAATTTCTTTGTTTGAACGCGCTAATCTCAGGAACTTCTAATTAGAATTGACATAATGTTGAGGTGGATAGCCCATTTATACAGGAAGGTTATACACACTACAACCCATGGGTTGGGTTGGTTGGCAGTAATTAAAGACGCGAATAAAACCGTGTGGGACATCCCTTTCAAATATGTAGGGAGTTTGTTGATTTGTCTGTTTCATCATCTTCCTGCCCTAATCTCGTGTTATTTGGGGTCTGCGCAATACGTTTTTTTTTTTTGTTTATTTTACACAAATCAGTAATTAAAGACGCGAATAAAACCGTGTGGGACATCCCTTTCAAATATGTAGGGAGTTTGTTGATTTGTCTGTTTCATCATATTCCTGCCCTAATCTCGTGTTATTTGGGGTCTGCGCAATACTTTTTTTTTTTGTTTTTTTTTTTTACACAAATAAATGATATTCTCTACAGCTAATTACACAACACATAAAAAGCACAATACGATAATGATAATAATCTACAAAGGAGGCGTAGGGCGACTTACCGCTGAGGTTGAGAAACACTTCTGTCCGTCGGCGAGTGAGAGACATGGACAATGGTTACAACATCGAACGTATAGCTGAGGCGCATATTATTATTGTATACAAGCAACGAATATCATACATAGTGTTTATATATAGCAGGGTCTTTGTATAAAAGACTTGATCTGACTGGCCTGTTAGTCTAGTGGTTAGTTGCCCTGACTGCTATGCCGGAGATCGTGGGTTCGATTCCCACCCAGGACAAATGTTTGTGGGATGAGCATGATCATTTGTTCTGTGTCTGGGTGTAATTTATCTATTTATGTATGTATTTAGAAATATATAAGCATGTTTATCAGTTGTCTAGTACTCATAACACAAGCTCTGCTTAGCTTGTGTGTGAGAGTTGTGGAATATTATTATATTATTACTTGAGTATCGTATTAAAAGATCGCTATTGAGTTTTTGGTAAGATTTTTTAAAGTTCAATTCATTTATTCTCTCTTCACAATAGGTTTTTTAGCAGTTAACAATTTTAACTATATTCCTCTATTGAAAGAGTCTGGTGCCTGAAACAAGTTTTTGGAAAAAACCTGTGGCACAGTACAATTCACGAATGATGGCGGCCGTGAAGTTAGCCTTTGCGAACGTTCGCGCATACTACACTCTTCGTGTGCGAACACGCGCGTCGCCATTTGGTTCTTAAAACACGTTACTGCGCAGCCTTCTGCGCAAACTTCACGGCCGCCATCATTCGTGAATTGTACTGTACAGGTCAGCAGGTCAAAAGTTCCGTTCGTTTTTATTATTCCCAAATTGATTCTTAGTGGAAATTGTAATGCGACATTGGTGTAGTTTTGTGTATCAGGTGTCTGCACAATGGGACAATATGAGGAATCATTTCATCACATGTACTAATCTATTTAAATTGTAGTACAAATAAAGATTATTATTTATTATATCATTAAAATAGACGCGATCTCGGTAAAATGGAGCTGAGAATTTTATTGTAGTGTTGAATATAGAGATGGTTGACTCGAGTTTTTTAAATGCAAAGCATTAGAATGTATTAGATTCGCATTCTAATGGAAAACAAAGTAACCATACTTATTTGAAATCAAATAAGAAATACTTTCAAAGCTTGTTACTTGACTAAATGCTTCTGCAAAGCGATAACAAATAACCTAAAAATATAACGCTATTGTCCCATACAAATATAGATATGTATATAATAATATGCACCTAACTATACATAATATAATAGTGTTAGCATGAGTAGTGTTAAGCTTAGTTACACAGCAATTCTAAAGAACAACATCATTATATAAATAAGTCTACACGAAATATTACAGCGATTTCTCCCCCCCCCCCCCCTTATAGGGGTTTAAAATCATCAAAAAACTTCTCCCGCTCTGGGAAGAACGAAAAATTTTTTCTGAATAAATTCCCTTTTGCATTCCAGACACACGGTAACTCTTTCGAACGAGTATCCGACCCGCAGGCTTACTCTGAGTTCAATTCCGATCGGTCGACATTGAGATTGTGACGTTTCGTACCCTTGAATTCAATGTTAGCGCCAAATTGGTTCAAATTTGCGTGACCATTTTGAGAACTAAGTGAAATCGTATATGTTGACAATAAATATTGTTTTCAAGAGTACCAAATCACGTAACGTCAAAATTGACATTGCAATCGGATTGACTTTAGATTGAAATTGGAATTAATTTGGAGAATAAACCTGCCGGTATGTTTCACATATACTTAGGCCTCGTCCATGGACGCGTAGCTCTACGGTGTGGATTGAACGCTTGCATAAAGCTTACATACAAATCTATGAAACTCTGTCAACGAAGCCACAGCATCGTGCTGTTGTATCGCGTCTATAAAGTTACGCATCCTCGACAGTATACCATATCAATCAAAAGGTTTATTTCAAACTAGCTTTTGCCCGCGGCGCCGGCGTGGCATTAGGTACTTAAGGAATCGGGATAAAAGGTAGCATATATTCATTTCCATGTCAAAGGCTATATGCATGCCAAATTTCATCCACAATTTTAATATTAGTTAGGATAAACCATTTGCAAGCACTTTTGAATAGTCAAATGTCGGTCAGTGTAAGAAAAGTGATATAACTTAGTATGTAAGCTTCACGCAGGCGTACACAAAGAGTATAATGACGAATACGCGTCTGCGAAGCTACGCGTCCCTGGACGGGCCTTACATAAACCGCTGCGGCTGTTAGCTTCTGAGCGATCACACAGATTGTTAACGCGATCGATATGTTTATGACGTTCGAAGCTCTGACTGGCCCGCTACAATTTCAAGAAATTATTTGTTCATGAATTAATGACTAATGATTAAAACCAATCAGAGAGCCAAAAGCGGTAAACGTTTCGAACTACAGTACAATTCACGAATGATGGCGGCCGTGAAGTTTGCGCAGAAGGCTGCGCAGTAACGTGTTTTAGGAACCAAATGACGACGTGCGTGTGCGAGAAGAGTGTAGTATGCGCGAACGTTCGCAAAGGCTAACTTCACGGCCGCCATCATTCGAGAATTGTACTGTACACGCACTCAGATTTACATCAATTGCCAGAGTGCAATGTGATAAAGTACAACGATGGTTTCGTGAAGTGATTTACACATAATATGAAGCATGTTTTCCTGAAGAGGCTGTTACGATATTATGTTGATGAAGAAATAAGTTACCTTTGGAGTCCGAGCGCACAAGTTCGGAGAGGCGCGCCATGAGAATGGCCATGCGTTTCGCGGCCGCGATGATCTCGTTGTCCTTGGACGACCACTCACGCACGGCCTTGTGCAAGTTGTGGGCGGCGACCTACGTACCACGTAAATAAAATTTTACTGCACACCAAAAAGTTAAAAAACTTACAAATAAACTTATATCGTCAAGTACAATAGCAATATTATCGCTACCAGACAACCCAAGCAAAATAAGTTCTAAGGAACATTATCAAGATTTTTATTGGTTGTGCAAAACATGAAAATCTTTTTTAAAAGTTCAATTAAAAAAACACTGTCGAGTTTTCGACCTTTAGTTTCAAAAAAACGTTGAAAATTTTGTTTCGGACTGATTGTTAATAGTCAGATAGCTTTAATAAAGAATCGTTTTCACATAGCTTTTTTTAATAAAATGATACTTTTTAGTGTAATTTTTCTTATCCTTTTTCAATTATATATTGTTTAGTATATTATTCAGTATTGTATGTATACATTTTTATGTCTTATTAGTATTATTTTTGATGATTATTTAATTTTTACAAAGGTTGTCTGTATGAGATTGATCTGTGCGATAAGATCGTTCATTATACAGGAAAAGTTTTTAACCACTGCGTAAATTTTTTTTGGTGGCTCAGTATAAGTAATAGAACACATTTCCATTTTTAGTTTATAACTTTTTTTTTCACATTTTTCCACCTTGTCCCATTTTGAAATAAGCATAACATGGACATAATTTAATCGTAATACTATTAAATACTATGAATGAAAACGCGCTGGCCGCCGCGCCGCCCGTTGTACGAGACGGGGGTGCGGGGGGAAGGGGGCGGGGGTATGCGGCGCCGGCGGCGGCCTTTGATGTGCGCATCTGCAGTACGTCACTTGCGGAAGCGGGGTTCGGACGTTCGCTCATATTCATCCCTGCGCGCGTGTGTGCCGCGTACTCGTGTCGTCACGATGTCGAACTTTACTCACCGCGAATACTACGAAATGGTGCGAGTGTATCTACTTAGCCACGAAAATTTACGAGCAGCACGAAGAAGATATGAGAGGGAGAGCGTACCTCGTATGCGAGCCCAAGGGATCCGTAATCCTACGGTACCTAATGAAAGGACAATTCTTGCAGCAAATCAAAGGCTGCTTGATCACGGCCAGTTCAGAACCCCGAGCCATGCACTAGGGTCTGGCAGACCTCGACTGGCAAACAAAAAATAAATAACGCTTTCAATGAAGTGAAAAGTGATACTAGTGTCCTAAACAAACTAAATGCAAACTTATTTTAAACGTGCACGTTTATGCCTGGAAAAAGGAGGAGGTCACTTCGAACAATACCTTAAATACTGTGATTAACGAAATGTAGAGGTAAGAAATTATAAACAATCTTAGTGTGTTAGGTTCTTTTTGATTGGACATTGTTGTAAATAGGTAGTTGATTCCAATTTTTTAAATACGCCAGAATGCAATTTTTTCAATTCAAATTTTATCATGAGTAATTATCATACATAAATGTTTTAATTTGAATGTAAAAATTATTACTTGATTTATTTTCTGCATTTTAATGGTCCTAAGCCCATGAAAGTATGAAGGAAAAATTGGAATTACCTAAACTTAAAAAGTAGCACGAAATTGCGGTCAGTAACCGCACCGCGTAGGTACTTACGTCGGCGCCGTCGCATCGAGCGAACGCACATAAGTACTTACCTACAACTCAGCTGATACAGCTTGCCGGTCGGGCGACCAGTCGACGCGTGAGTCGGTCAACCGGGCGCCCGACTGGCAAGCGACCATAAAATAAATTTCTATGTAAATAAGTCTCGTAAGCGATAACTTTATTTTTTACTATTAACACATATCAAAATAAAAAATACGTGTTTATTAAAATATATTCAAGTTTATCATGACAAAATTTGCGCACTGGTTAAAAACTTTTCCTGTATGTTTGTTTTTCTAAATGTTTGTTCTGTTTGTTTTTATAAGGTGTACAATAAAGAAATAAATAAATAGGTTTATTTATTTATGTTTGGTTTTTTAAACTTTGTGAACAAATTTCCAGAAAGTAAAAAGAGGTAATGATGTGAAAAGAACAATGAAGTAGTTGAACTTACCAAAATAGGATGGCTAGGATGCGGTTGTCTCCTGAAGATATCCTCTCCCTCATCATCAGTATCAGCCGGCGGCGGGGGACGCGGGGGCGGTGCCTGCCCCTGTGGGGGCGGAGGGCGCGGCGGCGCGGGCACGTGCGCGGCGTGCGTGGGCGACACGTGCAGGCGGGACAGCGCCTCCGGCAGCGCGGGCGGGGGTGGCGGCGGCGCGTAGTGCCCTGACAGTGCTGATTCTACTTCACCCGCTGCGCTGATTATCTATAGACACAAATGGAAATCATTATTACAACATTAAAAATAAACCGGCTAAGTGCAAGTCGGCATATATGGCAAAAAAAAACACCAATAAAATGACATTTCTCATATACAATAAACAGTAATACACATTCTGTAAATCTACTTTTTGTGTGTTATACAACCTGCTAGTAGACGAACGAACAAACATCGGAGGCTTAGTAATAGAACGGAATCAAAAGGTACTCTAGAACCAATGACTATACAACCACTTGACCGCTCATACGGGCGACTCTGGCTCACGACACATACATGATTTTGCACTTATATTAGATGCCGATATGAGTGCATGTTTTAGTGCTGACCAGTTGTTGGATCTGTGCACATTCCTTAATTTAGGTACCTTAAAAAACATTTATACCATAAAACTGAAGCAAAAATGAGTTCCTGTGCAATTAAATGGCGCGGGAAATCATCTAGAACATCTAGTTATAAAAAAGTTGGCGAAAGTTTTCATCGGTAGGTAAAATATGTTTATATTTATTTACATTATTGGTAATTAGAGAGCTCAAGCTAAAATGGTTGGATACGATAAAAGTTATACCGCGTTGATGTCTTTTGAAAAGTCCTTTACTTTCACGAGAATATTAGATAAGTCTATCCCTTTCTATCCCTAAAAAAAAAGTAAAGTACTTTCTACTGAGTGCTGAAGTGATGTGACAACTCCAAAACATAGCTGATAAATTATTTTATCGATTATTATCAATGGTGAATAAAAAATTAAGTTACATTTTAATGTTTTTGTTAATTAACATTTAAGATTTCCAAATGTTCCGAAAGTTAAAGAAAAGTGGATTAATCTCAAGATGTCTTTATTTAAAAAAAAAAAAAATTAATATTTTTTTAGATATGTACTACTACATTTCTAAAAAAATAAAAATAACAAATAAAGGATATATTTTTCGGTTTATCTTCATTTATTTTTCCTTACAAAGCAAAATTAAAAAACAAGCAAAATTAATCGACGTCGATTTTATCGATAACGATATTATTGATGCAAAATTGACTTGTGCATCACTATGTTTGTTGACATTGTTGCATCTGCCAATCACAACCGCTGCATGTTCCCTCGTCCCCCGGCCCGCGTTGGTGAATCGTGTGCTTAGACGAAATCGCTCTATCAGTTCTCAAGTGGTTTAATTCTCTTTGTCTAGAACACTGTCACAGCTGAGCAACACAAACTTTCTGTCTATGGGTTATGATCATACGAAGTCATGCGCAGAAATGCCCTTTTCGTTCAACTTGTACGTGAAACTACCCAAATATTCAATATAATATTGATAAAACTAAAAAAAACTTTTCCAACACACTTAATAATACGATAATTTAATTAAAAACTTTTTTGCTAAACCTCTTATTTTCAAAAAGAAATACGTTAGGTTTTGTGTTCAAAATTAGTGTCTTGCTTCTTTCGTGCTATTTCGTATTTAAATAAATAATGGTTACTTGAACATGTTTAATAAATAAATCATTCATTCAAATAAAATTTTCCTTCCTCCATCTCATTTTTTAAATTTTATTATAGCCTATGAAAATAGATGTTATTTAATACCGCCATGTCACAAAAAAAAAATCACAATTACTAGTTTTATTGATCTAGTAGTAAATGGTTAGTTAAATTGTTTTTCTTTACAAGTGTATGTGTGTGTAGGGTACACGAGAGTATTGATGATTAGTGATTACCATCCTCAGCTTTTTTAATACCGCCTCAACGGTAATCATCAACACACTTATACCATAAGGTGCTGTAAACAAGTTTGGCATAATTGAGCACATTATACCTCAGCATTAGCAGAGCGCCAGGCTCCTGCCTGAGCCCGGTCGCCCAGGGCCACGGCCTTGGCGCGGTGCACGGCGGGCGGGATGGCCGCCTGGAGCCGCTGCTGGGCACTCGTGAGCGAGCGCGCGAACTCCGCGTCCTCCGTGTTGTCGCGCTCCGCTCCGCCCACCAGAAGCACGCGGTTGGCAAGCCTACAAAACAGAACATTCCACATTAAAGCCTACTGAGCCCTCATAGTTGAGTGGCAGGCGGTCGCCGACTTCTGTGAAGCAGTAATGCTCGCAAAAGAGGAGGCCGAACGCATCAGGCAACGGCGTTATCGCCGCCGCCGTCACCGGAATTCTGATCCCGATTTCCGGCCAACGTAGACGCGGACTTGCGGACAGTGAGCAATGGGTAGCTCGCTGTCCGGCCGTCCGGTAACTGTGCGGACCAATTCAAGTTGTCGACGGCGCGCACTGTTCCCGCGCGCCTCAAGGAGTAGTCAGCAACAGCAGTGACCCAGCCGGGTCGAAGCCTACTGGGGCCAGGGTTATCCGAATGAAGGCTAGAAGGAACGGGGTGGGGAGATAATGTCAGTAAGAGTCTGACATTATCTCCCACTCCGCCCAAGGGCAGAGGATGTCAATGCATGATTTTTCCCACCATAAAAAGCCCTCATAGTTTATTTAAGTAACTTGACTTGTATTAGGTTACGATGGGGCTGGCATGGTCGTACTGTGTCCAAAAGTCCCTAAATTAATAAGATTAAAAAAAAAGGCCTACTGTCCACGGAAGCGTGGCTTATTTGCTCATACCTTGCATAAAAAACTATGCAACTAAACTATGGTAACCACACAACGTAAGTGTTCAAAAACTGAGTAGATAAATGCGAGTCGCACTCGCGCACTAAGGATTCGCTTTATAGTTTATTAATGTAAATACATAGTTCAATTCCCGAATGAAGTCTCGAAGATTTTTACGAAACGCATATTTTTTTGTGACGTAACAACTAATTCGTAACAAAAACGATGAAATGTGCTTACTTCTAGGTAAACTCGCTCCACGGTCATCATCACTATCATTATAATGCGCGAACTAATAAGAACAAGAGAGCCGACCCCAGTTAGACAAAGGCTAGGTAGAGAAAGTACGTTACCTGGCGATAGCTGAAGTGTTGTCGACCATTTTCTGTGAGTCGTTGTTGCGGATAGCATCCTCGCAGAGGTAAGTATGCTTCTGCATCAGTTCACCTGTTGCAGAATATATAAATTAGAATGCCGTATTCAGATATTAGCCTGTTGGTCTAGTGGTTAGTGCCCCTGACTGCTATGCCGGAGGTCGTGAGTTCGATTCCCACCCAGGACAAATGTTTGTGTGATGAGCATAATCATTTGTTCTGTGTCTGGGTGTAATTTATATATAATATGTATGTATTTAGAAGTATATAAGTATGTTTATCAGTTGTCTAGTACCCATAACACAAGCTCTGCTTAGCTTGGGACTAGACGGCGTTGTGTGATAGTTATGGAATATTATTATATTATACTTATGTCGAACATATCCGACAAACACTCTCGCATTTATTATGCCAGGGTCACACATTCATGACCAAATAGCTCTTTTGTCACTTATGGGAATTGAAGAGCTAATCGAGATGGAGTACCCAAACAGACGACTCTGGCGAATAAAATACGAAAACACTCGCCGAACGTTAAAGCGTTAAAACTACGGACTCCCAGCACTTTTAGCCTTCAATTTGTCAGTAACCCGCATATAAGACGGTATATGCATGCAATTTTATGCTTTATTCATAGAGTCTAGAAGTTTATTTCCTATTTGCTAAGAATTAAGTTCTCCGTTTTCAAAAGTTACATAATGTAACTTTATTTCAATAAATAGGTAAGTATGACAGTTTTCGCACAAAAAAAAACCTTTCTATGCACCGTATTTATTTTACAAATACCTAAATAAATTCTGACATTTGAGGAAAGACATTTTATTTTATTTTTTCTTAGCCCTTACTGTCCCATTGCTGAGAAAGGCATATCGCAAGTCGTTCCAAAAATTCCAGACGTTTTATATTTAATTTCAAATATTGTATGATATATGTTTTTGGAATCGTCTCCCGTGAGCATTTTGATACCCTATAATGATGTCACAAGTCATTATAAACGCTAAATAAGCAATCAAAATACAAAAAAATAACTAAAAAACGCGTTTGGTGGAAAGGGACCATACACAGGGTAACAAACACATTACTTTTCATTGTGCTTTAAGCAGTTGGATAAAAATGGTAACTTAGGGTGAGTTGCACCATTTAACTATAACAATAACCAAACCATAACCAGCCATGAAACGACCGCCTATTGGTCAATTCAATTGGCCGACGATTTGACATTTGTTAACGGCTTTGTTATCGTTATAGTTAAATGGTACAACCCACCCTTAAAGATTCAAAAGTACCTAGGTAATGTTCAGACTTAAATAAATATAAATTTCCTTACCAGCCGTCCTAACGAAGTCGAGAGGGTCAACGGCTTGGTCGCACAGATCTCTGACACGAAGTACGGCGTCTGCGTACTGGTTCTTGAGATTGTTGAAATGCTCTTCCGCCACCTAGAACATTTAATAAAATTTTAAAATGTTCTTTAAATACATAAATTTACAAAATGAGAAAGTTCAATAATTTTATATTACTGATTGTATATCTGCTGTATAATATCATAAGAGATAGAGTGATGAAACAGGGGGGTCACGACCCTCAGCATTGAGGAATACGCCGCAAGGAGGAGGATACGCTGTATGGTTTGTGTCAGAGGTAAGAGAAATGTGACGTCACTACCATTAGATTCTTTTCTTCTTCTCTGTCGGTACACTCTTGCCAGAGTGATCGTCGTCATCATTATGATTGCGTGTATACAAAAGAGATAGCTATATGTTCCCATCACACCCCCATTCATTCTCACACTTACCAAAACTTGAATTACACAAAATAATACTCAAGGATTGAAAGCATTGGTTACCAACATAAAGTAATGAAAAAAAAAATAGAGATGGACACAATCTATGTATTCACATGGATTGCAATTAAGTATTGAGAACTGAGATGTGTATTTGAAATGAATAAATAAATAACAAGTTTTTTTTTATTTGTACCTTTAATTTATTTTATTTACGCTTATAAACAATAATTTAGCGTAGGGTTTTATTATTTATTTATTTTGTAATTTAATGTAATTATAGTTATGAAGTTGTTTATAAGTGTAAAGAACAACAGTTAGTTTCTTAAGTTGGTTTACCTTGCTGTCCGGATTGTAAAGCCTGATCTTGCCAGCCGCTATCAACTGAGGTGATAATTTTTCGACCTGTAAAAAGACAAGAAAGTGTAAATATATCTTCCCTAGGGTTTGTACAGTCAATACCTACTTATACAAACGGTGGTCTTGTGTCTATTTTTCGTTATTCCTTTACTAACTTAAGTTACCATCGAGCCTTTAAGAAAATAGTGACTAGTTGATGCAAAGCAAAAGTTTATTTACACAGGCGTAAAAGTAACCTTTGCACAATACCGTATTTTCCAATAATTATTTTATTTTTGACGTGACAACGTCTTAAATTAGGTTGCGGCTGGGAGTCACTTATGAAAAAGTGTAACGCTCGGTAACGTTACGATGAGTCACCGAACGAGAGAGAGGCCCGCCGAATGCCTTGCGTCTCTCTCCCACTCAACTATGATCGGTGCAATTCTTATTTTCATTCAATTCCTTGTTCCTATTGTGCAATTTAATTATATTCATATCAATAAATATTCTACCGAGAAAAAGACGTTGTCACGTAAAATCTTCGCCCGTAAAACCGACTTTACAGGCAACCATTTTTTTTTTATTTAAGGAAAAACAAACAGTAGCATAATAAGAGATATACATAACAGCTTAAATATAACAATATAAAACAATCATGCTACCCACTACGTTTTCCACAGATTACAATATCGAATACTTACAACTAGCTAGTAATATAGTTTAGCTATAAAAATAAATCCCTAGAAATAAGTCATCATCTCAGAGATCATCACAGGGACATTATTGTCCCTATGATCTAAAGTTCTATGACCCAAGCTTATGCTTGGGTCAATACTATGAATTTACTGTACGTTAACTATTTATGTGCAAAGCCCAGTGTAATATTTTTTTTTTTTTTGAGTAAGTGCAATTGAATTCCAAACCGTCAGGCATCTTTCTCTTTAGAAGGCGTCATAATGAATTAATGGTGAGGGAGATTTTTTGAAACCGAAAGGTTGTCTTATTCGTTATATTTTTATTTGCACACTAGTTTTCTCCAATTACTAAATGTATCAAAGGCACTCATTTACGTCCAGTGGCTTACGGGTTACTCTCGGTTTTAAATAATCACCCCGGAATGGATTATGTATCTAGTAGAGTGGTTGGTGTTACCTGCTGCGCATTATGTATGAGCTGGTCAGCCAGGCGTTTGTTGTGTCCCACGCCAGCAGCCACGACGCCCGCGGCGGCCACGGCGCGCGCGCTGAAGGCGGCCAGGGCGGCCGCTTTGTCGTGGAAGTTGGGCTCGCGCCCTGGAGTGCCTGGGGGGAATGGTTTCTTTGAAGAGGAAGCCAAAGAAGCTCGAACGCGACCCTCATCTCGCTAAACGACGCTGAGTTCAAACGTTTTTGATACTTTTGTTATTAATATGTAAGAGCGTCATAAAATTAAGGTAATGATATCCGCGGAAATCAGGCTTCTACTTTATTGAACTTCACTAACGACCATTAACTTAACGATATTTCTCCCCAAAATGCAAAAATGTCCCTTACGTTAAATGATTATCCTAGTATCAATACATTAATATAAAACTACACTACGTGTGCTACACACACATTTTGAACGCGTCGGTTTTATATGGTAACTAGACTTATAGAGCTACATTTGATCCACGCCACACGACGTCGTTCTACAAACAAATCTGGTATGTTACACGTATGCGTCGGTCTAATGTAAGCTTTATCATAACGTGTTAAAATGTCACTCATGCGACCGAGAAAGAAGAATAAAGCTATACTCTATATAACTAAATTTCTTTAACAATTCAGTTTAGGTCGTCAAATAGATCGCTTTAAAACTCGTGGTGCCTCAGACGTTATAATCAAAGCAAGTTACCGAGAGGCGCGTTAACGGCATCAGTGAAGTGTCTGAGCGGCGCCGCGACGTCGATGAACTCCTCCACGACTCTGTTCACTACAGCACGTTCTGTAGCTCGCTTTAGCTCGTGAAGTTTGTCTGTCAGCTCTCTGCAACAAGACGTGCTGATATAAAACTTTATAGCCTGTAAAATACAAAGTCTTTCTACCTTTCCAAGTAAATAAAATATCTACTTGCAAGCAAAGCACGGTTATGATACACCAAGGATGCAGAATAAAGTAGGAGTTGTCCAAATTTTTAACTCCGAATTGTCCAATCAGAAACCAGGTGCTATATGTAAAGAAATCATCTGTAATATACCTACGTATTTCAAAGTGTTGGTTAAGAATTAAAAGAGCTGTCAGGCAGGGGATTTTTCGAAAGAATCATCCTGGAATTCAAAAGGTAATGAAGAAATACGAGTGGATTGTAGTCTGCAAAAGTCTGCCACGCCCTTTCGCTCCACCCAGAGAGGGATGAGTTATGTTTGCTTACTGCAATATTTTTTTTTTTTTGTTCGAAAATAAGTGAGTCGATACGCGTGCGTGAGAGAGTGGCGTTTGTTTCTTCGCGAGAGAGCGAGACGCGGTGCGGGCGCGACCGGGTTACGCTGCAGTCTGGTTGGCGGACATGCGTCACCAAACTGACTCACTCAGCTGCCTACAATATAGTACACACCTGGTAATAGCCCTGGCCTCCTCGCTGTCTCCCTTCCCGCTGGCACACAAGTCGGCCAGCTTGTCGGACAGTCGCTGCACTTCGGAGCACAGCTGAAGGACCTCCGCTTTTTCACGACCTTGAAGACCGTCTGCGATCTGGAACATCATCAATTAGTTTCAGTTATTGATGATGTAGGCATTGTAAATTAACCTTTCAATCGTGGAAATTACAGACACAATAGAAAGACAATAGGTGCGCGAACGCCGCGTTCGCTTGGGGTTTAATGAATTTAATTAGAAAAGTTGTCCCACAAAGAAGAATGAAAATAATATAATTATAGTTTTTGCCATTTACCTGCGACAAAAAAGGGTGGACGGACATCCCACCCACACGCACTAAACGTTTTGGAAATCTATTCATTGTACATGCTGCTAAGGAGTGAAATTCCCTGCCTGAATCTGTGTTTCCTGATAGTTATAACCCAGAGATGTTTAACTCTTTGAATGTCGTAATTAGAGACACAATAGAAAGAAATAGCCTTATGTCGGACAGTGTAACTTAAGACATTCGAAAGGTTAAATCAAGGTTACTTCTATATCTTCATCGTCGAATACAACATCACTTGCCATCAGTTATAGCAGTGGTCAATGGTGCGCAACACAATATAAGGCAAAACACTATTGCAATCTGCTTTTAATCTTTACAATAAATTAAGTAATACTAAGTGCAATCTGTTAAATTAATCAGTGTTTTATTTACCCTCTGTCCCTGAGAGACGATGCTGTTGATAGCTTTCTGACCCTCGATCCTGGTGACTGGATCCGCAGCTGGGTGTAACAGCCATTTGTGAGCTGTCTCTAGTCTGTTGAAAAAAAAACAAAAAATATTTAAAACACTCTGACGGACGTGTTTTTATTCATATCATCTCGCATATTATTCTTTTCTATTTTATAGGTTTTTCTACTTTAAACTCTGTCTCTTATGAACAGAGTGTAAAGTCCCACACACCTCTACTGAAAAGGAAGAATCCTCCGACCAGACTAGTGTTATGTCTGCTCCAGGCAGCTGCCCAATAATTGATTTCGGGCTGTTGGTATGTGTTCTAATCGCGTGGAGAATACCGTGATGCAGGGTTTCGAATTTTAGTTATGTTAGCTGAGCGAGTTCAATGACCTATAGTTAGTTTGTACGTAACGCCGACTATTACCTACAGGTCATTGAACTCGCTCAGTTGACGTTTTCAGAAATTAATTTCGTACATACGTAAATTAATACGAGTTTTGAAAAAAAGTTACTTTATTTTTTAATTTTATCTTAACAAATCGATAGTGTTTCATGTACCGGATCAACCCTCCACGGGATTAAAACTATTAAAATTTAACGGTGTAGATACGTGGCGTTATAGATGTCGGTCGGTACACTATATTTTTTTACAAATTATATTTATTTTGTAAATGGTTAAAAAAAAACCACTTGCACATGTAAATTATTTCGTCAATTTAAATTGGTATTTCCTATACGACTTTCTATCGGTGTTTCTTCACATGGTAGTCAATTAGTTATGTGTAGAGACACCGAAAGAAAGCTGTCGAAATGCAGATGTAATGTTAAGCAGCGATATGCTCACCTCGCCTGCATGGTCTTCCCGCCCTGCTTCTCCGCTGCCCTCACACCCTCGTTCACAATAACGTCCAGCTCGTTGATCTGGTGGCGCAAGTCTGATGCCAGGTTCAATGCCTGAAAGAATAATATTCTGCTTAGTTTGGGGAACTTTGGAAGCAAAATACTGGCGATTTGTTGGTTTGTTTGGTTGCGTTACCTTCGCTTCTCTGCCGTGTCCGTATTGTCGTTCGTCGCAAAGTTGATCGGCGTTGATGCCTCCAGATCTAAAATTAATACAAAATAAGCATAAGTGATTATGACTTTATGAAAGTCTTGTCAATAAGGTACTTTCCAGGGTCAAAATAATTACATTTTATTTAGTCCGTATTTTAGATTATAAAAAAATATTGGACACGTATTTTTTCGGTTAACTCTTTGAATGTCGTAATTAGAAACACAATAGAAAGACAGGACAGTGTAACTTAAGACATTCGAAAGGCAAAAAATAACAAATATATAGCCCATTAAAGTTACGTGTGACGTCACTCCGTGCGAAAAATGCAGCACGGCGTGACGTTACACGTAACTTTAATGGGCTATATCTTTGTCATTTTTGGTTTAATTTACAAATAATAAATACGCGTCCCTTATTTTTAAATAATCTAAAAGACGGATTAATTATATTTTAACTATTCAATTTGATGTTATAAGGAGTAATTTGTATAAACCAATTTAAATTGCCAGAAAAATTAAAATTAATTTGAAGTTTTTCAAATTTGAAAAATAGTTTTTTTAAGGTTATAACAAACTTTGGCTAAGTTACGAAACAGAGAAATCTTCACGAATTAGAAGGAAATTAATAAGGATTTTTAAGAAGGGTAGCACTGTTATGTAGACCTGGTGATCCTCCGGGCGGCGTCGGCGGGTTGAGGCGCGAGGTGCTCGGCGGCGCGCTGCGCTGACGTCAGCACAGCGCGCAGCGCTCGCTCACCATAGCCGTTGCGTTGGGCGTCTGAGTCCTGTCATTGACAACATGGTTCATTCTATATTTTTTTCCAAATTCCAATTGCAATTGCACTTACTACGAGAACCACGGAGGCTATAATATACTCATTATTATCAAAATTCAATGGATTGAAGCCACAGCTTTTTCTTTTAATAAATGATAATGATAAATGATTTTTATTTTGCAAATAGGTTTTTAAAAACACGTCAATATTTTCGCCAATTTAAGCCGGTTTTTCAAGCTCACTACCCCAAGAAAAAACACCAAAACAAACTCGGAGCTAAATAATAATAATGTCTAAATTCTACACTTACATTAAGAAACTCGTGCGCAGCGCCCATCTTGGCGTGTATCTGCTGCTGTAACGCCTTGAGTACCGCGACGTTGTCTTTCTCACCGCCGTCTTCCACGTACGACGTCAATTGAAGAACGCTGACAAACAATAATAAAACATTATTAATTCCGACTTGTACAATAGTTAGGAGAAATTTACTGTTTTCAGATTTTTATTCCTATACTTGGACTATAAGACCTTGCTTTATGCCTTTCAAGATTCTGAATCAACGGGATTTACCCTATGAATTTTGATTCCCTTGTGAGTGTCAAAGTGTACCTTTTTTTGCGACATAAACGGCCATATTTCTTTTTTTCGTTAACTAAGTTCGATTTTTCACAGCTTCAAGGCACTTCAGATCTTAGTATAAGGTTCAATTTTTTGTAGCTTTTAATTTTTTCATGGAGTTTCTTGCTGGTTCTTCTCCATAGGAATGATACGACCATTTCGAACCGTGCACTAGCTTCTGACGTTTTATAAGTGCCCATGTAGGCCTATGTGAAATAAAAAACTTTTGACTTTGACTTTTCATTCGGTTTAAATTTCAACTCGATACCTCTACGCGTTCCCGAGGTAAAGGTTTGACAGGCAGACTACAAAGTGATCCTACAAAGGCGATTGTGAGGCTATACAGTGTAGGAAAGGAGGTGTAAGTCTACTACTTACAAGACTAACCACTAATAATGTGGTCTAGATTGTGTCTGACGCGCTGAGCGTATCACAACGCTCAGCAATAATATCTCAACAACTCACCGTATAATCTCATGTATTTCGTCCGCCATTCTCTGAGCTAGATAGTTTCTGTTTTCAGCTGCTTCCTCCATACCTTTGCCTCCTGTAATAGATGACAGAACCAAATCAGATAAACTTTTAAATGTCTAAACCTTTTGGGAACACATTGTGTGAACAGTGAAGGAGTGTTTCCTGCCGGAGTCTTTGTGTCCTGATAGCTACAAGCTAGAGGTCTTTAAGTCAAGAGTGAATAGGTTACTTTTATGCAAGCTTGCTCCATCGTCGACCTTATCATCACTTATTATAGGCGAGACTGGTTAAGCGCGAAGCCTATCAAAAATAGAAAAATGTAATTTATCATACACAATACAAAAACGCAGCGTTCAATTTTCAGCTAAATCAACATCAACATCTTAGCTTATTGGAGTCCATTGTTACACTCGTAGATAGACCTTTTCCAAGCATCGTGACAAGGGGACTTTTCACTCTGCATCCTGTGGATTCCCACGAATTCCCGCCCACCGCATCACCAAGAACCAAGATCCACTTTGATCAATATTTTGCTATGTCGCTAAACATGGTACGTATTATTATTCCTTTATTATCTATTTTAACATATTAATTACATTTTTAAATATTCCTTAAATAAAAAAAAAATATTTAAAAAAAAACATTTAAAAATATAAAAAATAGTGTCCCACCGTATTATTATTATTATTATTTTATTATTTTTTTAACTTTTAAAGAGTTAGCTTGATTTAAACCCAGTTTACCTTCAGTGAGGATGTGGATGTAGATCTTCATGGAGCAGATGAGCACCGGCGCCAGTTGTTTGACGCTCTCGAGGCAGCGGTTCAGGGTTTCTGCGTGAGGTGGATGGGTCAGCTCGGCTGCTCTAGCCGCTACCTAAAATGAAATTAAAGTTGAAAAAAAAACGAATTGCAAAACTTTGATATGGTAACAGTTTCAAGTCTAGTTGAGCGGGTAGTTGTGTCCTTGTTTACAAATCAAGCTCTTTATAATTCTGTTTTCTTAGTCATAAGCTTGACGGCACGGTTGGCGCAGTGGTTGAGCGAATGGCTGCTGCCGTGCGTGCCACGGGTTCAATTCCCGCACGGATTAAATATTTGTATGGCCTACAGATAGTCGTTCCGGGTCTGGGTGCCTAATGTACGTTAGTTTACATATTTGTGAATGCACCCACAATATGGAACGATATCCAAATATGGAACAAAGTTTTGTGAAAAGAAAAGGCTGACCTACTGTAATGTATTATTTTCAACATTTTTGTGGAAAATAAAGACCAAATAACGTAAAAGACTTATTTCGTTACAATTTCAATCATTCTTCTTACATGATAAAACCGGAAACAATAATTGTACCTATTAGAAAATAAAATCTTCTGTAGGTAATAATGCTCACCTCTCTGGCAGCCCTGGAGAGTGCTGGCGAGATATCTCTGAGGAACTGCACCAAGTCTTCCATTGTGTCTATAACCTCCGCCACGCCGAGGTAGTCGAGCACCTGAAATATTTAACAAAAACTTAATATTATCTTAATCTGTTACTCCTAGTCTACCGGCTCTTGCCCTCAATCGAGCCTGATGGTGATGGATGAGGTCTACGAAGGAGCAAGTGAAGCCATAAAACGGCGGTTCAGTGTTGATATATCAAACCCTGGCCTTCAGGAAGCCTTTATGGCATGGCGTTAGTCTTGCGCCTGATCTCTATCATGTCTAGTCATGTAGTATAGAGCAATTGCCCGGACCTGACACAACACCCGGTCTGGTAGGAGGATCCTCCCTTTTTAACGAAGGTGTGTGGGATTTTACACTCTGCCCTGCGTTTCAGGTTGGAGTTAACTCTAATGACGTCATCGGGGTAATTATTCTACACTAACAAGCAAGTGTCATTAATGGGTGCTTACACCATCTTACCCTGTGCGGCGTTAGAGTTGGTTGGGTTAACTCTAGGGTAGCTACTCGAGTTATAAAACATCGATCCTGGGTTGCAACTCCAAGCATTTTTGGACGGTTGGAGTAGCGACTCTACTCTACTCTGGTTATTCAGCACACGTGCTCGGAAGAAGGGTGCAATATCCAGTAACATACTGGTAGCGATCTTGACCGTACTTCCTGTCCTGATAGCATACCCTCTCAGCTCTTCAAGCAGCTCAAGATATGTTGCTACGTCACATTGTTCTAACTACCGTACCAAATGTCAAAGACCTACAAATTACAGCCGAGAGCAAGAAACACGGAGTTATCTCAGTATGTGCTAGATGGGCACCCATCCAAGGGCCGACCTCAACAAGCGTTGCTTAACCTTGAAGATCTACACGAGCGGCTGTTATTACTTAGTCTATATTGACTATAAATAACTTTCTAACACAAACGTAACTTATAACTCTAGCCATTTCTATTGCACAATGTTTTTTCCTCATAAAACTGCAATGTACAAGTAACTACTTATGTTTCTCACGCCACAGACAATACGTCTCATCTACTGGATAATGAGTTATTACATAAAAACAAATAGAAATTGCATAATAGATGATGAGAGCTTTCGCATTCCCACAGAAATATGAAATAATCGCCATTATAAATATCTGCTGTGACGAAATACAGTCTAATAAATGTGCTTTATTTGATTTCTCGTTTAATTGATTACTAAAGAATATTATATTAATTCACGTTATGCCGTAATGGACAATTTACTTTGTCAAAGCATGTTTGAAACTTTCGATTTTACACATTCAAATACTGTCAGTGTTAGTACATAACCACCTGCAGTTTTCAGGATCTATACGAGGCCAACACTAGAGCCGTACAGGTTGCCAAATATTGGACAGAAAAAGTATAGTTTGAGAGCATCGACACGAAAAGAAAAGATGTGTATCTAACATATTTAATTTTGCTAAAACTCAAATTCAAATTGTTTTTATTTTACACAGGTCTACTTATAAGTAGTGCACGGTTCCAACCGGTCGTTTTGTATGGAGAAGAACCGACAAGAAACTACACGGTTACTCTTTTTTATATTACTTTATCGCTACGAACTACAACGTACATACCTTTTTGCACTCCTTAACAATCTTCCTCACTTCGGACTCATCAAAACACAGCAGCAGCGCCGATGTCCCCTGCAGGATACCACGGGAGCCTTCAATCAGCTTCTTCCTACAAACAAAACTCAGTCTCAGCTCCCTCACACTTGCAGTCTCCGACTCGAAGGTGAAGAGGCTCGCGTCGAGAGACATTGACATCCTGGCCGTGTATGGGACGATCCAACCTTCGGGCTTTCCGTACCATGACAAAACGAGCAAATTTTAAAATTGGCTTCGGAAGTTATGTTGTCATGCAAAAGTGTAGTTGAATAAGATTCATTTTAGAAGGTAATTGACCTGCAGTTTTGCAGTATTGATCTTTGTGGACGGAAAGATTGTTTTGGTTTTGTAACAGCTGCGCAAAGCTTGACAAAAGCTAATGTCTGTTGTTGATTGAGATTTATTTCTCATAAAATCAAGTATTTGATTGTATGCAAGATTCAAGAGCTTTTATTTGTTTCAGTGCTTTACAGTCATAACTTGATATTCTTTCTCTCGCTTTCTTTTCGTTTCTAATAATACTCCATTCTTTATTTAAGACGTCGTACATCACCCCCGGGCCTCAGGGAGCACATATGTCATAGGTCTTGCGCCAGATCTCTCTCCAGTTGTGTCTGATTACTGGCCTACTGGATCATAGTGCAAGCAAAAAGAATCACGCACACACTTAAATACACCGAGATTGACCGCTGTGCCATTATCGACCTTCGATCAGGAGTAAATTATAAGAGTGTCATTACCTGGCCGGTCCTGAGTAAGGGTCTGACCGGAGCATGTCGGAAGCCTGCTGGAGAAGAGTGGCGGCTGTCTCCACACGGTGTAAGGCACCTGGCATGTCGTGTCTGAGGACTGAGTCTTCTGACGACTCAATGGTTTCGTGGCCGACCTGAGGAGAAACGAAATAAAGGATTGTGAAGATTGCAATAAGGTAATGCACTGTGAGCACTAATTTTTATTCAAAAATAACGATGAACGACATATGTATATTACTATGTAGGTACAGTCAAAGTCAAAAGTGCAGTAGCACTAGCAATGCGAAAGTGTCTAAAGTTTCTTTGTAGAAGAGGGTCTATTGTTCATGACTGATTTAATTTGTAGCATAAACAAACAAATTGACTACGTACTGTTACTTTTAGTATTAATTTGACATTGACACATTTTTGGTCTTATTTGTTTGAATTTTTTTTATGAATTTTTCAATTATTTATAAGTGCATGCTGTGGTCTCCTATAAATGAAAGAACACACGTTAAAGGACCTCATGCAAAGTGGCGATTGCTGCTGTCAGATACAATACATATATTTTGTTGGAGATCTAAATAAATAAAGAAATAAACAAAAAGCAAGCCTCGAATAAACTAATTTGGACCATTGAACTTCCACTACAAAGAGTTTTAAGACACCTTAGTATGAACTGCACTTTTGACCCCCGACTGTACATTAAGTAATGGGAATCTAGTCTACAATGTTCTTATTATCCATTGTTTTGTTGATATATATTTAAATTTAAACAGTGTCGGTGAAACAACCTAAACAGGAAAGCTACTGGACTAGTGTCCGCGTGTGAACGCTTCCAACACAACACGCCAGCTTTATTTAGATCGATAGCAGTAATCGCTTCCCAAAGCTAGAACTATGAATGTTTCTCAAAGACGAAGATTTAAGTGTGACTTACCTTAACCAGATTGTTGACAGCGAGCGACACGGCTTGCACCGGCCTCGCCAGGTCCGGCATGGCGTTGCCATCTTCTGCTTCTTCATGGAGGATGACCAGTCGAGAAACCTGGGAACAATAAGAGTAAACAATTAGATATGGCAATCATTGATATAATAATATGGAAAGTCCGCGTCTGTGCGTCATTGTGGGGTGCCAGCCAACTGAAAACCAGCGTAGTGTCTAACGCCTAGAAAATTGCTGAGATGGTCACCCTTTTGGTGCGGGCACGCTCGATTCTTTCTGTATTTTGTTCTTTTTAGGATTCCATACCGCAAAAGGAAGAAACGGAACCCTTATAGGACCACTTTGTTGTCCGTCCGTCCGACTGTCAAGGCTCTTTACCTCGGGAAAAAAAGGACTTTTTCTATTCGGAAACATTTTTGAAACTCAATTCGTGAAGTCAAAGACTTCGAGCCTATTTACATAAGTTAGTTTGTACGGAACCCTTACTGTGCGAGTCTGACTCGCACTTGCCCATTTTTTTTTTTACATTGTGTTTGTAACCGTTGTGTTGTGTCTATTCCGAAAAAAGTATTTCTATTCTATTCTAAGAGGTTGTTCAACCAAGTATCCCATGCATGCAAATTGCAGAAACTTTATGTACCAAAACATACAGTTTCTGCAATTTGTGTACCTACTATTTCACTCATAAGTCGATAAAACTCTTGGTATTTAAAAAAAACACACACATTCAGCCGAACATAGAACCTCCTCCTTTTCGAAGTCGGTTAATAATAACAATACCGAAGCTTCAGTAACATAAACCGACTAGAATACCTCGGCTGGCAAACAAGAATAAGCTTTGAAAAGCTATGACGTCATTTTTAGGGTTCCGTAGCCAAATGGCAAAAAACGGAACCCTTATAGATTCGTCATGTCTGTCTGTCTGTCTGTCTGTCTGTCTGTCTGTCTGTCCGTCCGTATGTCACAGCCACTTTTTTCCGAAACTATAAGAGTTATACTGTTGAAACTTTGTAAGTAGATGTATTCTGTGAACCGCATTAAGATTTTCACACAAAAATAGAAAAAAAGCAATAAATTTTGGGGGTCCCCATACATAGCACTGAAACTCAAAAATTTTTTTTTCATCAAACCCATGCGTGTGGGGTATCTATGGATAGGTCTTCAAAAATGATACTGAGGTTTCTAATATCATTTCTTTCTAAACTGAATAGTTTTCGTGAGAGACACTTCCAAAGTGGTAAAATGTGTGTCCCCCCCCCTCTAACTTCTAAGATAAGAGAAAGATAAAACTAAAAAAAATATATGATGTACATTACTATAAAAACTACCAACGAAAATTGGTTTGAACGAAATCCAGTAAGTAGTTTTTTTTTTAATGCGTCATAACCCGAAAAAATACACTATTATTAAAACATCGATCAAAGTTACAACACATTACAAGAACTTTTATATTATGTTACTTGCTGCTACGGAACCCTTCATGGGCGAGTCCGACTCGCACTTGGCCGGTTTTTATTACTTGACATTTCGAAGGATCAAGGACCTCTAACTTAATTTTGTACGTAACATTGTCAGCTGACAGCCCCCGCGATCCACGAGCCGCACTGCCAGAGCGCGCTGACGGCGGCGTCGGCCGGCCTGAGCGGCGCCGTGTCCCGCCTGGAGACCAGCTGGAGGCTATAACTGCTTCGTTTTTAGAAAAAAGTACAATACAAACTAACAGGACTAGATATAACATTTTTACGCCCCTGCAGGGACCGCGCCCAGTGCCTGAGCACCCCTGGCACCGCCCTATTTACGCCACTGGCCCGAAGACTAGTACCTACTCAATCTTCCACATTGAATGGCAATGCTAATTCTTTGAGCGAAGACGAAGCCAACCCTCAGGTCATGCTGTATCCATCAGTCGGTCCTCGACCTCAATGTATTAAGACAAGCTTAAACGCCAGCTAAGGTATGCCCCGAGCGGATCAGCGATCGCCATATTAGGTGCGCGCACGCAATCAGCTGCCAACACAACATTCATTCATGGTTTTTTGTGTGTACGGACATAGTACTCGTACTTTGTTTTTATCTGAGCTTTCGATTTTAATCTTGATGTATGTCTGTAGTATCAGGGTGTAGTATTATGTTATTTTACTGTTTTATTTCTACTTGTCTCGTTTTTATGACTGTAGGCTTATAGCTCTGTTCCTCATTTATTTAGTGCCAATGTTTTTTTTTTAACGTTACCCCACACACTAAAAATTCCTACTGTATCGTGGGTGCGTTCACAAACAAACTCAGATACACAAGACACTCAGACCCGGAACAATCTGTAAGGTATACAAATAGGTATTTGTTTCGTGGGGGAAACGAACCCGCGATACGCAGCGCAGCAGCCAATTGCTCAACCACTGTGTGAGCCTAACTAGGTCATGTTTATTGTTTGAAGGCAAAGTGCACGATCAAAATCAAAACTTTCGGTTTTCCTGTTGAAACTATGTCCAGAATGGGTATTACAAACATTTAAAAAAAAAACACATTCCTTGTTGCAAGCCCTATGCTATAAATCACACACCTTGTGAGATGCTTCTTTGTATATAAGCTTCTAACAAACTCACGCTTGCAGCATCTAAGGTATTTAGCGTAAAATCGTAGGCGTAGTAAAAGGTCCCTTCAAAAATAAAAAAATCTTGATACTGCGGAAACCTCCAGTCAGTAAAACTAAAAAAGTATTTGTGGAATTTCAATCCTTCACTAACATTATCATTATTTCAGCCCAAAGACGTCGCCATTTCATTTCTACATTTCAATTTTATCAAAAACGAATTCCGATGAAGTCATCTACATATTTTTTCCAAGTTATTTTTATTTTGTCAAGCTTTTTTCCAAGCTTCTCCAAAAAAACGCTTATTCTTCTTTTATCCTATCAACCACTTAGCGACATAAATCATGCTCTTATCAACCACATTCCAGAAATTACTCCATATTTTTTCGACTGTCGTGACTTTTCGAAATCACCCTTCCACATTCCCCATATACCTGGGGAGTGGCGGAAAGGGCGCGGCATTTTACCCCAATGCTCTCCCCATGGTCTAGCCTTGGGACTGATTGTGTTTACCCAAGATTATTAAGAAACGGACGGGCGTTAAATGTCTGCAGTTTGTTATTGGAATGGGGTGGGTGGAGGAGGACGAGGGTGGGTTGTGTTTGTGGGTAGGGTTTGGAACGCATCTAAACTAATACTGTCTGACAGCGCAAACGTTGTTCAGTCATACAAATTATCATTGAAAAAATTAAGAGGGAAGGATAGGATGGTAAGAAATAGCCTACAAACTATTTTCAGACCTACCAAATATACACAAAATATCATAAAAATCGGTCGAGTCTTTTGGAAGGAGTTCGATCACAAACACTGTGATACGAAATGTTTACTAATAAGATTTTTGGTGACGAGTTCGATTGTTTGATTGAAGGCGCTAAACTAAGGAGCTACTGGTTCGAATTAAAAAAATATCTTATTGTCGGATAAGTTTCTAGTCCATTTATCGAGGAAAACTATAACTATAGGCTATACATTCTCCCTACGACCAAAAGGTTTAGAAGTATATATCTCCCAACAACCAAAAGGCGCGAAGTAGCAACTAAAAACGCGGATCAAACCGCGGGAGGGGGACAGCTACTAAATAATAAGGGAGACTTAGACTACTTCTTCTTTTGTGTCGATCTGAGTCAAATCTGGTCCGACTAATTAGCCACCAAAACAGCTCTGAGGATCTTAAGTCTTGAGGGTGCATGAAGAGAGCATCCCGAGTGATGTTTAAAACATCATAACACGATTCTGACGCCCAGCGTACCCTAGACAGCTAACACTCGGTAACGCAGACTCTAGCTGACTGATCCTTTCACGTCTATGACTCAAAGTCAAATTTAGACTACTGAAAACCACAATAACAAGAATTAGTTTGTTTTATAAGTACAAGCCTCATGAAAACATCTTCCCAATCATCCTCAATAACATCTATGTCTCATACAGGGAAAATAAACAAACTGTGAGCATGAATACCTAACTTTGTATTCCCAGAAGCAGCCACACGGCCGCAGTCACAGTCGCAAGTATAACGTATCGACAGGCGAGCCAGCGGGTCAAGGTGACGCTGAGATGTAACTAAGCTTAGTGTAGCTCTCGTCTGGGAAATGACTGGGTTTTAGCGACATGGACCGGTCGGGAATGGTTAAGTTGAAACTGAAAGTATAAACATGGATGGAAACGCTATTGAATCTAGAAATAATAAAAATAGTAACCAATTTGTTCCATCTAGTCCCACCTGAACGCAAAATACGCGCTTTATACGTTTCTTCTTCTTAGGTGGTGTTAAGTGGGAAATCGTCTAATGACATCTGCCGTCCTTGGGCGGAGCGGGAGGGCCTGTCAGACTTTTACTGGCCCACTCGTTTCATCGTTTGTTCCTTCTTTGTCTTGCGTTTTAGGGCCCCGGGGGTTCATTTTCACTTAACCCATGAATCCAGTAGGCTTCGACCCTGCTAGCACCTACGATTTGCTGACATCTCCTTGAGGCGCGCGTGGAACATTACGCGCCGTAAAAGCGCGCAGCCCAAGTTGTTGGACTAAGGCTACGCGCTTTTGAGAGTTGCAGACACCAGATCAAAATAAAAATACAAAACATTGCCGATTAACTTTTTCAGAGTTGTTATATTTTAGTTAAACTTCGTGGAAGTAAAATAGAGATGATAATACCACCTCTAAAATCCCGGAATCATAAACATGACGGAATTTAAGAATTCGGAAACTAAACTGATGAACTACATATTCGAATCTCTGGTTATTCGTGATGGGAAAAAGGACCAACGTAACCTCACTTTTTATTCCAGAAGTATGTTCTTTTGACATTATTTTCTACTTTTACGCGAGCGAAGCCGCTGTCAGAAGCTAGTAAGACGTCTTAGAACTTGAAAAGCTTGACGTTTATTTCGATTCTTTTCGAACCTTCCAATGGTCAAGCAATCACACATAAATATCCGGCTCGAAGGACCAAAAACATTGACGGAATGGCGGCTACGGCCTGAGAAGGACGGGTGCAAACTATTTTCTATCTGCAATTCCTTAAATATGGACCAACAACCTTATTCCGTCACATCCACGCGTGTAGATGACCGTTTGTACCGTCAATGGGTTTGGTTCTAGATGTACAAAACAAGAAACTCTAATAACTAAACACACTTCCCAATGCAAATGCCTTTGCAAAGAGTAGTAAAGACGACCCACGCAAATTAATATGGCAAATAATAAAATCTAAGTATGAGTGGTGTCGTAATATTATCTCCAATAAGTCCACGGCCACTGCCACGCGTGGGCAGCCGCCATATGGTGAGTTTTAGCGGTGACAGCTAGCCTATTATAAAATCGAGTGGATAAATTCTTCACGCCAATTTTCACTTATTGATTGAGGCTTCTTGAGACCGATTTCTCGGCATTTTGCCAATTTATTGCTTGAAGAGTGTTGCGCTTTTTAACAAGGGCTTTATAGGAACTTTAAGGCAGTCACACATAGATTTGGTTAGGTCTGAGATCCTACTTCTTGATCAGGTGCAAATCACACACTACCTAAGTGTATAAATTGTTCAATACAAATCTATAATTGTACCAGCAAAACAATGCTCATGGTAGACCGTTCTTCAGATAGTAACGGCCTTTTTTTGGTTACAGGAAACGTCAAATCCTCCTGCTCTGAGTGGAGTGAGGGAAAGTATCAGAGTTTAGAATAGAGCCCACCCGTGTATCTTCAGTTGCCCTTTGCGTTCCAGAGCCACGTAGACTCGGCCATATTGCACCTCATCAATTTTGCTGTCAGCTCTTTAAGGCAACGTGTTAAGGTATAATCATTCTTTCGCACAAACAAACTACTGTATTTTCCACGCCGCCATATTTTCAAAGCTTTTATTTGACACCGCACACGATGACCTTTCTAATCTTTCCATTTCGCACGAAAGATATTGAAGGGTGAAATCTAATACCTGGTGCCAAATAACTGCTAATCCAAAAAACATCACGCTGTTTTTGAAAGAGACGCGTATATTTAATTTGTCTAGCTCTATCTCGCTTTCACATCGGAACAAAGGAAGCTTTATACTCCAAAAATATGTATTCAGTTCGAATGTTTATCAGATCCATCGATGAAAGTGCATGTTGTGTGTTATGGCGGTCTGGTAATACGATTATATTGAAAGCGTTTTAGATTAAAGACTGTCGAAATGGCTTAAGAGATTTAGAAAGGTTTCGACAAAGAATGATTGACGTCGAACAAATTGGACTTTGGGTTTCAATTGGGTTGTTCAGAACCAGTATAACTCGTCCCCAGATACTGTAAGATATACGATTTGTCTGCAGCATTTATAATTTGAAGGTCACGTGCAAGCAAAAAGGAATCCATACAGGATCACTTTGTCGTCCGTCTGTTAAGACCCTTTTTCTTGGGAATCAATATTAATTTTAGCTGAATAACTCCACGGTCTACTACCTAGGTCTGCTACCCCTTGGAGTATTGAAAAAAATCATGGTCCGTTTGTTCCGTACATTTAGACACTCGTAAGAGCCATACACTAATATTCTAGGTCATTTTCCTCACTGGTCAAACCCGGGATCAGCCTCCCTCAATCAACGTCAGCTCTTGTTATTTGACAAAACCATCTTAACTGAAGATATTTTTCCGTTTTCCGGGCAACTGTGGTCTTCACACGGAACGGAATCATCAAGTTTCGAAATCGAATAGGTTGGGATATTTGATTTCGAAATTTGGTGATTCGATTTTTATTTTAACTATTCGAATACCGAGACAATAAAAAGACAATGAGAGAGCGAATTACGACAGCATTCGCTTGGGGTTTATCGAACACAGTGTTGCGTTTCAAACCCATATACCTACTAACTATAATAAATTATATTACCGATCTAATGAGCAGTCGCTGTAAGTTTTTTTTTCGCACTAACATTACATCGCACCAATAAAGCATGGATGGAGTAAAACATCGTACAAAACTGAATTATCGACACACCGTGTTCGATATAATGAAAATCGAATCATCGTGTTTCGAAATCAAATAAAGAACCCCTTTAAATGGAATTAGAACATAGCCAATCCTCTGCCATTTTCCAACAGGTCATTTTACTTTGAGGCTACCATTGTACTTGACCAAAGCACTTTCATAATCATAAAACTTTAAATGAAAAGCTATAAAGATCTAATTGGAAACCACAACTAGCCACTCACGAGTTCGCGTCATAAAGAACGTTACCCACAATTTCAAACAAGCTAAGCGAGGAGATTTACTAGCTAAACCAATTAATCAAGTCATAATGTGAAGCTGTTTACCACGCGCGATTTGTAATGCTTACATTTATTTATAGAGCTATAGTTTCCGCCAGCGGCGTCGCCTGCGTGAATGTAGGAAATTACCCCCAAGGGAAAATACACCGGAATAAAATAATTCTCCCCTGTTCTCCCGGGATAAAAGTATCCTGTGCTATTTCACATGGTCCATTTTATGGTCACTTCATTCTTTATAATAATATTAGTGTGACCAGTGTCCTACCCCGGCTGCGAGCTGGTACAACCTTCAATTAGGAAAAACTGCATTAAAGTCCTTTGCGTGGTTTAGGAGTTGACGGATAAACAAATAGAAGCTGCTTATTTAACAAACTCATTGTAAGAGTGTTGTGTTGTTTTAGGAAGAAAGGGAGGCCAAAGAAAAGGTGGTTAGATTGTGTGTGAAGTGATATGAAAGAAAAGGGAGTTAGTGATAGCGAGACGAGTGACAGGACAGTATGGAAGATAAAAACGCGTTGCGCCGATTACAAATAAAACGGGACTAGGGCATGAAGATGATGATGATTGTAAATAATTAATGCTGGAAATAGGCTATCAAATTGGACCCTTTCATTTAGAAACGATTGTAAGCATCATTTCAGACAAAGATGTCCCGTACAGGATGTAGAACTCTCCCAAGCGTCTCTACGCCGGACGGACCCATAATTTTCACATACGAACAAACGGACTCCCGCCCAGACTTTTCTTTACACGCACAACATTCAAAATAATCACCTAAAAAACACAGTTTATAATCATAAAGAAGCCTAGACGTAATGGCCTGAAATTAAACATCACACGCTATAAAAGTATTAGCGGATAATTAATGAAGCAAGAAATGAAATCCAAGCAACGGTAGGTAATATTTAGCCCATTTCAGAGGAGGAAATCGAGAAACGCTTGCAGCAAATAAGGAAATGGCGGAACGGAGATTGTCTCGCTTGGCAAAGGAGCGACGGAACTTCTATTTACAGATACAGTTCGGTGGGATTAGATCGTTTAGCATCAAATGAGATAGTGATCAAACGCGAGCCTATAAATAATCTATATATATATCAAAATAAATCCCTATTTCCTTGGTCATGCCATCAAGCGTGAACGGCCGGACCTATTTCGCATTATTAGCAAAATCGGTCCGGCCACGCAAAGGAAGAGGCCGGCCGCATCAGGCAACGGCGCTCACGCCGCCGCCGGGACTCCGATCCCGATTTCCAGCCACCGTAGGCGCGGGCTTGCGGACAGTGAGCAATGGGTAGCTTGCTGTCCGACCGTCCGGTAACTGTCCGGACCAAGCCCAAGTCGTCGACGGCGCGCACTGTTCCCGCGCGCCTCAAGGAGTTGTCAGCAACAGCAGGGGCCCAGCCGGGTCGAAGCCTACTGGGGCCAGGGTTATCCGAAAGGGAACTCGAGCTCCGGTATGAAGGCTTGAAGGAACGTGGTGGGTTTTTTAGTCAGTAAGAGTCTGAAACTACCTCCCGCTCCGCCCAAGAGTTTGAAATTGGATGATTTTCCCCACAAAAAAAAAAGCCGTGCGGGCAAAAGATAGTACAACAATAAATGTAGTTTAGTAATGGCAACTGGGCCCAATAAAATGTCAGTAAGTAACAGAATTCTTAATAACTATGTTAGTAAACAAAACATTACGTTCGCCACTGCGAGAAATAAATAAATTAGGGTAATTTGACAGTGCCCCTAGCCAAGTTGATAATCTGCAATCGTTAACGATAGTAGAAAACTTCAAATGTACGGGAATGACGTCATCTCACGCTCAGTCACGTGTTCAGAACAAAAGAATTGGGGGCGTGGCCAACTTGAGGCGTTCGACGCAAGAAAATCGAAACGAGACGGTAACTGTAACTTAGCTAGGGAGTACCTACCCCACGACGTGAGACAATCACGGTGCGTGGAACTTGTCCACCAACAACTTCAGGATGCTTATCGAATTTTGCCACGCCATTGTCAGAAACGAATTGGTCTTTTTTCGAATTATCGCATAAAAGTCATCGGTGTGCGCAGATGCGAACATAACCGACGTACAATTACCGTCACAGATCTTGAGCGCTGGCTTCAAGTGCGCAGAAGTCTAAAGTTCGGTCTCTTTAGTGGTGCGAAGTGAGACGCGGGGGCGGGGAATGTCAGTGATTGGCATGCCGCGCCATCGCGTCATAGACATCACTCCTGATCGTTCCCTACGCTTGCTGCAGGTATCTAACAACGAAGACGATTGGCTCGCCATTGTATGGAATGCGCAAAGCTGTGACGTTGAGCGCTCAAGATCCGTGCCGATATCTATACTACAATAACGCGGTAATCCTATCTTATCAATAACAATCAAATCTAATTAACCCTGTCTCACGGCTGGGCAAAGGCTGCCCTCTCCCTTTTCCAATAACAATAAAAAATAAAGCCCGGAACTTATCGTCACTGCGTGAACTTAAACCATTTTGAGGACGAATATGGATCCCATAGTAACCAAAAATATCTAAGAATACAGTTAGATAACTCAACAAAATGATGACGTTACTTGCTCAACTCCAAACTAATCACAACATTTATAGGCTTCGAAGATTTTTATGGCACTTATTAGAGCAGCCATAACCGGCGAACCGTTATCTTATATTTTTATCGCTTTATTGGTGAATCAATCATGATTTCATAGCTCATCTCACGTAGGATGTGGCTGTCTTAACTTCTCAATGGTTTTTAGTAAGTATTTAAAGGTAATTCTTTAGTTTTAAATTTCTCAATAAACGGGTTTGCGGACGGCAAGCAACGGGTAGCTCGCCGTTTAATCGTCCGGTAACCGTTCGGACCGAACCCAAGACGTCGCCGGCGCGTATTGTTCCACGTGCGCAAGATACGAAAGTCAACAAAGGAACAGGAGTAGGTTTTTAGTCAGTAAAAGTTTGACACTCTCCCGCTCCGCCCAAGAGCGGGAGACACGCTCTTGGATGATTTGCCCACCTAAAAATTTTTCAATAAAATCGGCCGAAAAAATCGGGACGAAGGGTTAAGTAGGGAAGTACCGTCCGTAGCAAAAAACGGCAAAAAAATTAACGTTTGTTATATGAGAGCCCCTTTTTATTTATTTTATTCTGTTCAGTGAAAATTTCAACGGTCTAATCACGGTTCATGAGATACAGCCCGGTAACAGACGGACAGACGGACGGACAACGGAGTCTTAGTAACAGGCTCCCGTTTTCCCTTTGGGTACCCATGGAACCTTAAAAGGAATGATCTTACGAGTTCTTTATACAAAGCCATTATTACTTAATGTTATTTTTTACTAAGAACTTTAGTGAAGATTAAGCAAAGTGTTATGATTACACAATCCTCACTTTTTTTAAGATTGAGTGAGATAGTATCAAAATCCCGCTTAAGTGGGGATCAACGTAGGTACGAGTCAATACTGCGGTTATAAAGAACGTCGGTTTTACTCGCTCGTTGATCAGGGTCTTTAGAGCTAAAAAAAGGGAGCCGTCATGGCCGCCACCGCCCTTCATAACCGCCGCTAAATAATAAAATCCGTGACCCGTACAAAATCAATAACTTTAACATGACGTCACCATCACTATAAACAACACAATCTCAAGTGATCCTCTCATCTCAAGTTACATGAAGATGAGTGAACCATTGACCGAACGAGTTCCGTTTCGTATTTGCAAAGAAGATTTTAATTTAAGTTTTAGTTACTCCAAAAATCCTGGTATATTAATTTTAATTTGTTTAATAAAAATATTTTTTGTCAAACCAAAAAGGTTGCACTAAGATGAAGACTTCTATCATAAACTTGTAAAAACATAATTCATATTTGGAACAACGAAACGCAACTGTCAGTCGGGAGAAATGTCAAACTAAGTCGGATGTTTTGGTGCCAAGTTTTTAGTTAGATTTATGAAAATAATGGAGCCCAGAAAGCAAATATTTACACATCAAGAGAAGAAAAAGTTTTTAGAAATATTGAAGAATTATTCGAAGGAAGTGGAGAATAAAAATACTCATAGTTCGGCATTGAAAGCTAAGAACTTGGCTTGGATGAAAATAACTTCGGAGTTCAACTCGAGCCCTCAAATAAACTTACATGTAAGTGTCACATATATTTGTGTCTTCCTTACATCTTCTTACTTTCGTGATTGCCGTGGCTTCGTCTATGTACCTTGAAAGATCTGAGAACTGAATTGACAGATCTTGAGATTGTGAATTTGAGAGTTTGTCTTTATTGACATTCTAGACTGCAAAGGTTTGTGGGTCTCCTTGAATTTACTTATGGCTTTGTATAATTTTAGTGGATTTGTAGTATTTAGTTCTTAAAAACTATTTATAATAATAATAATATTCCACAACTATCACACAACGCCGTCTAGTCCCAAGCTAAGCAGAGGTTGTGTTATGAGTACTAGACAATTAATAACATAGACATAACATACACATACTTCTTTATTTCTAAATACAACATATTATAGATAAATTACAACCAGATACAGAACAAATGATCATGCACATCACACAAAGCAGTCAGGGTCACTAACCACTAGACCAGTCAAAAGGTAAAACTCAAAAAGACAAAAAGTTTATTTCAGACTTATATAAGCATTTTACAAATAAAAACTTTAAAATGCTAGATGATAATCCAGTTATTTAAATAATGTTTCGTTCTAGAGAACACCCAAGCAACTGAGAAGACTATGGATGAACTTGAAACAACGCCAAAGAGATGCCGTAGCCAGGAGCCTACACACCGTACCTGTAGGAGGACCCGTGGATGACATAATATCAGGATCCAATGTGAGACAAATCGCCCAAGCACTTATAAATAGTGTTGCTAGCTCCATGGACTCTGATACTGTGTTAGGTAAGTAATAAACAAGTATTTCTCATCTATGTATGTGTATGTGTTTTACAGATGAATTTTGTATAAAAATTTATCCAAAATTCATCTGTAAAACACACTTAACCTCTCTCCTAAGTTGTTTGACCAATATGGATGAATTTTGTGTGTATATTTGAGCGGTTCCCTGGATGGTTTGGCAACATAATTGGACTTAAGTGACAATGCAATCGAGTTCTTATTTTATTTATTTCTAATGTCAGCTTTCATATAAGTATATGTATAATTCAGATAGCAACCTTATGTAGCTAAAGTTTTACATGATTTGTTTATATTTTCTTATAAATTTACTTTCTCACATATTAAGCAAACAATAACTACTTTGCCACATTACCCATCGGATCCAGGTACAGTGTGAATTGGAGGCATAAATGTTTTTATTGGTTTAAATGCTTATTATCATATTTTTCATTTGTGTTTTTTTTTTTGTTTTAGAAACAACAAATGCCGACCCCACTCACTCTGAAATAAGTCTGTGTCTTAGTGATGAATCTCAAAACATATCTCATCAAGAAACACCAGTGTTTAGCACCATCAAAATTGAACCGATGTCTCCGATTATTGCCAATCCTGCAGATACTATGGAGGGAACACCACGGCCTATTAAAAATCCGAGATTAACACCAAACAATAATGAACTTAGCAATCCAAAACAAGATAGCCAGGACAATAAACCCAGACTTCAAAGTTGTTTAGAACTTCAAGATTTGGAAGCACAGCTGTTAAGAGAGAAAGTGAGATATCAAAGACAGGAGAATAAAACTAAAGAAGCACATTCAGCAGCTCTACACAATTTGGAGTATCAGATTTTAAAAGAAAAGCTGAGAGAGGCCAAAGCTAAGGCTAACTTAGCAGAATTGTATTTGCGGAGACAAAATTTTTCAGATGGTGGGTAAAATTGTATTTTTTATTATTTACAATGCAGTCAGGGAGGGTATTACAGGTAGAGAGTACAATTGAATCAAATTAAAATCAACAACAAACATTTTTAACCTGTCAATCGTGATAATGACAGACACAATTGAAAGACAATAGGTGCGCGAACGCCGGCGTTCGCTTGGGGTTTAATGAATTAAATTGTTTGATTTGATTATTTTACTTAGGTAGTTTTAATTTGACTTTAATGTTTGATTTGTTTTAATTATTTATTTTTGTTGCCTATGTTGCTGTGCCCTTACAGAGTCCATAAATGTACCTTAGCTTGAAGCCGTATGAATGAAATGAAACAAATTTTCCGCACTTTTAGTTTTTTATATGTCAATCATACCAGGCTATTGTGGTGCTGTGGTGTGTGTCTATGGTCAGCACGCCACAGACATCTTGTCATTCATACAGAAATATTTTATTTTTTTATTATTAATCTAATGTGAGTAGGTACATCTAAAAGTTCCGTGTGTATGCAACTCCAGGACAAGTGACTAGAATTGCTATAAAACTATTGTGCTACTTTTGATTCTTTAGAAAAAACAACACACTAACTTATTTTATTTGTTTTCAGATTAAACTACAACAAATAAGAAACAGCAATTGCTAATATTTTTAAGATTTTAAATATACAATAGAAATTATATATAATTTCAAGCGTTTTATTGATAACTGTAAAGTACCACAACAATAACTGTTAGTTGTCTAGTTAAATGAGAAAGAAATTGCATATTCCAATCAGTTCTATTCCCATCACATCACACTAAAGATTGCTATAACGATACACTAAAGACCTGTATAAGACATTAACCAGACGAAGCTCTGGTTTGCGTCAACCTGGATTAAGGAATTGATCAATAACATTCAAAGGGCACTAATCTGAATAAAAACAAACATTTTTAATGTATCCCATTTACAAATCACCATCTTCTACAACTCGCATAAATCGCCATCAAACCGAAAATAAAAACAAAAGTTACGAAATGTTTCGCCGTCGATTCCAAATTTAAATTTAGGCGCGAACACTGCGCGCTAAAACGATAACAAACAGCCAGTAGTGAGTCAACGTTTAAATATAGAATATTTGAATTATATCACCTGGCAACATTATCGTGTGTACAGAAAAGTTTTACGTGTTTACAAGATTCAAGTCATCTGTGAAGTAACGTAACTATCAGGAATCTGGAAATAGTTCGCGTGACGATCATTTTTCGGGAACACCGGCTATTTGCGAGTTTAACGGACTGACAAGCTGACACCGCATTTTAAAAGCCACCAATCACTTTCCTTTGCCTTTTACAATCTACACGATTTTTGGTTGTAGGAAGTAATCTCTGAAAGTACTAGTCCGATTGCTAAAATTTTTTCATCGATAGAATGCCGCCTGTGAGTGACATAGGCTATATTTTATGTAGGTAAGGCGAAGCTACGGGCAAAAACTAGTCAATTATATTGTTACCAGATTTCTTCTCATTCACATCAAGCATTCGCTTTTTATGAAAGGGCCATATTACCCTTTCCTAGAGTGAATAAAATAAAACCTGCTTTGCCTTCGTTCGACCCTATTATGAAACCTAACTCCTAAAAGAGGTTACCATTTCCATGATGTTTATGGATTGAGGAAAACTCATTGCTTAAGATTCAATGCGAGTCATACATTTGCCAGTGACTGTTACGGTGTGAACACACTACTTTTACTATTCTACATCGTTTTATGCACTAGCAGTGTCGTGTCGATAAATTTGAATATACACAAGGACTAAATGGACTCATACCCTTGTGAAAGGCAGAGAGGTACACGCTTAACGTAAAATACAAGATGAATCTGGTTAGGCTGGAAGCCGACCCCAGTACCACCTCTATAATCTTTTCCCAACTGGCTTGGCATCGACTTTCAGTCGGATGAGGTTGAATGCCAGTGTTTTACATGAAGCGACTGCCTATCACACGCCATAACCCAGTTACTAGGCAATAAGAGACTCCTTGGATACACTGATGGTCATACTTTCTGGCGTCTGGCTACCTATAACGACTGTCAAAGATCTACGAACTACACTTTACGAGGCACAGATTTGTGAAAATTCAGACTGATTGATGGACCATATCGATTGCTAAAACAATCGAACAATTTTTCTTTCTTTCATAACTTTAGAATTGATTCAAATTCATCAAAAGAACTACAAAGCCCTTTGAACATTTTTGATTCGGTTTGTTACAAACTTAGCTCCATTCACAGACGACCACTGCCTCGCTTGCCGCTATACCTAGCTATAAGAAAGTCTACACGAACCCAGACGGCGAAAAACAAAGAGTGTAAAACGACTGGGATCCTACAGTTTATTTATAGAAGCGGGAATGCACGGGATGAATGCTTAATGCCTTGTCCACTTTGCAACTAACTATCGACTTTTAGTAGACTTTTACTACTTGTTTTTGGCACAGAATTGGAAGGGTGCATGGAACATGGAACATAAATTTTACTTCAAACTTGAACGTTACTTTATATTTAAATTAGACAACGCGTATATATTGCTACTTGTCTTTGTTTCAGTAGATATGATCCGTTTAATAAATGGATTACACACAAGGTTAGGTTAGAATATGGCTCGTAAGTACGCCTGTTTCTAAGTCACGCAACTGGAAGATCATGGAGTCCAGAATACCAATGATGGATTGTTATGATGCAACGAGAAAACGGTCTTAAAATTTAGTAAATAGCGATAGTCGTTCAATGAAGATATTAAAGTGACACTAAGGGACGCTTTTACTATTTTATTCTAAATTTTATTAATGGCAAATAGATCCGATGTCGACTATTCTGCCAATATCGAAAGTAAATTGGCAATTGGCAAGTGTGTATATCATGAAAACTAAAAACTGTAGTAAAAGCGTACTGGAGTTAGGCCCCAATAGAGTGAAGTATCGTCACTTAGTCCCGTCACAAAGAGCTACTAGGCACAGTTGGACAGTTAGTCCTAGAAAATTATGTGCTCTGCAGGAAATGGGAGTCGTACGATAGCAAGGAGGTGAACACATAAGTGATAGTACCACGATGTGAGGTGGTCCCTTTGCTACAGGAGATACACGATGGCGCTTCTGTTAGACACCTGGGAATCATAAAACTCTACTGGAAGTGAGACAGCGGTATTACTGGCTCAATAAAATTGTAGAGATGTTTTGTACTTTCATATTTTTCGAGAAAAATCTCGTATTTTTGGGGTACATAATGATGCACTGGAATCATAACTGTGAGGATGTCCGGGCATCAAAGAAAAGACAATATATTTACCTCCAGCTCGGTTAAATAAAAAATTGTATGCTCTCATACAACATCGTTATTCAATTCTTTTCAGTTTAAAATATGTTCTGCTATCGTTAGACGCACATTCAATCCTTGCAAAATATCACATATATTATTCTTGAATAGCCTTCTATGCGATTTGTGCAGAATAATAGGTTCCTTTAACATTGTTACTTATAATAGTTCCAGGCCAGTAGTGATTTATACTGCACTGGCTTTTACCAGCCCAGTTACTCGTACTAAAACACTAAACAAAGCACAATTTACAAGGAGTAAATCGTTCTCGCTCTCAATAGTGCAACAGCGCTCTTAGATTGAATAATTTATAGCCATAGTGGCGCCTGTATTTCAAAACCCTTCGCTATTTTTGTAGACTGTAACCTGTTTGAAGTTTTGAGGAAACACGTTCTGAATTGACTCGCAAGTTTCTGTAGCAAATATTCAAATGCTAAACTGTGAGATTAAGTTATACAATCGGAGGAACAGTTATATTATTGATAGGCTCGCGTTTGACCACCGTCTCACCTGATGGTAAGCGATGACGCAGCCGACAATGGAGCTGGCTTGCCTAGAAGTATCATATTCACTCTTTACTGAAAGACCCATAAGTTGTAGCTATCAGGAAACAGACTCCGACAGGGAATTCCACTCGTTGGCTGTACGCACAATAAACGTGTTTACAAAATGCTTCGTGCGTATGAGTGGGATACGGACGCGTACGTCTTGTGGTCCGATGATGGAACGGACTTGGCGGAATTAGATTGTACAATTCCAGTGCAGATTCCCCGAAATGTAAACGATAGAAAACCGATAGTTAAAAGATGAGAATAAATAGACATAATACTTAGATGATTTTTTTAGGTGGGTTTTCCAATCAAAGAACTTCTCTCGCTCTCCAGAGCTGCTCTGACTATAACCCACCAGCCCTTGGCGTTTTAGAGCCACGGTAACTCTGTCTAACAATATAGCATCCTTCGCAGGTTTACCTAGCCACGAGAAATTTCTGAAAAGGACACCCATGGTGTTAGAATGCAAATCTGGAAGACACAGATGTGATTTTGGTCAATTAAAGTCTGAGTCGCGCTCTATGTTAGAGCGACAGAGCAGAAAACATTGTATGATTTCCCACCTCAAAAAATGGTATATCTTTTAATTAACAAATCTTTGAACTGGCAGGTCTCTCGTGACATTCTGAATGATCGAAAAACAAACACTCCATTTACAAACAGAAAAATCTATTCCTGTGGGGAACACAAGCAAAGTATACAGTCAAGATGACCTTGCCGTGACCATTAGTGCGGTAGGGCCGCCTGGCCGAGCCCAGCAGTCCCATGGCAGAAATAGCGCCGGATACAGCCGAGGTTACGCACCTGCCAAGCTGCCCTAATTACGGCACGTGGGTGGCGAAATATGATGGATCTGCGGCTAAACTTTCCAACTTTCTGATAAGAATGCCTTTTTATCTTGGAGCTTTTTTGAGAGCTATATTTTGTCCGCGTCTTCGCTCACGTACATAAAATATTGCCGGGAATAAAGCAGCTTTCTTTCGGTGAAAAAATTTTAGCAAACGGACCAGTCAGAAATAAGCAAAAGGAGTAGGCATTCTGAGTGCCCTGTGAAAGTTTTAACGTTAACACGATCGGCACGTTTATGAAGTTCGGCGCACCGATTGGGACGCTCTAAGCTCTTAACCAATCAGAGAGCCTAACGCGGTAAACGTTTCGATTGCGTACTAAAAACCGCACTCGGACTTTATTATCTGCTCTGCCTCTGCTTATTGTTGCTGTCGTTTGCTTCATTTCGATTGATATTCCGTGTCCGTTCGATTGAGATAGTAAAATCCAGCGTCTTAGAGATTGCTTTGATCATCAATAATCATCATGTAGTAAATCAAAATTGTCCGTTTTCTAACTTTATTGTATTTAGGGAGGTTTTTCGACTTTCCGAAAGGCAACTATGTTTGCTGAACATTCTATCATGGTATCTTAACGGACTCTTGGAGCTACGATTGACAAATATATTGAATTTTTGTTATTGATGATGAGAGGAAACATAAGCTAGTAAGTGTCCACTCTAATCAATAGATAGGCCAAAGTAAACGAACCTTTGAATTTTGTTTGGCGTTTAAATGTTTATTAAATATACTCATACTTATTACTTTTTTGACATGTTTTTGTACTTAATACTTTCTAGGAAACAGGGTGTGTGTGTAAACCCTGTAACGTTAGCGACGGAGATATTTTTTAATACCTTTTCAGTCGAGAGCTTTTTCAAAAGCAATTTCTGTGCGCTGGAAAAGGTCAAACCTATAAAGTATTGAAAAAAATAAATAGTTGTCCAGTGACACGAAAGCGTACTTAACACGCAAATATGACTTCATTTTAATACTATTAAAATATTTTCCTGGTTCGACCTTCCGTGTCGTAGAAGCTTACCTAGCTTGTTAGCTTATTAGGCACTAAGCTTGCCTCGCCCAAATACAGGCTAGGCTATTTAATAAATGTCAAAAGATTATTTAAAAGTCTGCCCAGTATAAATGAAATTGGACTGGATATGTCTGCCGCATGTCGATCGAGCGATGGTCCCGTTAAACGCAAAATGTGCGCCCTGCAGAGCTACCACGAGGTATTATCTCGATCCATCTGACGGCCTAAACTAAACTGTTAAAGAGATGGAGCTTGATAAGGACCCTTATATAACACGAGGGAGTTGCAGCAGACCAGGAAGGAGATGGCGAGCTGATTTAGACGACTTCTTTGGGAATTGGCTCAAAGTCGAAAACCATGGAAGGAATGGCAGGAGGTCTTTGTGCAGCAGTAAAAGAGTATAGACTAGATGCAACAATGGCATAATATTGAAGTCTAATCATTCTTTTATTAGCTTTTAGGTTTATATGATTTTGGAGTACCTCCCTGATAATCTTTTTAGGGTTCCGTAGCCAAATGGCAAAAAACGGAACCCTTATAGATTCGTCATGTCTGTCTGTTTGTCTGTCTGTCTGTCTGTCTGTCTGTCTGTCTGTCTGTCTGTCTGTCTGTCTGTCTGTCTGTCCGTCCGTCCGTATATCACAGCCACTTTTTTTCGAAACTATAAGAGCTATACATTTGAAACTTTGTAAGTAGATGTATTCTGTGAACCGCATTAAGATTTTTACACAAAAATAGAAAAAAAGCAATAAATTTTGGGGGTCCCCATACATAGAACTGAAACTCAAAAATTTTTTTTTCATCAAATCCATGCGTGTGGGGTATCTATGGATAGGTCTTCAAAAATGATACTGAGGTTTCTAATATCATTTTTTTCTAAACTGAATAGTTTGCGCGAGAGACACTTCCAAAGTGGTAAAATGTGTGTCCCCCCCCCTCTAACTTCCAAGATAAGAGAATGATAAAACTAAAAAAAATATACGATGTACATTACTATAAAAACTACCAACGAAAATTGGTTTGAACGAAATCCAGTCAGTAGTTTTTTTTTAATGCGTCATAAACTGAAAAAAATACACTATTATTAAAACATCGATCAAAGTTACAACACATTACAAGAAATTTTATATTATGCTACTTGCTGCTATGGAACCCTTCATGGGCGAGTCCGACTCGCACTTGGCCGGTTTTTTCTTGTAGTTGCCTAACTTCTTCGTCATTTGGATGAATATAATTTCTTTGCCATCTAAATTCTACTCTTCTTCCTACCACCTAATATCTCGGAGGGAATATCTGCAATTTAGAAACCCTAAATTAAAATATTATGTCCTATCATAATTCTGAAATTGTGCTAAAATGAAAGTAAGGAAATGAAATATCTAATACCTATATGTAGTCTATAAAGATTTAACAGCATCCGGTGTTTTTGTCGATACGTAAGAAAATTGCCAAAATCATCATAAGGCCCAAACAGCCTCTCTATATCAACAAATCAATAAGCAAAAATAAGTGTGACAATATGCAAAACCTGTCCAAAGTACATTGTCAGTCATCGAACTCAGGACTTCACGGTTCAAATCTCTTTATGGACTATTGTTTCTATGATGATTTCATTTATTTAGCTGGTGTAATAAATGGCTACATATCACACTCATTTTTTAAAGGCGAACGTTTGTGAGTGTGTGTATTTGTTATGAAGTCCTTCACGCTCGAACGGCATATGTCCTGGAATGGCACTTTTACAGTAGCATTTTATCCCGGGAGTAACGTTGCCAGGCGTTCGGGTAAAACCGGACACGGTCGAGCTTTTAAAGCCGCGTACTGACATCGCGAGGCGTGCGTCGCGAATGGTTTCCGTTTTTACTTTCTGAGGTACGGAACCATGAAAAACCATGTTAGACTTAAAAAAAAATGTCGTCCTTTTTGACCAAATGTCCGGCTAAATAGGATAGTTTGTCCAGCTTCTCGGTTTCAAGACCTGGCAACCCTACCCGGGAATAAGTTCCTTCAGGACAATTTTCTACATTTCTACCTTCACGCGGGCGAATCTGCTGGCAACAGATAGTATAATTCAAATCATTGATATGTCGAAAAAGATCGTTGTAGTAGTAAAATGTGAGTTGGATGACTAACAATGGCATAAAATTACTTAGTCATAAGTTTTTTTTAACTCTTTAAGTGTTTTTCTCAAGCTCGTACTGCCAATGTCACGGCCGATTACACGGAAGTCTATATTTAAATAATCTCGATTTATTGAATTGTGCTGACGATAACCTTGCCTCTCACGACCAGGATCTGGACTTGACGAAATCTTGTGACATTCATCTGAAACTGACTGAGGACGTGCCGACCCAGGGTTTTCGTCATTATCATCGTCCTGCCCATGTCCCATTTGACTTGAAGTCGGCACAGCATGTTTTTTCCTTCCATTCTGTTCTGTCCCCCGTCACGCTATCACCAAGTCCTTTTTCTTTCATATCCTTACACAATCGATCCATATTTCTTTAGCCTCCCTCTCCCTCGCCATCCATTTACACTGGTTTAGTAATTCACGGACAATGTTTCATTTGGCCATAACCATTTATTTATTTAACCAGTCTTTCTCTTTTCAGCATCCGTGATGGGAGCTATTTGATAACCCATCAGACAATACTTCTTATACAATCCATTTCACTTTTCTTTGGCTTCCCTCTCCCTCTCCATCCATCCGCACTAGTTTTGTATGTTTTAATTTCACGGACAGTGTTTCTCTTGGGCATAGACATTTGTTTATTTAACCAGTCTCTCCTTTCACCATCCGTGATGGGAGAACTTTTTGATTACCCATCAGACAAAACTCCTCAGACCATCCATTCCATTTTTCTTTGGCCTCCCTTACTCTCTCCATGCATCTACACTCGTTTTATGTACTTTAATTTCAAGGACATTGTTTCACTTGGGCGTAGACATGTATTCAATCAGTCTTTTCTGAAGCAAGAACTGTTTGATTACCAATCAGACAATAGTCATTTCTTTTACTCTTGATAGGATCAAATTTGACCACAACCTCATCAGTTGGTACGCGATAATGTTGCCGACGATGGAGCACGCTTGCCTAGAAGTAACCTATTCACTCTTAACTTAAAGACCCCTAGATTGTAGGTATCAGGAAACAAACTCTGGCAGGGAATTCCACTCCTTAGATGTGCCCACAATAAATGAAAGACAACGGTTTATGGCGACAGCTAGTCTTGAGTAGCTTCCAATTTGAACTAGCTTGAAGCTAACATTTAAGAATCAGCTAAAGAGATGCTCCATATATCGTCCAAATAGTAGCTTGTAAGCACAATTGATTGAAGTTTACTCGTTGTGTTCCAGACGGTACCCTTCCATCTCGTTAAATTATTTAAGTTATTGCTGTCGTTGCTGTCTAGAGATAATTACCCGCATTCGGACATTCCCAATTGGAATCGTTCGAAATAACCAGTCATGTCTTTAACTGCGATGACTACTGAATCATCGAGTCGAGTTATTGACTAATTTCCACTTTAGAGGTACTATTGGGTATTATATGGTTATTATATTCTATATCTAGCCTATACTGCCCCACTGCCTCCATTTCTTATATTGTTCCCGGCTTTGAACCACTTCTTATAGTATCAGGCCAAAAAATAATAATCTTGAAACAGTCCCAGAAATATTGCATTGTGTAATTTATTTCATCACCACTGCTCTCAATACTGTGAAGGAAAACATCGTGAGGAAACAAACATGTCCTAGAACCAAAAATTCGAAGACATGTGACATCGCACTAGCCCGCGTGGTGAATTACGCTTCATTCCCTCTCCTAGAGAGGAGGCCTGAGTCCCAACAGTAGGAGCATTATAAGACTGACTTACAATGCTATGGTTTCAGAAATTGAATCTGATTTTTACCCGACTACGAAAAAGGGGGAAAAACCTTATTATCCTAGTGAACCACGAATTATCTAATAAAAAGCCGATATATTTACTATCCACTATGTTGTATCCAGCTGTGTAGAATTTTCTTATTAGATTTTTTATATTTCAATTCATAACATTGTATTTTACATAAACCCAAATGAGTACTTGTGAAACATCAAAAGTAAAGTTCGTATTAGTCGATCGTAAAAAGGAAAATCGTCAAGACACCCCAGTAACATTATCAAAATTAGCATTTACCCAGTCCTAATTATACTGGTAAAGGCCAAAAGTGTTGATAGATCATTTAAGAATAGAATAAAGTTCCAAGACAATGTTTACATTTTTATATTCCTAAAAGTATCCTAACAAATAACAAAAGACTCAACATAACATAAACTGATTACTTACAAAACAGCTGCATGTAATAACGTTTGTTTTAGAAGTCTGACTAGTGCAACGCTTTTAAATTAGATCAGATTTAAAACAGATTGTTTGCAAAAGACTAAGAGTTTGAAAGAATAAAATGGTGTTTTAAAATAAAGAAAATCTGAAAATAGCCTAATATCATTACATCATCATCATCTTCCTGCCCTTGTCCCGTGTTACTTGGGATCGACGCAACACATTTTTTTCATCCATTCTGTCCTGTCACCCGTCATGCTATCACTAACTCCCTTTTCTTTCATATCACACACAATCCACTAAACCATTACATCAAGCGAATTTGGAAAATGTGTTTGGGTTTACGCGTCAATATACGCGTCATTTCCGTGAACGGTTGCTGTCAGTTCAGACTGGTCATTTCTTAGCTGCCTGTGGCTTATTTTAGTTTCTGTATTTAGGATTCTTTTTTACTTTGTTTACATTTTTCTCACATAACAGTAAAGATAAGAAATATGTAACAGAAATATTTGTAGGTAATACATTTAAAAAAGTGTCCATGGAGTTAATCTTGTACATTTTACTCGTAAAATCTCATTCATCATTGCATGATTTTTGACTGAATGAATACTCGACAGTTCAAAAGTGCTTCTAATGGTCCTTTAATCATAAAATAAACGATGTTGTAATCACACTAATCACAGAGCTGAATGACAAGACTTTGTTGTTTGTTTGAAATACTTTTAAGTCAATATGGCACGGCCATGACAGGTGTGACCTGATTGAAATCGCACCAATCAGCGAATATATGTAATAGACATATTAGGAAGAGCAGGAGCATGTAATAAGAATAGCGCTAAACCTGCCAGAACGGAAAAAAAGACGAGGACGGTCGTCATTGTTATTTTTTTTGATGAATGACTTCATCCGCTCTTGGTGGCGGTGTCTTTGGACATCTCCAATACCTCCGACACCCTGCCCTGGAATTGTGTTGGGGAGGAAATCCGGTATCACAAGGTGCCAACCTACTTCTGTCGCGTGATCGAGGCCTATTTGATAGACAGATTCTTTATTTACCCCGGTGACCAGGGAGAGTGGAAACGGCGAGAGATGTCGTGTGATGTTCCGCAGGGATCGGTACTAGGACCGCCCTTGTTTAACATCGGAGCTGCGCAACGACCTCCTCGACGGGGTCAGCGTGTTCCATTACGCAGACAACACGTTGGTCCTGGTGAAGGGCGACACCCCGTGTTGCGAGAGATATGGAGAGGATCCGGCAGTAGCGGCTTGCGGCCCCTCAATGACGTAGTGGTCCAAAATCGAGAGAGACTTCCAAGTTAACCCATTTGCCAAACTCAGGATATATCCAGCCTTAAAGAATGAGAATACGAAAGTACAAAGAACATGGTTGGACATACCCATGGAAAATATGGTAGAAATCTACGACTTATAAACTCAGTAAATTATATCCAAAAATAAAAGTATAAAGTTATCAGTAAATGGCTTGTTTAAATACTGTATAAGTACAGACCTTGCAGTTTTTGCCTTGACTTTTGATAAAATCTGCCTTATTTACATGTCTCATATAAACAAAATGATAAGTGTGTAAATGCATACGGAATTTAGGAGCGAATCCTTTGTAAGTGCCTACTTATTTCATGGTACTGAAACATTGATCCAGATCCATCTTTACCTGAGATTTTTTTTTTTATTGTTGATAGGTTCGCGCTTGACCGCTATCTCACCTGATGGAAAGCGACGATACGGTCGACGATGGAACGCGCTTACCTAGAAGAAACCTATTCACTCTCGACTTAAAGATTCCCGGGTTGTAGTTATCAGGAAACAGACTCTGGCAAGGAATTCCACTCCTTAGCTGCATGCACAATGAATGTGTTTCCAAAACGTTTTGTGCGTATAGGTGGGATATCCATCATGTACCGGTGGCGCATCGCTGTACGTCTGGTAGTCTGATGATGGAATGGGCTAGGCGGAATTAGGTTATGTAATTCCGATGCACACTCCCCGAAATGCAACAATGCAAAATTTGTGAGTATGTTTTTTATTCACGCTCAAACGGCTGAACGTCCTGGAATAGCACTTTTATCCTAGGAATAAGTTCCTTTGGGAGTATTTTCTACTATTACGCAGGCAAAGCTGTTAGCAGTAGCTTGTTTTTTTTTTTTGACAACTCCTATGAGCAAATACTATTAAATGGCAAAAAAGCCAGGCCATGGTTTTACTCCTGCACCATGTTTAATCCAAATCCATGTAAACATTAACAAACATCTAAACATTTTTAGCGAAAGTTTTTTTTATCTAAAGCAGGATATCATCCAGTGATTTCTCCAGCTCTATCCGATTTTGACACATCCTTTCACTCCACCCAAGAGTGGTCTACAAAGGTCAATTGTTTGCTTTACTGACTACAACCGCACCTGTGTCCTTCAGTTACCTTTTGCATTATAGGGCCACGGTAACTCTTTCAAATAATCCTGCAGGCCTTTTTTTTAAGTGGGAAAATCATACAACGACATCCCCTGCGGGAAATAGTCTCAGACTTTTACGGACTATAAACCCACTCCTGTTCATTTATTGCCTTTCATACCGGAGCCGAATCTTCCTATTAGAAACAAATCCTTGGCCCCTGTAAATCCTGCAAGACTGTAATAGGCCTTTAACATTAAATTATAAAGCAACTCGCAACAGTGATTAATCTCAATAATGACCTTTTAAACCTGTTTCAATACTCAGAACAGTTTATCAGAAGCAGGTGAGTCAGTGGCCATATTATTATCACCGTTTGTTATAAGTTTTGTAAACAATGACCATAGTGTGGTTTAAAGTAGACATTAAGTGATCAATAAAATTAATATTTTAATTAACCTCTTGAATACTGTAATTTGAGACACAATATAAAGAAAATGGGAGAGCGAACGCCAGCTTCTCTTGTTGTTTAATGAATTAAATAACATTTCTTTAACTATTTTATGCTACACTAGCTGTGCCCCGCGGTTTCACCCGCGTTTTTCTCGTTTCCGTGAAAATACCGAGATAAAATATTGCCTATAATTGCCTCCCTCAATAAATGGACTATTGAATATTTAAACAGTTTTCATATCAGATCAGTATTTCAGATTACCGCGTTCATAAATGTATTTATTATACTCTTCAAAGATCTTATACTTACAATCATCACCAAATATATTTCGAAAAAGATTATTACAGGATTTTATGTTGATAAAAAACTCTATGGGCCATAACTCATTAATAGGTACCAACTCTTAACATCTTACACATGTGATAACTTTTAAACGAAATGTCCGATTGAGATGAAACAAAAAATATTTTACTTCTACATAAATACTCTTGATAACATAATGCTTAATTTCGATAAAGATTAATATTACGATACATATTTAACGTAGTTTTTTTTCTTCAGACGATTAAATAATTATTTTGAACACAAAATCGGTTATTGTGATTAAACCATGATAGCTAGATATATATTCTCGCGGACTTTTTTGTAGGTCTTAATGGGATCTACAAACCCGTAGTACATCATTTTGTTCTATTGTCAATAGTTTTTGCAGCGCACGCAAAAATAGTTTTTCGATTTTACACCTTATGTTACAAAATAGCAATTTTATTATGGATCCCTAACTTTGAAAAAAAACAAACATAGCCTATAGCCTTCCTCGATAAATGGACTACCCAACACTGAAAGAATCATTCAAATCGGACCAGTAGTTCCAGAGATTAGCGCGTTCAAACAAACAAACAAACAAACAAACAAACTCTTCCGCTTTATAATATTAAGTATAGATAATGACATAAATTAATATATTTTACATATGATATTTCAGTATGTTTGTTACACCTTCACACACAAACTGATAATATAAATTTTAATCTTTAATACCAAGATTGTTGGTTCTATCCTATGAGAATTATAACCTCGCCTAGTCTCAAACTAGGCTAGGTTATAATTCTCATAGGCTATATTTTAGACATTTTAATGCTGGTGGAGACTTAGCCACTGACTAGTGAGTAAGTAATTTTTTTTAAACAGACTGATTTCAAAAGAAATTATTTACAACAAACTTAAAAAATTGTAATAGTATAAGAAAAAAATTTTTTTGTTTGCAAAAAGTAATTAAGTAACCAAAAATCAAAATTAAAAGGTTTTTAATTAAAGTTAAGTAAATGTAACTGGATATCGGTAATTAAATGTAACGATTTGATAACAAAAAATTGTTTCACTGATAAAAAGCGCACTATAGCTGAGATCACAGGAAACTTTTAGTTCTGGATAATGCCGAGTTACAGGTAGAAGCTAGATTTTAATTAGATCTATTTAGTTTTAAAGTAGAATATAAGTAATTTTAAATCTGTCAGGGTAAATAATAAAAAATATGAACCAATTACTTCAGACACAACAGTCCATATAAGTTGTTAGTAACAAGAATTTAACATAAACTAGTAATATTTGTCAAATATGAATCTCATAGAATCTCAAAATATTTTTTAATCTTTTTCACAGCTAGTAATTGGAAAAACTTAGACTTTATCAACTAAAGAACTTTATGTAAAATTAGAAATAATTTAGTATGTCTTACAAACTTAATTCGTCACCTTTTAATTAATTCTAATTAATGACATAACATTCAAATACAGAACAGCAACAACTGAATCACTTCACACTTGTTACCAGTCAAGGTTACCATACGACACCTCACCCTGGTTCGCCCGCTAAACCAACCAAAAACGCCGATACAGCCTCGCGACCAAATAAAGTGATTTCCATCGCATACCTCCAGCGTTAATCACTTCTATGACATAATACACCGATAATATTATAGTAAACGACCGCAGTAAACAATAATCTACTGATCTTACACCTACACCAGTAAACTAGAACATTTTTCTATAAATAATATCTTGTTAAACTCTCACCTGTTGAGCAACTGGCTCCAAAATACTCTCAATTATCTTCGTGTGAAACACCGGCATTTTGTATTTTTAAGTCTGACACTTAATTACATTAGATAATAAACACAAATAACAATGATCTCACAAAATATTCACTAAATAAAAATAACACAACCGAACGAGATACGCGACCGAAAAATACTGACGGTTTAGTGTTGCGCCACGCTGGTCGACGACGTGCACGAATGTGTTGTCGATTGAAGTGTCAAATAGTGTTGTGAAATAACCGTGTTACGTTACTGCTTTTCATTGGAATGGTATTTTATTGGCATCAACTTTGTTTTATAATTTTGTGTAAGTCATACAGAGTAGCTTAAATAAATAATGAAAAATAGTTAAGGCCTTGTTAATAATTTAGAGCTATCTATCTTAGTGACACTTTTCCTAATAAGAATCTTTTTCATACAGGAGGGTGTAAACATTAATCCTATCGATAGAGAATGTGAAAGATGTCCAATCTCACATTTTGGACGCTTGAGTGAGTCAGCCTGACGTACTTATGCACGTACATGTGTAGTTTGCAGACTCTGTAGTTTTAGGCACAAGCAAACTTGATTTCCGTAAAGTGCGAGTTAACGTTTTCAGACGGGCAAAGTGCTGTCTGGCGGAGAAATATTTCGTTGTTGAAGCTCTTAGTTGGGACTGAGTTCTTGTCAGGTTTTTTTTTATGTATTCTTAGGTCTTTGACAATCGTTTCATATAAAATATTGGTACCCAGCTGCATCCAGCGGATCTAGCTTAACTACAAACTGATCCCAACATGGGAAAACTATGCACGTTATGAATTTCATTATGATTCATAAGAAAAAGCTTCGATCAGACATGATGAGTTACCTTCAGGCTCAGCTTGATATTGATTTATTGGGTTGAAAAATTGTAGATGAATTTTAATTCAAATGCAAACATTTCTGTAATCAAATCATTTATTATCATTATATTTAATCTTATAAATTATCAAGTCTTTAAAATTACGTGCAAATAGACAAAGTTTTATTTCTTAAATATTAGGAAAAATTATATAACAGCCGGATTTATTAATTATAGGTACCTAGTTAATAACTTTAACAATGTAGGTCGTAAATTGAACATTTGATGGTATAGCCGACATTCTAGTAAACTGTAATACTTACCTACAAATTAGATAAACTTTGTAAACAAACAACTGAACACATTATAATCTAACAACTAATTTGACTAGGTTTATCACAAATAAATAGAATCGGGAAGTTTGCCCAACAATGGAAATCCATAGTTGTGCGTTAACAGATCCTGTGCGATTCGACTAAATCTTTTTACACTTATTCGATGTTAAAAATTTTATACTTTCGATATTTTTACAATTTACGTTATAGACCCGTGAGCGAACTTGTCGATGATTTTTTTTACATCTAAAATATTTATTTAGAATCTTTTACTACCAGTCACACAACTGTACTAATAACTGAAAATTTAAAAAAAAGGCGAAATATAATATTAACACATTTGCATAACAATTTCATAAAAATATAACAGATATAGCAGTTGCTAGTATTTTCACTATACTGTTCCATTTACAAAATACTAGGAACAGGCTGTTACTTCATCTACATGTCTACAGACGACAAATGGCGGGAAAAACAAAGTTTGTTAAAATTTGGATTTGGTTTTAAAACTACCCTAAATCCAGACTAATTTCTAAAACCACAACGAAAAGAGAAATCTTGTACTTAGAGAAACAAGAACAACAATATAATATCTGTCACACATCTTATTCACGTTTATCATAGTCCCACTTTATTATGTAGTTCTTCGCTATCTAGTATTTACCATAGTATTACAAGTATTCAACTATGTCACACTTGATGGATATATTGGGACAGCTGACCCCGTAGCTGAGGTTCAGCCCGTGCGGCTGACTCTTGTGCCGTTCCGTGAGCAGTTTGTGGAAGATCGGCAAGATGGCGCACTCGAACAGTTCCGACTCAGAACTGGCGGTGTACATCTTGCGTGCGTCCACCGAATCCTGGCGCTTGGAGTCGCCCCTGTATCCTGTTGATTTTCGTTCCTCTCGTTTATTTGGAGAATCTGGTAGGGATTAAATAATTAAAGTTTTTTATTACCTAATTACTAGCATTTGCCCGCGGCTTCATCCGTATACTTAAATTAGAGCCTATGTCACTTAGGAATAAATCAGCTTTTTAGCGGTAAAAATTTTTTGGCAATCGTAGGTACCAGTACTTTCAGAGATTACCTCCTACAAACATGAAAACAAACTTTACCTCTTTATAATATTAGTGTAGATTCAAGTAGTTATGAAATAGGTAAGCAAGCTCTACTAAGTTTTATCATTGACCCTAAAATGTAAGGTACCACACACTACGCGTGGAAACGATTTCCAAATTTCGAGTGACTATCTACCTATTTAGGTTTATAGCCTGCACGGCTTTTTTGAGGTAGATTTTAGTCAAATAAAGTCATGAGACGACATTCCCAAATCATCTAATGACTTTTACTTATTCAAACCCTCTTGTGTCCTTCAGCTGCCCTTTGCGTTCCAGAGCTACGGATATTCTCTCAAATGTTTCGTAGCCCTAATTGGGAGTACTAGGTATGTTGGTGATAGATAAACTGGTTTAGCAGTGGGGTGGTGGCATATACCAATACTAAAAACTATTCGATAATTTTGACATAGGCGTACCTAATATTTATAACCTAAAAACCACTCGAAAAGTTATTGGAATATTTTTCTACATCTCTTGAACTGTTAAAATAGGGTTACGAACCTGTTTTATGCCTCGAAGCTACATTAGGACTACTCTTATGATGATCAGGTCTAGGTGTGTGAGTCGGGTGACTGGCTTGCGTTAGTCTTGGAGAATCCCCAACTCCCTTCGCCCTCTTCAGAGGCTCAGCTTCCTGCCTCAGTCTCTTCGCTGGAGAGTCTTGTGTCTTCACCACTCTAATGGTGTCAGGGTCTGGTTTCCAGGTGTCTGCTTCTGGAACAGATTCTGGCATAGACTTCCGAGGGATATCGTCGTGTCTTCTGGGTGTGGATTCTGTTTTCGTTTTGGTTCGTTCTTCTGTTCTTTCTTCATGGTATGGTCTTACCTGGAAATAAAACAGTTTTAATTTACAACCTGTCAAGTCTATTATATAACTTCTTCTTCTATAAAAGAACTTCAATCTTAACTCTCTATGAACTAGGCGTTTCTTTTGAAGCATGTATTGGTGAATTCTAACAGTCAAGTCGCACATCACAAACAAAAGGGGATTAACTGCAAAAACAGTGTTTTGAGATATAGCGTTTTGAAAGTTTGAAAATTCATAGCTCCTGAAGTAAGGGTTGTAATGTCTTAATTTATATACAGATTTGATGGTGCATTATCCCTCTTTACTTTTAGTAAGTTTTACGCGTGTATCAGTGGTAGTTTTAATTTTATTAGCACTTTTATATGGTCGGGTGAAGATAATACTGTATAAGCAGTTCAAATTGCTAGAACTTTTGAGTTACGACCGTCTAACCCGGACGAAATGGACTCTAATCTGATATTATCAAGTACTAATTTAAAATAATACATATAATAAATACAAAATTTGATGTTTAATCTAGAAGTAAGGGATTAACTAAACAAACCTCTAATTTGGCGGGCGCGCTTTTTTTTGCAAAAAATTGAATTGTTTTTAAAAATATTTTATGCAAGTTTCTACAATTGATTGCATGCAGGACAAACCGGCACACCGGTCGGTCCCTGCACAGCTATTGTTTTATTCACATGTGTGAATCAAATTTAAGTTATGAGAACATTAATCCACTTTCGAGCACTGATGTGTTAGAGGATAGTACAAATATGGAAGTAGAAGCTATTATACAACGTGGCCGTGCTGACACTGACACGGGAGTGAAAAGGCGACTGGAAGAAAATTCTTCTGAAGAAGGATGGACTGAAGTGAATAGAGGACGAAACAAATTAGTATGTTGTAGAGGAGATTCAGGTGAGAGCGAGAAAGAAGAGAAAATACAGGTATGCGTGACATGCAAAAATCCTTTGCCTAAACAGTTTGCGTTGGCGCGATTACTTAAGACGTACAACATTATCAGCAGCAGCATTAGTAAAATTAAATACGTACATCAAAATAAAATGTTAATTACATTCGATAACGACACCGTCGCAGATGAATTTTTAAGTTGCTCGGCTTTTACTGAAATGGGTTGGTACTGCCAGAAAACTTCCGAAGTAGGTGTATCGTACGGCCTTATTAAAGGTATGGAACTAGACATATCTGATGAGGATCTCCGAAATAATCTTAAAAGTAGCGCTGAAATAACGTCAATCAAGCGGTTAAATAAACGGTGTTCGAATAACCCTGATGGCAACGGTTGGACTCCGAGTGAAACGATACGCTTGGGGTTTAAAGGATGTTCTCTTCCAGCGTATGTCTATATCTACAATTTGAGAATACCAGTCGAACGATTTGTATTTCCAGTTACTCAGTGTGCTAACTGCTGGAAATTCGGTCATTTGAAGATACGATGTCCAATGAGGAAACCTGTTTGTCCAAAATGCTCACAAAACCACGAAAATTGCACAATCACATCATTTACATGTGTGAATTGTTCAGGTCGGCATATGGCATTTGATAAAATATGCCCATATTTTAAGAAGGAAAAGAGGCTTAGATACTTAATGTCCGAATTTAATTGTACCTACAGAAAAGCTCTCACTATATACGTTCCCCCTTCGCCTGATAACGTTTCACAAGTGAACCTATCAAGTTTCGTTCCTGAAGTTGGCCATACACATACTGCGACTACCGCAAATATTAGTTCGATTGTAACGCAGCCTCCGACTGGCACAAATAACGATACTACCTCTCAGCGACGTGATCCAGATTCAGCTAATTCAAAAACCAAGCCTTTATCCAAGCGTAGCTCCAAGAAGCAAAATCGTCGAGCGCCGACCCCAGCACTTGTAGAGGACGTAACGTGGCATCAAGTTTCCGATTCTTCTGATTCTGTAGAGGATTTTATTGATACACCTAATTTTGTTCAAAATAATAATTCTGATAAGTCTTCTAATAATTTAAACTTTTGGCATTTGATAACAAAAATTAAAAATATTATAACAAGTAGAGAATCCTTCCAGGTTAAAATACAACAGTCGATTTCTATATTCTCCGAATGGCTGACTCATAAAATTGTAAGTAGTTTATCTATTGATTCGTTTTTCGATTTATTTACTAGAAATGGCTAATAACAATAATTATATGAACTTGAATATTATACAATGGAATTGCCAAAGTATAAGACCCAAATCTCGTCCACTTGAATTATACTTAAGTCAAGAAAAAATACACATTGCCGTACTGAGCGAGACTTGGTTGGAACCTGATAGCTATTTTAGAATTAGTGAATATAATACATACAGACTGGATAGAGAAGATGGCTACGGTGGCGTTGCAATTATGACTCACCGCTCTGTACAGTCTGTTGTTTGTACAACGAAAAGTCGCAACCCTGGCATTGAATTATTACATATTAGAATTTTGAATTGTCAGCATATTGAGAATATTATTTCCATATATTGCCCTTCGACTGTACATACCACTCAGAGTGATTGGGACGCAATATTTTCTATAGGAAACAGTAAGACACTTATCTTGGGAGATTTTAACGCGCATCACACTAATTGGTCTCTAAGAACTGATCGACGTGGCTCTGAATTATTTGATTCCATGTTAGATTACAATTTTATTCATTTGAATGATGGTAGTTTTACTAGAATCAGGATGGTTGACGGAGTACTTCAACAATCTAGTCCTGATATTTCATTTGTATCTTCTGATTTATCTTTGTTATTCAATTGGAAGCCCACTAATGAAACACTGGGTAGCGATCATTTAATTATTAAATTAAACTTAGTACTTACTTTTAGCCGTGAATATCAACACAAAAGAAATTTTAAAAAATCTGACTGGGCGTCATACGCCAAATATATAGACGAATATTTACAAAACTGCGTTATTCCTCAAGATCTTCAGAATTTATATGACCTTCTATATAATATTATGCAAAAAGCTGCAGACAAATATATTCCCTACATTAAAATCCCTCAAAATATTTGCAGTACGTTTAAACCAAAGCCATACTGGTCTCCAGAGTTGTCGAGGGCTGTTGCGGAGCGGCGTTTGGCCCTTGCAAATCTGAGATCTTGCCCCTCTCCTAGAAATTTAGATGTCCTTAAAGAAAAAATTAGCGCCGCTCAAAGACTTATTCGTAGGGCTAAATGTAAATCTTTTCAACAGTTTTGTTCTTCTGTCGATGAAATATCTTCAACATCTGAAATGTGGCGTAAAATGAGGTGGTTAAAAGGTCGGCTAAACCCTAGCACCAGTGTGGATAAAGAAAAAGCTGAGCGCCTGCTTAGTGAGCTTACTCCAGATTTTGTTTGTCCCTCGCCACCTACTTTTAATTCCAGTAATACAGCGTTGGAATCGTTAATATCAATGTCAGAATTAGTTAACTGTATTAAAAATAGCGACACAGCCCCTGGGTCAGATCAAATTTCATTTTCCATGATAAAACACCTTCCGACTTCAGGTAAACGTATGTTACTTTTAATATATAATAATTGTTTTTCTTTCGGATTTGTTCCCTCACAATGGCGCCAAGTTAAAATAGTTCCAATCCCCAAACATAATAGTAGCCCATCTTCTTCTTTGCGTCCTATCTCTTTAATATCTTGCGTCTGTAAAATTTTTCATGCTATTTTGGCCAAACGTATTGAATGGTTCTTTGAAAAACAATGTCTTTTTCCGGAGGACATGGTGGGTTTTCGTAAAGCACGATCTTGTCTGGATAACCTTACGCGGTTGGTTTCTGAAATTCAACTAGGATTTTCCAAAAACATGGTTACAGCGGCGTGCTTCATAGACATCGAAAGCGCATATAACAATGTCGATATTCCTTACTTGTTACGTATTTTAGAACAGTTTGGAGTTGGATCAAAATTCTGCGCTTATCTGTGGTCTTTTTTATCAAATAGACATTTAGAAGTAGCAACATATGATTGCAAGATGGTTAGATGGACAGGCCGTGGATTGGCTCAAGGAGATCCATTGTCCCCACTTTTATTCAATATTGTAACTCTAGATATATGTAAGATCACTGGACAGGTTAATATATCTCAATATGCTGATGATTTGGTTTTATATTCCACAAACAGTAATTTAGATTTAGCGTTTGAAGACCTTCGGTCTGCTTTACGATATATCAAAGATTTAATAGATATAATAGGTTTAACTATGTCTACAAATAAGACTAAGATCTGTGTTTTTAAAAAGGGTTGCTTTAGGAGGTCTATTGACTTTAATTTTGACGATGTTTCAGTTGAAGTCGTTAATTGTGTAAAATATTTGGGTCTGTGGCTGGATAGTTCATTAAGATGGGGTAAACATATCAATGAAGTTTCACAAAAAGTAATGAAATTCATTAATTTACTTAAAGTTCTATCTGGTGCAGGATGGGGACTTCATCAAAAACACCTTAGACGTTTATATATTTCTTTAATCCGAAGCAGAATTGATTACGCCAGTTTCCTGTTCGACAATAGTTGTAATTCTAAACTAATAAAACTAGATAGGGCTCAAAATCAAGCACTGCGTGTCGTAGGTGGATTTATAAGAAGTACTCCGATTCACGTCATGGAAAGCGAGCTATGCCTTCCTCCACTTCATATCCGTAGGAGGTATTTAGCTACTAAGTTTTTGTTAAAATCAAAGTCTATGTATAATAATAAAACTATTAAATCACTAGAAAATCTCTCACTTGTGACCGGTTCTAACTATTGGCTAAACAAGAAACTGCCATTATTGATTGACATCCTTGCACAGTATGCTTCGGTTCCAATACACTCAAGCGTTCAACTAGAAATGTTTTCACTTGACAGGTGGATTAGTAATATTGATATGTCTACTATAATATTTGATAAAATTCCTAGCATTTGTCAAGCTAAACGCCGATACAGTACTGAACAATTAAAACTCCTTTGCATAAAATATATCCGAGAACAATATTCAAATTTTCATACAATTTTTACCGATGGCTCCAAAGACAAACAAATTGGAGGCGCTGCTTTTTTGGATCCCATACTTCTGAATCAAATAAGGATTAAGATTGATTCAGATATTTCTATTATGCACATTGAATTGATAGCAATATTAGAAGCTTTATCCTATATTCTATCAATTAATGGTGATAAATTTGTGATCCTGACGGACTCCAAAAGTTCGCTGCAACATTTGGCTCGGCATACTTCTCACATGCGAGGTAACCCGATAGCCTATGCTATATATGATGTGCTCTTAAAACTGCAGTCCAGCTCCAAAACAGTATATCTTCAATGGATTCCATCCCATGTGCAGTTAGAAGAAAATGATATTGTTGACTTACTCGCCAAACAAGCGTGTGTTGAGGGAGTCCCCATGAATATTACCCCACTATATTCCGATTACTTTGGTAAAGCAAAAAAAAAATGTTTAGAACTTTGGCAGGAATATTTTGACAAAAGGTCAAAAGAAAAAGGGATTTGGTACCGAACTATCCAGCCAGAGATTTCTCGGGTTCCATGGATTGACTGTAATCTTAACAGAAATTTAATAACTATAGCTGTAAGACTTCGTTCCGGACATATTCCATCAAATAAATTTAACTATTTAATGAAGAAAGTTTTGTCTCCAAATTGTGATGACTGTGGTGTGGTTGATGATGTTTTCCACATATTGATGGAGTGTGTCCGGAACGAAAATACAAGAAGGAATATTTCTGGACTCAGTAAATCTTATGATATTGGCATTTGTAATGTAATCCTCTCTTCTCCAATGTCCGATAAAGCCAAACAATTGTTTGAATTAGCCTTAAGGTAGTTTGTAAGTTTTTGTTTTCTGTACTGGGCGATGTGGTCGCTAAGCGACAAAGCCCTTTAATTAAATAAAAAAAAAAAAAAAAAAAAAAAAAAAAAAAAAAACTAAACAAACAAAAAAGTTGTTAATCCTAAAAACAAGTTTATTAGAATGTACTTAAAGTAAGTATCACAATACTTAAAAAAACAAAAACAGTTACATTTAAAAGAACATTAAACTTAATGGCTCAATAATGTAATACCGTATAAAATTCAAAGTTGGGTAACATTTTACAAAAAGAAAAAGAATTGAATTCTTAATCGAACATTAATAATTAGCTTAACAATTAAAAATAATCAGTCTTTAATATCTAGTTGAGCTTAATAGTTAAATAATAATCTCAGTAAAACAGGAACCAAATTATAAAAATATAGTCATTCTCATTTTCTCATAATTATAGAAATTATTAAATTATTCATAATAATGAGTTACAAAAACCGTTGGTATTTTTTTAACTCTAATCATATAAAATTTGTTAAATTATCTTACGCTAAATGTAGATTGGTTATTAAATATTGTTTTTGTTATCAATGGTTTTCCAACAGTCTCATAATTTTATAATCATAATCAAGTATAATTAATATTAAAAAGTAGATACTTAATGAAATTATTATAATGACTTATAAAAATCGTAATAGGTTTGTGGAATGTGTCGTTTTTCGACCAGTTTTAAAATATCCTGCTTCTTTTTTTCACTGACTTGCATTTTTTCAAAATAAGCATTATCCAAACTTTCTGGAAAAGCGAATACGGTTTTTCTTGTGTTCAATTTTCGTATTTCTATACGTTTAAAGTCTTCGTCAGCATAAGATGTTTTTACATGAAAAGCCAGTGGATCGTCCTGTCTAATTTGGATTATTTTTATATCTGCCAATTTTATTTGACAGTTATCCGTTGTTTTGGAATAATTATTTCCAATCTTATCGCACATTGTTTTGATGTCATAAAAGTCGTTAAACGATAGCTCTTGTACCGTGTAGTACGGTGGATTTTTCTTAGCTGTTTTTATAATACTGACATATTCTTGTGGGCTGTAGATAGGACCTGACTTGAGAGACCTTTTGATGCCTTTCTCTATTGTAGAGTGGACGGCGTCACCTTCCATTTGGGTATGCCCCTTTATCAAAAATTTGTGTGTAATACTCTTGATTTTATATTTTTTTACGGCATAAATATACAGTGCTATCATCATTTTATTCTTGTGCTGTCCACAACAGTTATCCGAGTAGAATACTAACTCAAAATCTTCAGAATTAACGTTCTCCAACCTCTTTTCAATGAATTTTAAAATGCAAGACCCTATTTCTGTGACACCTCTTTGGCCTTGGCCTTCGTGCCACACAAAACAAGTAGTCAAACCCGTAACCAGTTCAGACACAGTCAGATTGTATGTGGCGAGCTTTGATATATAATAAAAGACGGAAACTTCTCCTCTTGGTGCTGTAAGGACGGCCTGTAAATCGTAACAGGCTACGACATAATAGTCAGAAACTTTTTCTTTATCCTGATTTTTCTCTAATCTACTCAATTTTTTCTCTGCTTGGTGATCGTCGAAACTCTTCTGTAATTTTATCTTCTCTTCACTGTTACTATTTTCATATGAAACACAAACTTCGCAGCGATCTTTTTTCGGTTGGTGAAAGGAAATATTGAAGTCATTGTGAAATATATTTGAGAATGTGGTCTTGCTAACAGCATTTTTGGAGTTCGATTCACATATTTTTTTATAATCCTCGTAGATTTGCGTTAAGCTCTTACTTCCCTCAATGTACTGGCGAGTGCTTTGTGCCCTTATATAATGACTTTCAACTCGTGGTATCGAATCAATAAACTTACGAACCCCGGTTGTTTCTTCAGTCAATTTGGCATGTTTCGCATGTTTACCCCTTAAATCTTCAGTAACAAATCCATCTTGATTAATTTTTTGTCTAACCGTGTATATAACTTTATCATTTATATCTAATGTTGATTTGAAAAAGCGTTTGCATACACGAACTTTTTTATCTTCAATATTGAAATAAAAAGCATTATTTAATGAACGCAACTTTTTTTCCGAACAATTTTCGCAACGTCTATATTTCGGTTTTATTTCCTGCATATTATTTTTAATAAAATCTCTTTGCCTGTTTATATCACCCAAGGACCAGTAATTGTTGAAAATTAGGTTCCGTGTAGCTTCATCTATGTTTTTTGTACACTTTAATCTACATGTCATTTCTTTGCACGGACTCTTAAGTGATCTTGGTTGAACTCGCTTCTTTTTTGAACTTACATACTCTAAGCCCAAATTACGTTTCCTCTTGGAAAGCGCCTTCAAAGATTTCGTTACTCTTATAGTGCTAATATTCTGAGATTCCGTAGAAAATGACTGGTGTAGAGTACAGTCACTATCCAAACAAAATTTGTTGAAATGAGGAATGCAGAGAAATCCTTGACATTGAATACATGTGCTAAAAATGTCTGCAATACAATTTTTATACTCGCAATGCTGTTGACTGGTATGATTGGTTACGTCACACAAAACTTTATCGTTGTTTGTTGCTGTTAGAGTTTCGTCTGCTAAAAAATTATTGGTTTCACCTGTCAACGTACTATCAAGTATTTCTGTACTAATTTCTTGAGCAGTACTGTTATGGAATTCGCAATTATTGAAGGACTGTGCATTATCAAAGTGATCCCAGCAAAGAAAACTGTTGCATTTACTACATGCTGAGAAGACTTCAGAACAACAAGATACATACTCGCATGTTTGATGACTGCCCGATGATTCTGACACACAGGATCGAGAACGACAATTTTCATCGGGAAAATACGTCGGATCATTAATGTCATCATTATCTTCAAAAGGATCCCTATTTTCATCATTTGAGTTGCTCTCAGGTGTCATTTGGCGATCATAAACTGCCCTCAGCATTTTTTCTGTCCTATTATTTCTCTTCATAATTTTGAATTAATCTAAAATACAAAATAAAAGTAAAAGAAAACATCAAACAAAAAAGTAACATTTCATTTAACACTCAGTCACCGCGCAACAATTAACGTGTAATACAGTATTATCTCAAACAAAACGATGGCTATAAGGTATCATTTAGGGATAATTTCGGCGAAAATCACAAATACATCAAAACAAAATAATCATTACGGAATTAATTCAAAATAAAAATAAAAATTGCGTTATTCTAACGGGCAATAGGATATTATGTCAAAATAATACTACGATTTATATTATATCTAACGGGCAATAAGGTATTAAGTCAAAATAATACTATAAAGAATACTCACATTTTATATTTTCGCTCCGCAAAGTCGTCGTAACTTGAAAATGATACGTGTGACGCCGACGATCGCTGAGCGGCAACTGACTCAACTAGAATGCGACCATATTGACTGATGCGTGAATGACACGATTGAACGGTCAATAAAGAAATGTATTGCCATATCTCGAAAACTATTTGCGCTAAAAATACCATTGTCTTGCCAGTTTGTAGAAAAAAAAATCTATGTTCCAAAACGCAAAAAATAAAAAAATGGCATTCTTCGACTTGATACCCTATTGTTTGTGACGTGCGAAGTACAGTCTCTATTAGATTCTCAACATCATCATCACTTCATCGAAAGTCGTCCACTCTTGGACATAGCCCTCCTCCAAGTGTCACAACGGCTGATCCTGTGCTTCTCTCATCCACCGGATTTCCACAGCCTTCACCAGGTCATCAGTCCGCCTTCTAACGCTGCGTTTGCTGCTGTGTGGTCGCCACTCAACATTGTGACCCAATCGACCATTTGTTCTGCGAGCAATGTGCCTTGTCCACTTAGGCAATATTTGGGGCTAGATAACTATCTGTATCTATATACCTATTTTGCTGCTTCGAAATTTTTACTTAGATTTATGTTTAGACTTCCGGAAAAATGTATGATGAAGAGGTTCTCATAAAGTTTCATACTTACTTGAGCTGCAGATTGTCTTCTTTTGGTTTGACTCTGCTGTGGAGGTGTGCTGACTGGCTGTGGGAACTCTGAACCACGACGCTGTAAAAGAACAGATTGTTATGATCACGTCGAATAAATAGGGGTACCTCGACCTGCTTGCATGTTAGGTAAGAAGTAGGTAATACTAATTAGCTATCGAAGAAGCTACTTCAGCCAATACACAATGAAGAAAATTCACACATTCGGGATTAAGAAGCATTTGGTTTTTACCTTTGATAACCTATCTGTCATTCTTAGAGTTTCAGCTTCCCGGTATCCTTCAGGAGTACCTCCCCTGGTGCCAGTCCCCGTGCCTGCTAAACATAAGTTTTAAAACGAAGTAAATAAGATTGTTTTTTTTTTTTTTAATTACTGTCAGGATCAGATAGTGCTTACCGTAGTTTATGGATGCGTTTGAAGCTCTCCTTTCCATACTCCTTGTGTCCGTTTCCCTGAAATAAAAAGAATTAGTTTTAAAAGAATCTTGTTAAGTTAAACTCAAGATTCAACGTAGTCCTCCTTGCAGGACTACGTTGAAGTCAAACGGTATGGACAAAAAGAAATTACCTATGATGATGAGGAGAAGATTGTGACTGTCTGGTCTTTTCTGAAACACTTCTCTGCATTGGAGAATGATGATGACTTGGTGCTGCAATCAAGAAATAATATTTGACAATGTCAGCTCGTGAGGATGTCCGTAATCTCTCGCATTACTTTTCGCAGAAGGAAGCGAGCTAGGGAATGCAAAAACCGCCAAAATTACAAACCGGTTTTTTTTTCGGGTTTTCTAAAAAAAAAACCGGTTAACCGGGTAACCGGTTTCAAAATTAGTTAATTTTGAAATTTATTTTTAAGTGAAAAATTTAACTTTTTTTGCTTGTAAAATTCTAAATAATTATTTTTAATAATTATTTTGAAACTTATCTATTGAAAAAATATACTGTATACTTAATATGGCCATGAATTCTGTCAAAGATAAAAAAAAATAACTTCATAAAAACGAATGTCTCAGAATGATGTTATATATAGAGAATCTAAGCCAGAAGTTAATTTAACTTCTACTCAAAATATCCACCGTTACCCTTAACACAAGTTTTTAGGCGTTCAGGCCACGCGTCATCGGTTTACGCATGGTGATCATTGGAAAGTTGTCCACCGCTGATTGTAAAGAATTTTTAATTATTGTTAGGTAAAGGCCATGCCCTCTAATATAGTAGATCTCAATTTGTAGTTCAGGGGTTGAGGTCTGGGCTAGTCAAAGGTCAATCATCAGCCTTAATGAAGTCCGAAACACTCGTTGTAAGCATCCTGAAAAACCTAGTATGTTATCAAAAAGAAAGAGGTTTTAAGAGGCTTTGCTATGGCGTTTAGGATAGTATCTTGATACTCTTTAGCTGAAGTTAGAGTAGCCCATTTTCACGAAAATGAACCATTACTGATGCCGCATGATGATCATTCAGAACTCTGATAACTGTTGAGAGTGTTCTTTGGAGTTACAAGCTTACACCCAATTGTTTTGCTTGTTGTAATTTTCCTTGATTGTGATCATTTTCTCATCGGTAGCAAGAAAATCCTTTTTATGGTGGGAAAAATCATCCAATGACAACCCCCGCTCTTGGGCGGAGCAGGAGACGGTGTCAGACTCTTACTGACTAAAAGCCCACCCTGTTCCTTCTAGCCTTCATTCCGGGGCTCGAGTTCCTTTTCGGATAACCCTGGCCCCAGTAGGCTTCGACCCGGCAGGGCTCCTGCTTTTGCTGACAACTCCTTGAGGCGCGCGGGAACAGTGAGCGCCGTTTACGACTTACCGGATGGCCGGACAGCGAACTACACATTGCTCACTGTCTGCAAGCCCGCGCCTACGGTGGCCGGAAATCGGGATTGGAATTCCTCCTCCTCTTTTGCGAGCATTACTGCTTCGTAGAAGTCGGCGAACACCTGCCACTCATCCTCGCTCCGGACCATGGTCTGAACCATGGCCCGGCGCGAGAGGTGTCCGCCGCCGATTGCCCCCACGAGGGCACGGCGATGCTCCGCCCAAAGTAAGAATATCCCTGAGTTTTTCATCAGTGTTACGAACAAAAAAGATTCTGATGTTTTCACTCTCTTCTTTAAATACGACTTGTTTGAGGAGATGATATTATGATGAGTAACAACGGTGGGTATTTCATCTGTGCATAAGAATTTCTGTGTCCTTACGAGATTTTAATTCTGGCCCTTTATTGCCTGTTCTCACAACACGTGGCCGGCCTGAATTTTTAATGATCGTAAACAGAAAAACTGTACAGTTGGTTACGCTATCACTATGGCACGTATATATAAACAAACCTACGATTGATATCAAGCCCTAACAGAGTTTTAAAACAATATTTAATAAAAAAATAGTGTCATTTGAAAGTAATAAAAAAAAACCGAAAAACCGGTTACTTGAAAAAATAAACCGGTTTTTTTAATCATTAAAAATATGCCGAAAAACCGGTTTTTCGGTTTTCGAGTTAACCGGTTTGCATTCCCTAGAAGCGACCATTACCTCTCGCTTCGTACTATGGCCTGAACCAGCCTGAACCAAGACTGGACGCGAGAGGTCACAGCCGCCGATAGCTACTGTTACGAGTTAAGACTTCGAACCAATCGGTCGAGCTGTTCTCAAGTGATACTCCGTCATACATGGTGGCAATCAGTGGCAATTGTTTTTTTTATACATAATTAGAAGAAGAAGATTAAATAAAGAAGATTTATCATCATGGCATGGATGTCTAATGATAGTGTAACACGAGATATGAAGTCAACTAATTTCTACACTAATCAACTACTACCAAATCTGTAACTAAACTAATAGGTACTACTGATATCATAATTACTGGTAGACTAATGAAGAATGCTTTGTGTCATTAAGTCCACCACCTATGTACCATACTACTGTACTTACATCTAGTTTAAATAAATCACCACAATTCGCAAGACTCGAAGTTTAAATCAAGCCCCTAACATCAGGGGTAACTCTACGTCTACTAACACTAGTCTACTGCAAGAATTCTACATCTTCTACGGCAAGAAAATCGCAGTCTTCATCACCTGGTGCCTCACCTGCTGGCGGAGACTTCTGGCACGTGTACTGGAAAGTGTTCGTGTCCCACAGGTCACTCTGCACAACTATGAACTCCTTCTTCCTCTTCTCTGAGTCTCTTCTTTGACCTGGGGAAGATTTTATTGATTAGCTTTTGCCAGCGGCTTCATCCGCGGACCTCCCTTTTAAGGGTTGAATTTTAGGAAATCCTCTCTTAGTTCTCGCATCCGTCATAAGAGAAAACCTTCTGCAAAATTTTAGGTTCCTCATCCCAGCAGTTTCGGCTGTGTGTGGATATGTCAGACTTTTAAAAATGATCCTATTTTAGTTCGTTAGATTTTCATACAAAAATAAAAATATTTAACTTGAACGTTCTAAATATTACGAACTCTATGCGAAGCAAGCGATAGTACAATAGCGGAGGGGAGTGGAAATCGGACGACGAGGGTGCTTGATGCGCTTGCGTCGCGTCATACAGTGTCTGTATGAAATGTGTTAGAACAACGAAATCTTGAAGGTTTGTTTTAGGTACCTAATGAATTATGTTTTAGAAAAAGTCATAAAGAAAAGTTGTTAGTAATACAGTCCCACAAGGCTGTTAGTGTTTTACCAATAACCCTATATACATATATTTTAGCGTTAGTCGATTCTAATTGGTTAATCAGATTTTAGAATGCCAATCTGTTTGCAGAAAGACAGAAAAAGAGACTGAAGGAGACAAGAAATGAGGAATCGTTTACTTACATGATTTTCTTCTTTCTGTTGAAGAGTAATCATGGTCTACGTCCAGAATATCTTCTGGCTCCACCTTAGGTTTGATAATAGGCACTGGATCTCTTTCTTGACCTGTGAACATAACATTCAATTATGTAGGCAGACGGCTCTTTAAAAACGAGGGATTATTTATAATGGTAGGCTCTCGTTTGACCACTATTTGTCCTAATGATAAGTGGCGATGTGGTCAAATACTGGGTTGCGACAGTTGCAGTCTCATTCTCGAATTTATGTAAGAAAAAGGCTACCTGATGCGCCTTCGCTCATGTCAAAATTAGTTCACTAACGCTTCTGAGTAGGTATGGTGGTAGCTGTGTGCTGCACAAGCTATGATGTATGAACTAAGATTTAAGAACATGAGGAACATCAGACTAATAGAGACCACCGAGTATGAAGCATCACCTTCAATTTAAATTAATTTAAAACATCAGAAAGTAGACGGCCCATGCTTTCTATCCAGTGTCGCGGTTGGAGTTTTCCGCGCGACTAGAATATATTCACCAGCCCAACAATCAACTATCAGGCAATTGCTTGGACCAGAGCGCAGACATAAAATCCATCTGGTCAGAGGTCCCTTTTCAATGGAGGTTTGCGGGACTTTACACTCTGCTCTGCTGCTTATAGCTATTATTTTATCACAGAGACTGCTAGGTTTTCCAATTATGGTATTTATGAATCACGGTAATCAATCAAGTGGGCATACCTATAACTTTCCTCTCCATCCCAGGAGGTGGTTCCATGTCATCCTGATCCACAGACACGTGCATCAGGTCAGTCAGTAACGCTGCCTGGCTGACGCTGGACATCCTCCTATGACCCCTTGATGAAGGCTTGTGGTCTCTGGATGGAGTGGTCTTCGTGGATAACGAGTCCTGCCGCTCTTGTGACGATGTCTGTGACTTGACGATTTTTTTTTGAAGCTCTGGCGTCTGTAAAAAAAATATAAATGAGATAAAATTTACTGATATAAACTAGTGCTTGACTGCGATCCAACCTGATGGTAAGCAGTGATACAGTCGGTGATAGCGAGACGCACTAGTTTATTAAGTGCCTATCTAGTCTCGAAGACACCTAAGTTATAATTGGACGGGAAGGTCGCAGCAGGTAAATTTTCCAGTCCTTCGATGTACGCTTCGGTATAAACGACGACGTGAAACGCTTAGTCTGGACCGTGGAGCTTTCAACAACATAAGGGTGGATACTCGAATCGCCATACTTCGGATTGTGCGTTGGTAGAAAGTTGATAGCGGAATCAATAGAGTTGTTAAAATAATGTTTTACAGAAGTTTTAAGAATTTAAAGCTCGAAGTAAAATTTAACCTCTTTAGGACGAGCTGCAATTTTTCGCAGTTGTAAGGATCAAACAAACTCGACAACGATTTTCGCAGTTGTAAGGATCAAACAAACTTAACAACGATTTTCGCAGTTGTAAGGATCAAACAAACTCAACAACGATTTTCGCAGTTGTAAGGATCAAACAAATTCGACAATGATTTTCGCAGTTGTAAGGATTAAACAAACTCAACAACGATTTTCGCAGTTGTAAGGATCAAACAAACTCGACAACGATTTTCGCAGTTGTAAGGATCAAACAAACTCGACAATGATTTTCGCAGTTGTAAGGATCAAACAAACTCGACAATGATTTTTGCAGTTGTAAGGATAAACAACCTTCACAGTTACGAACTCACGTGCTTCGTAGGCTTGACAGCTCTTTTTAGGGTTCCGTAGTCAACTAGGAACCCTTATAGTTTCGCCATGTCTGTCTGTCTGTCTGTCCGTCTGTCTGTCCGTCCTCGCTTAATCTCTGTGACTGTTAGCACTAGAAAGGTGAAATTTGGTACTAATATGTATATCAATCACGCCGACAAAGTGGTAAAATAAAAATTGGAAAAAAAATGTTTTATTAGGGTAGCCCCCCTATATGTAAAGGGGGAAGTGATTTTTTTTTAAATTTCAACCCTTACATGTGATATATCGTTGGATAAGTATTTAAAAATGAATAGGGGTTTACTAAAATCATTTTTTGATAATTTCAATAATTTCGGAAATAATCGCTCCAAAAGTAAAAAACAATGTGTCCCCGCCCCCCTCTAACTTTTGAACCATAAGTTTAGAAAATATGAAAAAAAACTGAAAAGTAGAACTTTATAAGGACTTTCTAGGAAAATTATTTTGAACTTGATAGAAAGAACAGTTTTTGTACAAAAAAGACAAAAGGGTTCTACAAAATAATTTCTGGACTAAGTTTGTAGTATAATCGTATATGCAAGCATTTTTTTTAAACTCATAAGTGGGTACACTTATTGTGACGGACGGGAAACTACGGAATCCTACACTGAGCGTGGCCCGACACGCTCTTGGCCGGTTTTTTTATTTATTCAGATTTCATGCACAATCACAATTATCAATGGCAGACTTGCCTATTGCATTAGGCATTTTTAAGAGAAGGATGATGATAAGATAATGTGGTAGGTGCATTGTTCCCTATCTCTACATTATTTAGCATAAAAATCATAATCAGCATTATAATGTTCCTACTGCGACAGGAACGACACTGAGAGGCCGAGGTTAGGTCGTAATCCACTATGCGACTTTAGTGCGGATTGGTGTATGCTATGTTTCTAGGACATGCCAGTTTCCTCACGATGTTTTCCTTCGCCGTTTTAAGAGCATTGGTAATGACAAATTACACAAAGTAAAGCACCTGCGTGAGGTCAAAGTTCAAACCGACGTCAATTCGTATCAGTGTTATTACTACTAGGCTAACACTCCTCTGGATCAGCTACTTCTCTCCATTATTTATTTAAAAATTAATTACCTTATTTACTTTCGGTGTGGCTGCTTTAGTATACATTGGCTCCTGCACCTTGGCAGGTATAGACTTGACCGTGGGAGTGTCACTGGTCTTCAGGGCCGGTATTGTCTTGGCTTCTGCTCTCGCTGGCTCTGGAGTCTTGGTGGCCTTAGGAGGTGGCTCTGATGGTTCCTACGATAAAAGTTAAGTTAAGTTTTGGGTCCAAGAATTAGCAATCTCTTAGCTGGTGGATCTGTGAAATACAGCTGTGGATTTCCAGTTTTTACCTACAGAGGGCCTACCACGAACTCTTAACGCGTTCCAATTCACGACCTAAACTGGGACCTGACCATGTCGTTTTAAAATGTCAAGCGTGCGAGCGAGAAATTGGGATGAAGCTGTACTCCCTATACACCGTTAAATTTTGATCGTTTTAATCCCGTGGAGGCTCAATCAGCATGAAACACTATCGATTTGTATGATTTATTCTTTAAGAAAACGTCAGCAGAGCGGGTCCAATGACCGGTAGACAGCAGTCGGCATTGCGTACAAACTACCTAAAGGTCATTGGACTCGCTCAGCTGACGTTTTCTTAAAGAAATTAATTTCGTACATGCATAAATTAATACGAGTTTTGAAAAAAAATTACTTTATTTTTTAATTTTATCTTTACAAATCGATAGTGTTTCATGTACCGGATCGACCCTCCGCGTAATTAAAACGATCAAAATTTAGCGGTGTATAATAGATGGAGCTATTATAGTATAGGGAGTATAGCTCCTATGGTCGTCAAATAGATCGCTGTAAGACCTCATGGTAGGGCCTCTAATCTGATGTCAACTACTGTCACATACAACAATTCGTCACCATCTTATTATTTCTAGTAAGCAGACACATCTTCTTTCAATAGATTGTACTCTTTGATCCTATGATAAAACAACAATCTTTAAAGTAATGCTTACCTCAGCATTCCATCCGCCATAAGGAAGCTTAGCGAGCTGGTCCTTCTCTGGAACAGCCTTGGAGGAAGGTGGACTGGTGTAATCCAGATGGTTCTTAAAAGACACGTTCTTCGTCTGTTCCTTCTTGGGCTCCTTTGGAGGCGGGTCCTTGAGGAGCGGCTCTGGAGGTGCTGAAGGCTTTGGTCTGGAATAAAAGGAGAACACATAATGTCTAAGTTGATTATAATCTGAAGATTGTTGTTACGTCACAAAAATAACTTTTCTTGGCAGTCTGGTAAAAATACTTTTTTGCGATTTGCGGTAAGATGCGATCGATGGTTGATTCGAGGATTGAACCATTTACCTACATATGCAAGTTTGTACGGAATCTTCAACTCAACAACTAGCACTCGAATGGTTTTTTTTTTTTTTGTTAGTGGATAGGTTTTTGTTTGATCTCTCTCTCATATCTCAGGTATGATATACAATTATGTCTCATCTGAGATTAAAGATTACTGGTTTTCTAAAACAGGTGACAGAAGAGATTCTTACAAATTGTTACTTATAAGGACTTACTTCTCAACAGGCGCTTGATTTTGAAGATTGATGTACTCTGCTTCAGCACCAGCTGACGCACTGAGACTGCACACTGAAGTTATGTCACTGGTTTCTGCAAGTTTCACAAGTTTTTCTTTAGTTAAACAAATGCTAACAGCGTCTTGTTTTTTTTTTTTTTTATTAATGATAGGCTTGAGTTTGACCACTATCTCACCTGATGGTAAGCGATGTTGCTACTGGACAAAGACCTCCCCAAGTCTTTCCATGTATTTCTTAGGCGATTTTTTTGCCGAAATTTCGTAAGGACGGTACGGCCAAGTGTGAGTTGGACTCGCACACGAACCAGTTATTTGATTATTGATATTTTTGTGTTTCCTACTATTACTGAATCTTTTGATTAAGTAAGCGTTGGATATGCAGCTAATTTATAAGAGGTATAACAAATAAAATTACCAGGATGACTAATATTCTCCTTGGGCACCGGAAGTCTAGTCCTCGATGGAGCTGGCGATCGGGAATCACGCGTCGTCGACGATTCTGAGCTGGCGTCGCTTCCCAGCTTACTGAGCAGCATCTGGAGGAAACCTTTGTCAGTTTCTTTCACATTTCATTCCTGTACCAGCGACCAGACGGTTTTTTTCAGGAGTTTAACTTTCCATAAATAGTATATATAACTGGAGTAATGCACCAGACTCCAGACAATTGGCTGAAGAATTTTTCAAATACGTGCAGTGGTCTCGTTCACGAAAAATTAGCTTTTGCATACAAACTTAGGACCTATTTGTTTCATCCCCTTAGGGGAGTGAATTTAAAGAAAAAATGTTCTTATATCATAACAGGAACCTCAGCATTCTAGTTCCGAGAAGGCTGACCCGGCCAACGCCCAGCCCTAACCTTAACCTTTGGACCTATGAGTCAGTGAGTGAGTTAGGACTGTCTCTTATGTGTACAGATAGGTCATCAGGTAGGTTAGGTCAGATAGGTCGGCGGATAGGTCTCCTAATTAACTTTTCGTTATAGGTCATGAATAACGAAGATATTATTTCGATTCAGATCAAAGTCCCCCGTGATACAGATTACGAAATTATCTGAATGAGTAGCTTTAAAAATAAATCTTCTTTATGAATGAATCCGGATTTGAAGTATACCGTAACTAATTTCGTACAAAACTTCAAACGTGTCATTAAAATAATTTGTTTGATGTTTATTCGCTTGGCAGCACATTCATATTGTAATGATTTGACATAAATAGACACGCTAGGATTCTTTAGTTTGTAAATATATTTAACTAATGTTGAAGTCGTATACGACTGCAATACGGCCGCATAATGCAGTCGGCTACGACTGCTTGGAGCAGTTGTGTTCGACGGCAAAATAATACTGATGCGAGTTCATTTACAAGATGATTGACGAGTGGATTTCCAGATACATTCGTTTTCTTTAATTTCATTAATAAACAAATCGTCGTCTATATTTTCGAGAACTTTCGCCATTTTGGATAACAAACGAACAACCAACCAGCTGGGTCTGGCAGCTCTAAGCAGTCGACCGCACGGCGAAACTCGACCGCGGAGCGACTGCTCCGACCGGTCAGGAACTGCTCGAGCAGTCCGTGTATTGCGAATATGAATTTAGTATGGGCACTGCAGATCGCCGTGCAGTAACCACATCTTGCAGTTGGTCTCGACTGCAACATGCGGTCCGTCTATGGCCAGCCTAAGAGACTTTTTTAAAGAAAAATTTTGCCCCACTTTAGAAATCACGAAGTGAGTGCGTTCACAAACTTGTAAGTAATTGCATAAATACGCAAAACGTCCAGACCCACCACAATAATCTGTTGCCCATGCAAATATTTGATCCATTCGGGAATTGATACCGTGACACACAGCGCAACAGCCAATCTCTCAATCACAGCGTCAACTGTAACGTCTGGCAGACATCGCTTTGCAAATTGATCATATAAGACGGGAATTGGCGTAGGTACCAAATTATTTCCCGTCTATCAATTTTTTAAACCCCAAGAGAATGTCGCATTCTCAATCTCTTTCAGTTGTGTCTTAATTACGGTATTCGAAAGGAAAAGAATAATTTGCTACTAAGCACTAAAAATTTGTCGAAAACAAGCATTTTAATGAGGCTTCGCTTTATGCTATTTCTCATCAAGTTAGCGTTCGGTATGTAACCTTAAATGTGATCTAAAACAAAATTTCTCACCTGCAGCTCATTCTCCTTAGCTTGCAGCGTCCTTCGGTAGCGGTTGTTGTACTGTCTAAGCTCTTTCATGCGACGCTCTAGCTCAGGCCCGGGCGACCGACACTCATGCGTGGAGGCGGGACGCAGTGTCGCACGAATGCGACCTGTGCCTGCACCACCCGGTCCGTTGCGTCGAAGCTCCAACAACTAGAAAAATAAATGAGGACAAACGTAATCTTGTCAATAAAGAAAGTAGTAGAAATAACATCTAACGTATCAGAAGATAAGTACCCCTAGCCAAGATTCTAATATGCAATAGTTAACGCGTGTAGAAAGCTTCAAATGTACGGGAATGACGTCGTCTCAACGCTCAGTCACGTGGTCAGAACAAAAGAATTGGCGGCTAGGTCAACTTGAAGCGTTCGACGCAAGCGAAACGATTGTAACTTGGCTAGGGGGCAATATAGAACCTAGCAACTAGAAAAATGTTAATAATAATTATAGCCAGTGGCGTTGTTCGAGACTTGTGGCTAGTAAGCGACAAGTCTCGAACAACACTTCAAGAGGCCCGCGTTAGGCAGCTGCATCAAGGGCTTGATTCAAAAAGCTGTACTCCTCGTCACGGCTTGTATAGTTAAGTATGGTTCCTTTTCCTAGAGCCCTGACCGCTGGTAGCTTAACTAGCTTGGTCCCTGTTCTCGATAATCTCACCGGAGGATACCATTTCTCATATTTTTATGTTATTTTATATTGATATATTTTAAGTAAATATACACGTATGTAACTAATAATCAAAACTTTATTATACATATAGGTTACTGTATGTAAGTATATACTACCTTCGGTACAAAGACCAAACATAGAGTGCCCGTTGTGCAGAATATGATGAAGATTGCGATGAGAACGAATAACGCATCCTTGTGATCTTGCAATACCTGAGAAATAAAAGAGAAAATACAATATATAAATATTGTACGCGTAATGTAAGTCAACATTAAAAGGATAAAATTGCAATCCTGCAATTTATTGATTTAGTCAGTCAAGTCACAATAGATTTTGTAAAATAGTTATTTTATAAAGTAAATAGTTGATGATGCAAAAAAGCTGGGAATCCTCGCAAAAGTCAGACAGTACTTCACGCCGGAACAGCTGCTCAAACTTTATCAAGCGCAAATTCGATCGTGTATGGAGTATTGCTCTCATCTTTGGGACGGAACTGCCCGATACCAGCTTGATGCACTTAAGGCAATTGAGAGGCGAGCCAGAAGGATAATTGGTGATGAGAGACTCGCCGAGTCGAGGCTTCAGTTTTTAGCATCGACGCCGAGTTGCTAGCCTGTCGGTTTTCTACCGGTTGCATTTCGGGGAGTGTGCGTCGGAATTGCATAATAACCTAATTCCGCCTAGCCCGTTCCATCATCGGACTACCAGACGTACGGCGATGCTACATGGTGAACATCCCACCCACACGCACAAAACGTTTTGGGAACACATTCATTGTGCGTGCAGCTAAAGAGTGGAATTCCATGCCGGAGTCTGTGTTTTCTGTTAGCTACAACCCGGGAATTTTATAATTCGAGAGTGAATAGTTCTTCTAGGTAAGCGCGTTCCATCGTCGACCGCATCGTCGCTTTCCATCAGGTGAGATGGCGGTCAAGCGCGAACTTATCATCAATAAAAAAAAAAAGATAATACAAATGTGTGACTTACACTGTTGACCACAGTATATATGGTAGAATATTAGTTAGAGATTGATAACTAAATGTAGCAAAACTATGTTCATATTAGTACTACACTTCACTTACTAGTGTAATGGCAGCCCCCATAATACACATGATGAGCACGTTGTACACTGAAAGGCCGATATGCTGTGAGTCGTTCAGAGCTGGGATAGAAACATGGCGTGTCTCCCAAGCAAGGAAAGCACCGAATACCTGTTGAAAAAAATAATAATAGATATACCCCGTTAAATTTTGATCGTTTTAATCCCGTGGAGGGTCGATTCGGTACATGAAACACTATTGATTTATAAAGATAAAATTAAAAAATAAAGTACCTTTTTTAAAAACTCGTATTAATTTACGCATGTACGAAATTAATTTCTTTAAGAAAACGTCAGCTGAGCGAGTTCAATGACCTGTAGGTAGTAGTCGGCGTTGCGTACTAATTCCAGATCAACTCTCCACGGGATTAAAACGATCAAAATTTAACGGTGTATAATTATATGCATAAATAAATAAGGAATAAGAATGGTCCTCGTATCAGTCCCTGAGGTACACCAACAGAATTAGTTTCTGTTAGTTATCGTGCACCTTCAAAAATCTAGTGTTTGCACTTTGTACACTGTTATAAAATGTGGCACTACTTTGTCTTATTTATAGCGACGTAGTTGTCAGTGTTAGTGAGAATTTAACGTGGTCAATCCAGTTAAATGCTTTACGTAAATCAAAGCTATTTAGATCCCATTATATAGTTTTACTTTAGGGGAGGAAATGTGCGGAGGAATCAAAGGTAAGAATTGTTTTTATATGCACATACCAACAACAGTCCTTTATAAGCGTAGATGATGCCAATGAAAATTGTCATTCGCTCAGACTGACAGTACTCGTTCTCTTGAACTATCACGATATCCTCACTTGAGGGGTGAGGCTGAAACACAATGTTTGCTATATTGTCGATTGTTAGACATCAGTAAAGTTTATTTACAGAATTATAGACTAATTGTTTTCTTACGTATGGATCCATCTGCTTAGTAGCCCGGTAGAAGGGATCGGAGACCTGCCATGTGGTCATGATAGCCAGGTCGATTGCCAGCAGCACTCCCACCACCATAAACAATTGGTAGTCTTTAATGACCTGTAAGACATTTTTAGTTTAACTATCGTGTATGTATGTATGTATAGTTGGCCCATTATAGACATCCTATTGTATTTTACAACATATATAATAGACATCTTATTATATTGATATTGTTTAAATGTTTAGTTCTTCAAAATCTTTTAGATACTTGTCTGACAGATTAAAATATTTTATTTTTCACAAAAAATGCACCTCTACTTTTGTCTCTTAGAGTAATTAATTAATCGAAATACGTAGATTACTTATTTCATTCACTTGATTAGTGATATAATTAAAGAATGTGATGAAAAACAACGAACCTTCTTATTCAATTTGACATCAGTGAAAATAGAATGCACTCTCCAGGTCTTTGAGAACATTGCGCCGAAGGCGAGGCTAAACCCAGCCATCAGAAGCCAGGCTCTAGCCGTACAGATATATGGAAACGCCGCTGTGGATTCACAGGTCAGTATATTATAGGTAGGTATTGGAAATTATATATGTTACGTAGTATAATAGTGTATTATACAATTTGTATATTGGTGAGGCCCAGCAAAACAGTTTAAGAGTGAAGTCAATAATAAATTATTAATTATGCTGAGCCTCAGTTTGTACTATATTATAAAATTTATCGTCACACAACAACATTACTAATTTCTTTATATTTAATTTCACACATTTAAACACACTTTATTTACATTTTAGTGGCAAAACTGAAAAAAACATGCTTCTTTGCACAAACAAATTTAATAAACAAAACAGTACCTAAATAAAGAAATAGTAGTTGACATAAAAATGGAAAGTATGGAAAAATAGATGATGCAGGTGACAAGAAATATGATTCCCACACTTCGTCAAATAGTCAACCATGGAAATAAAAAAACACACCATAACAAACAATAACCTTACAGACCATAGATGTAGACGAAATAGACGAACATGAAATTATTCAAACAAGAAGTAAAGGGACTCATTCAAAAATTATCTCAATACATCTCTGGTTTGTCAATACAAAGCATACCAAGAATAAGAAGCTGTAAGAGAATACAGAGACATACGAACCAACAACAAGCATCGCAGATGAAGGAGCAAACAAACCAAAACTTGGAAACATGCGCGACTCCTTGGACCTAGAAAACTGCCTAGGTCTTTCTCAGAATAAAGTTTGTTGAGATTCTCAAAAACAATGCACTATGGCAGCCATGGCAGGTCTCCATGCAATCTCAGTATCGCATTTAAAGACTGCGTACGTTGGTTCTTGACAAGATAAAAATTATATTAAAATAAAAGGTATTGGTGGCCCAGTTCATACCGACCAGTATCCAATATAGCACTAAATTGGCAGAAATGGACAGTTCCAATCATCAAGGATGGGTGAGAGTTCCCAAAATTTGGTTGAGGATCCACATAGCCCAGGATTGAAGCTCAAGCTTTGGGGGTGGGATCAAGCTTTTACCTCCGTGCGGCGTGTCCTGAGAAAGACCTAAGAACCAATGGCAATGATGAGATCAGATGACTTTGTAGCGTGGTCGATGATTGTGCTAGCGTCATGCGAGTCGAAGGTGCCTGTTTAACAAGTTATTTTAGATCTGTTTTTTAAAATTTCGTATTAATGGAAGTGGGAGCTAAGCAACGTTGGTTTTTGTTTAAGGGTTATTCTGCTGTAACTATGTCATTAGGAATTTGAAAAAGACTTGATTAGATGGTTTTTCACAAACTTTATCTATAAAGTAAACTACTGCCCCAAATGTATGTTTTATGATGATATTTAAAACCGGATTGACTTACATGGTGAAACCAAAGCCTAGGAAGGTTCCTGAATGAAAGATTAATAAAAGATTTTTCGAATCATAAAAAAATCTCCAAAATGTTTTTGCAACATAATTTATAGCATAATTGCGCTTGCTTAGCACCAGCACTCCTCAGAATGATGAGCATGATCGTTACCTCCGGCTCCAAAGTCAGAAAGAACACAAAGATGTTAATAAGGCAAATCAGCACAGGATTGAGGTTGGTCCTGAGGTACATACCGATGCTGCTGAGGCTGGAGTCGAGCCCGAGGAAGATGACACTCAGGTACGTCAGCATGCAGCCCACGATGATCAAGTTGTTTAGGTGGGGAGATGACATTTTTATATACCTAAGAATGAGAGCGTCATTCACAACAAGTGAGATAAAGGTTATATCATAAAAAAGCACGGTACAAAGACTACTCTTGATACGTCAAATAACAACATAAATGTTATTAGATCATGAAAACTGATATTGTTAGTAAAGAAGATGGATTCATAGGAACTACATAGGTATTTGGAAAAGAAAAAGTTCTTTTTAATAAAACAGTATTTACTCCTGCCAAAGTTGTTTCACTGCGCAGAAAGTATGAGAGTTTGGAACTTACATTACAATTGCTGGTGGTGATGTGCGGCCTATCCTTTTCTCTCATCTTAAAGATACATATTTTCACCCTGCTGTTATTCTACCCATGGTATGTAAAAAAGATCTTAGGGTCCAAAGTACCTTTGGTTCCTATAGTGGATGTTCATGGCGAGGAAGCCGGTGGCAAGCAGGATGCCGAGCACGGAGCACGACACCAGGATGGAGTAGATCGTGATGTTCACCTGCGTGTGCTCGATCAGGCGGAGGGTGCGGTCTTTAGGTGGGTTTCTGTCAGAAAAGAAAAGAATATGATTGAATTAAATATTAATTTTGATATGGAAGTCAGTACGTTATTGCCTAAATTATCCCTTTGAATGCTTTCTGAGATGAATTTATTGTCAAATGCTTCTGAGAGCCGATGTTGGGATGGATGTGTGGTGTGACGAGAAAAGATAAAGTAAGTAATGATTTACGTATGTACATTCTGAAGAACACTTAACTAGTATTTTTTTTTTCATTTTCTTCAATAGTTATATTTATTATTAATTTTGCAAATAAATCGTTACTCTACATAAACAAACAAACTTAAACTATTAACTACTTTTATAAGTTATTATTATTACTATTTTAATTTATTTTGATCAATGACATCTTATTAAGGGACATTTTAACATTATGTAATTTATTTAATTTCTTTTTGAGTTTTAATAGCTACTAACATAGTTTTAAGTTAATATTGTTTCTAACCATTCTATGAGTGCAAACTTGAAATAAAGTAATTATTATTATTATTATTATTATAGCAGAAGAAGTTTGGAAGTAGTGCCAGTGACCGAAAAGTTGAAAGGGAATCGTTTATCTTGGTATGGTCATGTAAAGGGGAGGGATGATTCATGAAACGCATTTTATTATAAGAATTATGAGTATACACGTGGGATTCACCAGACAGCTATGTGGAAGTTTTTTCAGTTAATTGTAGTTAGCGTAGGGTTTTTTTTTTATTTTACTGTAATTATAGTTAAATATTTTTTAAATGTAAATGATGTTGAAACTAAAATAAAATACCTTATGACCCTGTACACATACTTGCCAAACCACTTGAAAGGCTCCCCACTGGCCAGGTCGAGGTGGTCCCTCTCGGCGCAGTACTCCCCGACCTTCACCTCACCCGTCCCGTCTCCCTGGAACTGCTTCAGCAGGATCGAGGCCTTGCGCTCGTTGTCGTAGAAACGAACTGGTCCCTGCCACGGACAGTTTAGTACTTTGTTATAAGGATCTGTTTAAAACAGTTAGCACATGATAGTTAATCCTGTTTTTAGGGTTCCGTAGCCAAATGGCAAAAAACGGAACCCTTATAGATTCGTCATGTCTGTCTGTCTGTCTGTCTGTCTGTCTGTCTGTCTGTCTGTCTGTCTGTCTGTCTGTCTGTCTGTCTGTCTGTCCGTCCGTCCGTATGTCACAGCCACTTTTTTCCGAAACTATAAGAGCTATACTGTTGAAACTTTGTAAGTAGATGTATTCTGTGAACCGCATTAAGATTTTCACACAAAAATAGAAAAAAGGCAATAAATTTTGGGGGTCCCCATACATAGAACTGAAACTCAAAATTTTTTTTTTCATCCAACCCATGCGTGTGGGGTATCTATGGATAGGTCTTCAAAAATGATACTGAGGTTTCTAATATCATTTTTTTCTAAACTGAATAGTTTGCGCGAGAGACACTTCCAAAGTGGTAAAATGTGTGTCCCCCCCCCTCTAACTTCTAAGATAAGAGAATGATAAAACTAAAAAAAATATATGATATACATTACTATAAAAACTACCAACGAAAATTGGTTTGAACGAAATCCAGTAAGTAGTTTTTTTTTTTAATGCGTCATAAACCGAAAAAAATACACTATTATTAAAACATCGATCAAAGTTACAACACATAACAAGAACTTGTATATTATGTTACTTGCTGCTACGGAACCCTTCATGGGCGAGTCCGACTCGCACTTGGCCGGTTTTTTTATTATCAAGTAGACGCTCTTCTTGTCTTTGTTGTTAAGGTAGCCTAATCTATGCTTCCCCTAAACTTTTGGGTGCCAACTTGTTGTAGACGTTAAAGTTATGGCTTGTTATAAACTTTTAAAGAAGCGTTTACATTTTCTGCCATTTTTAGGGTTCCGTAGTCAACTAGGAACCCTTATAGTTTCGCGTCCGTCGTCCGTCTGTCTGTCTGTCCGCCCTCGCTTAATCTCTGTGACCGTTAGCACTAGAAAGCTGAAATTTGGTACCAATATGTATATCACTCACGCCGACAAAGTGGTAAAATAAAAATTGGAAAAAAATGTTTTATTATGAAAAAGAAAAAAAACATTTTTTGAAAATGTCAATAATTTCGGAAATAATCGCTCCAAAAGTAAAAAACTTATGGTTCAAAAGTTAGAGGGGGGCCTCTAACTTTTGAACCATAAGTTTAGAAAATGTGGACTGGACTAAGTTTGTAGTATAATCATATATGCAAGCATTTTTTTTAAACTCATAAGTGGGTACACTTATTGTGATGGACGGGAAACTACAGAACCCTACACTGAGCGTGGTCCGACATGCTCTTGGCCGGTTTTTTTTTTTATATCAAGTAGACGCTCTTCTTGTCTTTCTTGTCAAGGGAGCCTGATCTATGCTTCCCCTAAACTTTTGGGTGCCAACTTGCTGTAGACGTTAAAGTTATGGCTTGTTATAAACTTTTAAAGTCACCTTTACATTTTCTGCCATTTTTATATACTCGTTTGAAATTCCTATCCTATTGTCTTTTCTGTTTAGTCTATATTAGAGTTTATTGAACAAGATAAAAGAGTTTTGCCGTCTAAAAACTATTTTATTATTTTATAAATTATTATGATCTAGCTTAGATAAAATATTCTACTGCTGGACAAAAAGCTCTCTCCATTCCTTCTATAGTTCCCGGTTTTGAAGCACTTCTTGCCAATTCTTAAAGACCACATCTAAGTCGACTCACCATCTCCTCCGTAATTTACCGCGGCCGTCGTATTATTTCTTATAGATACTACTAAGAAAAATGGAACTAGTTACTTAGGTACCTACTAAACTATATCATAAAAAAAAAAAAATTATAGAGGGAATAGGTACCATCGAAAGATTTGCTCTAATTCTAATAAAATTTCGAAAAACTATTCTTTTAGTCCCGCACCATGACATGGTTTCTTCCATCATCATATCATCAGATTATGTAACTTATTCAGTCCATCATTATACTTACGTAGTAACTATTCAGTAATCTGTGATTATACTCACTGTGACCCCTTCAAAAGTGACATTGCTAAGAGCATCCAGGAACAGTGACTCCCATTCCTTGTCGCGATACTTGAAGTCCTGGACGGTTTTCTCTTTGTACTTCGACCTCACTCGTTGGGCCACCGTCTGGATAGCCAACGCCATCGCCCATATGCCTAGAAGACATTCAGAGTATTGCTACCTGACCTGCCCCCCTAGCCAACTTACGACCGTTTCCTTTCGATTCTCTTACGTCGAACGCCTCGATTCGGCCACGCATCCGATTCGTTTGTTCTGACCACGTGACTGAGCGTTGAGATGACGTCAGAACAAAGGAATCGGAGACGTGGCCGACTCGAGGCGTTCGACGCAAGAGAATCGAAACTAAACTGTCGTAACTTGGCAAGGCTTGCTGACAGCCGATAAGACAGAATCTTAGTAATGAGCTCAAGATTAGAGTGGGTCATTTGTAAAACACTGGCAATCTCTTAGGACTATGTTACTGACATTATAAACAACAACTTTTGTTCTATGACTTTTAAAAATTTATCAATTATTTTAGTTCGCCAGATTTTCATACAAAAAAAAAAAAAATTAAATTGAACGAAATATTTCGAAGTCTATATGAAGCAAGCGATATTACAATAGCGGAGAGGATTGGGGATCGAGCGGAGGGGGTACTTGATGCCTTACGTCGCGTCACACAGATGTAGGTAGGTATAGCAAAATACAGAGTTGAAATGTGTTAGATAGAACAACGAAATCTTGAAGGTTTGTTTTTGGTAAATGAATTATGTTTTGTAAAAAGTCATAGAACAATAGTTGTTGTTTATGATGTTAGTAATACAGTCCTACAAGGTTGTTAGTGTTTTACAAATAACCCTGTAGTTTTCTAATTTTCTGTACAATTTTTTTTCTTTCGTGAAGAAGTGTACCTACACGTTGTAAAGCTTACCATCATAAGTGTAGCCATGGAATCTGGAATACTCCAGACCTCTTCTCCGGTCGTATTCCACTTGGTAATCCTTCGCAGTCTAAAAAAAAGGGCATCCGTAAGACAAAACTGTAGGTAGTCCTAGGAACAATGTCTTAGCATGGATATACCTTCTGAATCCCAAGAACTATTTTATTTACAAGTGGCTTTTAAGTCTAAATAGATTAAAGATTTTTTATTTATTTCTGTTTTTGTTTTAACTTTAATATTACATCGACACCAGATCATATCGGAACTTGTAATTTATTTTAATAAATACATCGAAATTAGTTTATAAGACTGTATCATATTTAACATTCTTTTGTTTTACTTTGAACTCTCTGCCATTATATCTGGTTGCTGGTCTACCATACGTGCTAATTCCGGGAATCACAGGACATATTTACAATATAATTATTAACACTACTAACATTCAAGTTCGTTGACACCAAATGGCATTAGATGGCGCCGAACAACGATTATAGGGCAATTGATTTCATTCACGTTTTGACCAATTGTTTATGAGTCTGCCTTGTTTGCAAAACGGAAATCTGATCGAAAACATTTTTACATTAACACTATCTTGCAAAACACACTACGAAAAGACACTTCTTTCATGCTTTCCTACATTTACCTAAATATGGTACTTAAATACAACTGTAGAAGATTCAGGTGTAACAATAAAATATAATGATTATACCCGTTCGTCTGCGGCCACAGACAAGGGGATACTTACAATCCCCGATACAGTCATCTCCCCAGTAGTGGAGAGCGGCAGCAGATCCGTCAGGATGGTGGTGTCGAGCGCGGTGGTGAGGTTCCTCTTGGAGCAGGGCGCGTGGCGCATCCACCACTTGTTGCTGTACGTGCCCAGCAGCAGCCAGGTGTACGCGCGCCCGTACATCTCGAGGCTGCAAGAGTTAATACAGTAGATGACGAAGGTATTTAAGGCAAAGGCAATTAACTTAGGGATCTTTAAGTCAAGAATGAATAAGTTACTTCTAGGCAAGCGTGCTCCATCGTCGACTACATCATAGCTTACCATCAGGTGAGATGGTGGTCAAACGCAATCCTATCAATAATAAGAAAGTCACTTATTTCAGTAGAGCGCGAGTGTATAAACTTGCAAGAGTTAAATTACATAGTATAGTCGGCCTTATATTGTTCCCATTATTGGGACTCAGGCCTCCTCTTTAAGAGACGGAATGGCCATAATACTCAATACTCAATACTCAATATTTTATTGCATTCCATATGTACATGTTTAGATGGTATAAAAATATAGTTAAGATTAATATGGACCCTGTCGGGCACAGCAAAGCTAGGAGAGAGGATGAAGGCTATTTAAATAAAGATATTTCACTTATTTTTATTGTTATGTCTAAGTATTGGTACAGTTGATTTATTTATTGTCGTCACATGTCATTGAATTTTTGGTTCTAGGACATGTCGGTTTCCTCACGACGTTTTCTTTCACCGTTTTAAAAGCAGTGGTAACGCGTCTGGCTGGGTTTGAACCCGCGACTTACAACTCGTAAGTCGGAGCCATTACCACTCGGCCACTGCCCAGGACACGGTGGAGCGCCCGGAGGACACGGTGGAGCACACAATCGCGGTGTGCCCTGCTTGGGCGGAGTATCGCCGTGCCCTCGTGGGGGTGATCGGCGGCGGAGACCTCTCGCGCCGGGCCCTGGTCGAGGTCATGGTCCGGAGCGAGGAAGAGTGGCAGGCGGTCGCCGACTTCTGCGAAGCAGTTATGCTCGCCAAGGAGGTGGCCGACCGCATCAGACAACGGCGCTCTCGCCGCCGCCGCCGCCGGGATTCCGATCCCGATTTCCAGCCACCGTAGGCGCGGGCTTGCGGACAGTGAGCAATGGGTAGCTCGCTGTCCGGCCGTCCGGTAACCGTCCGGACCAAGCCCAAGTCGTCGACGGCGCGCACTGTTCCCGCGCGCCTCAAGGAGTTGTCAGCAACAGCAGGGGCCCAGCCGGGTCGAAGCCTACTGGGGCCAGGGTTATCCGAAAGGGCGCTAGAACCCCGGTACGAAGGCTAGAAGGAACGGGATGGGTTTTTTAGTCAGTAAGAGTCTGACACTATCTCCCGCTCCGCCCAAGGGCGGGGGATGTCAATGCATGATTTTTCAAATCGAAAAAAAAAAAAAAAACCACTCGGCCACCACTGCAGGAGATGACCAAGGTGTATTAAGCTAGTACCTACCGATGTAGTTGTCAAGGGCAATCTAACACTTTAATAGTCACTTATTTCAGTAGAGCATATAAAACAAGAGTTGCTTAAAAAATCGAAGTCACTAAATTACCAGTATTGAATGAGAAAAATATTGTAAAGAAAACTAATCAATGCCTTGAAAATACTATGTTCTATAATAATAAACATTAAACAGCTTAAATACTGTATTATCTCTAAGGTCCTACCCAGACGTCTTAAAATCATAATTTCGGTGTGATAGACACAGAGCTATAAAAACCGACACTATTCTTTTCTCACACCGGATCCATGATGATTTTTGGACGCTATGTCTGCCCTGAAGGATACCTTTCTTACCCAACTCAAGAAATTTCGTTTGAAATAAGTAGTTCCTTTTTTAGGGTTCCGTAGTCAACTAAAAACCCTTATAGTTTCGCCATGTCTGTCTGTCCGTCTGTCTGTCTGTCCGTCCTCGCTTAATCTCTGTGACCGTTAGCACCAGAAAGCTGAAATTTGGTACCAATATGTATATCAATCACGCCGACAAAGTGGTAAAATAAAAATTGGAAAAAAATGTTTTATTAGGGTAGCCCCCCTATATGTAAAGTGGGAGGTCATTTTTTTTTTAATTTCAACCCTTACGTGTGATATATCGTTGGATAGGTATTTAAAAATGAGTAGGGGTTTACTACAATCATTTTTTGATAATGTCAATAATTTCGGAAATAATCGCTCCAAAAGTAAAAAACAATGTCCCCCCCCTCTAACTTTTGAACCATAAGTTTAGAAAATATGAAAAAAATCTGAAAAGTAGAACTTTATAAGGGCTTTCTAGGAAAATTATTTTGAACTTGATGGAAAGAACAGTTTTTGTACAAAAAAGACAAAAGGGTTCTACAAAATAATTTCTGGACTAAGTTTATATAAGTGTATATGCAAGCATTTTTTTAACCTCATAAGTGGGTACACTTATTGTGATGGACGGGAAACTACGGAACCCTACACTGAGCGTGGCCCGACATGCTCTTGGCTGGTTTTTTTCTTCTATAGATCTGTGTTTTTCTTTTAGATTTTAAGTGTTTGTGGTGAGCTAAATAAATACGTACTTAGTAGTTACCTACTATTTCTAGCCAGATTTGGTAAAATATTTATGTACGTAACAAGAATCAAAGGAGAAAAATTACTAAAAAAAATGTGAAAAACATACTTGTAAGCTTCGCAGAATATTTGTAACGCCCAAGTCTCGTTGAAGTTCCCCAAGATGATGCGAACGTCCTTCTCTTTCAGTTTAGAGAGTGCTGTTTTGACCTCGGTGGCAAAGCTCTGCGTCTCTTCTATGAGGAACCCATTGGTGTCCAGGTCGGCTAGGAGACGGTTATGAGCCTGGTGAAATAAAAACAGAAGATAATTTTGAAATACAGATTAATCTTTGCAGACTTGAAATAGCACAGCATAGTCGGCCTTATAATGTTCCCACTGTTGGGACTCAGGCCTCCTCTCTAGGAGAGGCAATAGGCCGTAATTCACCACGCAGGCCCAGTGCGGTTTAGTGGATGTCACATGTTTATTTTTCTTGGTGGGTAAAAATCATCCCAATGAGACCCCCCGCCCGTGGGCGGAGCGGGAGATAATGTCGGTCTCTTACTAAAAACCCCACTCCGTTCCTTCTGGCCTTTCATGTCGGGGTCGAGCTACCTTTCGGAGCTAACCCTGGCCCCAGTGGGTTCGACCCTGCTGGGCCCTGCTGTTCCTGACAACTTCTTAAAAGGCGCGCGGGAACAGTGCGCGCCGTCGACGACTTGGGCTCGGTCCAGACAGTTACCGAACGGTCGAACAGCGAGCTACCCATTGCTTACCGTCCGCAAGCACGCGTTGTCACATGTCTTCGAATTTTTGGTTCTAGGACATACCGGTTTCCTCACAATGTTTTATTAAATGTAAAGTTTTTCAAAATAGTCGTGAAATCTTTAAATACATACACGTGTAACGACACCCAGGACGAACTATGAATTAAGCTACGAAATCCTGCATCTCGCATAAGAGACATAACACCCGTCTGGTCGGAGGATCCTCCCATTTCAACGGAGGTTTGCGGGACTCTACACTCTGCCCCCCTAGCCAAGTTACAACCCGTTCGCTTGCGTCGAACGCTTCGAGTTGACTGAGCGTTGAGGCGACGTCATTCCCGTACACTTGAAACTTTCTACAAGCGTTAACTACTGCAGATTAGCAACTTGGCTAGGGGTACTGGTCCTAGTAACTCCTTAGTACGTCAATCTTGAGTATACCTACTGCTCTACCTTCTAGCTTTGTGTATTATTTGTTTGTTGGCTCAGTATCTATGCCATTCTATGCAGATCTGAGCTCGACAGCCACTATGAGGAGCCAAAGAATATGGTCGCTGTGGCCGAAATTGGCTAGATGGCATCATCATCACCTATGCACATCTGAGATCTGTCTAACATTTTGTTATGAATGCTAATAGATTAAGGCACTGCAATCGTTCTCGAATTCCCAACACGAATACTTTTATAAAGCAAGAAAATAATTGCCCACAAAACTCACCAAGGCATATCTCGGCTCGTTCTGGTAGATAGTCCCAACTCTAGTCCAGTTGAAGTGCTGCAGCAGCCTGATCCTCGGCAGGTTGAAGGCGTTCTCCGATGGTACGATGCGGAAGAAGTTGGGGAAGGCCTCCTTCGTGAACATCGGGTGAGTATCCGCGTAGGACAGCTGGAAGATAAGGACAAGGAGGACAACCGCATCCGAGAACAATACACGACGACCAAAATGTGTATATGCTCAACGGACGTGTTGGTGTAAGAACTAGACCAAGTGTTAGAATAGTAGCAATATTCTGCATTCCCAATATTTCTTGTTTTTTGGCGGGTAACTTCCAAATGATATCCCCCGCCCTTGGGCAAAGCGGGAGATAGTGTCAGACTCTTATTGACTAGAAAACCTTCCCCGTTCTTTCTTGCCTTTTACCAGGGCCGACCTAACCCTGGCCCTAGTAGGCGTCGCCCCGCTGGGCCCCTGCTGTTGCTGACAATTCCTTTGAACCCTTAGATTCACTCAAGCAAAATATATGGTTCAGACCGGCTACCCATCAATCACCATTCTAACGCCTTAGTTGTAGAGCTATTTTGGTCTGTGTCATTTAGCTAGTCATTTTCTAGTTCACTAAAGCTTCATAAACTTTCAGATCTCAAATGCCACACCAGACAATTAATTAAAATTCTATTAACAGCTAGAAATTTTAATATTGGTGGTTACGAACTGTGTGTTTAGCTTACAACTAATAATGTAACATTTATATACTAGATTAACTATACTAACTTATCTATTTACACTAACTGATCCCCCTACCTGGGTGAGGTGCCAGTGTTTGGAGGCCTTGGCGATGGGGTCGGTGACGTGGGTGCAGGCAGCTCCAAACAGCATTAGTTTGTGAGGACCGCTGTGCATCATATCGAAGAATGACTTCACTCCCACTGCGGCGTTGCACTGGTTGTAGAGGAGACTATTAAATTCTTTAAAGGAGTTAATATTGGCTTTCTGTTTTTATACCTGAATATAGTTTAATCAGAATCAGTAAATGAATAGATTCCAATAGTTTTTACACAATGCTTTTTTTTTGCATGCTTTTTCCAAAAATATTTAAAAAGTTCTCGGTCAAAATGGAATAATCTAAAAGACGGACTAATTACATTTTTTACGGCAACTAGCCTATTCCCGAATGGAGTCTCTGCAATTTTTAGGGTTCCGTAGTCAACTAGGAACCCTTATAGTTTCGCCATGTCTGTCTGTCTGTCCGTCCTCGCTTAATCTCTGAGACCGTTAGCAGTAGAAAGCTGAAATTTGGTACCAATATGTATATCAATCACGCCGACAAAGTGGTAAAATAAAAATTGGAAAAAAAATGTTTTATTAGGGTGGCCCCTCTATATGTAAAGTGGGAAGTGATTTTTTTTTTAATTTCAACCCTAACGTGTGATATATTGTTGGATAGGTATTTAAAAATGAATAAGGGTTTACTAAGATCATTTTTTGATAATGTCAATAATTTCGGAAATAATTGCTCCAAAATTAAAAAACAATGTCCCCCCCCCCTCTAACTGTTGAACCATAAGTTTAGAAAATATGAAAAAAATCTGAAAAGTAACTAGAACTTTATAAGGACTTTCTAGGAAAATTATTTTGAACTTGATGGAAAGAACAGTTTTTGTACAAAAAAGACAAAAGGGTTCTACAAAATAATTTCTGGACTAAGTTTGTAGTATAATCAAGGAAGCAATTTTTTTAAACTCATAAGTGCACTTATTGTGACGGACGGGAAACTACGGAACCCTACACTGAGCGTGGCCTGACACGCTCTTGGCCGGTTTTTTTTTTAACAACTACTGTTTTCAGATTTATTCCTATACCTGTGCCATAAGACCTTGTTTGTGCCACATTTCAGGATTCTGGGTCAACGGAAAGTTGAATATAAATTTAGATCTTTCAAATATACGTTTTTATTCGTTATTCCGGCCGTATCTTTTTTATTCGTTAACTTAGAAGTGTGATTTTTTCACAGCTTGAAAAAACCACAGACCTGAGTATATGGTTTTAATTTCAACTCGATACCTTCACGCGTTCTTGAGATAAAGGGTCTTGATAGACAGACAGACGGACGGACCACAAAGCAATCCTATAAGGGTTCCGTTTTTTCCTTTTGAGGTTCGGAACCCTAAAAATGATGCTAATTGCTCATTCCAAAGAGCAGATGGAGAAGAATGAGCAAGAATCTCCATGGACTCCACCGAGGTAAGAGGACTGAAACATGTATTTGAATGTGTCTGTCCACTTACCTCGGTGTCGTTCCACCACATGTGAAGCCGGTAGTTCCGCAGCACGGAGTCGTGCTCGTTGACGTGGTCCAGGGCCAGCTTCACGCTGGGCATCACGCCTCGACCTGTAACAGTGGTAAGATAAGATAAGATAAGATATTCTTTATTTGTTTAAACATTGTATACATACAAAAGCATGCAAGATATAGGTGTAACATCGTGTTGGTATTATTGTGGCTACTGACACATTTTCGGCTGTTATGAAAAGTCTGTTGCTGCGTAGCCATAGGTACTGATCTTTATGAGATATGTATAAAGATAAAGAAAGAAAGAAAAATAATTTATTTGGTACAGCACAAGGCGCAAACACAAAATAATACAATAAGTAACACGTATCAAAAATAAAAAATAATATAAATACAGTTGTTGTGTGTCTCATGGTTGCGCCAAAATAGGTCCAGTTCAGCATGAATGCCACACAAATAATGCCTGACGCTGGTTTTCAACTGAACCTGTGGTTGTGACGCAACGGACGTAAACTGGTATTGGAGTGCAGTATAATATAAAATCAGTGATGAGTACTTAAATAATATAGTTATATATGGTTTACACATAAACCAAAAAAATAGAATACAAGCGAAATTGTGTAGGATAGTGTTTGTATAAGTGTGAAAATAAATAACCTCCACCTCAACTATTGCCCAATACCGAAAAAGTCACCGTGGCCCTGGAACACAACAGGTGACGGAAGGAACACAGGTGGGTTTTAGTCAGTGACAGTCTGACACTCTCTCTCGCTTCACCCAGAGCGGGAGAAGTTATTCGATGCTTTAATAGTACATACATTATTATATGAGTGTGTAATGTTAGTGAATACCGACGAGGCAGTATTTAGACTCGAGCCGTGGCGTATTACTCAAGTGTATCATACGACGTTTTTCAATACACTTTTGAAGAAAATAACTATAAAATCAGTAAAACTTTTGTGGTGGTAAAAATCTGTTCATACGCGCGTCCATATTTTTTTTTAATTTACCTTTCAATACACTCACTGAAATGAATAAACGGGGGTTGACCGGCGACACGTGGGGGACGACCTACCCCTTCGTGATACGATAAATGTAATATAATTATGGCGGGGAGAGGTTGAACGAAAGGTTTTTACCCCATTACAACACTAGTAATGGTAAACAAAATGTCACAGTTTGGTAACAAGGGCCATTATTTACCTAAGTGCAGTGCAATAAGAGTCACTTTCTGAGCTCTTTTTAATCTTCACCTCTTTTTAATCTTGTTTTCAATACACTTGTGTATTGAAAACAAGATTAAAAAGAGGTAAAGTCTTACTGATTTGACCCTAAATGTAGGTACCAAACTTTTACCGATTAGTCTACCTAACAGAGATGGGTCAAATTTGACACGGGATCTCGTACCCACCACCATACCTATACCCATACTCATAACGGGTTCTGCCATTATAGGTTCCCCCCTAAAAAAGGGCCACAAGAAGGTAATGAACAAGCTTTATAAAAACTTTACTTCCCCAGGTGATTAAGTGAGTATACTCACCTATTAACTTTTTAATAATTTACTTAGATGAGAGAGCCCCCATCTAAGTAAATTAACAAGCAAACTTGTCCGAACTTCAACATTAACACAACCGTAACTTTGCCCAAACTGTCTGAAGTCCCGCTTTCTCAGGTAGCTTCTAACTTAAACATAAGAGGTAATTTACTCAGGCAACGTTGTTAGCAGGTATATTATGTTCATTATTTAAGTAGGGTCGTGAGTTATGTATATTACATCCATTTATTTACTTGCTCACGTCTGTAGTAGCAGATTTTGGGAGTGAATCCTCAAAACAGTTGGCGAATGTGATCACCATTATATCACCTGCGAGCTTGTGCCAGTGGCTTCACCCTCTTGGAAATACAAATTGTGGACCACCGTCTCATCGCCTTAGAGGGTGATTTCTGGAAAATCCTCTCATACGTCTTGAATCGACTCGTCTACGTCATAAAAGGGAACATTGAGCAAAATTTCACGCTCCTATAGTCTCATTAGTTTCGGCTCTGCTTTTTTTTAGATGGGAAAATCACCTAATGACATCCCCCGCTTTTGGGTGGAGCGGGAGATAGTGTCAGACATTTACTGACTAAAAACCCACTCCTATTCCTGCTGTGCCATTGTTCCAGGGCCCCGAGGATTTCTTTCACATCACCCATGACCCCAGTAGGCTTCAACCTTGCTGGGCCTTTACGGTTGCTGACAACTCCTGGAGGCGCGTGGAACACTATGCGCCATCGACGACTTTATCCGGATAGTTACCGGACGGTCAGAGGGCGAGCTACCCATTGCTCGCCGCCCGCAAGGCCACTTCTATGGCGGCCGGAAATCGGGATCGGAAATCCCGGAGGTTGGGACGTGAGGGCCTTTGCCTCGCGTGTGCGCCGCCTCCTTTGCTAGCATTACTGCTTCGCAGATGGAGGTGACCGCCTGTCACTCCTCCTCGCTCCGGACCATGGCCTACTGTACCAAGGCCCGAGTTTCGGCTGTGCCTTGATTTATGTCAGCTCTCCGGTGGAAGTGGCAGCGGGGTACAGGCTGGGCCTTTTTCCCGCAGACGCAGGGTAGGGAACCGTGAATACGGATCCTGCGTTAGGGTGCCTCATGGGCGGTGACCTTGTGACAATCGTGCGTACGCAGCTTCCAGTCAGTTTCTCCTTTTATATGACATAGTTAGGTATAGGTATAGATATGTACCTTTACTTTCGATTGGCTGTCAGATAAAACATAAAACTAATGCTGTATGGTTATTGGGCAGAAGGGACACGTGTGTACAGTATGAGTAATTACTATTATTGGCGTCGAAATATTTCTGAGTGATCAGTGACCTAGAAAACGAATTGTATCGGTATTTTTTTTTGTTATGTTAGTGATCTACTTTATGTACTTAAAAATTATATACAAATAACGACCGACTTCCCGGTTCCCGGAAATTTTGCATGCATGTGTAAATCAGATGACAATGCAAAATTATTGTAACAAGGAGCTGATCTGATGATGGAACCATCGAGTTTGGGCTCGTATGATTCGTCTTGACGAGTATTAATTATATAGGTATACCGAGCTATAAAAGCATGCTGTGAATAAATGATTTTCATTAAAAGCTTGTTTAACACAAAGGTTGACTGGTAGAGATGCCTTGTTGCATTATGTCCGCCTATGTACATGAAGTTTAAATAAATAAATAGCTCTGTCTCTTACTCAAATAACAATCTTAATAGTGGTAGGGCCCCAGATCTCCTAATGACGTTTTCGTTTGCCGATGTTACTAGTGCCGTAGTGCCTCAGCTTTAATTAAATATTAAGTAGATACCAGTATTAGAGTTCTCGACGCCCTTGCCGAAGGGGAAGAACCCCGCGATGTAGACATCCGTCCTCCTGTTCAGGATGGCGTCAAGGTTCGGCTTCTGCGGGAAACCCTGGCTGATGGAGACCAGCACGAGGAGGGGCAGCAGATGCATGGCTGGAAAAAAAATATCTGTTGAAACATTTGAGTAAAAAAACAAAATCTTTTCTTTTCACTACATGGGCACTTATAAAACGTCAGAAGCTATGTGTATGGTTCCAATTGGTCGTTTCCCATGGAGAAGAACCAGTAAGAAACTTCATGGTTACTCTTTTAGAAAATCCTTCGTTTCTACAATATTTCCATATTACAAATAATTCAGATATGAGAGGACAATGCAGATTCAATCTATGCGAGTGAGAATACTGTCATTGAAGAAATACATTCTGCAAGGGGTTATAGGCGTCTTACATCGTCATCATTTCAGTCGAGAGACTTCCACTACTGGGTCTATATCTATGCTGGGATATAGGCCTTGGGCACGCCACAATTATGGCGGTAAGTCCTCTCTTTGAGGCGTGGCTGGAAAGACCTCAAGGCGTCCGTACCTTCCGCATGACGCAGGTCCTCACCGGACAAAGCAAGTTCGGGAGGTTTCTGTACCGGATTCGTGCGGAAGTGACGCCCGGGTGCCGCCACTGTGCGGAACGCCCGGAGGACACGGTGGAGCACACAGTCGAGGTGTGCTCTGCTTGGGCGGAGCATCGTCGTGCAGTCGTGGGGGAGATCGGCCACCGGACCTTGGTTCAGGCCATGGTCCGGAGGAGGAGTGGCAGGCAGTTGCCGACTTCTGCGAAGCAGAAATGCTCGCAAAGGAGGAGGCCGACCACATCAGGCAACAGCGCTCTCGCCGCCGCCGGGATTCCGGTCTCGATTTCCGGCCACCGTAGGCGCGGCTTGCGGACAGTGAGCAATGGGTAGCTCGCTGTCCGACCGTCCGGTAACTGTCTGGACCATGCATTTTTTAGTCCGTTATTTTTCGTTTTTGTAAAGTTTTTTTATTCTAGTATGATTTCAAAGTTTACGTTAACTCAGTCGAGTTAGTTAAAACTCGCACTAACCCCCTCCGATGACGCGGACTCGAATTGGAGGCTACAAAACTGCCGAAAACTTTGGAACGAGTTGACCGAGCAAAGTGAAATTGTACAAGCTTTATTTTAAGAAATTATATCTCAAAAATTCTTTTGATAAACGTATGAACTAACTATAAAATATTTTTATGTTTTTGGCGCCCAACTGGGACTGGTCGGGCGCCAATAGCGGTCGACTTCTCTTGAGTTCTCCTAATTCACAATTCATCGCAAACACTTATAACACTGTACAATACATGAACAGAACAGCTATTGCACATTGCAGCCTTTTGAAATTTTGAATTTCCATTTCCACACACTGTTTCGTCACAATGGCAATGGCGTAGCATCATACATAGGCCTTTCGAAGCGTTACATCCTTTTACGATAAACGACATCGCACACGACCTTATTATTATTAATTTTTGTAGTGATTCTGGCTTGGATACTAAGATACTTATGCATCGCCCTTGTTAAAGATATGGTGTAATATGGACACTATCCGTATGTAGAAAATTGTACTTGCTCTATATTAATTTATGATTGTTATTTCTATTTTTTACTTTGCCCTTTAATTTTTTTCATCATCATTCATGATTTCAGCCGATACACGTCCACTGTTGGACATAGGCCTCCCCCAAGCGTCGCCACATCGAACGTTCCTGTGCGTCCCGCATCCATCAGTTCCCCGCGTTTCCGGTTAATTTATTTATTTTACTTAAATCTATTGGCACACTACACCGTTGCCGACTTCTGTTAGTCGATATCGTCACCGGCTTAAGCTGAAAACCATTGCTGTGGACTCGTCACATTTTGCGTGTAGCCACAGCATTATGCAGAGCGTACGGTCGTTTTGTTATTTTTTTAATGAAAAATGTGTAAAATAATAAATATAAAAATGTACTTATCTATAAAAATGTTAGTCTTAAGTTAGCGACTTTTCGGGCAATTAAAATGTTTTTCTTTCTTTCTTTTTTCCAATAGTAGTATTATAATAAATTCGAGATAATTACAATTTTCATGTGCAATCACACTATCTCGCTGCGTCGTCTCTTTGCGCCATTTTATCTATTATTACAATTAAAAAAAACAAAAAAAAAAAATGGTTGCCTGTAAAGTCGGTTTTACGGGCGAAGATTTTACGTGACAACGTCTTTTTCTCGGTAGAATATTTATTGATATGAATATAATTAAATTGCACAATAGGAACAAGGAATTGAATGAAAATAGTTGAGTGGGAGAGAGACGCAAGGCATTCGGCGGGCCTCTCTCTCGTTCGGTGACTAATCGTAACGTTACCGAGCGTTACACTTTTTCATAAGTGACTCCCAGCCGCAACCTAATTTAAGACGTTGTCACGTCAAAAAATCGCTAGGAGACAAAGCCATTTAATCAAATTAAAAAAAAAAAACAGATAAAAAAGATATTCTACGTTACATTTTTTTTGTAGAGTTATTATTTATTTATGTAAGCTTCTCAAAGGCTTTAAAAATACAACCAGCTTAGTAGAAAAAAAAAAACCACAAAAGGTTTTTCCATTTAAGTAACGTTAACAAGGGTAAAACCGTTACGAACCGCGTCTAACTCCTTGCCATTACTTCGTAGTGTTAGCGTAGTTTGTAACGCAGTACAAAGCAACTGGTAGGTCATTAGCTTCATTGTTTTCTGGATTTGCGTCATCTACATTAATATAATAAAGAGGTAATGCTTGTTTTTTTTTTGTTTGTAGGAGGTAATCTCTGGAAGTACTGGTCCGATTGCTAATTTTTTTCACCGATAGAAAGCTGCTTTATTCCTGAGTGTCTTAAGCTATATTTTATGTACGCGGACTACCCCGCGGGCAAAAGCTAGTATTATTCATACAGCATCATAATCCAAATAAAACTATGTTTAAGTACTCAACTCCAACTAGTCTAAAGCAAAAGGGCGAAAATAATCACATTATAAGGATAATGAGGTCCCTATTTCCTGTAATAAACCCCCCTTCAATACTGAAATCACTCGGTACCTACTGCATCTATTAAAAACTTTACTAGCTTACAGTAAGTCGATAATCTAGCCGTATAAAGAACCAGGTCAAACTGGCAGCAGTTCAACCTTGCTTTATTGATCGATATTTCCAACTATCGTAGGTAGACACCTAATGAAGAATCATTAATTCATATTTCCAATAACTTAGGTTACACTCTTTATTTAAATGCAACCTATCGTACTTTGCCAGGGCGGTCAACTTGGAGTTCCTGTGGCCTGGAACGCACAGGGCAATTGAAGAAACACAAGTTGGTTGTTAGTCAGTAAAAGTCTGATACTCCTATTCGCTCCGACTAGAGTGAAGGAACCTATTTATTGATTTCCCACCTAAAAAAAAAACCACCCAAAAATGATAAGGTTTTTTTTTGGTTTCCATAGATTCACCTAGGCAAGTCTTTCATCAATTGTGTCTGGAGCACCTTCCAGTAGATACAACTGTCCATCAGCCGACCACAACTAGGGCCCGAATTTACTATTGAGCCGCTCCGGGCAAAGATAATTTTCGCCGCCCTTTACATACACGAAACCTTTTAAGTCATGAGTCTTAAGTCTTAAATATTTCCAATATCCAACCTGAAGTACGTTGGAAGGTGGCACATAAGATTCTCAACCTACCAACTTGGGTGTAAATGGCTCGGTGGAGGAATAAGTCAATTTTGCCGCCTCTTATGTTTTGCCGCTCTGGCTTGCCCCCCCTTAGATCGGGTCCTGACCACAACCCAGCTATTGGATAACATGGATTCTCATACCTATCTACTTAGCTAGGCTAATCCATTTTTTTTTTAATAAAAGGTTCAAAAGTTCAAAGGTCTTGCACATCTACAATCCAATAAAATCTCGAAACTCACCTTTCCCTTCCATTAAAACACTTTTCTGTACTAAAACCGAACAATTTGTGTGCTATAAAAAGATCGGCATGAGGTCACCGCGAAATCACCGCTTTTTCACAAATCACCAATTAAAATAACCGAAACTTTGACTATTATTAGTCAAATACACCATAATTATACAATTTTTTACTAATAATCATTGATAAACGTGAAATCGCAACTGAAATCTACATTTTCACCTGGAGCCGTACTGCCCGACCGTTGCAAGGGACAGAAATGCCGTCGAGCCTTCCTTGTAAAGGAAACTGAGCTTTATTACGTGTAGCATAAGATTCAACAATTCACCACTCACCTTTCCCCATACAATTTTTGTTTCAGAAGCTATCGACGTATAACAGGCTTACATTTCAGGGGAAAATGGACTTTAGGCAGTACAGATAAGGCGCAATTTCACTTGTTGGTTGATGCTTGTAAGGGTGTTCCAGCAAGGGTAGGTTTGAGCAAACAGATAAAATTAGGCTTCGGCGGTGGAAATCGATAGAGGGGTGGTTTCACAAGTAGTGATGGGCAGTTCAACCCCCTGACATCGATAAAATGTAAAATTATCGAGTGATCATTGTTTTAAACATTGCCGACAGAGGCTGACCAAATCATAATTAAGGTTTTTTTTTCTTGCTGATAGGTTCGCGCTTAACCGCTATCTCACCTCCTGGAAAGTGACGATGCGGTCGACGATGGAACGTGCTTACCTAGAAAATACCTATTTACTCTTGGCTTAAAGATTCCCGGGTTGTAGCCATCAGGAAACACAGACTCCGGCAAGGAATTCCACTCCCTAGCTGTATTCTCTATTTAACTCCTTCTTCTTGCCCATATCCCATATTACTTGGGGCCGGCGCAACACGTTTCTGTATCTAACCACTATCATATAAATAGTGCATTCATTAACTCCATGTGTTCATACTATTGACACTGTATAACTTCGCCGATTTTGACTGATGTCAAATCAGGGCAAAAGGGAACTGCCTAACTGCGAACTGCTTACTGCTTCAAATCCTTCCTTATGCTTTGGCGACTCAGTCACGGTACGCAAAAACGAGTTCTGCGTTTTCATCAGAACTTTTGCGTGTTCTGTTATTGGTTCATTGGTTGTTTATTATTATTATTATTTAATTAAATACTAACATTAGGCTAAGTTTGTACTACTACTAACACATACGGATAATTATCTGAAATAAATATTTGAATTAAATTGAATTGAATTGGTTACTGAAGGCTACTATTGGTTGCCTGAAATGAATACTTTTTTTAAACATCTGGTTCCTCCGGTTCCTTTCGTACTTTACGTTTGGTTTAAGAAATCTATTACGAACACCGATTTATCGATCATTTACCTCGTTCCATCGACATCACACGTCTGCTACCCCGTCCCTTCACCCAGCCCATAACGCATGCGCGATCCTCGGGGCAAGGGGTGTGTCTCTATATGTGGTCCAGCTCACTATCGTCAGGGAAGCTACGGTGCTCCCAAATTCATATATCAACACACTTTATTGATATACTTTATGTTTTCGGTACTTTTCTGTTATTTATTAATATCGTTGAATATTTTATGTCTTTTTGTTGTTAGGATTTTCCTCATGCGAGCTTTTCCAGACATTATTTTTTTACTGCGAATTTTCGTTGCGTGACTTCTGACAGTTCGAAATTTGAATTTTCGTGAACATGTTGAGCGTCATTACTCTATGTCCTTATTGGCTAGCGTAGATATTTTTAGGCTACCTATGTGGCTAGATACATAAGGCTTGTTTCAATTATTATGAGAAAACTGGGCTAGTGAAAGTCGGACTCGCACTCTGAGGTTTCCGTACAAACTTACCTATATAAATTCAATTCCGGAATAGAATTTTTGAAAATATTTCCGAATCGCAAAAAAAATTACAACTTTACAGTTTTCATATTTATTCTTATACTTGTGTTGTAAGACCTTGCTTTGTACCAAATTTCAGGATTCTAGGTCAATGGGAAGTACCCTGGGAATTTTGATTTCCTCGAGAGAGTTGAAATGTAGGTACGAGTACGTTTTTGTCACATAAACCGAAGTATCTTTTTTTCTCGTTTACTTACAATTTTGATGTTTTTACAGCTTTAAGAATCCACAGACTTGAGTATATGGTTTTAATATCAACTCGATATCTCTACGCTTTCCCGATATAAAGGGTCTTGACACAGACGGACGGACGGTTGGACAGACGACGGACGGATGGACAACAAAGTGATCCTATAAGGGTTCCATTTTTTCCATTTGACGTACGAAACCCTAAAAACGGAGTTGTCTACTTGCTTGGGACTATTAGGTACTCATGTTGGTACCTACCTTGATAATTATGTAGTAGGCACTTACATTTAGCGCACATTAAAGTGATTACAATTCAAAATGATAAACCTATTATATGCATTAGGTAATACCTAACTAGATAACGTAATTATCACACTCGCTTTATTGATTACTAGCTGTACCCGTGACTTCGTTCGCCGGGACTCAGAATTTTGAATTTATTTTTTCTAAAATAAAAGTAGCCTGAATTACTCTTTATTACATCAGCTACCTGCCAAAAAAAATCCGTCAAAATCGGTCCAGCCATTTCAGAGATTAGCCGGTACAAACAGACAGACAGACAAACAAAAATTGTAAAAAATGTTGTTTTGGTGTATGTACCGTATATGTATATATAATCGGTTATTTCGATATTACAAACAGACACTCCAATTTTATTTGTATATATGTATGTATTCTTAATTCTTAATTAATTCTTAATTCTTTATTGTACACACAAAAACTTAACTTCAATACATTCATATTTTAAAATTCATGTACAAAGGCGAGGTATGTATGTATGTATAGATAATAATAGTTAATGAAAGGACCAAAAAGCAAAGCCTATAAATGATGAAATTATAGTCAGTTAAATAGCATTTCAGTAAACGATAATTTTCTCAATCAAATGTGCTTTTTTTCCACATAACACAGGAATCATACAGTTTTTTTCTTATAAATGACATAGGTATCTACTTGTCGTTCGCAACTAAAAATGTATTAATTTTGTTGATATCTAGATACTGTAGATACCTAGATACTCACAGTAGCCATCACGGATCTTGAACACTTGCGCAGAAGTCAAATATTCGGTCTCTTTAGTGGTGCGAAGTGCGACGCGGGGGCGGGGAGTGTCAGTGATACGTCATAGACATCACTCCTCATTCGTTCACTGCGTTGCTACATGTAGGTATCTAACAACGAAGACAATTGGCTCGCTAATTTATGGAATGCGCAAAGCGATCCCCACTCTGACGCCGAGCGTTCAAGATCCGTGATGGCAACTGTGCGTAGGTACGGTAAGTTAAGCTTTTCGTATACGTATATCGGAAAAGCATAGATGTCAATCAGTTTTGTTGGTAATAGGACAGGACCAATCAAGAACACTGCCTTGAGTATCTACCTACCTAATCCAACTGTCTATATCGCCACAATATTGTAAAGGCAGGCACTTTCGATTCAAGACATTTTTTTTTTTGGTGAGAAAATGACATCTGTTCCCGCCCTTGTGCGAGGGCGGGGGCGTGTCAGACCTTTGCCAGGCGTGTGGCTTTTCATACCAGGGTCGGGTTTTCCTTTCAGAAGCGAACCCTTGACCACAACAACTATCTGTAGGCCAAATATTTATTCGTGCGGGCTTCGAACTTGTGACCCGCAACACAGTACCCAATGACTCAACCATTGCTCCAATCGTGCTTTAGTTACTTTTAAGCAGTGGACTTTAATTAACTGTGTTGCGGATAATTGACCGCTGTCGATTGTTCGAATCTAAACCACAGATAAATGTACTACGAGTACGTATAAATATAAAATCCTATCAAGTCCCGAAACCATGACGTACAATAATATATGTATAAATTCTTTCACGAATAAAAAACTAGTGTAAAACGAATTTGAAATCTCATCCATTGGAATAGAGTTTACTTTTGATTGCATTGTACAAGAATTTGACATTAAAAGAATCGTGATTGCCATACTCGCTAAAAACACTCCGTTACTTCCACACGCCTTATGAGTGAAGTTGTTCTAAACTTTTTATTACACATTGATCAATGATTTATGAATATTATTATATCTGAAATATTTGAATATTTTAGACAAGTATTTCTTTGTATATCGTAAACACAAATTAGTGTGCATAATTCCAGCATTTTTTTTGATAATTCGTTCCGTTCCACACACTAAGGATGAAAATCAAAAAGTTCCACATAAGCGGTCTCCGACTGACAACACTGCCGAATACGTGGCCCCGAAGTTGTGTGATTAGTGAGACTTGTTTATATTTTTTATTGTGTTATTTCTATAAAAATCTCCTCGGAAGCCGTAAGTATTTGAAAATACATTATTCGCCTTCATCCCCGTATATTTTTTCAGGCGGAATCATTGTAGGTCTTTGCGTAAATTATTTACAAAGTTTAGGTTGCAGCTGTCAAAATTGTTCTAACAAGATTTCGTTGTATTTTTTGTGATTATCTCAATATTTTAACATTATATAACGTGAATCTTCAGGTTTATACCGTAGGCGAGTGTTACACGACCTCTGCATTCATAAAAAGGTGATATTTTGTGTAATTATAGTGTTGTGTTAGTTGTCTTGTCACAGGTATACTATCCAATTAAAACTCAAGTTTCGTCGTCATTACGCTCAAGTTTCCGTGTTTGTTTCTTGAAAGACGTTGCATTGATGACACTGCACCTAATTTCTCTTTGTAATGCCACCCAAAAACAATTTGACTGGAATGTATGTCAGAAGAAATGTGTTGTGATTTCTTATCAGATTTCGTAACTTAGGATGTATTCTAAATTAGAATTGAGATAGAAGCGCCGTTGCTATTAAAAATAATGAAGCTCTGTCCTCAATATGTTAGTACAGCATTAGTATGTATGAGCAATATGTCCTTTGGTATGGGTAAAACAAATTGTAGAAATATACCTAGTAAGTACACATACAATGAGTGAAAGTGATTACCTTTTATAACAGCATGTTTAATTGACTACTTCTATATTTAACTATCGTACATCGTACGTCTTTGATTAGACCTAATCTTCACCTGTTACTTTATTTGTTTCATATTTACTATCTTTGAGGTTACTGTGTTTCATTTGAGTACCGTCACCGGAAGGAGCCATGATATTGCTATTATTAACATGTAAATAAGTCGGTTTGTTTCATAGACCACAAACTACATTTACAAGGTACAATTAAGGCTCCAAAAACTCGAAACTCAAAGATATTTAAACAATTAAGTATTAACCTATAGATGAAACACAGCTGATCAACATCAGTGTTGGACTAAGTAAGCTAGGTACAATGAAATTTAAACAGATAGGTACATAAAATATTAACCTTTCAATCGTGGAAATTACAGACAAGTGCGCAAACGCCGGCGTTCGCTTGGGTTTTAATGAATTCATAATAATGACTATAATAAGTGAAATATCTTTATTTTATTAGCCTTGGGTCTCTCCTAGCTTTGCTGTGCCTGACAGGGTCCATATTGGTCTTAACTATATTTTTATATCATCTAAATATGTACGTAAGGAATGCAATAAAGTATTGAGTATTGAAAATTTAGCTGTCCGTATATTGCTTTACCTATAAGGTCAGTGCTATCTTATATAGCTAAGTAATGAAGAGAACAGATCATCTCGTGTCATGGAGGTAGAAATCCTTTCCTATAGTGGTGGTCTGTAAACTGATTGATACTCAAATTGGTTGCAATATAGGTCGATGAAGTGAAGCAGCAAATTACTGGGCTGCGTAGTTTTCATAATAATAATGCTTATTTTCTGAGGGTGGCAATAAAAAAAGACACATACATCATAAAGTACTACACGTCTGTATTTCTCAAGAGGTAGGCACTTGTACATCTGTAGTATGTGTAAGACTTAGGTAAATCGCTGCATACAAGTTATTTCTTTTAAATTTCAATCGTGGAAATTACAGACACAATAGAAAGACAATAGGTGCGCGAACGCCGGCGTTCGCTTAGGGTTTATTGAATTAATGGGTCTAATAATATAAAAAATCTAGTGTCACAGTGTTTGTAATCCAACTCTTCCTGAACAGCTTGACCAATTTTTTGGATTTTGTTTATGTATATTTTATAGGTCATAGAATAGATTGTGAAATATTATTTTGTAAATTTCTTCAAAATTATGCACGGCACTGCGAGACTCAGTGTGACATACTTTGCGTCTCGCCCCGCACTCACGCGTGAGGGCGCATAATACGCATGAACGCGCGTGGATGCATTTTCGGTGTGTTGGGAATGTGCGTGTTACTACTTTTCTACTACGCTGTGTGGTGCGTGCTAGTGTGATAATCGCTTCAGAGATTTTTAAAGGGTTACCGATACGGTTAATTGCGATTGATAATGTTTACTTCAATGATCATTTCAAGTGAAGCTTTATTGAAAGCTCGTCATTAGCATGCGTTTCGGTTGTTGCTTGAATTGTTAAAAAAATATATGATGGTCCAAGAATTGGTACAAATGGAGTTATTGATCCACTCATGAACATTTATAATTTATTAAGAATTGATTGTCATTTGCTATCAACATCTGCCAATACAGGGCGCGTCTATTGCCTTCAATCAAAAGTTCTAATTGCTGTCATCGTCCTTTGTTGTTTGTAAGGGGGGTCGTCATCCAATGACTTTTCTCGCTCTAGGCGGAGCGGGAGGGCGTGTATGACTTCTAGACTGACTAAAACTATACCCGTGTCCTTCAGTTACGCTTTGCTTTCTAGGACTACGGGTTTCCTTTTTAGAAAATCCCCGTTTCCCTAGTGGAATCGGCCTTGCTGGACTCCTAGGTTTGCTGACATCTATCTCTTTGAGGAGCGCGTTGTCGACGATTCGTTCCGTCACGTATGCGGCCTCCTCCTTCGCTAAAATTACTGCTTCGCAGAAAGAGGTTTGCACGCTTGCATTTCCTCCTGTCTCCGGACCATAGCCCAAACAAAAAGGCTTCCACCGAGGACACGGCGGTACTCCGCCCAAACTGCGTACAGCTCCACGGTATGCTCCACCGTGTCCTCCGGGCGGTCCACATAATGGTAACACCCGGTCGTTTCTTCCGCCTGAATCCGGTGCAGGAACCTCCCGAACTTGCTATGTCCGGTGAGGACCTGCATCATGCGGTAGGTGAGGACGTCATGTTGCCGCTCCTGCTACTCCTTAAAGAGGGGACTTACCGACGTGAGTTTGAGTGGCTTTAACTCAAATAGGGTCATTCACAGTCATTCACTTAAATTGTCATTCGCAAGTGACCGTTTCCGTACCGTATCAGTTTAGCGGTTTACATGAATCAATCTCTAGACTAGACTTCCGCCCCGCGCACCTCGCCTCATGCCACCATTTGGTGATTAAAAAACGTTCTTGAGCAGCCGCGTGCGCAAAGTTTGGGCTCGCCAAGATACGTCGGCCGTAGTGTATTATCGTGTCCATTTCGCCAGGGTGTCGTATATTTACGACGAAAGACTTCATCTCGTTTAACCCTTTCAAGTCACTTGCAGGTGTCAAGAGCTGATGAGATGGAGTAATTGGTCGTAAATAATTCGAAATGGAAACGAAAATATATGTCCGGATTAATCCGACGTAACCGGTTAAAGAGCATTATTAATCGGCTTTTTAAATTATTATACGAGAGATCTATGTACGTAACTAGTGAGCTGTAGCAGTTTTTCTATGTGATCCTTGTTTTTTGCGTCCCGTCCGTATTAATTTATTTTTTCTCTCTGACAGGATAATCGGCTCCAAGTACAATGATGAATCCGCAATATCCACCGCCAGGGCAGAACAATAACGCACCAATTAACCCGATGTATCCACCGACGTCTCAGGATTACAATGGTGTCCAAAACGCCAACATCTACAGTCAGATGCCGCCGAATGGCCCACAGATGCAACAGAAGCCTTTTGATCCACTAGACATGTCCCAGAAGATGCAGGGCATGAACATAAATGGGCCCCAAGGCTTCCAATCTATCCCACCTACCCAACTACCCCCTGGCCAGGCTCCTTCTGGGCAGTTTCCTCCTGGAAGTTTTCCACAAACACCCACCTATGGTCCCGGACAAGTCCCCGTCGGTCAAGCACCCCCGCAAGGCATGCCTGGTCGCCCTCCTGTTAGTGGAGCCCCTCAATTCCCTCCAATGGGCCAAAAGCCCCAAATGCCCCCGTCGTCAGCACCAGGGCAAGTGCCAACATCCCTTCCTCAAGGCTATGGAATGCCTCCTCCAAGTCAAACTCCAGATCCCCAGAATAGACAGTACCAGCCTCCAACTTCGATGCAGCAAAGACCTCCAAGTGCTCAACCTAGTCAACAACCTGGTTTTCAAGCCCCTGGGCAGATGCCTCCACATTCCCAACCTGGTCTTCCACCCCCGCCTGGCATAGGCCGGCAAGGAATGCCGTTGCAAGGTGGTCAGCAACTTCAGCAAGGAATGCCTCAGCAACCTCAGATGGGTGGGCCACCAGGTATGCAACCTGGTCAGCAAGGCATGCCTCCACAGATGGGGCCGCAATCCCAGCAGCAACCTGGCATGCCTCCTCAACCAAAACCTCCAGGACCACCTGGGCAACCTCAGCCTGGTCAGATGCAGAGGCAACCTGGACTCCCACCACAGCCGAATATGATGTCTGCAACTTTACCTCCTCAACCTGGGCAGCAGCAACAGGGACAAATGCCTGGTCAACAGCAACAACAGGGACAAATGCCAGGACAACAGCAACAACCGGGTCAACAGCAGCAACTAGGTCAAATGCCTGGACAGCCTGGAAAATTGCCTGGCCAGCAACAAATGCCAGGTCCGCCACAACCGGGGCCACCCGGCCTACCACCCGGGCAGCAACTTCCACCTCAACCTGGACAAGGCCATCTGCAACAACCTGGTATGCCTCCACAACCTGGAAAAATGGGTCAACCTGGAATGCCTCCGCAACCGGGGCAGATGGGACAACCGGGAATGCCACCACAGCCTGGTCAAATGGGTCAACCAGGTATGCCACCACAACCTGGACAATTGAGTCAACCAGGCCTGCCACCACAGCCTGGGCAGATGAGTCAACCAGGTATGCTAGCACAGCCTGGGCAAATGGGTCAACCGGGCATGCCACCACAGCCTGGGCATATGGGACAGCCTAGAATGCCTCCTCAACCTGGACAGATGGGCCAACCTGGAATGCCTCCTCAGCCTGGTTTACCGCCACAAGCGGGTCCAATGTCGCAGCCAGGATTACCTCCTCAACCGGGAATGCCTCCACAGCCTGGTCAAATGCCGGTGCAACCAGGTCAGATGTCCCAGCCTGGGTTACCACCGCAGCCAGGACATCAGCCTCAGCCTGGTTTCCCTGGGCAGTTCCAGGGCCAAGCCCAGCCGACGATGGCTGGTCTTCCTCATATGCCACCTCCGTTACCGCAGCAGCAAAGACAGTACTCTGCGCAGCCTAATCAGCCGGGGTATGGACCACCTACACAGCAGCCTGCTGGAGCTCAGTATCCTAGTAAGTATACAAACATTCAAAAACATATTATGATTGTAATTAAATGAATAAGTAGAATAATCTAAGATTTATGGACTTTTCAATGTTTACCCTCAAATCTCCAGGCCTACCACCAATGCCGAACCAGATGCCTCCCCAGCCTCCCATGCCAGGCCAGCAACAACGAGGCTATCAGCAGCCTTCGTCAGGCTACCCACCGCAGTACCCTGGCCAGCAGCAGTACCCTGGACAGCAGCCGTACCCTGGGCAGCAGTACCAACAGCAGCCCGAGCAGAAGAGATTGGACCCTGATCAGATGCCTAGTCCGGTATATAAAAGATTTTCGTTTTGTTAGTTTTATGGTAGAGAGTAAAAAAATTCGCTGTAATGTTGGCAATATAGAAAAACAGTGTTGCTATATTTTTAGCAATGAAATTACTTAATATTAGGGAAATCAACTGATGTTTCCTTACTTTTAAACATTGCCTTATAATATCATGCTCATTGAAATGTCTCATTGATGACATATTCGTTTTGGATCTTACAGTTTCACTAGCTATGCCTGACTTCGTTGGCGTGGACTACAGGATTTATTTATTTATTTAAACTTCATGTACAATAGTGGTACATAGGCGGACTTAATGCCACAAGGCATTCTCTACCAGTCAACCTGAAACCTGAACCTGAGGATTTTGAACTTATAAAATAAAAGTATTCTATGTTACTCCTTATTACATCAGCTACCTGCCAAAATCGCATCAAAATCGGTCCGGATTAGGCGCACAATGCCACATTCGCAAAATGACATATTGACGCAAAATGCCACATTCGCAAAATGCCACATTCTCAAAATACCATATTCTCAAAATGTCATATCGCAAAACGTCACATTAGCAAAATGCCATCTTCGCAAAATGCCACATTCGCAAAATGACTTTTCGCAAAATGCCACTTTCGCATAATGCCAAAATGTCACAGAATTTTTTATTTAGATGTTAGTATGTTTTTATGAGAAGCCATCTGGCTAAAACTTAATAACTGCTTGATTACAAGTATAGCATGCAAGATACATTGATTGAATCATACACTGATTGAATTTATTGTATATAATCATCACTGAATACTTTAGCTAGTTAATTTTTTTTAATTAAAAATGAGCGAATTTGGAATAAAAAACTAATTAGTTTATTCACAGAGTAAATAACATCAGTATAATAACAATATTTATATCGGCCACCTGGCAAAAAAAATAATAATTACTTTAGTTTACATTTTTATTTTATGTTAAAATAAATAAAAATGTATAAATGTGATCAAATATTGAAAAAAATTAATTGGTATTATTTTTTATTCATTCATTATAAAGTCCAGTGCAAGAAGTACAGTCTGTCAAGAAAGTCATGAAAAGAAGGGAGGGCGCCACCATCATTAAACATGGGTTCATGTACGAAACTTATATTATGTTAATAACACCTTGTAAACGACATGAATGCAATGAATAAATAAATAAATAAAATAAATAAATAAATAAACATGGTATCCCAATAAATTTCGATTAAAAGATATTGATACTTTTATTTATAAAATAATAATTACCGATTTACGGTCCCTTTACTGCCGTGTAGGTACATTATTTTACCGATCTATCTGACACTCGTCTATCTATTTAATACATGCTTGCAAACGAGTTTTGACTTTCATTGGTAGTGGCTCCCTATAAATAAAAGTACTAACTCTGTCGTAGTGGCGAACATTTTTATTAGAACTAATTTTCATTCAAGTGACGTTTAATTTTAACTGATACATAATATTTATAGTAGTTCTCATTTATTTATTAAAACTTCATCCAACACAAAAGTACAAAGGCGGAGTTAATGTCTTAGGCATTCTCTACCAGTCTGAATTTTGTTTTCTATACATTGCGACGAAACCATACTTCTCTATTTGCTTATTAAGATAATTATATGTTTATCCTACGTACCTACACTTAAGAGTTTATCAAAACAGACATTCAAATCTGGTTTTATATTCATAAGAATGTCTGGTTTGATCAACCCTTGTTTTCGTCCTTTCAGCTACTAGCATTTATGTACTTACTACAAAGTGCAAATCACGATGTTTTGCCTCTCTGCACTGCCGTCAGCATGGCGCTGAGTATCGATAGGTATGAGCTCATTGCAAAAATAAAAAGTTTATGAAATAAATCTTTATTAATCCGAATCGAAGTCGAGGTATTCGACTCCAGAAATGTTGCCTGAAACTTCTTCAAAATGAAACCGGCCAACATCTGACTCGTAGTTTGTTTCGTAGGTCGGCCTTTCCTGTGTTTTCCAAGCGTTGAAAATTTATATCCATTCTTCATGCCTTAGTCCACAATGCGCCGAACTGTACTTTCGGAAACACCTGAAGTCAATAAAGATAATTATGTTAAATATACAAAAACATTTATCATACCTAAATAAAAAACACCAAAATATCAAAACCGTTAAGTGGTAGTAAAATAAATCGTAGGTAAATTTCATAACCTTAGCAAGACATAAACAATGTTAAAGATAGATAAATTGTACTTAAAAACAGAAGATGGTTAAAACATTATATTTCCGTTTTAGAAAATATTTACGTACCGGTTAACTTTGCTGTTCGACCATAAACATCGTCTTTGTTCGTCCCAACACTCCCACCTTGAATTTCGGCCATACACCCTTGAAAAACTTTAAATATAATTTGTCTCGCACCGCTCTTATAAACATTTCGATTCATTTTTTGTATCTTAACGCTTACACGATTAAAAAAACTCGAAATAGCACCGAAATATTATAAAAAATGAACCACACAGATACGACGTGACAGTTCAGGTACTCAGCTTAACAATTATTCAGTGTTGCCGGTATTAGCAAAAACAGTAGTTCCCAAAACATTCTTTTCATGACTTTCTTGACAGACTGTAAATCAGTAATTTTAACATTTTTTTAATTTTAATTTATGTAAATCGCACATTATGCTATAATTATTAGAATTTTTTTAGAATGTGTCATTTTGCTAATGTGACATTTTGAGAAAAGTCATTTTGCGAATATGGCATTTTGCTAATGTGGCATTTTGCTAGTGTGGCATATTGCGAAATGTCATTTTGCGAATGTGGCATTTTGCTTCAGTGTGTCATTTTGCGAATGTGGCATTGTGCGCCTAATCCATCGGTCCATCCATTTCAGAGATTAGCCCGGACAAACAGATAGACAGACATACAAAAATTGTAAAAAATAATATTTTGGTGTATGTACCGTATATATATTCATATGCATGTAGTAAAAAGCAGTTATTTCAATATTACAAACAGACACTCAAATTTTATTTATATGTATTATTATTATGAGCCTATTGTGTCCCACTGCAGGGCAACCGCCTCCCACCGTTATTCCACTCTTTTCTGCCCTTAGCCACTTCTGGAAAATCCTTAAGATGCAACTCGTCACGCCATCTCCTGTGCTTACCCTATCGCCAGCTCCTGCTGTTCGTGACCCAATCTGTGGTTGCCTTCGCTTAATTTTGTATAACAGTTCAGCTTTATTATTTTTTTCCGAATCGTGTAGTTTATAAGAAGCATCAATTATAACATCATAATACCGTATTTCTCCAGATCCAAGTGATGGCGGACGACCAACAGAACCGCGGCGGTATCTTCGTGACCAACGAGAAGGGGCTGGTGCCACCGCTGGCCACCACCGACTTTATTGTGGACGATAAGGGCAATGCCAGTAAGTATAATATGTATGTTTTATCTGCAAGATTATTAGATCTGTACGGTGGGATGTACAGCGAACCACACATCATAACATTTAATTTAGCCAAATCATCACTTTGCTTTTTTCTCGTCTACGCCAATCGATCAAAATTATTATATTAATAATAAAGCAAATCAGTACGTGTTCAGATCGCCTTAAGTGCCGTCGCACGTGCTATCGCTTCGTCAACCAACATAGAAGTTAACAGTACAGTTTTTAGTGCACATTCCTATCTATCATGTAACAGCCCAGCAGATAACCTGTACACATTCTAATAGGAGTATTTTACCTGTATTACTATACAATATTATACATTCATATACACCCCTACTTTTTAATTAGTACACAAAAAAATGGGGCTCTATCTGTACCCGTTACTGATTTTTTTTTTTTTTTCGATGGGAAAAATCATCTTATGACAACCCCCGCTCTTGGGCGGAGCGGGAGATAGTGTCAGACTCTTACTGACTAAAAAACCCATCCCGTTCCTTCAAGCCTTCATACCGGGGCTCGAGCGCCCTTTCGGATAACCCTGGCCCCAGTAGGCTTCGACCCGGCTGGGCCCCTGCTGTTGCTGACAACTCCTTGAGGCGCGCGGGAACAGCGCGCGCCGTCGACGACTGATCATATTTTCTAGTCAAAAGTAGAAAAAACCGAAATCCTAAAATTGACCACGAAAAGATAAATTCATCATAGAATCAATAATACATAACAATTGCTGGTAGAAAATACTGCAGGCAGTGTTTTTCCTTAATAATATTGTCACTTATTCATTCATTAATCAACAGCCTGCACAATATTTCCATAAAATGAGTTACATTTTGGGACATAGACCAACGCTAATAACATTGCTGTTTATGAATATTATTTATTTTGATTTTACTTATAAAATAACAAGGGCTTTTCTTATAAGCCCTTTAAGTATGTGTACTAATTAAAAATTTGTGGTGTAAGTATACTAACAAATCTGTTTAAAGAAGAACCTTTTTAATTTATGAATGTAATATAAGTGCTTAATTTTACCTTCCAGGTCCTCGCTACATTCGCAGCTCGATGTATACGGTTCCGGTCACCGCTGACCTGCTCAAGCAAACGTCTATGCCTTTCTGCTTAGTGGTAAGTGTCTCTAGCAGTGTTGTTATTGATTAAACATCGTTCAGACTCAGAATAAATTGTATAAAAAATATAGTGCCACATTGGTCTAGTAGTATTAGCCGTTATTAAAGAACATGATTACCAAGTACAGATCCCTGGGTCACGTAAATGGTTAGCGGTCACCTCCTGCTAAACCGTGGGGCGCATACAAGCCTCACACCCAGGGCGTCGGGAGTCACAGGGTGATTACCGGTTATTGTAGGCATAGGCTTGCGGGCGGCGAGTTATGTGGAGTTCATCGTCTGTCGTTGTTTCACACGCGCCTCAAAGAGATGTCGCCAAAATTGACGGTGTCAGTTAGTGCAAAGGTCTGCCAGAACTGCGGATTGTTTTTTTCTTGAGGCGAAACATGTTTCCTATACAGCTTTTTCTAGCTTTGAAGGAGTGCAGACTTTAATCTGAGATTTGATCAAGTAACGGCATATATTTCATCCCCCTAGCTGTCCCCGATGGCGGAGACAGTGGGCACGGAGCAGGAGCCGCCGCTGATCGACTTCGCGGCGCTGACGGGGTCCCCCGCGCTGGGCCCCGTGCGCTGCTCGCGCTGCAAGGCCTACATGTGCCCCAACATGAAGTTCGTGGACGCGGGCAGGCACTTCAAGTGCGCCTTCTGCAAGGCTACCACTGAAGGTATGTGAATATTGACGTTTCATTTCATAGATTAAGTCCTACTGAGGCATATTCTTCATTTTAGGGAATCCAATCCCGCATCAAAATCGCGATGCCTGCGGGATTGAGATTTTTAAATTCTTTAATTTCTTTTTGTTTTAAGTAGTAATAAACACGATAACCGGACAAGTGTGAGTCGGACTTTCACATCGAGAGTTTCTTATAAATTCACTTGCCTATCTAAATAGTTGGATTCCCGAATTGAGTATCGAAGATTTTCCGAATCGCAAAAAAATTGTAATATAATTAAATTCACGTGCTTAGGGTAATCCCTGGTTCCTTTTCTTCAGGACTCGCACAACACAAAATAGAAATTCTAAAATTATTTACCTGCAAGGTACTGTCGCAAAACAAAGTAATGATTTTCCAGACAATGTCACGAGTTCCCGAGTAAACTTCAATTCCGCAAGCGCGGGATTGGATTCCTTAGTCATTATACGCTTGGTGTACGCCTGCGTGAAAGTTACATATAACTGATTTGTTGACGAAACGGCAGCGTCATCATTGCTGCTTGGACGCCGGTAGTCTATGAAGGAGGAGCGAGGTAGCGTGTCAGACTTGAACCAACTGAAACCCACCTGTATCCTCCAGTTGGCCATGGAAACTCTCCGTGTCTCCAATCCCGTGGCAGATAGTTGTTTTATTACTTCAGTAACATGGCTTATTCTCTCTGTTTCAGTTCCGATGGAATACACACAATACATCAACAGCATGCAGCAGTACGGGCGCGTGCCGGCCGAGATGGCGCTGGGCGCCTACGAGATCGTGGCCACCAAGGAGTACTGCCGAGTAAGTGCACGCATTTTCGACTTATTCATTTTGAAATGAAACTTTAGCAACTTTTTATTTGATATAAACTAGTGCTTGACTGCGATACCACCTGATGGTAAGCATTGATGCAATCGTTGATGGTGAGGCGCACTACAGTTCGTCTTTTCTCTCTATCCTTAAAGACACCTAAATTATAATCGGACGGGAAGACAGTAACAGGCAAATTAAGCGAGCAAGACAATTTGGCAAGTAGACGTATTTTTGGCTCATTCCCTTTGAAATTAAACTTCTATAAACCAATTCGTAAGTATGGACTTGATAAAATTGTCTTACTGCTTTAAAAATGCATTAAATGGTGAAGACTTATTGGTTCGTCAGAGTAGGCGGGGGCTTGAGGACTGCGAGCAATTTTTTTTTAGGTGGCGAAATCATGTAATGACATCCCCTGACCTTGGGTGGAGTGGGAGTGCGTGTCTGACTTTTACTGACTAAAAACCCACAGCTGCTTCTTCGTTGCCTTTCATACCAGGGCCAAGTCTTCCTTTCAGAAGCAGACGTTTGGCCCCAGTAGGCTTCGACCCTGCTATGCCCCTACGGTAATGGCAAGCAATTAAGGACCAGGCTTGTGTGGACGGCGCGTTGTTTACGCCCGTCTCCAAGAAATATCAGCAAAAGTCTAATGTCGTATTGTTTAATTTCCAGAACAACACTCTCCCGAACGCGCCCGCGATAGTGTTCGTGATCGATGTGTCGTACAACGCCATCAAGAACGGACTGGTCCACACCGTCTGCGAGAACATCATGGAGATCATTGATGTAAGGAAACATTTTTAGTACAGATGAAACGGATAGTAATTTAATATCTGGCCGGGTTCCGGACAGTAAAATTTTCATTATTTTAAACAAGGCAAAAAAGATTTCTTCTATTAATTAGTTTAGTAATCAAAATAACAATCAGTAAATTGTGGTGAATGAATACCAAATTTTCCGCATTTTTTGCTTCGTTTAGCTTTAATGTTTACCAGACTAGCTTTTGGGTTGAATATCTGATAAAGGGCTGAATATCCAATAAAGTGCTGAATATCCGGTAGCTAGAAATCTGGCACTCCCGTCTCGTAGCATGCGGAATATCCGGTATCCGGCCAAACCAAATCTCATCTCTCATATTTAATTTTTATAATCATTTTATTAAAAACATGAGTAAACCATTTTGTCTTTCAGAATTAGCACTATAATTCTGAAATACGGTAATCCACCCACAATTACTGTGGCAAATGAGCAGGAGACTTTCAATTATTATTTAACAATATTGTAATTATCTCAAGAGACCATATTACCAGGTTTAAGAGTATCCTATGTTTTATTCTGTAAGTCTATCCCTGTACCAAATTCCATCGAAGACCTTTCGACCATTTGAGCATTTAAGAGTAACGAAACATAAAAACTTTCGCCTTGTTTTTTTTTTTAATTATTCTTAGTATTTCGCCTTTATTTTATCATGTGAAGATAACTTTTGGTTCCCTCTCCTAGAGAGGAGACTCTGTGTCCCAGCAGTGGAAACACGGACAGGAGCGTAAGGCTAATTATTAAGCTTATTTAATGTTTTCATTTGCAGGCGATGCCCCGTGACGAGCAGACCGGCAAGAGTTGGACCCGCGTTGGTTTCATCACATACAGTTCCACCGTCCACTTCTATAACATCAAGGTAACAATGTCACCAATTTCTAGGGCAAAATGATACAATAATGTGATCGTGAACCCGTGTGTTGGACCCAACATTAAAACGTTTGGAATCGGTCCAGTAGCTTATGAATTTATTTTTTGCTTTTTTAGAATTCCATACGTCAAAAGAAATACTTACAGGATCCTATAGGACTTTATTGTCCGGGAATGCGAGGAAGTACAGAGTTGAAACTAAAACCATAGGCTCTAGCCTCTGGTCTGTGGTTCTTTAAAACTGTGATAAAATCACACTTCTAATAAGAGTTGAGTGAGAGAAAAAAGTATAAGGCTGTTTAAGTCGCAAAAAACTTAAAATTCAACACTCTAAAGGGAATAAAAATTTATAGGGCACTTCCCGTCGACCTAGAATCCTGAAATTTGGCATGAAGCAAGGTCTCATAGCACAAGTATAGTTTCCTATACTTGTGCAGATCTGAAAACTAAAAATCTTTTTTCCTAATTAAGTCTGTACCTTAGTGAACTGTCAGGGCGCGAGTCTAAGTCGCAATTGCCTTAAATTGACGTGTAAAAAGGTTTTATAAAACACCAATTTGCAAAATAAATATCGTTTATCATTTATGTTAAGGGCCAAGCGCCCGAAAAGTGCCATAAAACAGTGATTTTCTGAGGCCTACTCCTCCGTAACGGCTAAGTCAATTGGTTTGAAAAAAATATATGTTTATTATAGATTCATGAACAATAATATCAACATTTGATTTTTTCGTGCAAATAATACTTTTGTAAAAAAAAAAAAAAAAATTAGCAACTTCGCAACTTTTCCCTACTCCTTCGAAACGGCTTGGACCTTTAGAAACATTTTTACACATAAAAATTGGTGGTTAAATATTCTTCAAAGTGAACATTGCATATGCAATCATCTTTATCTCGCAGAGAAAATGAATTTAAAGCGCTTTTCGGGCACTGCTGGCCGCAAATAAATGCACAGATTTGCGTACTGCCGCCTAGGCGAGTGAGAGAGTTGCGTTCACATAATTTCGGTCAGATAGTTCAAGGGAATATACGCCCTAAGTTAGCAAACCTGAGTTTGTTTTAATGTTGAGTTTCGTAACCCAGCTCAACACTTGTCTCCGCAGGGTTCTCTCGCGCAGCCTCAGATGATGTCAGTAGGCGACGTGAGCGACATGTTCGTGCCGCTGCTGGAAGGGTTCCTGGTGCTGCCGGACGAGAGCGGCCCCGTGCTGCAGGCGCTGCTGCAGCAGCTGCCGCTCATGTTCCAGGACAACAAGGAGACGGAGACCATCCTGCTGCCGGCTGTACAGGTGAGCTAGATTATGTGACTAGGGGACAAAGCAGTGTCGAAAGGTTAACGAAGGTTGGAACGAACGAAAGAAAGTTTTAATCCCGAACGCCACTGAGGGATTTGTATAATTAATTCCCGAGCTTTGCGAGGGAGTATATAGAAAGAGAGTCTTCCACTGTTGGACATAGGTATTCCGCAAGCTCATTTCGCCAAGGTCAGCTGACGTTACCTATGAGAATTAAAGAGTTAAAAGAGATGGAGTATTTGGTCGTTAATATACGGCCCTAGATTACGGCTCATTCCCTCTCCTAGAAAGAAGGCCAGAAGCCCAACAGTGGAATCATTAAAAAGGCTGATGATGATGATGATACGACCCTGGCGAAATGGACACGAAAATATTTGTTGGATTACCCTGACGTATCAGCCTGGTCACGTCTTCGGTCTTAGAGGAGAACGGCGCGGCGAGTGGGGCGGTATCGGTAAGCGGCCGTGGGGCACTATGAGCACCGTCTCGTGGCGTGCTTCAAACATTTTCATACTTTTGATATTACCGCTCGCCGCCCCGCTTTTAGCTACCGCTCACAGCGCCAAGGTCAAGGGCCGGGCAAGTAACCCTCTCTTGTCTTCCTCAGGCGGGTCTAGAAGCCCTGAAGGCAGCGGACACGTCCGGCCAGCTGCTGGTGTTCCACACGTCGCTGCCCACGTACAACGCGCCCGGCAAGCTCATCAACAGAGAGGACCGGAAGCTGCTCGGCACTGACAAGGAGAAGCAGATCTTGGGTGAGTTGACATTATTGCCAAGTCTATCTATCCGCACCAGAGGGTTCTACCAGAGTCCTCTTTCAGGCTTATACTTCTTGTCATGTATTATAAGAATTGGCACAACGTCTTTTTAGCCTAAGAAGGTTGACGACGAACTGATAGGGTTGTATTGATGATTTTAATGAATATAATTTCAGTAATGAATAAGTATTACTAACCTGGATATCTTTTATTTTTTTATTTTGATTTTTTCTTGCAAAACTGTTATTGCAGCTTCTTGTAACCTTCCCTAATGGTCCGTTCTGTCCGCCAGCTCCGCAGACGACAGCGTACAACGAGCTGGGCCAGTCGTGCTGCGCGGCGGGCGTGTGCGTGGAGATGTTCGTGTGCAACAACTCGTACGTGGACGCCGCCACCATCGGCCAGCTGCCGCGCCTCACGGGCGGACAGTTGCACAAGTATACCTACTTCACGGTCAGTTGCTCTTGGAAACTGGTTTTTTCTAGTTATGAACGTTTGCCTGTCTACCCTCAGAAAACAATCTTTTACAAAAAAAATCCATAAAGTTAAAAAATTCCCCTTTTAATGAAATGGCTTGTCTATCACTCGTAGCTCATCATAGCTGTTGTAAAGTGATTTTTCTTTGTGTTATGAGCGTTTACCCGTCCACTAATAGAAAACAATCTTTATTACACTTGATCTTGTACTGTTAGTGACTTATCTAAGGATTAAATTCAAACAATGTGGACTGTAATTTGAAATTAATATAATTCTCGAATAGGATTTGAATGCCGAGCGACTTTTACTGATTTTATAGGAGGCGGGATATTGTTCCAACATTTGAAAGCTGCGTACCGGAAACTGCCTCTAAAACCCGCTGGCCCCATGCTGGGGAGTAGAAAGATGTTGAGAGCATATTTCTCCCCTCACCAATCCCATGTCTACGAGTCCATGACAGCTTAACGTATAAGTAAGAAGGGGAGTGAGATTTTATAACTCCAAAAAGAAAGGTCGCCAAGTCTCTTAAAAATGGTGTTACATGTCCTCTTAAAGGAATGTTAAAACTGAAGCGTGCACAGGCATTTTGCAGTCTTTGAATCATTCTTTCGGTTTATGCAGAAGCCATTGACCATACACTGTATCCGCATAATTCAACTTTGACAAAACTAAAGACAAGCAAGACTCGCAATTCCTCGCTAAGATAGGGTCGGGCTTTACATAAAATTTTAAGTCTGTATAGTCAGTTAAATTAGACTAAATAATAGGGGTTAAGTTAGAGTTATTCGCACCCAGCTGAAAATTTGTAGGGTTGTTCAAAACACCATCATCATCATCACATAAATTAAATCTAAAAAGTCCTCATAGATCCAGAAAAAAAATTTGGGACACAAAAATGAGTTGTTCGTGATTTACTGGAAAATGGTAAGTTTTATCATAAAATTAGCTGAGATAAAATTGTAGATGGGATAATTATCTACAAAAATGTTTAAACACTTTTTTCCTATGATGATGTCTAATGGTGGTCAAAATTGGGTGAATGGTCAGTAAAAAGGGTTTAAATGTCTAGTCACTGCGTATGCATAGAAAGAAAAGAAGGATCAACATGACTATAACCCTGGCAACCCCCCCCAGGCGGAGATGGACGGCCCCCGGCTGGTGCTGGACGTGCAGCGCGTGGTGTCGCGCAGCACGGCGCACGACGCCGTCATGCGCGTGCGCACCTCTACCGGCGTGCGCCCCACCGACTTCTTCGGACACTTCTTCATGTCCAACACCACGGATGTCGAACTAGCGGCTATCGGTTAGTATATGTATTAGAAAATACTCCTATTTTACAGATTTACGTGGAAATTCTTTATATGACGTTTCCCATTTTGGTTGGAGGACGAGGGGTTACTAGATTATTACTGACTAAAATCCGCAGTGTTTCTTCAGTTACTCTTTTCGAAGGCTACGGTAAGTCTTTCTAACAGGCTGGATCGAACAAGATGAGACTTCAGTAGCCGGCGGCACTTTTATCTACGCGGCCCGCGCTGAACACGCGTCTACTACTGCCATCTTAACATTGAGAAACGATGCTGTCGTCCCGTTGTCAGCTGTCTTCCTATTTAAGATTCAAGATTCAAAGCATTTTCTTTCAAATAAACCATTAGGCACTTTTGAAATGCCAAAAAGACAGTCAGTCGGAAAAATGGTGCTAATTACACATTCCAAAGCATAGATCTCTATGAAGAAGAATGTGCAAGAAACTCCATGCACTTTCTTTTCAATAATGTATATTACAAATATCTCAGTTACTTGTTTCTTGTCGCTACCGTTATCTGAAAACAATGTAAATAAATAAAAAATAAAAACTGGCAGCTAAAAGATGACCAGTCTCAACTGGCAGCACCCGGTCAAGGATATGACGCGAATTAGAACCACTTAGCTCAACCATTTTGAAAGGAACCGAATGATCCAACACACGCGCCACCATCAGTGAGACATTTGAGTGAGCGTCTCATACTCTCAAAAGACTTCGCCGACATAAATTTCAACAAGTCCTAACATTTTTTTCTTTTACAGACGCCGACAAAGCAATAGGCATCGAAATCAAACACGACGATAAACTAACGGCAGAAGACGGCGTCTATATCCAAGCGGCTCTCCTGTACACCCACCGCTCCGGACAGAGGAGGCTGCGGGTCCTCAACCTGGCGCTGAACGTGGCTCACCAGCTCGCCGACGTGTACCGGAGCATGGAGCTCGATACCTGTATCAACTTCCTCACCAAGCAAGGTAGGATCCTGTCTGTGTCTTGCTTCTTAGGATGGAGAAGAAATGTAGATCATTGGCAGGGAGAATTTGATACTTTCATCTTCATCTTCTCGAAAGTGTTTTAGATTTTAGAAGATGGTGCGTTAAGAGGCTGCTTTTCCACTCGTCTATCGCCAATATCGAGCATGGTTTAAAAGCTTGTTACTTCATCTAATGCAATCCAACGTGATGTTTGACGAAAAGACAACGCGAATAAAGAGAGATAAAGCCTGAAAACTCTAGCAGTAACTTAGCATTTAGTGTGATTTACTCGAATATTTTACAACATTTGTGCCAGGAATACGTGTTTTTTTAAACCCATAAAAGTTTTTGAAAAAACTGTCATCTTTTTGAATCTTGATAAAATTTTCACGGCTTCTATTGTAATACTTTTTTTTACTTTTTTTAATTTTTGAGTATATTACGAAATTTCTTTACTGGATTCGTTTTGCACAAATTTATACATTGACTTAAGTAGAAGAATAATATTCACAATATACTGTGTTTCCAAAATATCTAATGAAAACTGTGTAATAATGTAATAATTGCGTAAGAGTGGTTCTATGAAAAACAGTGAAAATCTACGTCGTGTTGCATCCCCCTAATTTTGTAGCAAACAAGATTTTTCGTCGTAAACTTTGGTTGTGTTATCTGTAGAAGACCCAATTTTTTTTTGTTTTTTTTTTCCCTCTACAAATTAGTGGTGACATATTTTAATCGACAATAATACAACTATTCTTTGTATTGAGTAAAAAGGCTAGAGTGCGTCTACTGAAAGCGTAACCTAGAGTTTTTTTTTTAAATTAAATTGGCAACATTGTTTTGCCGAAAAATATCACGTCAAAGTCTATGGTTGCAATTGTCAGTTTTTGGAAACTGATATTTATTTTTCAAGAATAATTGCTTAATTGTGGAAAAACAATAAACAGTAACGTGCAAAAACTGCTACACACTAAGGTTAATAAGTTCAAACAAAAACAAGAAGAGAAAGAAGGTGTTTTCAATGAAAACCAACATTGTTTACATACGATTTCTGATTTTTAAGTTAGTATGACGTTATAATCTTGATCTTTGTCGACTAATCTTATTAGATAGTTATAAGGATATAATGATTTTTTTTTCTTATATTTTTAGATAATCTGACATATTGCGAATTTCATAATGGACAAAAACATCGAACAAAGAAGGGTTTTGGTGAATCGACTTAATCAAAAACACATGCTAGTGAGTGGTAGAATGCGTTCAAAAGCAGTTGAGATGTAATGAAAGATTTGCCTCACTCTGTCTGGTAGTGCATGAAAGTCTGCAACTGAAGTTAAAATCGCAAAAATCCTAGTTCAAGTTTGAGAGCTGCTGAACTTTTTGTGGCTCACGAGTTGATCCGTATCATTTGAAACAATCACTGGAGTATAAAACATGTTCCCACTTGACTAATCCCAAAAGATCTGAATTTTCTCTATGCTAAAACGAATCGATTGCAACCCAACAATCTTGAACATTAATAGTGTTGGCGAGACGTGATGAAGTTGAAATCATGTTGACTATTTTATTTGACTATCACGGTGTTGTGCACTTAGTATTCTTGCCAGAACGCCAAATGGAAAATAAGGAATATTATTTAAATATTATATAGCGACATTGGAGAGATCAAATAAAATAAAATAATTTGGAATACTATCTAACATTTTGTGTGTTATTGACATTTACCATACACCAACCAAATAATTAAGTCTACACACATGTTTTTGACTAGGATTTAAGTTCTTGTACAACTATTCTAAAATTGTCATAAATACAAAAAATACTCTAGTATCAAAACTTTTTTCTCCTACTATTTCAATAATACCATATTCAAAATTTTTGGTTTTAACCTCCTTTTCTCAGGTCACGCTTTCATTAGACGGACTCTATTGACAAGTAAGATCATACATAAGGTAATCTGTCATAAGGTAATTGTAATTAATCAACTTTTCCTATTGTCTTTATTATACAACACACGATTCGAATAATATATCTAGAGAGTAGTGGTGGCCAAGTGGTAACGGTAGGTCGCGGGTTCAAACCCAACCAGGGGCATTAACTTTTTGTAACTTATTTCGTCTTCACTGCTCTCAAAACGGTGAAGGAAAACTTCGTGTCGAAACCCGCATGTCCTAGTATTAAAAATTTGAAGACACGTGACATCCATCAAACTGCACTGGGTCCGCGTGGTGGATTACGGCCCTATTAGAGAGAAGGCTTGAGTCCCAGTAGTGGGAACATTATAATATCGATTATGTTGTTATGTTTATGTTATATTTATGTTTGTTCCCTTCAGCGGTGTGGGCTCTCCGCGAGCACAGTCCCCGGCAAGTTCGCGAGACCCTCTCTACCCGCTGCGCGCGCTCGTTAGCGGCCTACAGGCGGCACTGCGCGTCTCCATCATCAGCCGGCCAGCTGGTGCTGCCGGAGCCCATGAAGTTGCTGCCGCTCTACACCAACTGCGTGCTGCGCTCTGACGCGGTGGCTGGAGGTCAGTGTATTCAATACTAAAAACATTTATTTTATCCATTGTCAATGGCCACTGTTGGACGACAGGTCGTTCGCGAACGTGCGACAGATCTTCTGCAATCGTGTGACGTGTAGTCGGACGACGTGACGCTAGTCTGTAGTTATCTATGTTCCATAACGTTACAAAAAAAAAATTCCTCTTTATAATTTTAGTATACAGGGTTACTGGTAACTCGACGTATTCCTTGCGGGACATCATAGTAGGGTTAAAATGCTACAAATTAAGCCACCAAATGTTCTACCGAAGTTCAGTAGTTTTTGAGTTAGTAAGGGTTTTAGATTTATTGTGAAAAATCCCAGATTAAATTATTTGAAGCCAATTTGAAAATTATTCACGGGGCGGCTGTACTGAAATTGGAGTTATTATCATAGTTGACGCCGTAGCGGATCGTTTTTAATAATTAAAAGTTCAAAATGACTAAAATTTTGGTGAAGATCACTAATCAAACATTTTTTTTTTTTTGTAATTTTTGCTATTACTTCATACAAAATGTTGTCTCAGCACAAAAAAAAAATACTACACCAGGTGTACAAATTATTAGTAAAATATCCTTGTCTTATCAGCTATCCAAAAAGGTATGAAAGTTAATACAAAGTCTTGGACTTCATTATGAAAATCGTTTTTGATTTATTACAAGAAGGTGTTTATTCGGAAAATCAAATTAAACAATTTCGTGAAAATTATTATTATTTTTAATCAATATCAATTTGTGGTCTTTAATAACATGTGTTTCACACGTCTTGTTCGAAGTGCTGCCCTCGGTTTCGAATACATGCTCTTATTCTCTTCCTCACTTCGGTTTTTGTGATTGAACTACTGAACTTCGGTAGAACATTTGGTGGCTTAATTTGTAGCATTTTAACCCTACTATGATGTCCTGCAAGGAATACGTCGAGTTACCAGTAACCCTGTAGATAAAGCCGATTTTCCCTAAGCCGACAAGTAGACTTGCAATAACCTGTGTCATTCTCTCCAGGCCCCGACATTACCTGCGACGACCGGTCGTGTGCCATGTACCGCGCGCTCGCAGCCGACGTGGAGACGTCCATCGTGTACACGTACCCGCGCCTGCTGCCGCTGCACCGCCTCGCCGACCAGCCCGCCAACACGCTGCAGCCGCTGCGAGCCTCCGTGGACAAGATGAACGAGCAGGGCGTCTACTTACTGGGTCAGTACATAGCAGTCTAGCCTGGTCACGATGTACCGACGTGGAGACGTCCATCGTGTACACGTACCCGCGCCTGCTGCCGCTGCACCGCCTCGCCGACCAGCCCGCCAACACGCTGCAGCCGCTGCGAGCCTCCGTGGACAAGATGAACGAGCAGGGCGTCTACTTACTGGGTCAGTACATAGCAGTCTAGCCTGGTCACGATGTACCGACGTGGAGACGTCCATCGTGTACACGTACCCGCGCCTGCTGCCGCTGCACCGCCTCGCCGACCAGCCCGCCAACACGCTGCAGCCGCTGCGAGCCTCCGTGGACAAGATGAACGAGCAGGGCGTCTACTTACTGGGTCAGTACATAGCAGTCTAGCCTGGTCACGATGTACCGACGTGGAGACGTCCATCGTGTACACGTACCCGCGCCTGCTGCCGCTGCACCGCCTCGCCGACCAGCCCGCCAACACGCTGCAGCCGCTGCGAGCCTCCGTGGACAAGATGAACGAGCAGGGCGTCTACTTACTGGGTCAGTACATAGCAGTCTAGCCTGGTCACGATGTACCGACGTGGAGACGTCCATCGTGTACACGTACCCGCGCCTGCTGCCGCTGCACCGCCTCGCCGACCAGCCCGCCAACACGCTGCAGCCGCTGCGAGCCTCCGTGGACAAGATGAACGAGCAGGGCGCCTACTTACTGGGTCATTACATAGCAGTCTAGCCTGGTCACGATGTACCGACGTGGAGACGTCCATCGTGTACACGTACCCGCGCCTGCTGCCGCTGCACCGCCTCGCCGACCAGCCCGCCAACACGCTGCAGCCGCTGCGAGCCTCCGTGGACAAGATGAACGAGCAGGGCGTCTACTTACTGGGTCAGTACATAGCAGTCTAGCCTGGTCACGATGTACCGACGTGGAGACGTCCATCGTGTACACGTACCCGCGCCTGCTGCCGCTGCACCGCCTCGCCGACCAGCCCGCCAACACGCTGCAGCCGCTGCGAGCCTCCGTGGACAAGATGAACGAGCAGGGCGCCTACTTACTGGGTCATTACATAGCAGTCTAGCCTGGTCACGATGTACCGACGTGGAGACGTCCATCGTGTACACGTACCCGCGCCTGCTGCCGCTGCACCGCCTCGCCGACCAGCCCGCCAACACGCTGCAGCCGCTGCGAGCCTCCGTGGACAAGATGAACGAGCAGGGCGTCTACTTACTGGGTCAGTACATAGCAGTCTAGCCTGGTCACGATGTACCGACGTGGAGACGTCCATCGTGTACACGTACCCGCGCCTGCTGCCGCTGCACCGCCTCGCCGACCAGCCCGCCAACACGCTGCAGCCGCTGCGAGCCTCCGTGGACAAGATGAACGAGCAGGGCGCCTACTTACTGGGTCATTACATAGCAGTCTAGCCTGGTCACGATGTACCGACGTGGAGACGTCCATCGTGTACACGTACCCGCGCCTGCTGCCGCTGCACCGCCTCGCCGACCAGCCCGCCAACACGCTGCAGCCGCTGCGAGCCTCCGTGGACAAGATGAACGAGCAGGGCGTCTACTTACTGGGTCAGTACATAGCAGTCTAGCCTGGTCACGATGTACCGACGTGGAGACGTCCATCGTGTACACGTACCCGCGCCTGCTGCCGCTGCACCGCCTCGCCGACCAGCCCGCCAACACGCTGCAGCCGCTGCGAGCCTCCGTGGACAAGATGAACGAGCAGGGCGTCTACTTACTGGGTCAGTACATAGCAGTCTAGCCTGGTCACGATGTACCGACGTGGAGACGTCCATCGTGTACACGTACCCGCGCCTGCTGCCGCTGCACCGCCTCGCCGACCAGCCCGCCAACACGCTGCAGCCGCTGCGAGCCTCCGTGGACAAGATGAACGAGCAGGGCGCCTACTTACTGGGTCATTACATAGCAGTCTAGCCTGGTCACGATGTACCGACGTGGAGACGTCCATCGTGTACACGTACCCGCGCCTGCTGCCGCTGCACCGCCTCGCCGACCAGCCCGCCAACACGCTGCAGCCGCTGCGAGCCTCCGTGGACAAGATGAACGAGCAGGGCGTCTACTTACTGGGTCAGTACATAGCAGTCTAGCCTGGTCACGATGTACCGACGTGGAGACGTCCATCGTGTACACGTACCCGCGCCTGCTGCCGCTGCACCGCCTCGCCGACCAGCCCGCCAACACGCTGCAGCCGCTGCGAGCCTCCGTGGACAAGATGAACGAGCAGGGCGTCTACTTACTGGGTCAGTACATAGCAGTCTAGCCTGGTCACGATGTACCGACGTGGAGACGTCCATCGTGTACACGTACCCGCGCCTGCTGCCGCTGCACCGCCTCGCCGACCAGCCCGCCAACACGCTGCAGCCGCTGCGAGCCTCCGTGGACAAGATGAACGAGCAGGGCGCCTACTTACTGGGTCATTACATAGCAGTCTAGCCTGGTCACGATGTACCGACGTGGAGACGTCCATCGTGTACACGTCAGTTCTTAGCAGTCTAGCCTGGTCACGATGTACCGACGTGAAAAAATATTTATAAGCGCTTGAACTGTCTTAGTGACTAAAAAACTTTTAATTCGCAGCAAGTGTGTCATAATTATTGTTCTCCAACAGAAAACGGCGTACACATGCTCCTATGGGTCGGTTCGCAAGCGAACCCGGAGTTCGTGCAGGACGTGTTCGGCGTGCCGTCGGCCACGCAGATCGACACGCAGGTGTGCGAGCTGCCCGCGCTGGACACGCCCGCCAACGCCGCCGTGCGCGCGCTCATCGACGACGCCAGGGGCAGGAGGCGCACCGCTATGAGGGTGAGTACTACTTACAAGTGCTACATACACGCGGGGAACTATTTGAGAGGTTTTTTAAAAAGGACTAGCAGTGGTGCCCGAGTGGTAACGGCCCTGACGAACGAATTATAGGTTGCAGTTTCAAATCCAGCCAGGCGCATTACTTTGTGTAATTTATTTCATCACCACTGCTCTCAGTACGGTGAAGGAAAACATCGTGAGAAAAACGGCATGTCCTAGAGCCAAAAATAATATGTATATGAAAATGACTTCCTCTGCTCTAGGGTGGAGTCAGAGGGCGTGGCAGACTTTAACTGACTCAAAACCACTTGTATTCTATAGTTACCCAATGGATTCTAGGGCGACGGTAACTCTATTAAAATTCCCCATGGTCCTAACAGACATTGGCCCTGCTACTATACCTCTTAGAGGCGCGTGTGGAACACTACGCGCTGTTGACAACTTGGGCTTGTTATCGGACGGGTCGACGACAAAAAAACCGTAATTAGTGTAATTTACTTGTTTAAGTAAGCGTTTTAAACGGATATGAACATTATTTTTATGAGATGATGACAATCGCTTGACCAAAGACAAGAAGGTCCATTTTCGTACAACGCTTAGTAAAATAAAGCCTAGTCTATGAAATGGGTAAACTGCTTTGAGGGTTCAGAGTGCCACACCAAACCTTTTGGTTGGATTTTCCAGGCTTTTTGATTGGGTCTTATTTACAGCTAAGGTTAATTTTATGCTTACCTATTTTAAACACAAATCACAACTTTGAAACAAAAGTAGAACTATACTGAATTTGTGTTTGGCCATTTTTTGGTAAACCTTTAACTTTTCAATCTGATTATTACAACCCATTCTCTGATTGTGAGTCTTAGAACAACAAATTTAAAAATTGGAACAAAGACTTTGTTGTTCTTCGATAATTGGTTCGCAACTTCTTATCGAGTAAATAAGTAGGTACACTGAAAACTTTATGACTGCTGAAAAATCACCGTTTTGGTATAGTGCCACTTTTGTTTTAGTGTCCACGCACACGGGCCACAAAAAAAGCTAGAAGCAGACACAAAAAAGTTAGAAGCAGACACAAAAAAAAGCTAGAAGCGGCCACAAAAAAAAGCTGAAGCGCGTGATGGCTTGTGGCCGGAGAAGTTACAAGCGGCTTCTAGCTTTTTTTTTGTGGCGGCGGCGGCGTTGCTTACACGGGCCGCAAAAAGAAGGTAGAAGCGGCTTTTTTTTATAGCCCGTGCGCGGGGACACTAGGTTGCGAAATATGAAACACACACCTTTGACAACTTCTACTTTATTAGAGCTTAGTCTAGGCTTGTGATTTTGAACTTATTACACTCTGCATGTCTAGAATGCAGATACTTGACGGTTTCTTGTACAGGTAATGCATGCTACAGTCGACAGTTTGTTTCTTATTTTTATTTCTTCTTCAGTCTATGATTTTCGGTCTATCGCTTGGCGCTAGCTAACAGAGTAATTTATACATATACCCTATTTGCGTTAAGAATGGAAATTTAAAGAAACTTTTTTACTGCCTGTTCAACCGATTTTAACTTCTATTTTGTAGGCATAAGGATGGCATTAAAAACAAAAAAGTGGTACAATACCAAATATTTATTGCATACGGTATGATAAATGGTGGCTCCATTTGTCACGTCACCAACGTAAAAGTCAAAATCGGTTGAACGGACAGTAATAAAAAGTTTTCATAAATTTCTGTTATTTTGAACCGAGTATAGGTGATTTTAGGTTTTTTTTTTCTGAGCGTACAATAAGATTCAGTATAGGTTAGGTAAGTCCGGGATAACAAGTTGATACCTTCCGCTGGTCGCTGTATTATTTATTCTCAGTATATGATTTGTGTCTTCTTGGATACACACATCTTTTGCATTCATTTCTTTTATACATAACTAGTTTCTGCCAGCGCTTTTGCTCGCGTGATTGTAGAAAATATATAGCCTATGTCACACAGTGATAAAGTAGCATTCTACTAGCGAAAGTATTTTTTAACCCCTTAAGGCGTATAGTCCCTTGAACCATCTGGCCGAAATTATGTGAACGCAACTCTCGCACTTACCTAGGCGGCAGTAAGCAAATCTGTGCATTTATTTGCGGCCAGCAGCGCCCGGAAAGCGCTTTAAATCCATTTTCTCTGCGAGATATTGATTGATTTACATATGCAATGTTCACTTTGAAGAATATTTAACCACCAATGTTTATGTGTAAAAATGTTTCCAAAGGTCCAAGCCGTTTCGAAGGAGTAGGGAAAAGTTGCGAAAAGATGCGAAATTGCTAAATATTTTTTTATTGACAAAAGTATTAATAGCACGAAAAAATCAAATGTTGATTCAATATCATTGTTCATGAATCTATAATAAACATATATTTTTTTCAAACCAATTGACCTAGCCGTTACGGAGGAGTAGGCCTCAGAAAATCACTGTTTTATGGCACTTTTCGGGCGCTTGGCCCTTAACCAGTTGCGTCGAATTGCTTCGACGAGTGTTCTCGTGTTCTATTCGCCAGAGTCGTGTGTTCGTGACTGGGTACTCTCTCTCTTTTAGCTCTTTAATCACCATAGGTGACAGAAGAGTTGACGAGATGGAGTATTTGGTCGTGGATGTGCAATCCTGGCGGAATAAACTTAAAAGTAATTGTTGGATATATTTGTTAAAAAATTAAAATAGGTCTAGATTTTTTTGAGTTTATTTATTACAAACAAAAATTCAAATCGTTTCTTTTATGATATTGGTATAGATTAATTCAATTTTTTTATTCAAAAATATTCTTATACCTGTTAGGCCTCCCTCACATTAGGCGCGCGCGTTCCTTGGGGCGTGTGAGCGACACGGGCGCTGCGTGCGCGACGCGAGCGCGCTGCGTAAGCGACGCGTGACGTGTGAGTAGCGAGCACGCGGCGCTCTCCTTGGTGTTTAACCCCCCTTCACAGAGTGCGCGCCGCGTGCACTCTCCACACACGCCGCAGGGCCGCAAAACGCGACGCTACGCTCGACGCTAGACAATGACAAGACAATGTGGGGTCAGCCTTAGAAAATATGGAATAGAAATGAGTGAACGTCGACACATTTAGGCTCGTGACTTCCTTCACACCAGCGATAGGCCGAAAATCTTAGTCCTACTGCACTAGCACGGCTTCCCTGACTCGCTTGTTCTCCCAGCTGACCATAGCACACCAGCTGTCGCCAACGGCGCCACAGTTCCGCCGCCTCATGGTGGAGGACCGCAGTTTGGACGGCGCGCTGGCCTACATGGAGTACCTCATGTCGGTGCACAAGGCTGTGCAGAAGATGCTGTATGTTTGATGGGTTCTTGACGGGTTCTTGACGGGTTCTTGATGGGTTCTTGACGGGATCTCGATGGGTTCCTAAGTGTTTTGGGCTCGGAATGGGTTTTTGAGGGTTTTTCATCGGATCTTGGCAGTTTTCTCATGGATTCTTGACGGGTTCGTGAATGGGTTTGGTTTGGGTTGCGGGTTTTGGTGGGGCCTGGAATTGAAAGTACAGAATGATTATTGTAATTTAATCAAAATAACCATGGAGTTTCGTATCGGTTTTTTTTATAGGAAATGAAATAAGTCTGATACGATCAACACTATAAATCGTGGCGGGGGTGAGCTATTACACTTTTCCGCATCAGTGCGAAAAACAGTAAATTGCATGCTGGGACAATACTTGAAAACTCGCTCATATGAATTTTCTAGTAAATGTATTGAAAAATTCATTGCTATTACTAAATAAAACTTTCTTTGTATAGAAATGGCCATACTTTCCCGAATAACTTAAAATATTCTGCCATCATTAATTAATTCATTTGTCCATAGTGATTTTATTAACGATTAAATACATAAGTTGCTTTCAATTCCACGGCCTCTTGCGATGATAAAGTGTTGTTCCTAAAAAATTTTAAGAACGCACGTTACATGGTTTTTTTCTGGTACGGAGATTTTCTTATAGAAATATTTTGCTAGCAGAAAAAGATACCGATGGTGACTTGGCTGCCTATCTTTGGGTGTTGCGTGATGCTTTTTTTAGAAGAATGATCTTTGCATATATTTTATATTTATGCTTAACAAAAAATAGTTTTTAACAATTACATTTTAGGGCCACACATTACCACGTACATACATAGTATATTTGTGTAAAAAAAATAACTTATGATTTTGTGTAATTTATTTTACCGACATACTATACTTACATCACATACTCATACAACATCACAATGTTTTATGTTATTTATATTGCCATTACTACACGAATTGGTTATCCAAATGCATTATAATTTAACGTTTTTTTAATATCATCAAATTCATGTACCATTTAATAAAAATAGTTATAACTTTTATGAATAAGGAACCTACCTACCATTAGTTGGAGCTTAACAGATCTGTTTACATTTTGTCATAGTAAGATAGTTGAAACAGTGATATAATCATACCCCTAGAGATATAGCTCATCGTCTTCCTGCCCTAGTCTCGTTTTATTTGGGGTCGGCACGTTTTTTTTTCTTCCATTCTGGCCTGTCACTCGTCACACTATCACTAACTCCCTTTTCTTTCATATCGCTTCTCACACAATCCATCCATCTTTTCTTTGGTCTCCCTCTTCCCCTCCATGCATCCACATCCTAGAGATATAGCTATGTACACTTATTTTAGAGGAAGTTTGAAAGTAGTGCCACCGTGCCAGGGACTGAAAAGTTGAAAGGGGATCGCTTGTCTTGTCATGTGAAGAGGAGGGATGAAACGCTTGTTCCTAAAAGAGGTATGAGTGAGAATGATAAACACAATCCATCCACATGCATGTGTGATTGTTTGAGGAGTGCTATGAAAGAAAAGGGAGTTAGTGATAGCGTGACGAGTGACAGGATAGAATGAAAAAAAAAACGTGTTGCGACGACCCCAAATAAAACGGGGTAAAAAAGAATCAGACCTCATGGTAACGCACCTATTTTTATCGTGTTTCAAGCACTAGTTTACTATACCATTTTTTATTATGCATAGGCTCGCGTTTAACTACTATCTCACCTGATGGTAAGCGATGATATGGCCGATGATGGAACACACAACAAAATTATAGTAATTAAAGTAGGTGAAGAAGGTAGAAAGAAAATCCGAAGAGCACAAGAGGAAGAAAGAAAATTTATTGTACACAGTTGTACACAGAGTCACAGCACACAAGAATTCCACTTACTCTAGTGGATGGAATGGTAGAAGTAAGAAGATGACAGGACACACAGAACGTAGAAGTACAAGGGAGAATGATTTTGACGAACAATAATTAATAATTTTACTGACAATTGAGAATGACAATTACATCTTGTCCTCCGTTCACGAAAGAATTTATATGTAAAAACAAAAAAAGTCACTACAAAAAATTACTCTGTCTTATCATCTTTTTTGTTGTAGCTAACCACGATGCGGCAACACGACAAGCTGGAGGCCGTACTCCGCCACTTCCTGGTCGAGGACCGCGGCGTGGACGGCAGCTCTTCCTACGTGGACTACCTGTGCCACATCCACAAGGAGATCCGAGCGCTCCTATAGCAGATGTACGGATACTATTAAGCGTAGACACTGACCTGACGAAATTGCGCGACGTAAATTCTGCCTATGACGTAAATTACGCGTCTATAGTTGTTGCGTTAGGCCGTGGCAAAAGCGGATGTTACGCACTGAAATTTATTGCCAGATTATGTAATTTTTCTTTAAGTTTCTGATTAGATTTGTATCGTGTGTGATTCTCGACAATTTTTCTAATCAAAAACGGTTCTAAGTTTTTAGTCGGGTTTTTACAAAGCGATAATTGAGTTAAAGGCAATGACCGTTGATGCCAAGTTAAATCGCACTGACTATAGTATGTCGTCTACTTCAATTTGGAATCTCAGATAATTTAGATTCATCAGTGGATTTTATTCACCATTAGTTGAATTTTATATGGCCTTAAAGATTTTAGACAAAATTCAGCTACGTACATGGTGAGATACAATCAGTCACGTACGACATTGAGTTTCGTGTTCCAAAACTTGGTATAAATTATCTGAGATTCAGAATTAAAGATGAGATAATTTAAGTTAGGCGCAGTTTCGGTCGCGTATTTTCCGCCGGTAGAACTACGCTGTGGTATCGCCGCGACAATACAATGTGGGACACTTTTACATTGAGAAGTGTTTTTTTTTTAATTCAACTGGTTGTAAATTGAAACTTCCTTTATTTTGGTACTTAGAGAGAGCGGATGTTAAAGGTAATAATCGGCTTCTGAAATGAGAATTTCAAGTTGAGAACTTATCAAACTCTACTTTAATACTTGACAAGTTCTCATGATAAGTTTAACTAGTTAAAAGTTCTAGTTAATACTTGACAAGTTCTCATGATAAGTTTAACTAGTTAAAAGTTCTAGTTAACAAGTTAAAAGTTCTCAATTCTGAAACCGGATGTTACCAAAGGCTTTTTAAAGGAAGTTCTTAATTTTTAGGTAGGTAATGTTTCTTACTTATAAATTGTAGTGTCTCAAAAGTTTCATAGAACATGCACCTATATTGTAAATGTGTATTACAGTGTATGTTATTTACTCCGAAGTTATTTTTGGTTTGATTTCATATGAAAAGTTTTTATTTAATTTGCGTGCTAGTATAGCAATATTCAGACGCAATAATATATGTAAATAAACTATGTAGGTTTGTATATCTAAGTATGAAAAAACGGCACATATTGTAATGTTATTTTATAAAAAAGAAACTACTGAATGTAAAAGTTTTCCACATTCCTCATTTGTATAGTTGTGAAATAAATGATTTTGTTTTGAACTAATTAGTATCAATGCTATTTTAAAGGACTATTTGAGATTTCTACCAAAAACTACCAAGCAGGGTTGCTAGTAGTGAAAAATTGTTATTAATAAAATTTGCATTTTGGTGATGGTTCAAAATGTCACATGACCGATGTTTCGGTACTCTTATAGGCTCCAGACATAGGTGCGACTTTTAATCTCTAGTGCAGTAAAGTCTTGTCGTAAAGTCGCGCGTTTGTATAGCAGTTATACGGCCTGTTCATGACGGTCTTGGCAGCGAAGGGCGCGGCGAGCGGGGGCATCTGAAAGCGGGCGCGCGGCGCTCTTCAAAAATTTTCATATTTTATGTGCTTACCGCTTGTCGCCCCGCGCTTAGCTACCGCTCACAAAACTACTTAACTTGCTAGAAAGTGAATGGGCCGTTAAGTCAATCGTGTATATCGTTCTTTATGCATGTTACGTCCACGTCCAGATCTATACGTTAGGATCAGCATTTAATAAAGACTAGTTAATTCTTCGAATATGTTTGTCCCCTTATTCATACACAAGTGTAAATACATACATCACCTTTAGATTTGTGTTTTTGTGTCCTGCCTACCCAAGGAGTGTACTTATGATAGTTAGGACGATGTTTGATATTGCCATACATACATATTTTTGTTTGCCAAAGGAAAGAACCCTGGGTTTGATTCGCAGTTGGTGTGTTTTTGTTAGGAAATTGTTACAGTCAAACGGGGTAAATAGAAACGTTGGGGCGAGTAGGAACAAAACTTTAAAAGGGTTCTTTCACGTTCTATAGAAATTGTTTGCAGGACTTCAGTTATGTAATTTTTATTTACATTATAATAGAAAAAACAATGGAAGCTTTTCTAGAAACCAATATTAAGAGAAATTAGTGACAGTCCTAATCAAACTTCTGTTTCTGTTCACCCCTGTGTTCCTTTTTACCCCATCTGACGGTATTGATTTTTGCCTACCCCGTCTAAAGGGCCTATTACACCACTCTATATTCAGACAGTCTTAGTCGAAGTCGCATCGTGTCGCGTAGTGTAATAAGGGTCAGACTGTCTTATTATAAATGAAAAATAGGACGAGTCTGAAAATCGTGTGCTGAATAACGTGTAGTGTAATAGGCCCTTTAATGAATTGTCTATAAAGGAAATATAATTAGCACATGAATAAAGGGAATTTACTAAATTAATAGGATATTATCATTGTTAACGATTTCTACAAAGTTATTATTGAGAGGCTTATGCCACAGCACAGTCTACCGTCTTAAGGCTTCTTCACACGTACCACAATCACACCACGTCGCAATGACAATGCTGTCAAGCAATGGTTACGTGTGAATAGTGTCGCTGCAGCTTTTTGTAGTTGCGTTGTGGTCGGTCACTAGTTCGCAGTGTCGCTAGTGGTTGCGTTGTAGTAGCGATGTGGTCGGTATCACACACACGGTCGATAACGATTGCAAAATGTGGTACGTGTGAATAGTCCTAATTATTTTCAATACGAAATATACGCCCGAGCACGTGGTGTGGTTGTGGTATGTGTGAAGAAGCCCATAAGGTCAAATTCGACCAATAATATTTAAAAGGCAAATGACATGTACGTTGAAATTAATATAAGACTTATCTTGTACAGAATAAACGTGTTTACGAAAAGAATTATGTGTGACAAACACTTCTGTGAGTAAATTCCATGTTAAAAAGTCATTTTAGTTAGATATTTTCTACTTAAAAAAAAAAAAATAGGATGTTGAAGTCATTTTTTACGGGTCTGAGTATAATTTGACTAAGTTCTACTATCCACGGACGCGTAGCTTCATAGACGCGTATTCGTCATTATACGCTTGGTGTACGTCTGCTCACAGCTTACATTCAAAAGTGAAACGCTGTCGACATAGCGGCAACGTCGCGCAGTCACCAGTTGCAGCTTCGTCGTCCAAGTTTCATATAATGACGAATACGCGTCTATGAAGTTATGCGTCCGTGGCCAGTAAGTCTAAGTTCAATTAAGTGGAATTTCATGACCATTTTCTTGACTTATTAATGCTCCCATACATTCAATTTTAATCAGTGTTCATGTTCAGCGCCATCTAACGAGCATAGTGTCGTACTCACCCCGTAGTTTTTCCCTCAACCCGGCCAAACTAATTAGACAATTCGTTAATAACCGCTTACATTAGCAAAGATTTACATTTGACGACAGCTGTCTAAAGGCTCTCACAGATAGGTGCACGATGACAATGCGACAACGCTGCTATAGCGTCTTGTCATAGATATAGGTCTACACACAGATTTTTTTCTTATAAAAACTCTTTGTTGCATGTTTGTCGTGTTGTCGCGGCTCGCCTGTCTGTGGCAGCCCTAACTTGATCACGTATTGAGTTTAGATTTGAACTCAAAACTGTATGTATAACTAATCAAGTCATTTTCCATTCGTAGATTTTGTATACCACTAACTTGCAAGTATTACATTTTTTTTTTATTATGGACCAATACTGAGACTTACAGAAATCTGATGTAAATATGGCACATCGGTTTAGAAAACACTTGTGACCCGCGTGAGAATGTTTTTCTAGCTTGATGTGATATTAACATCTAGGCACTGAAGTTGGATAACGAGGCCTTTCAGTCCAAACATTGATGTCCATTGATGGCCTACAAATGTATATAAAATAGGCTTTTTATAAAAGAAGCCATGAATTCTTATAAAGTTGTCGTGTATAAGATTTTCTACAATATTTAAAACTTAATTGTCCAACAAAAGTATTGAATTAACTGCCCAGTAACTTAAGTGTTACCATACGAATAAAATGATATCTTTTAGTAGAAAATTCCAATTATTACTACTTATCTCAAAAAAATAAGTTTGTTTTGTTAAAAATTGGTATAAGTTTTGTTCTCTACGATATTAAAACTAGTTTTATTTTTATCTATATTGGATTGTATTGTAAATGTAAATAAAATATGGCATTATTTAATTTTATTTTATTTTTAGATTAGTGATAATATTAGTTGATTTCCGGTTTACAACTTGCTATTTATCGGCCATAACTTAAGCAAGTGTCGATACCGAATAAGTCTCTAAAAGGTCAAACGACTTGGATAATTAATAGGGTAAAATGAAATCTAATGTAATCAATGTTGGTTCAATAATCAAGGTTGAGTAAGAGATCTTGATCATTGTTTACTTATAGAAGAACCTTATAAACGGTATCGAATATAAGTATTTGCTTGTAGGCAAGCATTTTCCATCGTCGGCCACATCATCGCTTACCATCAGGTGAGATAGTGGTCAAACGCGAGCCTATCCATTACTTATGAAAACAAAAATTAAATTATGTTATACAAAATTCCTAAGTCGATTGACTTTTTAGACAGACTATAAAAGGTTCAAAACTAGTCGTGCAAAATCGAAGAACACCAGAGGCGTTACCATGAAGTGAAAAATGTCAGTCGTGCGAGCGAGAAAGGGATAGAGCTATACGCCCTATATAGCTCCATCTCTGTAACAGTTCAGTTTAGATCGTCAAATGGATCGCGAGTTCATGGTAGGGCCTCAGGCAAAATACAGAAGTCGAAAACCAACTAATCTTATTAAAAAATCATACATAATCTATTTTTTTATCTAGAATTTTAGTCCTAGTAGCGAATGAGGCGTTTCTGACTACAACATCAATATTATTTCAGATTAGATAGGATTATTACATAAGATAAACATGTTCCCTAGATATCTGTATCACCACATTTGACAAAAGACATGAAAGGATTTTTTTTAAGGTTTTTGGTGAATATACACCAGATAAGTTTTTTTTTTATGATGGGAAGTTAAGTCTGGTTGCTTTCTCCCTCTCTTCGTGTCAGACTTTTGTTCCAGGGCCCCGGAGTTTAATTTTTTATGATTAGGCTCGCGTTTGACCACTATCTCACCTGATGGTAAGGAGCACGCTTTTGCCTAGAATCCATATCAGCATGAGCCAGGTTGGTCTTCCAAGGCAAGCGCCTTGGAACAGCTATTTCGACCCAACTCCTCTCGGCTGGCTACACTGAGTGATGCTCATGATGAACATCACTTTCACTTAATCCGTGGGACATGGGACATAGAAGGATAGGATGCTCGCTCGCTCTTGTAAGCGTTCGTTGGCGCTGACTCTTTCCGGTTCGACTAAAATTATGAAAGCTGCAACATATACAACCTGCACCAGTCAGCGCTAGCAAGCGTTGGCATAAGTTCCAATTTTTTTTTCAGGAAACGAAAAAAAAATCCGCCTCACCATAGAAATTTATAAACTTGATTGGACAGTTTGTATGGAGGCCGAATATTTTTTTAGTTTCCTGAAAAAAAAAAAATTGTGGAAGGTTGTTCAGTTTCGTCTACTGAGCAAGCCCTTAAAATTTGTGGAGGGCTGTCCCTTACACCTTGTATAGATTACTTAAGTAGTTTTTGATCAAAATGTGGTGATACAGTGCCCCGACCCCCGGCAGTTTGCAGCCAAACTCGTGAGTAAGTCGCAGTTGAACTTCCGTTTAGAGTAGTTTAGTCAGTTAACTTCGAAGTCGAGGAGATTATTGTTAAATAGTATATAATCCAGAACTGTATTGAGCGTGTAAGTTTTTAATAGTTAATAAATCTTTTTATATTAAAAAATGTATTTTCATTGTTTTATTACATCAAGGCCAATTTACCCTTTGTGTAGCTTAACGTTAACTTTTAAATGAATTCTTTTTTTAGTAATAGGTAAAACGGGACGCATTTTACCCTTTGCGTATGGAACAAAAAAAAAAAAAACAAAACGTAGGTATAAAAATGCCCTCGAATACATACTACAACATAATAGCAGTCTCGACATTTATTTTCAAACCATCCAGGGGTTCGCTCAAATATACACATATTTCATCCAAATCGGTCAAGCCGTTTAGAAGTTCTGTGACAAACATACTGACTGATGACATTTGACTGTCCTGTTAGTCTAGTAACCAGTGGCCCTGACTGCTATGCCGGCGGTCGAGGGTTCTATCCCCACTCCGGACAAATGTTTGTGTGTTGACCACGATCATTTTTTTTGTGTCTGGGTGTAATTTATCTATTTTTATGTATGTATTTAGAAATATATAAGTATGTATATCAGTTGTCTAGCTCTCATAACACAAGCTTTGCTTAGCTTGGGACTAGATGGCGTTGTGTGATAGTTGTGGAATATTATAATAAACGTAAAGAAGTGTTATACACATGAAGATATAAATGTTATGTATGTTACAGCTAAGCTTGGATTCATTCATAGAGGTTCAAGTTAAAATAAAACGATATATAAATTAAAATTTTGCTATAATCATGTTACATAAATAAATTAACATTATAAATAAATATTTAACCAAATTAGTAGCACATTAGTAATTTTTACAGTTGGCGTCGCGTCTTTTCCGAAAAAAAGATTTAATTTGACTGAAAAGAAAAAAAAGCAATCATAAATTATTGGTTTTTATAATTAAATGTAAATTAGCATATAAATTTTTTTTTAGCATTAGCATGTAAATTAGTTTATGAAAAAATACAGGTCCTTAAAGCGTGACATCGTGTCATATTCCTGTTTGCAACATCAGTCACAAAGGACTAATGATTTCAGTCTATGCTCTTGCTGTCATCCAGAAATTTAAAAAAAAATTATCACCAGCTTATCCAGCGTTATCACGGTTCAGCGTGATTTCTATGATGGGTTTATTGAAGCTGCAGGGTGCGCAGTCGGGTCTACAGGGGACTCTCCGACAGCAGGCAGCCACCTGCACTACCAGCTGCAGCAGCGCCATGAGGACCTGGGATAGCCTCATCCTGGAACACCACGTGGGCTTTAGAAATAGAAAGATTTTTATTTACGTCAGGCTTGATGGTAAGCAACGATGTGGTTGATAATGCAGCGTGCTTACCCAGAAGCAACCTATTCACTCTTGACTTGATGTAAAGGAAAACAAAAAACAAGTTTTCTCAAATCCGATTTTACTTACGTATTTGCTTGAAGACCTCTAGTTCATCTTGTTTGCTGAAAAAAAGAAAAAACAGTATGATGTTTTTAGCTGATGTTGGGGTAACTCCAGAATTGACGAGATGCGGCTGTTATCTACCATCTACAGACCGACATTACTAGGCTAAAAGACTTTTTGGTATCTAGCTACCCATACCTACCCATTGTAGTAATGTCTTAAAAGTTTAGATGGAGGTTCTACCAGGTAAAAAACAGAAGTTTTGACGGATGGTCATTTTGTCGGACTATATAAAATGGCAGCGTAACAAAAAGGTCAATTCACACCGTGATTTAAAACAATGACTATTGATTTGTGTGCTGAATTGAATTTTATCAACTAGAGACCACATTCTGGACGCCTTTCACATCTCATGACTCTCAGCATTGATGACAAACGAAGAAGAGACGAGTCCTAAAGTGAATTTTAAATGGTTATATAAATAAATGTTATAGCACCTGAAATGGACACGATATCCAGAGTTATCACGATTTGTCGTGATTTCCATGACGCGTTTGTTGTAGCCACAGAGCTTGCAGTTTGTTGATTTCTGCTCTTCGACTTCGCTAGCAGCCTGCCGTCTGTACCACTAACGAGCTCAGCCACAACAGCAGTGTCATGAAGACCTGGGATAGTCGCATCCTGGAAGACAGTATGGACTTTACAGGAAGACAGAGTGGACACAGAACCTTTAAGAGCTGACCACATTCCAGTTAGATGAAGGTTAAGGCCCCGCTATCTTTTAAATATTTAACTTAAACTCCTTTGCTTCTGCCAGCGACTTCGCCCGCATTTAAGTAGAAAATTATACCCAAGGGAACATATTCCTTAGAAAAGTATGCAAAACACCCAAATATCTTCAGAAGTTTCGGCTTGAAGGAGTTAGGTACAAACACACACTTACAAACTTTTGCCATATAATATTAGTGTGATAGTTTGCTTCTATTATTTTGCCGATTTGATGTTTTTTTATTATGGATAGGGTCGCGTTTGACCACTATCTCACCTGATGATAAGCGATGATGTGGTCGACGATGGAGCACGCTTGCCTAGAAGCAATCTATTCATTCTTGACTTAAATACCCCAGGTTATAGCTATCAGGAAACACAGACTCCGGCAGAGAATTCCACTCCTTGGCCTGTACACATAATGAATGTGTTCCTAAAACGCTTTGTACGTACGAGTGGAATGTCCACCATGTACCGGTGGCGCAACATCGTACGTCTTGTGGTCCGATGATAGAACGGACTTGGCGGAATTAAATTGTGTAACTCCAGACGATTTCATCATTTCAGTTCAAATATGTACACCGCTGACCGTAGACCGGATAACAATGACTAGATTCGACTAAGTATAAAAATAAATTTTAGTTACAAACCTTCTTCCATCTTTTTGCTAGAAGACCATTATCTTATATTTTTACTGCAAAGAAGAAAAAAGTCACGGGTTTGAGTTTAGTTTAATACAATTTTGACGAGATTGTAACTTGGAGACGGTATCCAGTCTAAACGTATGTGTCTGAAAACCATTATTTGATATGGATCGACTGCCTGTCAGACCTTCACATCCCAGTTACTAGGAAACAAGATACTTCTTTATATGATAGACCGAATTTTCTATCTACTAATACATATTACAAGGTTCTAAACGTGTAGAATACCTAGAAACCTATTCATTTTGCTGATTTTAAGTATTTATTGGGTCACCAGGTAATTCGAAGGAAGGCTAAAACCTATTTAGATGGAAATTTAGAGCAGAGTCCCACCTGAAGTCCAAATGCGCAGTTTCACGTACAATGAGACATCAGATATTGAGTTCTGCGTGCCCTGATGCTTGCACGCTGAAGGAACTGCTTTTTTTCCGGTGGGAAAATCATCTAATGAGATCCCCCGCTCTTGGGCGGAGCGTGAGAGTGTCAGACTTTTACTGACTAAAAACCCACTTCTGTTCCTTCGTTGCCTTTTATACCGGCGCTGAGCTATCTTTCGAAACTAAACCTGGCACCAGTAGGCTTCGACCCAGCTGGGCCCCTGCTGTTGCTGACAACTCCTTGAGGCGCGTGGGAACAGTACGCACCGTTGACGACTTGGACTCGGTCCGGACAGTTACCGGACGGTTGGACAGCCACCACCCACTGCTCGCCGTCCGTAAGTCCGCGCCTACGGTGGCCGCAAATCGGGATCGGAATTTTGGCGACGGCTGGGGCGCTTGAGTGTCATTGCCTGATACGGTCGGCTTTCTCCTTCGCAGAATTCGGCGACCGCCTACTACTCCTCCTCGTTCCGGATGATAATCATGGCGATAAGTCCCGTCTTTGAGGAGTGGCTAGAAAAGCATCACGGTGTCCTCACCTTCCGCATAACGCAGGTCTTCACAGGACTTAGTTCAGGAGGTTCCAGCACTTGATTGGTGCGGAAGATACTCCCGGGTGTCACCATTGTATGGACTATGGACCACCCGAAGGACACGGTGGAGCATAATATGATGGAAGTGTGCACCGCTTGGGCGGCAGAAAGACAAAGAAAGAACATAGGCATCAAATAGATAGGTACAGAAGTCAATCAACATGCAAAGCGCGCTCGAGCAACGTACACAGACACCGCTCTCGGACACGATATCTCGGTCGCGTCTCGGACCACTCGTCGAACAGTTCCGGCTCAAACGCCCATTAGTGTGCGTCCACCGAGCGTAGGTATAAAAAGTGAAGTACATACATGAGATTGACTTCTGTAATAGATAATTGTGTTACCTAGGTGTGGTTTTAGACAGTAAAAGTCTGACACGCCCCTCCACTCCGCCCTAGACCGGGAGAAGTATTGGTTGATTTCACACCTAAAAAAACCGTTCAAGGATATGAGAAAAAATACAGAAACTCACCGATTTCAGGCTATATATTTTGACGTTGGAACTCCTACATTGGATTAGGCAGTGGTCCCATAGGCTCTTCTGTGGCGAGCAGGTTCCCGATTAGAAGCAGAGCTAGATAAAAACTATTCACTTAGTTTTATGCCTTCGGCTGCCGACAAATAAATAAAGTAAGTATGGAGAGCAATGCATGAGGCAGTTGATTTTTTTCGGTATTTTAGGGTTGCTACCATAGTTTTTTTAAACCTTGCATCACTTTACTAGTTACTCTTGTATAATGGGTGCGTTCATAAACATGTAAACTCACATACACAAGAACTCTAGACCCGAAATAGGTACCTAACTGTGGGTCATATAAATATTTTTCTCAGCGGGCATCGAACCCGTGACCTGCAGCGAAGCAGCCAATCGCTTAACCACTGCGAAAACTGTGCCTCTGATAGTAAAATAATAGTACATTATGATATATAAGTATGTAATGTTAGTGATTACCGACGAGGCGGTATTTAGACCCGAGCCGTGGCGAGGGCCTTAAGAGAGCCGAGAACGGTAATCATTAATTACTCACATGTATACGACGTTTTTCAATACACTTGTGAAGAAAATAACTATAAAACTAGTAAACTTTTGTGGCGGTAAAATCTGTTTTTATCTGCGCGCCCATATTTTTTACCTTTCAATACACTCATTGAAGTGATTAAACGGGGGTTGACCGGCGCCTCCCGGGACACGACCTGCGCCCATGACACGCGCCCTTTTACGATACATGGAATATAATTATGGCGGGGGAGAGGTTGAACAATAAGCTTTTAACTACATTATAGCACTAGTGCGTAATGGTAATCAAAATGTCACTGTTTGGTTACAAGTGCCATTATATACCTAAGTGCAGTGCAATAAGAGTCGCTTTCTGAGCAAGTCTATTGAAAAAGTTATAATTATCTGTATTCTGTATCAAATATTAATGAACTTTTACAATTATCAAAGAACTTGGTGCACTTGGAGGTTAGGTTAGAAGGGAATAGCAGGGTCTAGTGAGCGAGTAAAGCGAGCGAACACAGACCCCGCCATCTCCTTCCTGGTTATTTTTCGTCACGACCTGGCTACGCCACCGTCATGGTGCAATTACCTTCATATAAACAAGTTATATATCATCGACTGCGAGGTTGAAGTTTTTCTTGCAAGCCATCACATTGAACAAAATCACGATTATATACAGGTATATTTATCTTTAGGTGGGGTGGGGATTTCCCTGAAAGAAAACAGCTGTTAAAAGTAGCAAAAAAAATATGAATGCTGTTCAATACATAATAAATATTTCTAATCAGCCTTATAGTGTTCCCACTGCTGGGACTTGGGCTTAGGCTCTAGGAGAAGGAATGGGTCGTAATCTACCATGTGGGTCCAGTGCGGATTGGTGAATATCACATGTCTTTGAAGTTTTGGTTCCTGCGATCTACAATTCATAAATCAGGGCACTGGGTTATCACTACTCTATCAATTCCCATGGGATCCTTCAATACAGATTGACGTAAATATATGCCAGGCGAGTTTATGAGTCTATATTTCATACATTAGTGGTTTTACTTGGGTAGAAAAATTGATATACAAGGTGTAAGAGAAAGCCCTCCGCAAACTTTAAGGGCTTGCTCAGTAGACGAAACTGAACAACATTCCACAAACATTTTTTTCAGGAAACGAAAAAAAAAATCCGCCTCACCATACAACATTATATACATGATTGGACAGTTTGTATGGAGAGGCCGAATAATTGTGTTTGTTGTGGACGGCTGTCCCTTACACATATAGTAGTGTGGTTAATCGGGTGACGAGGGGGGCGACGTGGCAACAAGGATAGGTAGTCAATGTGAATGCTATTAGGAAAAAAAAAACGCAAAAAGTTCGGATCTACAGTCTCAAGAACACGTTTTCAGTAGCTACAGCAATTGTTGTACTTCCTTTGATTTTTCTAAAATTCACCCTGTATAGCATTCACTTCGAATAATGTACTTAATTTTCAATTAATGAAAGGAAAATCCAAAAGTTGCCATGGTCCCGGCGATTACTCTTCGTATTACACAAACTCACGAAAGTTCGTATTCTTTATCACACCAACGCTTATAAAATAGTATCCTCTTTAATAAATTTATTTATTTACTGTGGATTCCTAAAAGAATAACACTAATGACTAACCCTTACAACCCTTTCAAAATGTGGTTGGTAGCCTAAAAAGCTGGGGCGCCTGAATCTGGCCCTGAACTCCCTCTGCCTCTGCGGGCCCGGGTCGACGTAGGTCACGTCTCCTCTCGTATGTACTTTCCGTCGTTTGCAACCTTGGGCTATCTCGACCATCGTCAGAACAATACATAAAAAGACCAAAACGTATTTCTTCCACAACATCTTGGTTGGTGGCGTAGTTTCCGCCATTTTTATTACATATGTGGCCCTGAAATTTGCTGTTACCCAGTGGATAACAAAGATTTTATTAGTACGATGAGGTAGGAAATGTAAAAACTATAGTTCTCTATCAGTGAGAAAAAAATATCAGACCAGTACCCCTAGCCAAGTTGCTAATCTGCAATAGTTAAAGCTAGTAGAAAGCTTCAAATGTACGGGAATGACGTCATCTCAACGCTCAGTCACATGGTCAGAACAAAAGATTCAGTGACGCGACCAACTCGAAGCGTTCGACGCAAGCGAAACGGTTGTAACTTGGCAAGGGGTGCAGTATTTTCAGAGATTACCTCCAAGTCCTCCAACAAAAAATAAATACAAAACCAACTATCTCTTTACAATATTGGGCACACCATTTATTATGGCGGTAAGTCCCCTTTTTGAGGAGTGGTATAGACAACATGGTGTCCTCACCTTCCGCGTGACGCAGGTTCTCGCCGGACATGGTAAGTTCGGGAGGTTCCTGCACAAATCGCCCAGGTGTTAACACTGTGTGGACCATACAGCGTGATGGAGCTTACCATACAGGTGTGCCCTGCTTGGGCAGAACACTACCGTTTCCTCACGGGGGCGATCGGTGGCAACGATCTCTCGCGCCGGGCCCTGGTACGGGCCATGGTCCGAAGCGAGGAGGACTGGCAGGCGGTCGCCTCCTGCGAAACGACCCTCACACCCCAGTCACCGGGATCTCGATCCCGATTTTCGGGCGGCTAGCAACGAGTAGCTTGCTGTCCAACCGTCTAGTAACCGTACGGACAAAGCCCAAGTCGTCGACGGCGCGTAGTGTTCCGCGCGCACCTCAAGATGTCAGCAAACTGTAGGGGCCCAGCAGGATCGAAGCCTATTGGGGCCATAGGTTAAACTGGGAAAACTCGGCTCAGGAATGTAAGACAACGAAGGAACATAAGAGTGGGTTTTAGTCTGTAAAAGTCTGACACGCTCTCTCGCTCGCCCAGTGTAGACAAAGAAGAAACAAACTCACCAGTCTAGGGCGCATTACATCATCGTTAGGTCTATCGTATCGGAGTGGGCAGTGGTTCCACAACCCCCGCAACGGCTCCCTTCCCTTGAAGACCGCGTGGAACAGGGCGAGGGTGATCGGAAGCAAAGCTATCAACACGTTGGCTACTTTCATTTTCTTGGCTGCTGACAAATGGGTATTTCATTAATTTTAGTGTGGTGTATTGGCAGTGTGGGTAGTCTGAAGCATTGTGACATACAGTCTTATTTTTAGCATATATGTGAAACATGAAACACTTTTTCAGTATTTTTATGTAATGAATCTTTGTACAAAAATTCAAAACTATTATGAAAAATCACAAAGTTGAGTATTTTTAGAATAAGAATGTTTTAATTACTAGAATTCTCATATTAAAGATATTCCAGTTTAAAGTTGATAAGATTTACTCATGTCATTATTAACTACAATTAATTAAAAAAAGCAATAAACGCATTTTTAAACGAAAGACAAGATCAAGAACAAAGAACAAGGCATGATTATTTAAAAAAAAAATAATCAATTTAGTTTTCGATAATGACGATTGTTTTGTGAAATTTAGACTGGCTACTAGCTTGATTTGATAAAACTTAGTAAATTTTTTCGCTGGTATTCATGGTGATAATTATGTAGACAAACAATAATTTCATCAACAATTTCCTCGACGTTGTTCTCTATCAATAAAGCAATGAAGAATTCTCACCCTCTTAGGTTTAGGATATATAACTTCAATTATAGGTCCCGTATAAGTGCAGGGGTTGATATTGAGCGAGTCTGGAGGCCGGGGCTTCAACTTGCGACACCCGGAGACGTGGAGCAGTACCAAACTTAGCTGCAGTAGAGCGATCAACCACTTTACAAGATTCATGGTCCTTCAAACTAATAAGCCTGTTGGACATAAAGAAAAATAACATTAAAATAACAAGTCTAAATAACAATACGATATTTATAAGAAAAATGTGTATAATATGTGTATAATGATTTATAATAACACCCCAAATGAATTAAAATTGTTACAGGGTAATGTATTTAAAACAAAATTGAAAAAAAAAACTGTTTCTAAAGTATTAGGGAATCTATGGAATTTGGAGATAAAAGTGTATAATTTAATTAGTTGACGATAAATTGTATGTAATAATTTAAATATTAAAATTTATGAAAATTATAAATGATGATAATAATTTAATTGCTTGAAGTAATAAATATTGCTTGCAGGCTGACTACAGTGGACTTTTAGGTTATAAGATCTTTCCTTGTAAACAATGTATTTTTTGCAAATAAAAATATTGATTTGATTTGATTTCATTTAACAATTTTTAATTAAAATATTTTTTTTGTAGTAGGCTTTATAGCGCAATTAATACTCGTCAAGACGAATCATACGAGCACAAACTCGATGGGGTTGTGACTAACTACCGAGTTCCTACGGCCATCTTCCCGTTCCATCATCAGATCAGACTTACGAGTTGTAGGTCGCAGGTTCAAATCCTGCCAGGCGCATTACTCTGTGTAATTTATTTCATCACCACTACTATCAAACCGGTGAAGGAAAATATCGTGAGGAAACCGGCATGTCCTAGAACCATAAATTCGAAGACATGTGACATTCACCAACGGCCTGATTGGCCTAATAATGATGATGATGATGATGATGATGGTGATGATGATGATGATGATGATGGTGATGATGATGATGATGATGACCATAAATAAAAATATATAAATAAATATATTAGTGATTTTAATTTGTAATCGTGTCCTGTAAATGTTAAAAATTATTATGAATGTTTTATGTCCTATTGCGAATTTACACAAAGTAACTCGGTACCGAACTTTCTAGGTCGTCAGTTGGATTTGGTTCTGAGCACAGGTTTGATCATCGGGGTTTCGGTGGTGGCGGCCGACGACGCGCTTCACCCGCCGCTTGCGATCGGCGTGCCGATCGCGCGCGCGCCCCCCGCACCCGCCGCGGCCGCCCTGCCCGCGCCCGCGCTCACATCCAGCGGCAGACCTGCATCGCGTAGTGTGCGGCCACAGTGGAACTTTTATAAAGCAGACTAAAGGTCATAGCACTCTTAAACGACTCTGCTCCAACACCGCTCCCACCCAACAACGCCCTAAAATAAGACGACTGCTCGCTGTCCACGCGCCGACAGCTAATAGGCACCCAGCAGTCCACGCGGCGACAGCTAGCAGACGGCCAGCTGTCCACCCGCCCGACCGCTCTCACTTTTGTGTAGATACTGATCGAATGAGCGGCGACCGCTCGTCTACAACGTGCGGCCAGCGAGGCGTCAACTACCGAGCAGTCTGACGGCGGTAAGCTCGCTGTCAGCGAGCTGTCTGCTAATCTATGATGCCAATGTAAAATATATCTTACGAGCAATATTCAAAGCCCATATTTGAATGATATTCTTTTTACCGGGTGGGAGCAGAGTCGTGTAAAGTGTGCTTTGACCTTACGAGTTGTTGTACTCTATGCTGACTTCCACTGATTGGAGTATGATTTATGACATGCATGATTTGGAGGAGATGTTGAACATTTTTTATAATAAACTGTGTGATATTTTAGATGAATGTGTACTTCGGAAAAAGCATAAACATGAGAATTCTCGATACGTTTATCCCGAATGGTACACCGCGGATATCTTAAGAGATATAAAGAATAAAGCTAGACTTTATAAAACTTTCAAAAAAACAAAGCTAAATAGCGATTATTCAGAATTTTATAAATGCAGAGCTCGTATTAAAAAATCAATCGAAATTGCACACAAACAGCACAAGTTTAAAATACAATTTCAATTTTCAAAAGATCCGAAATCATTCTGGCAGTATGTTAGGTCCAAACGAAGAGGCTAAACAGACAGGTTATCGTAAAGAATGGTCAGCATCTTTCAGATGAAGAGTGTGCTCGGGAATTCGCGTCTTTTTTTTAATCGGTGTACAATAAAGAGCAACCGCGGCTTGAGGGGCGGGTGGCAGAGGCGGAAGCGAACAGTGCGCGAGTGCACATCAAAACCATAGTGTTCAAGACGTAAGAGAAGTGTTCATAAAGCTTAAGTCAAAGTGCTCATCTGGCCCCGATGGTATTCCAACTTTTCTGTTCCGAGACTGTGGCAGGGTGCTGGCTGAGCCACTGCATCATATTTTTAATACTTGTTTGAAACAGGCAACGTTTCCAGCTAGGTGAAAAATTACACGAGTAATTCCGGTTCCCAGGGAGTCAGGTGCAGATTTCAGTGGCTACAGGCCAGTGGCAGTGTTGTCGACACTCGCAAAAGTGTTCCAGTCTGCTATCCAGCGCTACGTGCAGGCTCAGTGAGCGCACAGCTTTCGGACGCGCAGCACGGGTTCCGGCCGACGCGCAGTACTACCATTTATCTGCTTTTAACTTCGTGGCGCGGGTGGCGCCGGCCGTCGATGCTGGTATGCAGGTTGACGCGGCATACTTTTATTTTAAAAAGGCGTTTGACACCGTTGACAATGACGTACTGCTAATGAAGCTAGCGAAAATAGGTTGACGCCGCCCCTTTTTCAGTTCTTTACTAGTTACTTAAAAGTCCGACAGCAGTACGTTGACTACAATGGGGTCGAATCCGAGCCATACTACACCAGGTTAGGAGTGATCCAGGGCAGCAATTTGGGTCCTCTTGTATTTATTTTAATGGTAAATGACTTACCAGATGTAGTCAAACATAGTTTATATTTATTGTTTACAGATGACCTCAAATTGCTGCTTGAGGTCAAAGGTGAGTCGGACTGTGAGCGTTTGCAGTAAGACAGAGTGGTTGAGTGGAGTCATAACAACAAACTCTATTTCAACACAGCGAAATGCTCAATCATGACATTTACGCGCGCAAAGAGTGCCATAGCCTACGAATACCAAGTAGAGGAAGTGCCGATCCCGCGAGTGTCTCAAGTACGAGATCTAGGAGTAGTATTTACACCAGATCTAACATTCCAGTATCACATAATTAAGGCCACACTCAGGGTACTGTATGACGCCTTGGTAAGTCATTTGGAACATAATGCGGTGATTTGGGCTCCTCATGAAGCGAAATACAGTGTCATGCTGGAGCGAGCAAAAAATAAAATCACAAGAAACTTGTATTTCAAACTCTATGGGATTTACCCATTTTACCCACTGATGTATCTCACACTGTTTGTACTATGTATGGGGTACAACGAGCTCAGAGTGCGCCGTGAGTTTGCACTCGCGGCGTATGCAGTAAAGCTCTTGCGTGGAGTAGCGCACAACCCGGGCGTGCTGCGGCACCTGAAGCTGTGCGGGCCAGACCAGTACGTGTGGAGGTGGAGGCGACCGCCATTGCTGGCCGTGCCTGCTGCCAGAACCAACCTGCTGTTGAAAGCACCCCTCACTCGCACAATACGCGTGCTAAATGAAGTGCATGAGAGGATTGACTATTTTCAAGCCATGTGACAAAATTCGCAAGAGTTTTATTATAGTTTATTTCTTATATTTAAATATTAGTTAATGTTAGGTATTAAGTCTGATTTTATTTAGGTACTTACTAGGTTAAATTTATATTTTAATTATTTTTTTGGATTTTTATAGTTGTTTTAAATATAGTTGATTTTAGGTAAGTGTTAGTCATAAGATAATTGATTTGTTCCTATTATTTTTAAAACCACTATTGTATTGGGTCCAACCTGTAAAGATGGTGTGTGTTTATAAGAAATAAATAAATAAAATGTATTTACCCTCGAACAGCAAGGTTTTATCCCAGATTTGTTCCCAGTACCGGACTCGGTGCGACCCTGAGGAGAAGATTCCTTTTTCTTGCAAGCCATGACATTAAACAGAAGCACTAAGAAGTGTAAAAATATTGTTAGAAGCGACATTTTTCCTGAAAACAATACAAATTAGCTGTAAAACTTATGTTCCAATATCCCAGAGCGATCTGACATAACTTATTTTCACATGAATGAAACCTAAAGCTGGTTTTAGAGTTGCGCTGACCGCTGACCGTCGGCGCTGACAGCCAAAACGTATGAACTTCTAGGAAGCGTTTTAGGATAACGCGTAGCGATCAGCGCGTGCGTTGGTCTCCGAGCTTTGCTCGAGCCAGCCCGCGCCGCTGAGCCTGTGGTCTAAAATTCCCCAGTAATAATAATAATAATTTTTGTTCAATAAGTTAGTTAAGTAAGCCCTGGTTGACCTACGAGAGGCCATGCACAAAAAAAGCGGCCGTACGCGTCAACATCGAGACAGGTAAAACTAAATAAAAGCTTGTAAATTTGACTTCTTACCCTGACCATCCGAACTGGATTGTGCTCGTAACCTATATTACGTCGGGATCTGAAAAATTTCATTCTTTTGCGAGAACTACTTTTATTATTTGCCTTGCAGCCCTGGGTCACGTCAAACATAAACAGTGCAATGTGCAAGAACGCCAGCACCAACTGTTTTACCCACATTTTATTTGAAATCTAGAATTTAGAACTTTTCAGTATCATTTATTCTGAAATTAAAAAAAAAGATTTTTAGTGAGAAAATTCAAAAACTAGAAAAGACAAGGCAACTGGGCACGTTACGGCCCGTTCATGATCTTGGCGTTGTGAGCGGTAGTCAAGCGTGGGGCGGCGAGCTGTAAAATCAAAAGTATGAAAATGTGTGTGAACCACGTCACGCCACGAGACGTCGCCGCACATAGCGCCCCGCGCCTGCTCACCGATGCGGCCCCGCTCGCCGCGCCACTCCACTCTTAAACCAAAGTCGTGAACAGGCCGTTGGGCTATCTTCTGTAGTATTTCTGCAGAGTTAACATATAGATACTCTAAAAAATCTTTTGTAATGTTCTTTTATTTGTAATGTTAATCGGTGAATGAGCCGTTGGTGTATCAATTTTTAAAATAAATAAATTCTTCTTCTTCTTCTTCTTCTTCCTGCCCTAGTCCCATTTTATTTGGGGTCGGCGCAACACGTTTTTTTCTTCCATTCTGTCTTGTCACTCGTCACGCTATCACTAACTCCCTTTTCTTTAATATCACTTCTTACACAATCCATCCATCTAAATAAATCTTTAAAAAAACGCGCTGCTAGGCTCGCGCTCAACCACTATTTCACCAAATGGAAAGCAACGATGTGGTCGACGATGCAGTACGCTTGCCTAGAAGTAACAGAAATTAAGTAACAGAACCGTTTATTTCAAGTAGACCAATTATAATTGCAGGCACTTTTGAATTGTCAATATGTAAGTTAGTCAAAAGTGAAGCTAAATTGCACGTTCCAAAGCGTAGATCTCTATGGAGAAGAACGTGCAAGAAACCCCATTCTTACCATATTATGAGTAACATAAATCTTCATTACATATTTCTTGTTGCTTCCTAACCTAACTTATTTACTCTTGACTTAAAGACCCTTAGGTTACAGCTATCAGGAAACAGACTCCGGCAGGGAATTCCGCTATTTAGATGTATGCAAAAAGAATGTGTTTCCAAAACGTTTTTTGCGTATGGGTAGTATTCACCATATATATGTATGTATGGTGGTAGCATGCCTGTGATGTTTTTTAACCTAAAGACACATTAAGCGAAATTCTACCCAAGAATACGAGAATGCATGCGACTAAATAAGTCTTCGCCAGTAGGTATGTGTAATGGGTGTGATAATGTTCTTTTATGAATGGTTTCGCCGCTTCGCCATATATGCGCCGGCTTTTACTGAGAAAACAAGCTCCGTTTATGGGCTCGTGGATCTTGGCGAATATCACACTGCGACGCATCTCGCTGCATGTTGCGTGTCAACGCACATACGCGCATTCTTGAGGGAATGCAGATCTGCATCATCGTGCGGGTTTTTTACGCACTCACGCGCGTATTTGCGTTTTGTGGATTCACGCAGACTCTGACTCATTTCATACAAAATCACGCACGGCATGACGAGACTCAGTGTGCTATAGCTTTCGTCTCGCCCCGCATCCACGCGCGTGTGTGCATGTTTCTAAGCATGTGGGCGCGTGATCTGCATGAGCGCGTGGATGCGTTTTCAGTGTGTTAGACTGTACGTGTTTTAAATACAATCGGAGATACCTACAAGCAACTTTAAAACACGTATTCACGCGCTATACTGCGTGGTCCGTGGCGATGTGATAATCGCTTTAGATATTAAAAGTATTTACCTAAAAGTATCAGGTCCCAGTCCCAGGCCTCTTCTCTTGCTTGCACCTGGGGTTGGCTGCAGTGCAGTCAGTGTACTCGTGCGTCACCCAACAGCCCATACATGTCTCCAGATAGGACAGTAGAAGAGTCACTATTAACACCACCACCTCTTGATAGAACGTTTTATCCATCGCCAAAATCAAAAGGATCTACAAAGGGCCATAATTTGTAAATAGGCTGGTTTTAGAGTCGCGAAACGTATGTACCTATAGGAACCATAGAATAACGTGTAGCTATCAGCGCGTGCGTTGGTCAGCGCTGACGGGTCAGTGGCCGAACGTATCGCGCGTCGGCGCCGCGTAGCCGTCGGCGCTGACCAACGCACGCGCGCCTCTGTCTTCAGTGAGCGTTCTAGTATCAAGCCGAGCGGACACCTCCAGCGTGATGTACAAAGACTGTACTCCACAGTGATGTGAACGATACTGAAACGTCTCACGCTGAACCTCAGCGCTGACAAGCTACGCGCTGAGCTGCCGGTGGTCAGCGTGACTTACGAGTCTGCCAGCCAGCCTTAAAGATGTGTACAGTAGCCGTACTACGAACTTTTAATAAGAACCTATTGACGACGCGAACGAAACTTAAAGGGATGAAGCTTTACACCCTATATAACTCCATCCCTCGCACCATCTTCCTTCTCGCTCGTACGCTTCACATTTGAATACATGATGGTAAGGTCCCTGATCAGAATATTGAATGGCTTATAGAAAATGGGTCCTAAGTTTCTCTAATTTACGTAGGCAGTAACGATATGATTTTAAAATTTGAAACTCAAACTTGGTACCGCTGCTTAATCTAACACTCCCTCTCACTTTACCTGGAGCGGGAGAAGTTACTTGATTATTCTTAGTTTTTCGTCATCATCATCATGTCAGCTGAAAGACGTCCACGGTTGAACACAGGCCTCCCCTAAACGTCGCCATATTGACCGGTCCTGTGCATCTCGCATCCATCAGCCTCTCGCATCGGTTCACCTTGATAGAGGCCTTCCAAGTCGTTTTCCGTCGTTCATTCCGTACGTGGTCGCCACTCGAGTGCAGTGGTGGCCGAGTGGTAATGGCCCCGACTTACGAGTTGTAGGTCGTGGGTTCGAACCCAGCCAGGCGTATTACTTTGTGTAATTTATTTCATCACCACTGCTCTCAAAACGGTGAAGGAAAACATCGTGAGGAAACCGGCATGTCCTAGAACCAAAAATTAGAAGACATGTGACATTCACCAACCCGCACTGGGCCCGCGTGGTGGATTACGGACCGTTCCCTCTCCTAGAGAGGAGGCCTGAGTCCCAGCAGTGGGAACATTAAAAAGGCTGATGATGAAGATGATGGGCACCACTCCAGAACCTTGGTTGCTTGACGACAAAGTCTGGAACTCTGTAGAACAATGTCAATGTCTGGAGTTGCTGAAGACATTGCAATGAGCACAAGGTGTGCATAGTCTAATCAAGGTGGAGTAATGCATGAACTGGTGAGGATCAAGAGAGTCCACTGCGTTGGATGCGAAGAACTCTGTTAAACCACCAAGGTTTGTATAAGGTTTTCTGTGGTTTTTCCATATTTTTTTACTGGTATCCATGATGCCTATACTCTGTTCAAAATAACAATAGACATTTATGAAAACCATTTATTACTGTCCGTTCAACCGATTTTGACTTTTATTACGTTGGTCGCATGACAATTGGCGGCTGCAGTAAATAGTTGGTGTTGTAACTACATTTTTGCTTTCAATGCCATCCTTACGCCTGCGAAATAGAAGTTAAAATCGGTTGAACAGACAGTAAAAAAAGGTTTCTAAATGTCTAATCTTAACGCGAATGGGGTATAAATGTTTATTTTTTGTTACGTTCCCTAATGGACGTCTTTCAGCGGAAATAAAGGTGATGATGACTGGTATATACAATCTTGATTTGTAAAAATCGTACTAATTAATGACATGAGTTATTTGATGGCGTAAATACACTTGGTCAAGTACTCCCGTTTCCGGACCACTAGTCCAGCTTCGTCGTTCGGTTTACCTGAATTCGAATTAACCGACAACAATCACCCAGAAGACAATGGAAAGGGTTATGCTCGGGGTTTCCTTGCATGATCGAATAAAAAATGAAGATATCCGCAGAAGAACTAAGGTTGCCGACATAGCACGAAGAATTGCCAAACTTAAGTGGCAATGGGCAGGGCATAATGCTTGCAGAACAGATGGCCGCTGGGGCCAAAAGGTTCTGGAGTGGCGACCGCGTACCGGAAGACGCAGCGTTGGAAGGCCTCCTACAAGGTGGACCGATGGCCTGGTGAAAGTTGTGAGAAACCGATGGATGCGAGACGCACAGGATCGTTAATTGTGTCTATGTCCAACAATGGACGTATATCAGCTGAAATGATGATGATGACAACAGTTTTTCTTCTGTCCTTTCACTTCTGTCAGCGGTTGTTTCGAAACTATCGATACATCTAGGGTTACTTACAGATAGGGGTTGGCGGCCACCTACTGTCTGATTTTTTGTGAACTAGTGAGTATTTTGGCGATCACTATTGAATTTCGAATCGGTATCCCAAAATCCTGGGGTGGATACTAGACCGGTGGGCAAGGCCCACTTACTCCCCTCTACCCCTCTATATAGGGTGACTGGTAATTAGTGACCGATAATTATATAAGTGATTGTATTCATGGTTAAAGACAACTTTCCTAAAGAAATTTGTTTTTCATACTCATTATTTAACCGGAACATGTAGGTACCTACACTGATTACATACACCGATAAGTTTGCAAGTGGTGCGGGTGCACTATCACTATTGTAGGTAAGGTACATGAGACAATGGCATTAGGCGGCTAACAGCTGAGCGGTCGCAGGTCGCAGGCGCGCTATTTTGTTATTGTAATAAAACTAATGAGTTTAAAAAAAAAGTTTCTTTGGGAAAGTTGTTAGTAATTATGATTACAATAGCCTGTCTATGTATCGGTCACTAATTACCGGTCACCCTATATAGGCCTATGCCTGTTTTTCAGTGCAATGACCAGTATAATTAATGAATGGGTTACCCGAATTCGAGTGAAGTCTTTGTTGCGCCCGGATACGGGCCCGCGAACAAGTGTTACTGCGCTATAAGTAATTTTTACCAATATTTATTTCTTGCAAGGTGCATTATTTTCAGAACAAGTAACTTTCTTGGTACCACAACCGAGTACTTCGAGGAACAGGGTGGCCAGCAGGTAGAGGAGGAACACTACGCGCTCCCAGGGAACTGACATCATACTCTGAAATAAAGCAACTATTTTGTGAGTATTATTTAGGCTTTAGATACATTAGGGGACGAATTGTCCCCCAACTTGACGCACAACGCTCAATCTAAGTTACACTGCAACGTTGCCTGTCCCGCAACTTGCCTCTTCAACATTTTTTACGCAAACCTTACAAGATTGCCCACTTGATCTGAGTTTGCCCAGCAAAGTACTTTTCTCAAATATTAAAAAAAACGGCAGCATTTTTAGATGTCTTTAATATTAAATCTAAAGAAGAAATTTGAATATACTCGCACTCCAGTCAGCTGTTATAAAGTGTTAAAGTTGATGGTGTAATTTGCGGGTCAAAAGTCGTGTAAAAACCTTTTTTTGTAACTCAATTTTTAATTACAGCTGGTAAATATTTAAACCACTGTTAGTTTGTAATAAACAAACAAGAAAGTTCTGATACCCATTGCAAAATCTCTCTCAAAGTAGAAAATATGATGGTGGGTAATGTCAAATTCGTCTTTCTCATGCAGTTGTTCCGACTTTGCCCATATTATAGTTTATTTAACGGGATATGTTGTTGGATAATTTGACAGCGTTACGCGTCATGTGGGGACATTTCGTCTCCTAATGTATCTGAGGCTAAAAAACTAAATGTGTTAGGGCCTAAAAAGGAATATTAACAAAAAAGAGATCATAGGAACGAGTGAGTGAAGCAAGATGTATCGATAAGAATTTTTGTTAAATAATTTTTGAACTATTTTGATTAGGTACCTAACATTTAAAAATGCAGCCCTAAACTAACGTTATGATGTTGAAACAAAATTAAATTTGAAGTTAGATCTGTGGTGTGCAGTGGTGATTGGTGCAAATAAACAGATTGCAGATATAAGAAGTCATTTCTAACAAATATATCTGTAACTTAGAAATTTCGATTTTGAAACGCACACAAAGTAGATAGCATTGATCTAGTAGCTGATAAACTATGAGAAATGTGAAAATTATAAAAAGGTACTTACAAAAGGAGTGTTTGCTAACTTCTAGGTATATTTTATGTCATACGCCATGTCAGATCACGCAGCCATCTTCCCTCTGCAAACGAAAAAGAATCGATTTGAGTCGTTCCACCAAAATACAGAAACTAACTACCTAAAGCAAGAACTAAGTACAGATTAACGCTAAAATGGAAAAAAAGTACAAATAAAACTACAAGGTGGAATTTGACCCAAATCAATACTTTACGTTTGCAATAGGAACGATTAATTACACAAAAAAGAATAAAAAAGAAATTAATTTAAGATATCATCATATTTTTTCCATATTTTTGTTTTACAGATCAGGTACCTACTACAAGTTGAGGAATGGAAAATTTTACTGTTATGTGTTAAACATTATTTGATTAGATCGTTTTTGATCGGGTCTGTTTCAATTTTTTGATCTATTTCTTTAAAAACTTGGTGAGATTGTCACATGTCAATGTTGCTATTTACTCTTTCTATTTTTCTGAATTGCTTCTAACAGTAATAGTTTTTCCAGCAATTGTCTGCAACCCACAAGTTTCCAAAGTGTTTGAACATAATGTCTTGACGAAGGAGTTGATAGATGTAGCCACTATTCTCAATCGGTTCTTCGATTCAGCTTCTTCTCTAGTATCTGTAGGGGCCTCGTCTGCAAGGAGCGCGACCAGAACAGGGAAGCTGTCTCCGGCAGCATGAAGTCGTGCCCACGATCAGCAGAGAGAATAGAGCAAATAAAACTGCATACAGACGACTCAAGGAGAATTTAGCCATTATCAGCAACTAGAACAAAAAAAGGTTACTTTATGTTCAGAATGACACAGTAGGACAATAAAGAGAATAGACTTGGTGACTGACGAAAAAGAAATGAAATAAAATGAATCTGTTTGCCACATGAATGTGTTCGTAGAGAATATGAAGAGTCCTTAATGAAATCTCTGCCAGTTGACTTTCAACACTACGGCACTGAACGCAGAGTGGAACTGAATAAGCTCAAGCGAAAGGGAGAAGTTATTTAATAATTCCCCAACTACAAAACAAAAAAAACTAACACCAGAAGAAAGCATCGGGCTATTTTTTTGCTAAAAGATGAAAAAGCTTTCTTATAAAAAAACTAGATCAAGCAAACATTTCCGACATCGAGTAACCAGACAAACCGACAGATAGCAAAGCCCTTTGTTATCCATTTTATAAGCATCGTGTCATCGGTTGGCTCGGTGCGCGGGCGCCGTTCGAAAATAAACAACGCGCTGAATCAAACGCAAACGATTGGTATTAATCATATGGCTTGAACTAATTACTGCTTTGAACATAGTAGAAAAATAAAAACGGGAATCGGATGCGATGATATGATGAAGATGAGGTCTTGTCAGATATATTGGTCAAGGTTTACGTTAATGGATTATAATTTATTGATAAAGAAGCATTTGTTTAGGATGTTGTTAAATATTTATACATACTTATAGAAGTTACTGGAGTGGGAGTCGACCTATTATAGGTGGGAAAAGGGGTTAATGATGATGATGAAGAATTTATTTAGGCTTGGTGGTGAATTGTTTATCTACGATTAGCATAAACAGAAGTGTACATACTAATCATGAAGAGACAAGTAGCTTAGTGACGAGAAGTCAGCCACTACAAAAACGATTGTAAACAATTAGGACACTGAGAACAGCAACGGCGGTCTAGATGGTCTCTACAATCCAGTAACAGGGAAGCACGATATCCTTTACCCAGACTGGTGCGAGATTTTAGAACTTCTGACTAATCACAAAAATCTATAAATGGCAGCAAAGAAGTAACAATATGAAACGATACACAACAAGAACCTCAGATACAAGATAATGATAAATTGTGTGAAAAATTATCAGGGCCAAAAGGAGATGATTACCGAGATGATGGCGAAAAGATGAAAGATATATAGAGGAAGAAGGGCATGCTGCACCGACTTCAAATAGATTGAGATTAGGGCAGGAGGATGATAAAGAAGATAATATAAAGTAGAGCAGTTTTCTTACCGTTTTTACTTGGTACACGGCGCCGGTTGTCTGCAAGCGATGTAGACCTTCTTAGTGCACGCGTTGACCAGCCCGAAGAGTGATAGGATGCCAGCAAGGAAGAACAGCACTGCCTTCTGAATGCCCATGGTCTAGCGCCTCATGGTAGCGGCCGCGGGAGAAGTCCTGCAAGCGTGAGCGGCCATGGCTCGGCCTTACAGCGGATAAAGCACGGGCGAAGGCAGGGAAATGATGATGATGGAGTCAAAACCAAATGTGTTAAGCACTGCCCGTTCCTGACAGGGGCCCACGTGAATGTTCTTATATCCCGGATTCCCAAAATTTTCTAGCGCTAGGAAAGGTAGCATTTTAGTCGGTAGGAGTTTGAGAAACTTCTGTTATACCCAGACGAATGAAGATTCCTCATAAAACAAGGTACCACCTTGTACCCCTTAGTGTCGATGAGTTTAGGCAAAGAAGATACAAGTATATTAGCATATTAGTTATTATGCTACCGTGTATCTTCTTTCATAGTTATATGGACTGGTCATAAGAAAGTTCTACTTTATTTCCAAAAAGAATTCATGATTTGTTTATTGGGTTCAAGTAGATGGCGCTACGAGCTAAAACTTGTCGAGCTTTGAGTGCGTATGACTAGCTTGGTGATTTAATATTCATAGTATAGGTTTTTCCTAAGCCTATGGATTCAACTATGGTCACTATTTAAGAACTTTAAAGTTGAATTCAGCAGAATACTTACCGATATACTTTTTACGTTTTTACCACATACAGATGGAGAAAACTGCACGTTTCTAAAAACTGGCAACAGATGGCGCTATCTGACGTTTTGTTTATTGCTATTTTCTCATTGTTTTGGAATATTTTTGAAATAATTCAGGGGACCATATTTTTCATCACTTCTATTACCATAGCATACAATAAATATAATAAATACCTACGTGTTTTTGAACTGTTTCGTCGCATCTGAAGTATCGATTTGGGTCAATTTCTCTAACTAAAAATCACTATACTTTAGCTAAAATCTATAGGCTCACCTGTTTTTATATTGGTTGCAATGGGTGATAAGTGATAACGTTTATATTTTATTACTGTGAATTTTGTTTTGTGGGTTTTCTGAAGTTTGATTTAGTTGCAGATTTGATTGATCTGCCAGATGGAACTGTTCATTTTGAATTAGATGACAGTGAAAACTGGCCAGTTTTCAGTGTCAATTCTTTGTATCAGAGCTAGGAAAAAGGTTGGTAGCTGAGAAAAGAGGCCTGCATCGGTTACGATCGTTTGGGCACACTATAATGATAATCATGGCAGCCTTAAATCCCCTCTTTGAGGACTGGCTGGAGAGACGTTTCGGCGTCCTCACATTCCGCATGATGCAGGTCCTCTCCGGACATGGTAAAGTTCGGAAGGTTCCTGCACCTGATCCGTGCTGAAGAAATGTCCCGGTGACACTATTGTGCTGACTGCTCAAAGAACAGGGTGGAGGTGTGCTTCGCTCGGGTGGAGTACAGCCATGTCATCATTGGGGCAATTAGCGGCGATGACTTCTCTCGCCGAGCTATGACCATGCATCATGGTCCGGAGCAAAGGGAATGGGCGGCGGTCGCCTTCTTCTGTCAAGCAGTAATGCTAGCGAAGTACGCACGCGTACGGACTGGACTTCCTCACTTTCCAAATGACAAGACCTTGATTCAGACTTCCAGCCACTGTAGGCGATGGCTTGCATACGACGAGCAATGTGTAGTTCGCCGTCCGGCCGTCCGGTAAACGTCCGAAACGAGCCAGAGTCGTCGACGGTGAGTAGAGTACCATGCGCGCCTCAAAGAGATGTCAGCAAAACCGAAATGTTCTTGAGAGTGTCGAAATATACGTCTTTTGCGACATAAATGGCTGTATCTTTTTTTTTTCGTTAACTTAGAAGTTCGATTTGTTTTTAGTTTGTTTGATTTATTTTCACAGCTTCAAGGGACCATGGATCTAAGTTTATGGTTTTAATTTTAAGAGGATGCCTTTCCACTCGCCTATCGTAAACATCGAGCATGGTTTAAAAGCTTCTTACTTCATCTAACGCAATCCAACGTGATGTTTGACGAAAAGGCAACGTGAAAAAAGTTTGGATAATACCTTAATACTGTGTTGGCATTCAGTAATTCCGTGATTTACTCGAATATTTTACAAAACTTGTTCCAGGAAATACGTGTTTTTTTTTTAAACCCTTAAAAGTTTTTGAAAAACATTGTTTAGAATCTTGATAAAATTCACAAGGCTTGTATGTTGTACTTTTTTTACTTTTTTAATTTTTGAGCAAATTATGAAGTGTCAAAGTTCATGCAAAATAGCAGATTTTCAGAGGTCTTAACTGGATTAGTTTTACATTTTATGAATTGATTTTCATAGAAGCCAAGATAATATCCACAAGATACTGTTTTTCCAAAATATCTAATGAAAAATGTGTGATGACGTCATAATCGCGTATGAGCGGTTGTATGAAAAACAGTGAAAATATGTATATGTCGAGATGCATCCCCTTAATTTGATATCTCCACTCGTTCCCGAAATAAAGGGTCTTGACAGACAGACGAATGGACAACAGAGTGATCCTATAAAAGTTCCGTTTTTTCTTTTGAGTTATGGAACCTTAAAAAGTAAAGTTCCTTTTGCCTGGTATGAGAAAATCAATCTCGAAGCATTTCAACATAGACTAGAATAAATAAATTATCTTTCTCGTCTTTCTAAAGCTTATACTGTATTCATGATAACTGCCGAGCTTTATGGGAACGCTTTAAACAAAAATAGTATCTAGTTTATGGCTTAATGTTAACAACGTCGTTAAAAGAGATGGTTTCACCCAGCCTCAAGAAATGGCTTCAGTTGTATTTATCTACTTGTATATGTACTGAGAACTGTGTTATGAACTCACTATTTCATTCCGAAGTTGACCCACGGCTGGCCCGGACGGCGAGCAATGGGTAGCTCGCTGTCTAACCGCCCGGTAATTGTCCAGACCAAGCCCAAGTCATCGACGGCTCGCACTGTTCCCGCGCGCCTCAAGGAGTTGTCAGCAACAGCCCAGCCGACGGCCAGCTGACGGCCTAGCTGGGTCGAAGCCTACTGGGGCCAGGGTTACTTTAGAAAGAGTAGCTCAGCCCCGGTATGAAGGCATGAAGGAACGGGGTGGGTTTTTTAGTCAGTAAGAGTCTGACACTATCTCCCGCTCCGTCCAAGAGCAGGGGTTGTCATAGATGATTTTCCCACCATAAAAAAACCCTCGGTGTCCAAATGTTCTTCTTACTCCATTTTGTAACGTCAGCTGAACGGGTTCAATGACCCGTAGGTAGTAATTGGCGTTGCGTACAAACTATCTACAGGTCATTGAACGCGCTCAGCTGACGTTTTCTTAAAGAAATTAATTTCGTACTTGCGTAAATTAATACGAGTTTTAATAAAAAGGTACTTTATTTTTTAATTTTGTCTCTACAAATCGATAGTGATTCATGTACCAGATCGGCCCTCCACGGGAATAGAACGATTAAAATTTAATGGTGTATAAACTTTCGCCTTCATAATATTCGATGAAAGTTTACTTAGAAACTCCAGAAACATCATGGGCAAGTAGTAGCCCTCAGACCTTACAATAACCTGTGCGTGCGAGAGAGATGGAGCTATATACCTTATATAGCTCCATCCCGGTTCAATTTAGGTCGAAAAATGGATCGCGTTACACTGATAGCAATAGTACAACGCACACGTCCTACAAAAAGTCGGTCAGAAAACAGGACAGTGTTACAAATATATAAAATCGGCCCGATTATCTGTCCTACACAAAGTCTGTCGTGGGCGGGTAGCGTATCTTTTTGACTAGTTTGACTTATTTCATAAAAGTAGAAATGACTAAAGTAGGCTCACGTAAGGGATACCCCACAAGCAAGGGTTTCATGAAAAAACAATTTTTGAGTTTCAGTTCTAAGTATGGGCCCAAAATTTATTGCTTTTTTTTCTATTTTTGTATGAAAATCTTAATGCGGTTCACAGATTACATCTACTTACAAAGTTTCAACAGTAAAGCTCTTACAGTTTCGGAAAAAAGTGGCTGTGACATACGAACGGACAGATAGACAGACAGACAGACATGACGAATCTATAAGGGTTCCGTTTTTGCCATTTGGGTACAGAACCCTAAAAATGACGCTCATTGACCCTCCCACATTTGTTGATATTATTAACTCCAAAAACCGAAATAAAGACAAAGCTATCTTCAATCAACATCTATCGTGATACTTTACATTTTATAATGAAAAACAATTTGTTGTTTGTTTTTAGGGTACATAGGCAGAGATATTATGGAAAGGTCAATGACCGTTATTTTATTGTTATCTCGCGCCTACCTTAGTTATTCTTCTTGCCTCAACATCATGATTCTCAGAACGATTTTTCATAAACTCTCTGTAAGAACTCTTCTTAGAAAAGTAATTTAAATATGACGTTAGAAGACCATTATATTTGAATTTTCAAGTGAACTTTTTCACGTAACACAATAACCAGAATATTGATGAATCGCAGTCTATCCAAACTATGAGGGAAATATTTCACTGGTAAGTTTGTACGAGCTAATCTTTGGGAAGAAAGGTTTAAAACTTCAATGGCAATGGTCTGGCCTTGTCGCGAGGATCACAGACAATCAGACCACAAAATAGATAGGTACAGAAGACAATCTCATGTATGTATTTCACTTTTTATACCTACGCTCGGTGGACGCACTCTAATGAGCGTTTGAGCCGGAACTGTTTGACGAGTGACCCGAGATATCGTGTCCGTGAGCGGTGTCTATGTGTGCGTTGCTCGAGCGCGCTTTACATGTAGATTGACTTCTGTATCTATATATTTTGTAACCAGACCATAAAAATGACACTTGGTAGCTCAAGCTATTTGCTAAACAATTTGATGAGTTTTTTACATAAGGTAATTATCAAATAACTCTTGCTCTGGGTGGAGCGAGAGGAACCGTCTGAATGTTACTGACTGAAACCCACCTGTGCTGCTTCAATTTCTCTCTGTATTCCAAGGCCGCAATGACTTTTTCGAATCCCGCAGTTCTGAAAAGGCTCAGTTCTTGAGTGCCTTAGGAACGCAGCTGCTAAAAAAACTAGTGAGTTTAATATAACCAGCATTGCATTGTCGACCTTATAATTTGAAACCGTTTTGAGAGCAGTGGTGATGAAATAAATTACACAAAGTAATGTGCCTGGCTGGGTTTGATCCTGCGATCTGTCAATTCTTAAGTCGGGACCGGCCACAACTGTTCTCTAAAAAAAGCTAGTGAGTGTAATATAATTAGACCCAGAATTTATTCTTCTACATAAATGTTACATATTGAATGCTACAACATTTCCTGGTCGAATCTCCTCGATTATGTAAAATTATTTGTAACTAGGGAATAAACTTGGTATCCGTAGCGTGTTATGCATAACACTATTCTTGTTTTACCTGACATTTGCACAAGAATTTTTAAGTTTTCAATAACTAGGCAATAAAGTGCAATTTTGAGTTCAATTTTTAGCTTCATAAAGCTCAAGATCGATCGCGATGGGTGATTACTGTCGACGCCCTCGGCCCCAGCTACAAGATATAAAAGGGACATCCAGGATCTTACAATGCGTTCCAAATGAGAATAGGATCACCCGCCATGTTGTGACGTCACGATTTACTGTCAAATCGAGGAGAGAAATTTTTAAATATTCATTAATTTACGAAAAAAATAATTTATTTATGAACTGTGAACGAAAAAAGTTTAATCAGAATCCAGTTCTTCAATTTTACTCATCTCTGAGTTCTTCAATTTTGCCAAAATTTCTTCGATTTGACAGTACGACGAGACATAGGAATCGATCCTATTATCATTTGGAACGCGTAGTAAGTACCTAAGTGTAGCGACATCTATGTCGTCACATAAGAACTAATCCTGCATCGCGCAATTAAAGTTCTCCGCGCAATTTATGTATATAGAACTGCCCGAAATCATTTAAAGGGCAGCTGCCTACCAGACAACACCTGTCTGGTTAGAGGATCCTTCCTTTCCAACAGAGGATTGTGAGACTATACTACTATATTCCGTATACCTCCAAACTGGTGACCCTCGACAAAGAACGTCAGCGCAGCCTTACGTTACACTAGTGACCCGCCCCAGCTTCACTCGGCTGCAAAATGTACACACAAACATTCCTCATTTATTGCTCTTTCTGTTACTGAAAACTACGTCGAAATTCGTTGCGTTATTCAGGAGGAACTAGTGAACAAACAAACAGACTTTGTTTTGTACTATGAAGGGATACTACGTAGGTATGTAGGGGAGGGGTCGATAGACGTCCACTGTTGGATATAGGCCTCCCCCAAGCGTCGCCACAATGACCGATCCTGTGCGTCCCGCATTCATTGGAATCCTGCGATCGTCACCAGGTCATCGGTCCGCCTTATGGGAGCTCTTCCAACACTGCGTCTTTTTTTTATTGTTGATAGTTCCCCCTTGACCGCCATCTCACCTGATGGAAAGCAACGATGCGGTCGACGATGGAACGCGCTTACCTAGAAGAAACCTATTCACTCTCGATTTAAAGATTCCGGTACTTGTTCGCTACTCCAGAACTTAGTTTGGTTTTAATGTTTGATTTTAATTATTTTAATTTGATTTTGATATTTTATTTTTATGATTATTTATTTTATTTTTATGATTATTTACATTTTAATTTAATTTTAATGTTCGATTTGATTTAATGTTTAATTATATTTTTTACCTATGTTGCTGTGCCCTTACAGGGTCCATAAGTGTACCTTAGCTTGTAACATCTTTATTCACATTATGGTATGCAAATAAATTACCTTTCGTCCCCATCGACCATCTGTTCTACGAGCCATGTGCCCTTGTCACTGCCACTTAAGTAACTCGATTTTTCTGGCTGTGTCGGTTCTACAGTATATCCCGAGATATTTCTGTGTATTTAGGATACGAATGATTGAACGAAAACAGCTTTTTCAACTTAAGTCCACTCGTATCTATCATTCAGTCGTTTATCGATGAAATTGATCAACGTCGATCGACTAGTTTGCTTTTACTATCAACTTGTAACGTCATTACACAATTTATATGATACTAGCTGACCCGGCAAACTTCGTACTGCCTGATACTCTTTAGCTAAGCTGTGAAAGGATAACGCCATCTACAGGCATTACCAGCATAATTAATTTCAAAATGACATTTTAATTAGAAATTCATTTTTATGTATATAGATATATGAACGACTAGCTTTTGCCCGCCTTTTCGCCCGCGTACGTAAAATATAGCCTACGACCCAGGAATAAAGCAGCTTTCTATCGGTGAAAAAATCATAGCAATCGGACCAGTACTTCCAAAGATTATCTCCTACAAACAAACAAAAAAAAACTTTACTCTTTATTATAAAATAAGCTCTTGCCTGCGGCTTCGCCTACGTGGCATTAGGTACTTAAGGAATCGGGATAAAAGGTAGCCTATATTCTTTTCCATGTCAAAGGCTATATGCATGCCAAATTTCATCCAAATCCGTTCAGCCGTTTTTGCGTGATTAAGTAACAAACATCCAAACATCCAAACATTCACACTTTCACATTTATAATATTAGTTAGGATAAGTGTAGATATAAGTTATCAAACGCGAGCCTATCAACAATATAAAAAAATATATATTTAAAAGACTAGCTTTTGCCAGCGGTTTCACCCGCGTACACAGGAATAAAACAGCTTTCTATCGGTGAAAACATTTCAGCAAATGGACCAGTACTTTCAAAGATTACCTCCTACCAAAGACATTAATTTAAATCTCTTTGCCTCCTACAAACAAAAAACAAACATTACCTCTTTATAATATTGCTGTAGATTATCGTGAGTTTTAAGTACTTGTATTTACCTTTCAATCGTGGAAATCACAGACACAATAGAAAGACAATATGTGCGCGAACGCCGGCGTTCGCTTGGGGTTTAATGAATTTTGAATATTGAAGATTAAAATCAATCAGATCAAGTTATTGTGGTTAAAAATGTATTGCAAACACATTCACATCTTGTAGGCTTTAATTTTATTAAAATACTTCACTAATTAAAATATTCATACACTAAAGGTAATATATATGTATGTTTGTTTTTCTATGTAAATACATTTGTACCCTTGCTTTCTTCTAAATCTATACTTTTTCTACACCTGCCATATTTACTCTTCCCACCCTTGGTTGACTGTAGAGTAAGCCTCAGGCATTAAGTCCGCCTTTGTACTTTTGTGTTGCCTGAAGTTTTGATACATAAATAATTCCTAGGTAAAATATGGCTTGAAAAAATTTCTCCGCATCGTTGTGGGCTGGAAGTGTATCCAAAAGACTATTTGCTTTGATTTTGAATCTGAAACTCCTTGATTTTGAGGATTCATTCGATGTTTTCCCACCAAATAAAAACCCGGTGGTACTCGTAGGGAAGTTAGGAACCACGGAACAGTTGACTGGCCCGTTGGTCTAGTGGTTAGTAGCTCTGATTGCTATCCCAGAGGTGGTGGGTTCGATTCCCACCCAGCACAAATGTTTATGTGATGAGCAAGATCATTTGTTCTGTATCTTTGTATAAATCATAGAATATGTATGTATGTATTTAGAAATATTAAGTGTACGAGCTGTTTGCCCGTACATTTGAGATGTGTTTGTTGTGTAGTGTGTTGTCAACGAAGACGGGAAGTTCACAGAAATAAAATCACTGTTTTTGTATCCGTTTTTGAAGAGAGTATTTATTGTACTAAATTAGCAAATCGAAACTATAAATAAAATGTTATTATAATAGTAGGTTGCGGAACGCAGGCGCCCATTCAGCGCAATGTTAATACAGCATAATAAGTTAAAAAGTAACACAATTAAAATCATGTGGCGATGCTCGGACATTAAGTATGTTTATCAGTTTTCTAGTACTCATAGTACAAGCTCTGCTTAGCTTGGGGCTAGATGGCGTTGTGTGATAGTTGTGTCGTTGAATTCGATGATCTAACAGCAAATAAAAAGCCGGTAATATTCGTAGATAAACTACAAACATTAAATCATCATTGGATTTCGTGAAATTGAATTATTTTTATCACCGGAAACCGCATGGTCTAACATTCAGTATTTCACATCAACCGCTGTGTTGCCACTGTAATAACTTCTAAAAATAAACATTCTTTCAACACTCACATTAATAAAAATGCTTTGAATAAAAAACTGGTGTAATTAATTATGGAACACATTACTATCGCATTGTTTATGCTAGTTAATCTAAATAACGACATATTTTTAAACGTGGAATGTAAATTAATGTTAGGTTCCTTTATTTTAAAAGAATAAAACTTTCGTTTTACGGGTGGTTAGTTATTTGAATGAAATATTGCTAGTGCCGTTTTTGAGGTGAGAATGATTGACATGACTAAAAGCCAGTGTCTACGAGTGTGTATGTTAAATAAAATAGTTTTCTTTCTTTCTAATATGGATTTTTATGAAAACTATTCCGAACGCGGCTGCGGCTGCACGTGCTGCCGAGCTTTGAGGCTGCGGATGCAGGCAACGGCTGCGTGTCATGCGTGTGCTACCTGCATTCGCAGCCTGCATCCGCAGCCTACCGCCGAGGTTTCGATCGGTACTTTTTTTTGTGGAAAAACCATCCGATAACAGCACCCGCTTTTGGGCGGAGCGGTAGATAGTGTCAAACTTTTATTGACTAAAAACTCACTCCTTTTCCTTCGTTGCCTTTCGTACCGGGGCCGAATCTTCGAATGGCACGTTTGGTTTCCCTTTACGTTTTAAGGTCACGGTTTTCCTTTCAGGAATTCAAAAAAGGTATCTTATGGAAACCTGGCTGTAGTGTAGCAAAAGTTTGGTATTTTTTATAGATTTAAGAAAGTAGACTATTTTGTGTGATTAAAGTGTGTGTTTCCTTCCGTGATCGAAACAGAAATGAAGAATATCGAGAGGAGAACCAAGGTGGCAATGAGCAGGGCACATTTCTCGCAGAACAAATGACCGTTGGGGCCGAAAGGTTCTGGAGTGGGGACTGCGTACCAGAAGACACAGCGTTGGAAGGCCTCCTACGTGATGGACCGATGACCTCGTGAAGGTTGCGGGATTCCGATGGATGCAGGACGCACAGGATCGGTCATTGTGGCGACACATGGGGGAGGCCTATGTCGAAAAGTGGACGTCTATTGGCTGAAATGATGATGATGATGATTAAAGTGTAGATAATAGTAGGAACGATGGGACTGACATCGTCGCATTAGTGTAGAAAAATTCCTTGAATAAAAAAATGGTTAAAAAAAAACCCCGAAATAGGAATCTGTAATAACCGTGTTCAATGAAGACCTGCACCAGGCGGAAAATGAAAGATAGAAAGAAAATTGCGTTTATTAGCATTATAAAAATTAAATAAATGGTGCATTGAGTAATGCCAAAAAGGCCTCAGCTCAGCATACATACATACATTTTCAGCTGCAGCCCTTTTTTTTTTCGATGGGGAGAATTATCCCATGACAACCCGCGGGGGTTGTTTTTATGGTGGGAAAAATCATGCATTGACATCCCCCGCCCTTGGGCGGAGCGGGAGATAGTGTCAGACTCTTACTGACTAAAAATCCCATCCCGTTCCTTCAAGCTTTCATACCGGGGCTCGAGCGCCCTTTCGGATAACCCTGGCCCCAGTAGGCTTCAACCCGGCTGAGTTGCTGTTGTTGACAACTCCTTGAGGCGCGTGCGCGCGCTTCACCTTGTCCTCCGGGCGTTTTGCACAGTGGCGACACCCGGGCGTCACTTCCGCTTTAATTCGGAACAGGAATCTCCCGAACTTGCCATTTCTGGTGAGAATCTGTTTCCAGCCACGCCTCAAAGAGGGGACTTATCGCCATAATTGTGGCGTGCCCATAACGGGGTTGCGATAGTCGCTGACGCCATTCCACCATGAGATCCCGCCGGAGCTCTGTCCGCCTGTCGCGGCAGCGGACTTTCACCCCGGCGTTGCGTCTCCACGCGCATGTCGTGCATGTGTGCAAGGACTGTTGCCTCCAGATCCCACGGTGAGCTGCAGCCCTTGGGAGCCATATCCTAGAAAATAGAAAATATTTTTTAAAATCTAAAAAGGTTCTGTGCATAGACCAGCTAAAAGAAAATGTTGCGATTCTTATTTATAAAATAGTCCAAAAAAGATTAATATGCCCATTGAATGAGGACACCGTATTAGCGCCTCTATAACCACTCCTCAAAGAGAGGACTTATCGACGCAATAGTGCCGTGCCCGAAGGAAATAACCCCCAATTTTAAGTCATTAATAATTAATTAAATTAAAATTTAACGATCGATAAGCTATAAGAGTCCCCTATAAATTTAAATTAACTCAAAGTGTGCAATTAACATAATTTTGATGGCAATCGTATCGTGAAATGTAATCAAACGTCGGTACAGGGATATCGCGTGAGACATCGTAGTGTTGGGACAATTTATCGATATGAATGTTGTAGCGTAAGTAATAGGCGGAAATGGCACTTGTTTAGCAATTTACATGGCATTGTTGTTGGAATTGTTATCGTAGTTATGTTTTAAGTTAATAAAAGAATGAAGTAGACGATACAACTGTTGGTCTACAACTCAATAGGTATCTAGGCAACGATCAAATTTGCTATGAGAACAATATAGAAACCCGCCAAGCGCGACTCGGACTAGTTCACCGTCCGTAGCAAAAAATGGTGGGAGGTGTCTCCTGTGGCAGTGGCTGAGGCGTGAGGATGTCCGTTCCCTCACGGTTGAGGCTTGGCTTGCATTACTGCTTCGCAAAAGCGGATGACCGCTTCCCATTCCCTCTTACTTCGGACCAAGGCTAGGGCTAGGCCGATTGTATCAATAAAAAAATATGTAAATAAAAACAGGGGTTCCTATTTTTTTATTAATACAAAAAAATGGGTCATAAACGAAATCCCTAAAATTGTCCATGAAAATTAGTCATAATTGGTAAATTCATAATTGAATCAATTATTAATAGCAATTGCTAGTAGAAAATACTGCGCGCAGTGTTTTTCCATTTTTATCGCCATTCATTCCTTCATAATCAATAACCTGCACAATATTTCCATAAATTGTGTAACATGTTGGATTTAAACAAACGCTAATAACTTTGCTGTTTATAAATATTATTTTTGAGAGTTTATTTTAATAATAACAAGACCTTTTCTAATAAGCTACTTAACTATTTATAATTATTAAAAAAATAGTTGTGTATAATGAATAACGAACAACAGATCGACCAACTATAAAGGATTGTTTTTTAATCGTAGTCCGATTTCATAGACTTTAGTTCAGTGAAACTTTGAGAAAAATGTGTTTATTAACTGAACTATTTATACTTAAACCTAACTAAACACAAAGTACACTAAGGCGTCGAAGTACTCCTCCACATCGCTGTCATCCGGAAATGTGCCCAGAAGACTGGCAGCACTGCCACAACTTTAAGATATTTCCTTCCATGATCAGGAACCATTGCTCAACTCGGTTACCCATAAAGTAGTGCTGGAAATAGTACATCAAACCAAGGTGAACGTTTCCATAAAACATTAATCGTTTGCACTTTTTTATTATCTTTTGTATAAACATTGCCAAATTATTTTTAGAGGGAGAGGCTTGTTATCTGTGTTGTCAACTGTTCATCTATCATAATCCTTCAAAGTTGGCAATTTTAGCTTGTGTAAAGAACTAAAATATTACGTGGGAAAATAATTCCCGACATCGATTTATAGTGGTAGACAAGCCCTTTTAAGGATACTATTTGGCAAAATACTGAAAAGTTAAAACCAAAGTTCGCTGCAGCGCTCTGGCCTTATGTCGTCTAACAGAACTATTAAAACATGCAGCGCTTAGATAACTTTTAGAGGATTATTTTTTTTAGCAGTCAAAATGTCTTAAGCGCCATTACTTTTGTGGCACTTACGCGTTTTGTTCAACATAGTGCAAAGCTCAAGGTGTATAGTCTAGATTACACCTGAATCGACTGAAGTGATTGTTCGGGACGCCTAATCTAGTGAGCAGTACATACATATATATCGGTGATTCAAGAAGACTATAAAGTAAACTAATCCTTCCTGCTACTCAATCCGTCACGTTCCAGCGTCCGTCATTCCAGGAAGTTCCAGCAAATCGATTCCCCCATCGATATTGCACCGTTGTTCCGCGTGAGATCACCACTACTGCACGGTTGCCGGCCGCATGCGCCTGCGTCGCCACGCGCCTCTATTTATAACGAAAATTTCCGATCGACCAAACGAACGCATTTTTAAATCTATATAAATAGAATTTCTATATTCCAATCTACGTACTGCCTAATTATAACATTAAATTCATTAATTTAGTTCGCCTGTAACGAAAGTGAAGAAAATGTGTGTGTAATTTTAAATGACGATAATTTTAAACGACCTTAGAATGCAATTTCTGAAATTTTTCTTCAGTGAGTGACGGATATTTTAGGTGAAATTTCTCTGAAATACGTATGACTGTTTTGGAGTGCGGTATTACAGTTTCTTTTAACTTTCCAGTCAGTGTTTAATTGGCAATACGGCCGCGCTGTGTTTGTTGTGAATTAAAAGTGATTTTTTTTTTGGAAAGTTTTTCCTGGCTTTTTTGAAAATTTTTGGTAAGTTTATTGACTCTTTACTTATTATTTATTTATGTTTAGTGAAGAAAAAGAAAAAACACTCATAAGGCTGAACTCCTGATTTCTGAATTGAAATTAGGCACTTCTCGAACTCTATTATACCCCTAATTAAAAAAAAATTGGTCAATATTTGACATCTGTGTAGGGATACATAAAATACTTAATTTAGCAACCGGTCCTCAGTCTAATATAATCTTAAACAGTCTCATTTTGAGATCGATTGGATTCTTAGTTCAACAAAACAAAAAATAAAATTAATTACCTTAAGAACTTTTGTTACTCATAATGCCTATTAAATTATTCGCTTTATGGTCTTTTTTACATGGTGGGGTGACAGCAGAACGACAATATGCATATGTAAATGAGAGAAAAGGATAGCTACCTATATTGTATGAATCTGACAGCTGTCACCCGCACCGTCCTATAGCAATTGTAGTGTAGCTGCAGATAGACATAAAGGACCTATTAGACTACGCGTTATTCAGACTCGTTTTGTCCATGGTTCAACGTATCTAGTCTATGGTTCGACGTATCGCGTAGTGTAATAGGGGTTAGACTGTCTTTTTATTAATGAAAAATAGTACGAGTCGGAATATCGCACGCGATTTTTTATGTACCTAGTAGCGTCCCGATAGACATTATCCTGTCTGAAAACTGGTTTAACATCAGAAAAGTAAACTGAGAACCCGATTGCAGCTCTACTGGGTCCAATTGTATTTTCAAAACATCCAGAGATTCATTCAAATAATTACGTGAATTTTTATCCAAATCGGTCTAGCCGTTTAGAAGAATTTAGGTGTCAAACACACGTACGGAAAAATATATTATTAGATACATAAAGATTATCCAATCTATATTATACAGCCATACACATATATGTGATGCACGTCACCTACGAATACGATATGACGGCAGATTTCAAACGTAAAATAACTTCAAAACCTCAGTCAGCTGACGCGCTCGCCTTCAAAATGAATTTCTGTATATTTTTCATAGCAGCGCAGTTACTGATGTGTACGATTTGTTTTACAGTGTTCTAGGTTTTTTTCAGTGTTTTTACTATGCTGACAAATTGACGGTATGTTGTGAGAAATTAAAGATATAACGTGTGTGAGATGCAAAATGGAATTATGAATTTTCGTAGATATAATTTATTATTTTATGTTTAGAAGACAATTTATTATTTTATGTTGTCAATTAATTATTTAATTTATTTAATGAATTTATTATAATTAAATTATCTAACTGAAAAATATTGTGATTTTCAAATTTTGTTTTTAATAATAAATATGTGTATCTGTTTCTGATCTCTGATTTCTATCGAAATCTGTTTTTTAAGCATGTTCCTCGAGTTTTCACATTCTTCTCCATAGAGAACTAGGCTTTGGTTAATGTAATCAGCATTTTTTTTTTCAAGTGTCCAAAATGGTATATTACATAAAAAAAGCTTTCATTATTGATTGTCACAAAAAAGTTCCCTCATGCACTTATAACTTTCAAAATAAGACAGTCTCCAGGCGTCTTTCGGGTGTACAACTTCCATCATCGTACGCAATATTTTAACATAAGACTTAAAAACTGATGATAATGATTGTTGATCTAGTGGTTATTGGCCCTGACTGCTATGCCGGAGGTTGTGGGTTTGATTCCCACCAAGGACAAATGTTTGTGTGATGAGCACGATCATTTTTCCAGCCTTTTTTTTATTATTTATAGGCTCGCGTTTGACCACTATCTCACTTGATGTTAGCCTTGATGGTAACACCTTAACTGTACGTATAATGAATGTGTTCCCAAAACGCTTTGTGCGTATGAGTGGGAAGTCTACCGTGTACCGTGTGCAGGTGGCGCAACGCCGTACGTGTAGTGGTCCGATGATGGAATGGACTTGTCGGAATTAAATTGTGCAATTCCAGCGCACACTCTCCGAAATGTAAACGATAGAAAACCGACTGGCCAGTAACTCGGCGTCGATGCTCAATACTTTGAAATCTGGGTGTGGTTGTCGGTAATATGTATGTATTTAGAAATATATAAGTATGTTTATCAGTTGTCTAGTACTCATAACATAAGCTCTGCTTAGCTTGGAACTAGATGACGTTGGACGTTGTGTGATAGTTGCACATGGAAAATAAAAATCTGTTTTACCACAAATTTCGAGAAACAGACAGTAACAAAGTAAATACTCGCAAGCGATCAGTTGGCAAAGATCTGAATACCATTTTTATTGCGGTTTACTTTAAAATATTTACTTAAGCTGGTCAATGACCGCAGGCGAACTTTAAATGAGGTTACAGTAATTTTATTATACCTGCCATAGCTAAAAGCTGTCGTCCAAGTGTCTTCGCACGGTTCTGCAATAATTCGGTCACATTGCAAGGAAAGACGGTGGCAACCTCGAAAGGCCCATTGTGACTGGTAAAGTGGATGGGAAAAGGCCTCGCAGGCGCAGCCCAGTTGTCGGTCGCGGGTTCAAACCCAGCCAGGCGCATTTCTTTGTGTAATTTATTTCATCACCACTGCTCTCAAAACGGTGAAGAAAAACATCGTGAGGAAGCCTCTCCATGTCCTAGAACCAAAAATTCGAAGACATGTTACATCCACCAACCCGCACTGGGCTCGCGTAGTGGATTACGGCTCATTTCCTCTCCTAGAGAGGAGGACAGAGTCCCAGCAGTGGGAACATTATAAGACCGACTATGTTTTGCTATGCTAGTTACCCTTATGAGTACCACAGACGAAGAATGGTTGATCTATATATTCGTGGTGGCCAGCCATGCGGAACAAACCATTTGTCCATCTTGTGGAACATTATTTCAGTGGCCTGACATTTCACTCCCGTTTGTAACACTTGTTTAGACAAATAGGTTAACTGTAGCGTTCTAAGGTTGACTATCACTGGGCTGCGGCATTCTTCGAGAGAGTTGCCGCGGTCCTGGAATGTGAAGGGCAACTGAAGAAATACATGTGATTTTTTGACATAAACTGGTACTTACTTGACTGCGTGTCGTTTCACCCAGAGAGGGAGAAGTTATTTGATGAAATATATTACACTCTAAGGTAGAAATGGCAATCATTTCTTAAGAATTTCGATTTTCGAATCGGTTCGAATCGATTCAGCAATAAATTGAGTTCGAAAAGATCGATTTGCTAAAGATCGGACCGTTAGTTACTGCGCAGATATTGAGTCCTCAAAAGTACGCCAATGATCCTACAGTGCGCAACCATATTTTTCATGACTCGTGAAAAATCGGGTGGAATATTTCCAAATACAAATAAGTTTGAAAAAAAATTGGTTACATGCAGACAAAAAAATCGAATCACAATTTTAACTTTCTGAAATCGATCTATTTTTTTACGATCTATTTTATAGGTCAAGAAAATCGATTCTAGGCTTAAATTGATCTTAGATCGCAATCCCAATTCTAGGGACACTATCACTCTTTCAAATGTACTCACAGCCCTACCAGGCTTTGAATCTACTGGGCTCCTTCAGTTCCGCCCTACTGGGCCCAATATTGATAGAGTTTACCTGTGCAATTTGTGAAATGCCAAGTATGCGCCGCTCCCAAGAACTCTGTCCCATTATAACGTAGTGTCATTATTCATGCTTTATTTTGATTCAGAATTTCAAAATGTGAGTATTGCATGCAGAAGAAATCGATTTTGAAGCAGTGATCACTTCGATGGCGTGGCGTTTGCTGAATTGAGCGATTATCGTTTGATTTATTTTATACAAGCTTATGCCAGTAGCTTCGTCTGCGTGATAGAAAAAAATATCCTTAAGGAACATATTCCGGGGATAAAAAGTATTCTACGTGCTAAGACATGGTCTACCGGTGTGCTAAATTTCTTCTCAATTTGTTCAGCTGTTTGAGTGATTTCCGAAAGGGAAACTCGTGGTCCAGGAATGCATAGGTTCCGGACCGAGCCCAAGTCGTCGGCGGCGCGTGGGGTTCTACGCGTGGCTCAAGGAGTTGTCAGTAACCGTAGGGGCTCAGTAGGGTCGTAGCCTACTGGGGCCATGGTGGACGCCCGGGGCCCTGGAATAAAGGCAAAGAGGGAACAGGAGTGGGTTTTTAGTCGGTAAAAGTCTGACACTATCACCCGCTTCGCCCAAGAGCGAGGGATGTCATTGGATGATTTTCCCACCAAAAAAAAAGGAACATAGGTGTGGTGGTAGTTAGTAGAAGTCTGACAAGTCCTTTCGCTCCCTCCTAAGGCGGAAGAAGTCATTGATGGTTTCCCATAAAAAAATAATGGTTTTAGTTTAAGTGGACAGTTATAGAATTATTTTGTTGTTAGAGCCCGCGATGTTTCCTATATTAACGTTCATTCTATTTTATCTAAGCCTTTGGTCAGTCATGTCCTACGATCTTACACAACTATTTTAGGATATGATCAGCTATGTTTAACCATATCATGAAATAACGTTAGCTATTCATATCAATTATTAATTGAACTCTAATTTTAATTTATTTTATATTAATTAATTTAATTTAATTTATAATTTATTGTTTAATATACTGACAGTGTCTTATTAGTGTTAATTTTATTTGATTTTAATGTATTGTTTGCGTTGCGATGTGTTTTGATGTTCTGTAAATGTGTTTAATTGACCTGAATAAAAATTATTATTATTATTATTAAACAGAGAGTTCAATGGTTAGGTGTGCCCATAGCATGAACAAGTGTATAATGAAAATATGTTTTTCATAGCAAGCTTTTATAGCGGTATAATATCTAGGTACCTATACACCGCTAAATTTTAATCGTTTTAATCCCGTGGAGGGTCGATTCGGTACATGAAACACTATCGATTTGTAAAGATAAACTTAAAAAATAAAGTACCTTTTTTTTCAAAACTCCTGACCACACAAACTAAATGACCTAGTTAGTAGTCGGCGTTGCGTACAAACTATCTTTCTTTGAACTCGCCCAGTTGACGTTTTCTTAAAGAAATTAATTTCGTACGCGCGTAAATTAAAACGAGTTTTGAAAAAAAGGTACTTTTTTTTCTTTACAAATCGATAGTGTTTAATGTACTGGATCGACCCTCCACGGGATTAAAACGATTAAAATTTAACGGTGTATAATTAATACTCATCAAACCGAATCATGCAAGCCCAAAATCGATGGGGTTGTGTCGTTTAACTACAGAACTCCTAAGACCACCTTCTGGTTCCATCATCAGATCAGCTCCATGTCATAATAATTTTGCATTGTCATCTGATTTACACATGCATGCAAAATTTCAGCTCAATCGGTAACCGCGAAGTGGATCAAATTTAATTTGTAAAATTTAATTACTGAGAAACATCGGGACAGATGAAACTAAATAAAAGCTTGTAAAATTCAGCCTTTCATGATAATTTTAATTATGGTCGGTAAGAAGTGGTCAATTTGAAGATCTGGCCAAGAAACGCACAAGTAAACTTATTTAATTTGATTTATTTTTAGCCAATAATAAATTATGCTCCTCTCTCCATTACTACCACTTACATAACTGTCTATAGAAGGCCTATTAAAAATAGCTACTAATCAGGTCAAACAGTTAATAAAAATGACGCACCGCGCTCCATAAGATTTGTGGCGGACTGTCACTTCCTGCTTTAAAGAGAAATATTTAACTTTTACGTTCGTGTTGATATACGTGAATAAAAAACAGTTTAAAAATATCATAAATCTGTAAAAAAAAAACTTAAAGAAAATCTGTATTTTTCGGCCATATAATATGAACTCGTAAATGTACAGTCAACAGGATACGCAACTGGTCACAGTGTTTTTCTTAATTCTCACATTATGGCATGGGTGGGCTTGCGGACGGCGAGCAATAGGTAGGTCGCTTTCCGACCGTTCTGGAACCGCCCGAGCTGAGACCGACATATAACTTGTAAGTGAAGACCGCTTCCACTTGGCTACCACTGCTCAACAATCAATTTCTCACATCAAATAAAACACTTTGCATTCGGACACACCTCTTAAAGTTCAGTTGAAAACCAGCGTCAGGCAATAAGTTTCTAATTATATTTTTTTGAGATGAGAAATCATCCAATGACTTCTTCCGCTCTAGGTTACGAGAGGACGTGTCAGACTTTTAGTGACTAAACCCACACCTATGTCCTTCGGTTGCCCTATGCATTACATATTATGACCACGGTGTATCTCTTTCGAAAATTCGCGTCGGTATTTTGCGGAGGTGAACCTATTTGGACTCCTACAAGGTGGACCGATGACCTGGTAAGGCTTGCGGGAATCCGATGGATGCGAGACGTTCAGGAGCGTTCATTGTGGCGACACTTGGGGAAGGCCTATGTCTAACAGTAGACGTCATTCGGCTGAAATGATGATGATGATGAACTTATTTGGCGCAGCCGTGAGACAAACTTATTGTTTTAAATTGAAGTTTTTATTTACTTGTTACTACATCGTGTGTGTGGAAAATTGTTTCTTCTGAACTAACTTTCGTGGTAGGCTGAAAATGAACTGTAATAAAAAAAAATAATAACCGACTTCTCTCTATGGGCCGATTTTTCAATCGCCAGATAACTTTTATCTGAAGAATATGTTTCACGTTTTGACGGCTTTTGTATAGAAAATATGTCAAACCGCCATATTTATTGCTCGGATAGAAGTTAACTGATGATTGAAAAATCGGCCCATAAAACGACCAAAATAATTTCAATTTCGGAAGTCGGTGTTTCTCGGTATTGTTTGTTCCTTATTTAACACCGACTTTCGAAATTTAATTTAAATTATTTTAGTTTTTTTTTAGATTCACACAAAAAAAAAATACAAACATCCGAATTGAAAACCTCCTCCTTTTTTAGAAGTCGGTTAAAAATCACACTAACTGCCATTACGTTTTTTATTAAGGTGGGTAATCATCCAATGAATACAAGTTTTCTTTCTTTCATTTCTTTCAATGACTTCTTCCGCTGTGAAACAAAGGTGGACACTGTCCACAGTGTCAGACTTTTATGGATTAAAACCCACTCCTATGTTTCTTTTTTGCCTTGCGTTCCTTTCAGAAGCAAACCCATGACCCCAGCAGGTTTCGCTTCGGCCCTGCTGGGCCCCTACGGTTTGATATTATCTCTTTGTGGCACAGCACCGAACAGCGAGCGAGCTACTCATCGCTCGACTTTCATTATACTGTGGCTACATTTTTTTTAAATTATTGATAGGCTCGCGTTTGACCACCGTTTCACCTGATGGTAAGCGATGATGTGGCCGACGATGGAGCACGCTTGCCTAGAAGTAACCTATTCACTCTTGACTTAAAGATCCGTAAGTTGTAGCTACATTATCGAGATTCAGCGAACATTCGCGATGTTATATACCTACTTGGTAGAGCAACGATAACATGGAACCGCATATAAATGCGATTTAACGCTAATACAGACAATAACATCGTTTATACTCGAACACGGAGATTATATAGTATATAGTCAGGGCCGGTTTATGCATATCGGGGCCCCTAGGTAATGCACGTCTCGGCCCCCCCCCCTGACCTCTTCTAACTTCTTAAAATATTTTATTTCTAACACAAATTTATTCGTAATTACGTTGTTTTCAGGGTTCCGTAGTCAACTACATAGTTTCACCAAATCTGTCTGTCTGTCTGGCCGTCCGTCCGAGGATAATCTCAGTAATTGTTAGCTAGAAAGCTTGCTAATGAAAGATTGTGTTTTATTAAACTCCACTTGTTGACAGCTTTTCGCATAATCCAATGCTAGGATTGCTAATTAAATAGCATGTCATCGAAAATTCATTTTTTTTTACTGTTTATGAAACATAGTCTATTTTTTTTTCCTGAAGCGCGGGGCCCTAGAACCTGGCGGGGCCCCTAGACAGTTGCCTACATTGCCTAATGAATAAAACGGCTCTGGCCATAGTATTAGATAAACGGGAAATAAATGTAGAACTGACACTACTGATGAGCGGTCAACTGTACCTTATGATTTACGATGAAGGTACAATTCATGTGGATAACTGGACTTAATGTTCTGAAACAAAATACTTAACACTATGCCACTATTTTCAAACTATAAAAATAATTCTACCGTCATCTACGACCTACGTCCATGGAGATTATTTATTAAGTCTAAAGTCAAGATAACTGATTAAACCCAGCGGACATCAAGACGTACAGCGAGTTCACCCTTACGTTGTTGACACTTCTACGGTCCGGGCTAAGCGTTTCACCTCGTAGTTTATACCGCATACCTCGGAGGACTGGAACAATATGCCTGCTGCTGTTTTCCCGTCCGATTATAATTTAGGTGTCTTCAAGATTAAAGTAAAATAAACAAGGCTCTTAATAAACTAGTGCGCCTCACCATTAGAGATTGCATCACTGCTTACGATCAGGTGGGAGTATAGACTATAGTTTATAACTTGTAAAAAAAAGATAAGCCAAGTGCGCAGGAGATAAAAATACCTATACTAGTAGTGCGCAAGTGTGAGCGCAAACAAAGGTCCACTCCCAGTACCTTCACTCTCATGTTCCAACCTGGTGGCAATTCGACAAGACGGGGAGGAGATCAGGTACAGGAGCAAAGGCATAAGTTGGTTTTTGAAGTCGGTCATGACCCTGTTGGGCTCATACGGTTGCTGAGAACTCCTTGAGGCGCGCGTGTAATGTCACGCGCCGTCGACGACTTAGGCTCGGTCCAGGCGGTCGGACGGCGAACTACCCATTGTTCACTGTTCGCAAGCCAACTCCTGCCAGTCCTCCTCGCTGCAGACCATGGCCTGTATCAAGGCCCGACGCGTGAGATCGCTGCCGCCTCAGCCCCCACGAGAACGCGGTGGTGCTCTGACCAGTTGGGGCATACCTCTACCGTATGCTCCACCGTGTCCTACGGGCGGTAGTATCACAAAATAGATAGGTTCAGAAGACTATCTACATACAAAGCGCGCTCGAGCAACGCACACATAGACACCGCTCACGGACACGATATCTCGGAGCGCTACGGCCCGCTCGTCGAACAGTTCCGGCTCAAACGCTCATTAGTGTGCGTCCACCGAGAGTTATAAAAAGTGAAGTACATATATGAGATTGTCTTCTGTACCTATCTATTTTGTGGTAGTATGTTCCCTTGGGATAACTTTCTTTCTTTTCGCGGGCAAAGTCGATAGCATTAGTTAGTTTCTTTACAATAAATACTCCCAGTCACTCATTCAGCACCTAGTTACAGGCAATCACCTTAAATCTTCCGTGAAAACCCTCGTTTTAGCACAAATCACATTAAAAACATCTAAATTAATCACTTTTTCTGACGTTTCACATTCATTTGTAATCGTTAAAGTCGCTTCTAAGAAAAAACAATTTACGACTAAACTAAAATGCTTGACATTGAATTTTGAATCATACCTCGTCGAAATAAGGTGTATATTTTGTAAAAATTACGTAAGTACACAGAGAATTTGACACAGAAGTAACACTTCATACAAATCTTGAAATAATTACATCACTTTTTAAATCAAAGACAAATTAAAACTCAAAATTACCGTTACATATTGCGTATAAATGAGGAGTTGAATTCCCTGCCAGAGTCTGTATTTCCTGATAGCTACAATCTAGGAGTTTTTAAGTCAAGAGTGTTACTTCTAGGCAAGTTACTTCTAGGCAAGCGTGCTCCATCGTCGACCACATCACCACTTACCATCAGCTCCCCTAGCCAAGTTACAACCGTTTCTCTTGCGTCGTATTCTCGAGTTGGTCACGCCCCCGATCCTTATGTTTTGACCACGTGACCGAGCGTTGAGATGATTCCCGTACATTTGATGTTTTCTACTAGCGTTAACGATTGCAGATTATCAACTTGACTAGGGGTACTGGTAAGATAATAGTCAAGTGTGAGCCTAGCAATAATAAGAAAAAACCAGTCAAGTGCGAGTCGGACTCGCGCACGAGGACTTCCTTACCATTATCTATATAAACGGTAAAAAAAAAATCATGTCTGTGTGTGGTAATCCCCTATTTATTTTATTCTGTATTTTTAGTATTTGTTGCTATAACGTCAACAGAAATACATCATCTGTGAAAATTTTAATTTTCTATCACGGTTCGTGAGATACAGCCTGGTGACAGACGGACAGACAGGCGGACTTTACTCTTTGTGTACGGAATCCTAAACTACATCTTCTGCAGTTTCTTACATAGTGACACAAAGGTAGTTTAATAATAACCAGGCGTTGAAAACCAACTTATTACCAGTGTTAACAGATTTGACAGCGCGCTGACAAAATATACGCGCTGTCAAACATGACACGCGAACTGTGACGGAAAGGTTCTGACAAAATTTTAAACCGTGTGTCCTAGAACTGAAATTCCAGATATTATTAGCTCTAGGTCAAAGACATTTCAAATTTTCCTGGAGAGATGTCATAAGTCTATTAAAATATATAAATAAACTTTATGGCATTGTTGGCACAGTGACTAGACGAATGATTTCTGTGCTACGGGTCGCAGATTCTTATTATTAAGTCTACAACTTGTCTTGTTGATTTAGTGGTCGCGAGCGTTACTGCTTAGCTTAGCATTCTGGGTTAATTCCTAGGTAGGGTTTAAGAGGTTTCTTAGCAACCTGAATAATGAGTCAAGTAAAATAGCAAAAATTTAGTCAAAAGTTAATAGTCGGCGTTGCGTACAAACTACCTACAGGTCATTGAACTCGCTCAGCTGACGTTTTCTTAAAGAAATTAATTTCGTAGATGCGTAAATTAATACGAGTTTTGGAAAAAGGTACTTTATTTTTTAATTTTATCTTTACAAATCGATAGTTTTTCATGTACCGGATCGACCCTCCGCGGGATTAAAACGATTAAAATTTAGCGGTGTATAACGAACTAAAATTAATTCGATCAACTGCATCAGACTGCATAAGCTTTTGAGCATGGTTAAAAAGCTTCTCGTTTCATTGAACGTAATCTACACTAATATAATAAAAAGGTTTTTTTTTTGTTTTGTTTGTAGGAGGCAACGCTTGGGGGAGGCCTATGTCCAACAGTATACATCTTTCGGCTGAAATAATGATGATAGTTGTTACTCACTTATCATCATTATCATTTCAGCCGATAGACGTCCACTGTTGGACATAGAGCTCCCCCAAGTGTCGCCACAATGAACGATCCTGTGCGTCCTGCAACCTTCACCAGTTTTTACTTTTACTCACATAAAGCACAAAGCCGAACAAAATATTTTGATACATGCAAAATGAAATTCCAATAATATTCCCGTCAGTACTTAGCTATCCGAACTAGGTCAGGTCATCGTGCTATTAAGGACGAGCCGGGCCCAACAGCCAGCTACATCCAGGCATCCTGGTGAAATACCTCGAACATCGATCAATACATATCTCGCTACGTTTCATAATCAAAGTGCACTATGAAGCTTTTATGTGTTTTTTTTTGATGAATCGGGCCCTGATAAATGTATGTAGGTTATAGAAAGGTGGGTTCTAGTAAATAAACAAACCGGGCAAGTGCGAGTCGGACTCGCGCACTGAGGGTTTCGTACAACCTTATGAAAACCGTTCAATTCCCGAATTTACGGTGTCAGACTTTTTTTCCTATGCTTGTGATATAAGATCTTGCTTCATGCCAAATTTCAGGATTCTAAGTCAACGAGAAGTAATAGAAACTAGTACTAAAAAAATATAATCCGGAGGGAATGTGCCTTAATCAATAGGTTACTTTTATGCGAGCGTGCTCCATCGTCAACCACATCATCGCTTACCATCAGGTGAGATGGTGGTGAAACGCGAGCCTATCAATAAAAAAAAATAAAAAAAATCAACCACGCGGACCCAGTGCGGTTTTGTAGATGTCCTACTGGAGCCAGAGTTCCGAAAGGGCGCTCGAGCCCCGGTATGAAGGCTTGAAGGAACGGGATGGGTTTTTTAGTCAGTAAGAGTCTGATACTATCTCCCGCTCTGCCCAAGAGCGGGGGTTGTCATAAGATGATTTTTCCCATCGAAAAAAAAAGATGTCTTCGAATTTTTGGTTCTAAGACATGCCGGTTTCTTCACGATGTTTTCCTTCACCGTTTTAAGAGCAATGGTGATGAAATAAATGACACAAAGTAGGATAGGCTGAGTTTGATCCGCGACCTACAACTCGAAAGTCGGGGCCGTTACCACTCCCACCACCACTGCTCACCACTGCTACATTTTGAGTGAGAGAAACGATTAAAGGATTTCTAAACCAAAAAAAAAAACAACCAAAAATAATAAAGGTATTATTACAAGGGTAGAGTCTGTCTCAAAAGACAAATGACTTAAGTAATTATTAGGGTAAAATCTGATGTAGTCAATGCTGGTTCAATAATCAACGTTAATTAAGAGATCTTGATCATTGTTTACTAATAGAAGAACCTCATAAAAAGTATCGATTATAATTATTTATTAAATCATTAAATATTATACAAAATTCCAAGTCGTTTAACTTTTTAAACAGACTACAAGTATTGTTGGGTCAATTAAGAAACAAGTCAAGAGGTTCATCGCCACCGATACCCTCGTCGAGTCAAAGCTCCAAAGTCTTGGATACTGAGTTGCTAGCGAGGAATAGGATCGCAACTTGAAATGTTTACCTGAAGATAAAAATGGAATGAAAATTGATACTTTTACTTTTTACCCCAGGACGTACGTTCGCACATTAAAAAACTATTGTCATTATATTATTCCAAAGCTAGCCTGTTTTCAATATTCGACAATAAGTAAGGTAACGCAAAACCCTAGAATTTCGTTATTACCTTTCAAATGAATTGACAATCAAACACGCGGCTCCTCTCAAACCTTCACGTAACAAAACACAAACGTATCATATCTGCAGGTACACTCGCGTTCAATTCAATGTACAGTCGCGTACGGTATTAACAAAGCCTATAACAGTCGCAAACAAAAGTAGTTCGGTAGCGTACGCTCGTGCGGTGTGACGTTATCTTTGCGGAACGGGTCGGGCCTGTAAGTTGGCGGTGCTTAAGAATGTCAATTTAAATATCAATGGGTAGTTTTAGGTACAATGTTTGAATGGCTTGTTGGTCTAGTGGTTAGTGGCCCTGACTGCTATGCCGGTGGTCGTGTGTTCAGTTTCCCGCCAGGACAAATGTTTGTGTGTTCTGTGTCTGGGTGTAATTTATTTAGAATATCCATGTATTTAGAAATATATAACTGTTTATTGGTTGTCTAGTACTCGTAACACAAGCTCTGTTTAGCTTGAGACTAGACGGCGTTGTGCGATAGGTAGCTAAAAAAAAACTAGTTTTGCTGTGGGGAATCATCAAATAACTTGTGCCGTTCTGAGTGGAGTGAGAACAAACTAAAGTCTGCCTTTGTACCTTTGTGATAAGATACTTTTTATCCCGAGAGTATGTACCCTTAAAATAATGCCCGCTGGCAAAAGCTAGTTCGAAATAATCTAAAATAATACGAAGTTCACCACATAAACAAAAAATATAGTACATACATTATTAAAACACATACAAACGTTATTTAGACAGTTCCGTTTGTTGAAAACCGGCCGGCTTCTCTATAGCAAACGACCATTTGAAACCGTGTACGTGTAACTGCTAGGATTTTCATCATCATCATATCAGCCAAAAGATGTCCACTGTTGGACATAGGCCTCCTCCAAACGTCACGACAACGACCGGTCCTGTGCGTCACGAATCCATCGGTTTCCCGCGACCCTGACCAGGTCATCGGTCCACCTTGTTAGAGGCCTTCCAACAATGCGTCTTTCTGTATCGCCACTCCAGAACCTTTCATCCCCATCGACCATCTGTTCTGCGTTTTAAATAATAATATAAATAAAATATTTTGAACAGAAATGAATAAGAGTAACCATCATCTTGAAATTTACGATTTGGAAGTGAAGACAACTATCTCAAAACTAATATTACAAAACAATTACAGCAGACAAAGTAAAAAGAGCAAAAGAGCATTTGCATAGCTGACATTGTTATTTCAGTTGGCCACTATCTAAATGTAATAATATTTATTTAAGAATCTACCATAGTTTTCCTAAGACTAAAACAAAAAACAATAATAAATCTTATGTTTATCTAATGAAAAAAATCTAAAAAAAATCATCATAATATTAGGTATCATCATTTCAGCCGATACACTTCCACTGTTGGACATATGCCCCCCCCAAGCGTCGCCCCTTCGAACGCCCACCAACCCCAATTTATTTATTTGTACGTAAGATTATTGAAAAACGTCGTTTAATAAACGCGAAAGGCACACTACACACACTCGGTACAATAGCAGCCTCGGCAGTGGCTCGGGCGCGTTCCACCTCGCCTGTGGCTCGGGCGCATTCCGCCTCGATAGTAATGACTTCCTTCCACTTTTATCAAAATGTTCTAGTCTAGAATGATCTGTTTCCTCTGGTTTTTACTCATCCGCTATTTTCCTGGCCCCACATGACGTGTCACACAGCTGTCAAGCCGCGCTCATCGTGACTGAATAATGTAGCACTTTTGTCCGCGATCGTACCCGCGGGACGAGCGCTACCTGTTTATTTAAACGTTATAATAACTGCACACGACTGTACACCCAATGACAATGAAGTATGATGGTTTCGTAATTACCCTACTGCGACGAAAAATGGGTTATGTGTTATGGCGGGTTGGAATTTATGACCCCTTAAGTTGTGTGTTACATATTTGGTGGTGTTGAAATTGGTGGCGATGGTGAATTTTGATGTTGAATATTTCAAGGTATTTTTGAAATTTTGAGGAACTCAAAATTTGGGACCACTAAAATGATAAAAAAAATTGTCAAATGCATTATGCACAATTTTAAAAATATTCTTCCACAGATGGTCGTTCGGGTCGAAAGATTTTGGGCTGGCGATCGCGTACCAGAACACACTGTTGCTAGGCGTCCCTTAAGGTAGACTGATGATCTAAACAATTGTCTGTAGGCCGTCCAATTGTTCTGTCCGGAACCGAACTTACGACACGTAGTGCAGCAACTAATCGTTCAATCACTGCGCCAAGCGTGCCAATTGCTCAATCCGATCATGCATCCGGAAAAATTACCTGTAGGCCATACAAAAATATTTGTTCTGCCCCGAATTGAACCCGGGACATACAGTGCAGCCGTTAATCTTTTTAACCACTACACCAAAACGCCGTCAAATGGATCGTATTACCAAATGTTTTTTTCAAAATTAAACATTTGTATGATATCCTGTATTCAGAGCCACACATCATACTTTTCCGTTTCCGAATATGACTCAAACACAGTAACACAATTTCAATGATTTATTTGATCAAATAAACATGTAAGTATTGAACATTTGGCTACGTAAATAAATATTTACTCAACAGAGAAATGAGCCATAGCTAACAATAGAATTTGAGCTGGTATTACATTCAACAATATTGTTAGAGTATGAACTCTTCTCGTATCAAAAGAATCAATCTACTCTGCTGTAGATGATCAATCTGCTACTGTTCATGAAATAGAGCAGTGGTAACCCAATAGTCCTGATTACGAATCCTGTAGTAGTAGGTCGCGGCTTCAAACCCAGCCTAGCGCATTACTTTGTGTAATTTATTTCATCACTACTACTCTCAAAACAGTGAAAGAAAATCTCATGAGGATTTCCTCACAATATTTTCTTTCACTGTTTTAAGACCTGAACCTAGCCTATTTTCTAGTTGGAAGGCCCCTCTCAAGGTGGACCGATGACTTTGTAAGAGTCATGGGAACACGATAGTTGCGAGACGCACACGAACGTCCTTTGTGGCGACACTTGGTGGAGGCTTGTGTCCGACAGTGGACGTCTTTTGGCTGAAATGATGATGATAATGATGAGCAGGGCGAGGACCTTATTCAGCACTAGCTGACCTGAACTTCGTACCGTCTAACAGTCAATGAATGTAGTATATCTTTCTATATAGTCAACCGATTGCGATGAAACAAAGCCTAAGTAATATATCAAGTTACACACAATTTTAATGTATAAAACTTATCTACATTGATTTCACCCATTTAACACGTAAAATGTACGAAATCGATTAATTATGTAATCGATTGAGACTTAAAACTTCTACCAATTTATAAGATAAAAAAGTATTAATCGTTTAATAGAATTAAATTAAATCTATGAACGAACGTCAAAAGAACGTTTACTAAATTCTTTGATGTTTTAGCTTTCTTACGATATGTATTTTGGATATTAATCACTACAATACTAATTTGTATCTCGCGATTTTGTTATCATTCGTTTTTAGAGTTCCGTAACTAAGTCGGTAAAAATGAAACCCTTATAGGATTACTTTGTTGTCCGTCTGTCAAGACTGTTTTTCTCAGTAACGAGTAGTGTGAAGCTGAAATTAATTGAAATTGTCCGCTACTCTTTAGAGCACTGAAAAAATTTAACTTCTAAATCATCATCATTATCATTTCAGTCGATAGACGTCCACTGTTGGACATAAGCCTCCCCTAAGCGTTGCCACAACGAACGAACCTGTGCGTTCCAAATCCATCGAACTTGTAAATCAATGCTATCTAAACATAAGGCCGATTATGCTTCATTTAGGAGCATATTTTGACACTCGCTAGGAACTAAACGGACTAACGGAGGGGAGTGATGTAGCGACATCTATGGCGCCACATAAGAACTACGAAGAAAGTACGAAATCCTGCATCGCGCAATCAAAGTTCTCCGCGCGATTTGAACATATACGACAGCCCGAAATCATCTATCGGGCAGTCGCCCACCAGACCATAACACCTGTCTGGTCGGAGGATCCTCCCTTTTCAACGGAGGTTTGCGGGACTTTACTCTCTGTTCCGCATATCTCCAAACTGGTGACCCTCGACAAAGAACGTCAGCGCAGCCTTCGTGCAGCTACTACTTCGTGACGTCATCATCACTTCCTCAAGCTTTCGAGCAGCGAGCCATTCAGCCAGCACCCACGGCTATAGAGGGTATCCTGACCACCAGCATGCCTACCTGGTCATACCTGGTCATCACCTTCAGCCTCATCAGCGACCTTGGCTTGGCACACCGCACCTTCGGCCAGTCACATGAAGAGCCATGAAGAATCTCTCCTGGTCGACGCCAACAGTCAAGCCCTACGTCGCACAAGCACCGCTCCGACTCACTGGAGCCAGCAGCACTACTCCGACTCACTGGAGCCTGCAGCATCATCCTGACTCACTGGGACAGCACCACCCCGACTCACTGGGGCATCATCCCGACTCACTGGGACATCATCACCCCGACTCACTGGGGCATCATCCCGACTCACTGGGATACCAACACCCCGACTCACAGGGGCATCACCGCAGACAGTTCCGACTCACCGAGAACTATGCGGCATCGGTTCCGACCCACTGGAACCAACCTACGCTGGCCTGGCACGCATCAAGAACCACCGATCTCCGATCTCCGGAGGGGAGTGATGTAGCGACATCTATGGCGCCACATAAGAACTACGAAGAAAGTACGAAATCCTGCATCGCGCAATCAAAGTTCTCCGCGCGATTTGAACATATACGACAGCCCGAAATCATCTATCGGGCAGTCGCCCACCAGACCATAACACCTGTCTGGTCGGAGGATCCTCCCTTTTCAATGGAGGCATGTGGGACTTTACTCTCTGTTCCGCATACCTCCAAAAGCCCATAGGGTATTTCCCGTTGACTTGGAACCTTGAAATTTGCAAGAAGAAAGGTCTTATGTACAAATAAAGGAAAAAATGTAATCTTCAAAGGCACAACTGGCACAGTCTCTCAGATTAACTATGTTAGTTACATCTCAAAATAATTACTTTTTTTGCGATTCAGAAAAAATTTCATACATCACACTGGAATCGGGAATTCTAAAAAAATCCACGGAGCGCGGATCCAACTCGCACTTGACCGGATTTTTTTTATTTTTTACTCAACCGCAAACTTACTAAACTAGTCCGCTGTTGGACAATATCTTGTCCAAAGCCCACAACACTTTGTCTTTATCGAACTATCGGTAAAATAACTTAGTTTCAACCTAAATATTAACACAATATCAGCAACTTCTCCCTGAGGTCTCGTAGCCGCGTAGCGAGTTGCTACGAGCTACGAGCTACGCCGTAGCACCAATATGTTACTTAGAAGTAAAGTGACCCAGGCGTTTCGACCCCAAACGCCTCAAAACCGTAATCACATTTAATCCATTAAACGCTTGAGTCGGAGTATTCCGACGAGTGCTTTCGCGTACTATTCACCAGGGTCGTGTGTTTACGACTGGGTTACTCTATCTCGTTCTGATCTTCAATCCCCATAGGTGACAGAAGAGCTGACGAGATGGAGTATTTGGAGGATGTGATGTTGACCCTGGTGGAGTAAGCGCGAGAGTGTTTGTCGGACATATCCGACGTAGGTGGTTAAAAGGGCCCTTCCGTCTATCGTCAACGTGAGCATGATTTAAAAGCTTATTGATGAAACAACAATAATAATAATTCTTCTTCTTCTTTTTCTTCTTCCTGCCCTTGTCCCATTTTATTTGGGGTCGGCGCAACACGTTTCTAATAATAATTATAACCATTTATTTTCAGGCATCGGAGGCCCAAAGAAAAAATACATAAAATAATCTTGAACAATAATAAACTAATACACGAAGTGTCAACTAGACGTTTCGACAAATCCTTAATCAGCTTGTGAGCACTCGGACCCCACGATCCGAGAGTTTGAACCCCAAACGGTTGTGTTTGATTGCTCACAAGTTGTTTAAAGAGCTGTCGAAACGTCTAGTTGACACTTTGCGTGACCCAAGAGCTGGCTTTGACAGAGGATAAGCATTGCCATACAGCGTGGCAATGCCTTCAGCCTTTTGGGCACATTACCAGTCGACAGCGATGTGGAAGAGTTTTTATTTTATTAAGTTGTAATTAGCGTAGGGTTTTATTATTATTATTCGTTTATTCATTTAACTTAACATATAAATTATATTTTTAAATATTTAAATAAAAAATTAAACAAAAAAAAAATATATAAAAAATAGTATCCCACCGGTATCGGGAACAGGGTCCAAGCCACCGGCGGTCAGGGCTCCAGAGAAAGGAACCTCCTAACTATACGAGCCGTGTCCAGGAGTACCGCTTTCTGAATCAAGCCAGTCCAGACCAGTCCAGCCATCCAGTCGCCTAACGAGAGCCTCCTAAGGTGTTGGTCGAGGCTCTTGGCTATTAAGCCATTGGCTGAAACAATTATCTGTACAATGATCGCTGAATCCACTTCCCACATGTCGACAACCTCGCGAGCCAAGTCAATATACTTGATTGTTTATCTTTCTCGGCTTTCACGAGGTTCTCGTCATGCGGAACGGATATGTCAACAATCAATCAACAACACGCCTGTAGCTTCGGTCCACCACCACTATATTAGGCTTATTGGCCACAATAGTCCTGTCAGTGATGATGGGCCGATCCCAGTACAAAGTGATATGACCTTTATCAAGAACTGGGTCGGGCTCATACCTATACTATGGCACTTCCGATTCCACAAGAGAGTATTTCAGAGCAAGTTGCTGATGGATAATCCTGGCTACAAGGTTGTGCCTATGCAAGTACTCTCCGTTAGCTAGACGAGAACAACCAGAGATAATGTGACGGATTGATTCTCTCGGACGGTGACATGCCCGACAGATGTTATTATTATTATTATTTTAATTTACTGTAATTATAGTTTTTAGTTGTGTATGAAATAAACTAATACATACTTATTACAACAAAACAAAATAATAATTAGGGATCCGGTGTAGTATTAACTATTTTAGTAGTATCTACACTACATCGGACAAGCCGATATGTAATCAAAACACAAATGCTAAAACGAGCCTTTTATTTTTTTGTAACTATAAGTAGGTTAGGATTTCGTTTTCCACCGCCAGATAACACAAAAAAGTACTCAAGAAAAACTGAGATAAATTATTTACATTAAGTCGAAAGCACGAAACCCGGGGTAGCACTGTAGTTTAATATAACCCGTTACAGAGGTAGCCCACTTATTTGAAAAGAAAGGGAACAATTCTGCGCAGCTGGCTCCAATATCGCGATATAAGGAAAGAAAGGAAACACACATATATTAAATAATTTTTCATCAAGGAAATAAGAAAATACAGAAAGCAGTCGTATTAAAATTGATACAATAAAAATGATAATGATATTAATTTTGCAAATAGGTTTTTTAAAAACACTTTTATACGTAATTTTTTTCGTCTGTTTAAACCTATAAGGCCAGTGTTTCCTAGCTGATTACCTTAAGGAGAAACGCCAAAACAAACTCAGGTGTCAAAGTCACTTTTAAAGTCCATACAGCTAAAATGTAATGGACAAATCATATGAGACTCATGCATATTAGTGTCTGAGATGGTCTTTTGAGGAAAGAACCACACAGATTTGAGTGGATCTGTCCAGTCAGTGCAAGCATTTCATCCATTTTTCATCCAATGAAAAGACATTTGGGTAGGCCACAAAAATACTCAAATTGCCAGACATACATCAATATAACGGAAAAGAAAAACAAAGATCCACATAGTCCTCATATACACAATTATAGACGAAAATATATCAAACCAGCATTTGCCTATAAAATATAGTCAGAAATAAAGCAGCTTTCTATCGGTGAAATATTTTTAGCGATTGGACCAGTACTTCCAGAGATACCTACAAACAAAAAAAAAAACAAACATTACCTCTTTATTATATTAGTGTAGATAAAGTGTAGAAAAAAGTATTATCAATAAAATATAATAAATAAACTTTATTGTACACCAAAAAAAGTAACAGTAAGTAGTTTGTTTGATATTAGTACCTACTACAAGCTCTTAATGCGATTCATTTGACGACCTCATTTTCTGATTAAGAATCGAGCTAAGATCATAGGCAATGATTTACTTGTCTAGTAAACACTCCAAAGTCTTAAGCATCGACGCCTATAGGTCACTAGCCTGTCGGTTTTCTTTCGTTTACATTTCTGAGAGTGTGCATTGGAATTACACAATCTAATTCCACCAAGTTCGTTCCATCATCGGACCACTAGACGTACGGCGTTGCGCCACCGGTACATGGAAACACATTCATTATGCGTACAATCAAGGAGTGGAATTCCCTGCCGGAGTATGTGTTTCTTGATATATAAACTAGACGCGTATCAGGAAAATTGATCCAGTCCTTCGGCAAAAAAAAAAAGTTCTGATGAAAAGATAAGTAGGGTAAGTAATTAAAGAATTTAACTTTATAGTTAAACAATGCTCTCCCATAAAATATATTTGTCGCAGTCATTTCCCCAACTGCAAATATAAGTGTTCAAAAAGCCGGTATGAAGGCTTGAAGGAACGGGATGGGTTTTTTAGTCAGTAAGAGTCTGACACTATCTCTCGCTCCACCCAAGAGCGGGGGTTGTCATAAGACGAATTTTCCCATCGAAAAAAAAAAGTGTTCAAAAAGTAGTTTAGTTCAAAAAGTAGTTTTTTTACACAAAATTATTATTAATATTTGCGAAACCTAAATATAGTTTGTTCAGAATCAGTAACTGAATCGATTCCAATATTTTTTACACAATATCATGAAGCATAAAATATTGTTTTCTTGGCAGAAATAATATAAAAAATATTGTTTTTTTTCCCAAAAATAATATTAAAAAAAGTCACAAATAAGACACCATCGACACTAACTACAAAACAGGTCACGGAAGGTCATAGAGGAAAACCACCCCTCGGTCACCCGTGTGGTCTCTTCTTCTTCTTCTTCTTCCTGCCCTTATCCCATATTACTTGGGGTCGGCGCAACACGTTTTCTTCTTCCATTCTGTCCTGTCACCCGTCAAACTATCACTAATTCCCTTTTCTTTCATATCACTTTTCACACAATCCATCCATCTTTTTTTCGGCCTGATGACCATTTATTTATTTGTTATAAACTAGTTAACTAAGTTATTTTATTTATTTATTTATCAAACTTATACTATATATAGTTATAAGCTAGTTATGCCAACCATAACTAGCTTATAACTATGTGATTTTTCATAATACAGTTTTGATATTTTCAATGATTCTTTTCATAAAAATACTAGACAGATATTTCAGGTTTCTCTATTTACTAAATATAAGGCTGTAAAATAACTAAAACTACAATATACATATAAATTTCAAGATTCTAGGTCAACGGAAATACCGTACAGGTTTTGATTCCCTCGCTCGTGTCCAAACATGCGGGATAAACGGCCGTATCTTTTGATTGCTCTGATAGAAGTTTATTTTTATCTCAGCTCCAAAGGATTGTGGACCAATTTAATATTAATTTCAACTTGCTACCTTCACGCTTTTCTGAGAAAATGGAGCTCTTTTAGCCAGAAGACCACCTAGTGACACCCTATTAATTTTAAGTTCCTATTGCAATTTTATTATTGGTGTACAGTAAAGGATGTATCTATCTATCTTGACATAGCATAGCATAGTCGGACTTATAATGTTCCCACTGTTGGGACTCAGTCCTACTCTCTAAGAGAGGGAACACCGACTGAACCGGGGACCGATAGACAGACAACAAATTTATCCTATAAAGATTTCTTTTTTCATTACAAAAAAAAAATTAAATTACAATCAGAAATCCAAAAGAAGCGATACGTACACGAGATGTAGATATGGCGACATTTGGGGGAGGCCTAAGTCCAACAGTGAACGTCTTTTGACTGAAATGATGATGATGATGATAATTATACATTATCATCATAATATAATTAATTATTATTTTTCGGTATTTGAAAACCAACATTGACCCACTTTTTTTTACCTACTGGTAAGCAGTGATGCGATCGTTTATAGTGAGGCGCATTAGTTTATAGGAGCCTATTCATTCTAGCTATGAATTTAATTTTCCATAAAATTGTTACTTCATGTTTTCAATAGAATAGAATAAACTTCATTATAAATTTATTCTATTCTTTCTAATATAAGACAAAAAATATTTCAACCATGAGAAACTAAATGATATGAAACATATTTCAGACCTGGACGGCCCAACGAGCTGCCTGATTGGCCTACTGACCTATCCCGTAAAGAGCCCTGATAAAACATATCCCCTTTACCAAAACTTATCAAGCTAACAAAACTGAATCATATATATATTTTGAGCTGGATAGCTACGTATGAAGATGTGCATTCAATTACATAATCAAAATGTTATACAATTATAAATTAAAATAACAATAAAAAAGATACGAATGCAAGTGCGTTGCCATTTCAAAAATAATTCATCGCGTCTCAGAAACCAGGTCAGGTTATTGCCACGAAGTTGCCCGCCCGGCCGCAGCCGCCCTGCGCCGCGCATCCTCATGAAGTAAGCCACAGTGCGCGCGCCGCCAATCCTCACAACCGCCCAAGTCTTCACCAGCCATCAAAACCTTCGCATCTTTAAAAAAATAATAATTAAAAAATAACAATCAAGGCGTGTTCTGTGTTCGAAAATTAAAATTCGAATTCATAAATTAAATATGGCGGTCATTCAGTGTGTGGTGCGTTCTGAGGCGGACGTCTGTTAGGTACAATATGTTACGTTCAGTGGACGGGACCTAGGTTGTACTGCGATTGTGGTGTGTGTAATATAAGTGTTGTGTGTGGTTAACATTGGGAGCTGGGCAGCTGTAGGATCCTGTGAGTATACTTGCCTTGTTATTATTGATCCTTGTACTCTAATTTTTGTTCTCACAAAACCTCTCGAATGACGACGTCGAAGCCAATAGAAGGGTTCAACAACGTAATTTTTCTATCTCTATATTACGTTGGTCTTTTTTACAATTAGACTGGCCAAAGGAATATCATTTTTAATCTCCATTCAATCAAGTATAAAGCTATCATTTTATTTTGTGACTACAGAATGTTACGACAACACTTACGGTTACTTTTCATAATTAAAACCGAGTACTTGACGTACAATTTATTGATAACTATGACATCATTTGTGTTGTTAGTTAGTAACTTATATCTATGTGTATAAAATTGATTTATATGAGTGGAGAAATTAATTATATCACATTAATATAACAGAGCTGAAAGTTTTTGAGTGTGTGTGTTTGTCACTTCTTCACGCGCGAACGGCTGAACGGATTTGGGTGAAATTTGGCACACGGATAGACCATGACCTATAATCGTACATAGGACAGTTTTATCCTGAGATGTACTCCTACTTTCACTTGAGCGAAGCCGTTGTGAGAAGCTAGTGTATAATAATTTCAATTTACTTTGTCATAATTATCGGTTGTAAATATATTTTTTGGTATAAATATTCTCATAAACGAATATTTTGTAGATTAATCGACTTGGTTAAGTATCGACATATTGTATATATTTAGATTTGTTCGATATACAGGAAAATATTATTGTTAAATGTAACCAATAACTTGTCTTGGCTAGGTTTCTCTTCACCACCCTAGGTTGACTGGTAGAGAATACCTAAGGCATTAAGTCCGCCTTTGTGCCTTTGTGATGCATGAAGTTTTAATAAATAAATAAACAAATAATCTTAGAGATTAGTAAACTTTTGAAAGGTTAAGTTATCATTTATTTTATTTTATTTAGGAAAATAAACAATCGAACGTTATATGTTATTTCCTAGATACGAACGTAAAATTCACTATTTTTCCACATGTTACTAGTTTATATTAGACTAGCAGTCCTGGTAGACGTGGTTCTGCCCGAAAAAAAAATCATTGCTCACGTAATTTGTATAAGTTTAGATCTAGAACATTAGTAACATCATCTTCCGGCCCTTGTAAATCAGTCCTCACACAATCCATCCATCTTTTCTTTGGCCTTCCTTCTTCAAACAATTACTAAAAAAAATTATGAGTACCTACATGTTTTTTTTTTATGGTGGGAAAATCTAATGACAACCCTCGCTCTTGGGCGGAGCGGGAGATAGTGTCAGACTCTTACTGACTAAAAACCCTGTCCATTCCTTCAGGCCTTCATACCGGGGCTCGAGCTATCTTTCGATACCCTGGCCTCAGTAGGCTTCAACCCAGCTGGGCCCCTGCTGTTGCTGACAACTCCTTGAGGTATGCGGGAACAGCGCACGCCGGCGATGATTTAGGCTCGGTCTGGACATTTACCGAACAGTTGGACAGCGAGCTACCCATAGCTCACCGTCCGCAAGCCCGCATTTTCGGTGGCCGGAAATCGGGATCAGAATCCCGGCGGCGGCGATATGAGTACCTACTCATAACGCTTTTAGTAACATTCGTTTCATCCCTTCACTTCACATGACCACACTAAGACAAACTTTTCCTTTAAGCACTTCCATCAGTGGCGCCACTTTCAAACTTCTTCTAATCTCGTTTCTCACTTTATCAATTCTCGTCACTCCAACAATATTTTCTTCTTCTGTTATACCTATGCTGATATTTTTAGTAACGTTTTAATGACGATATGATGTACCACGGTACAGAGATTAAGCAGTGATGGCCGATTGGTAATGGGACTTACGAGTTGTAGGTCGCCGGTTCGAACATGGCCAGGCACATTACTTTTTGTAATTTATTTCATCATCACTGTTTTCAAAACAGTAAAGAAAATCATCGTGAGGAAACTGGCATGTCCTAGAACCAAAAAATTCGAAGACGTGTCACATCCCCTGCCCTTGGCGCAGTTGCTCCTCGCGGGAGATAGTGTCAGACTCTTACTGACTAAAAAACCCACCCCGTTCCTTCGTTGCCTTTCATACCGGGACCGAGCCTCCCTTTTGGAACTAGACCCTTGGCCCCAGTAGGCTTCGATCCGGCTGGGTCCCTGCTGTTGCTGACAACTCCTTGAGGCGCGCGGGGACAGTGCGCGCCGTCGACGACTTTGGTTCGATCCGGACAGGTAGCGGACAGTCGAACAGCAAGCTACCGATTGCTCGCCATCCGCAAGCCCGCGCCTACGGTGGCCGGAAATCAGTAACCCTAGCCAAGTTGCTAATCTGCAATAGTTAACGCTAGTAGAAAGCTTCAAATGTACGGGAATGACGTCATCTCAACACTCAGTCACGTGGTCAGAACAAAAGATTCGGCGACGCGGCCAACTCGAAGCGTTCGACGCAAGCGAAACAGTTGTAACTTGGCTAGGGGGGCAGGATCGGGATCCCGGCGGTAGCTGGGGGGGTGGGCTTGGGTTGAGTTTGATTTCGGATGGTGAGTGATAACTCAACCTCACTCCTTCCCGCTCCGCTTCAATGGACACAGTTACCACACTCCACTCCCTTCCACTCCGTCCAACTCCGCGGCAGTGAAAACGCACCCTAACACTAGTATTAGTCCCACGTTTACACTCCAGAACAAATGAAGATGAAAACAAAAGATTTCCAGGATGTTTGCTTCTTGAACGTAAATAGAGAATTATGTCTTAACCGAAACTAAACATTGTATCGGAGTTTTGATTGGGAATTCTTTAGAATTGACTTAATTCAAACGATGTCGTGATAGCGATGTTTATGTGTGTGTGTAATTTTTTAAGACAGTTTTACGCAATGCCCTTTGTCATTTTTTTTTTTTGTAGAATCGTACAATTCTCGCCGAACCGCTACCTGGTTCAAATCTGTTGGTACCTACCAACATATTAAAACAGGTATCATTTGAATAGTCTAGTTGAATAGTGTGTATTTTTATGGCGACATACCTCAAAAGTATAGGGCTTAGGTTTCATAAAATATTTTTGTTTTAACCAATCATAACTATTTGATATCTGTTGTTGTCATTTTTGGGGACAGTTTTACGCAATGCCCTTTGTCAAATATTTTTGTAGAATCGTACAATCCTCGCCGAGCCGCATTCAAAAATGTATGCCAGTACTATGTTATGAATATATTTAAGGTCTAAAAAACTTAGATTAGGTGTAGGTATATTATAATATGAAAGGGTGGTGTAGGTTTGAGTGTCTTATATGTTAATGCACCTGCGTTACAGGAATAATTCCTAGTGAAAAATGTTAAACTTTTTTATTACATAGTTCACAGCCTAGTTTTTTATAACATTATATCCCACTGCTATGCCTTATACTATCCCACTGCTAGGCAAAGGCCGCTCTCCATTTCTTCCATTGGCTCTGAGTCACTTGTTACCAATTCACAATCTAGTCATTGAGATAAAACGATACCGTTCAAAAATCTACAACTGACAGCCAGACTGACAGCTTAACGTGCTATCCTCTGAGGCACGATATCGAACCAATTTAATAGCACTACGTCAATCAATCCGGCTCGAAGGACCAAAGAAACGGAGATCTAATCCTACTCTATATCTTTGCTAAATAGAACTCGACAGTTGTTTAGCTATGGAAATGATTTTATGTGGAGAATGAATGCGCCAAGTATAAGTCACCACGCACTGTGTTTGCATTTTGCTGGATCACCAAAAAGGTTATATTCGATGACATTAAATACAGCAATGGCTGTAAAAAAACTTTACAAAACCGGGCACAATAGATAAGCAGGTATTATTATTATTATTATTTAATTACATTTTTAAATATTAAGAAAAAAAAACCTATCCTACCGGTGTCGGGAATTGGATCCAAGCTGTCGGTAGTCAGGGCTCCAGAGACAGGAGCCTCCAACAATGCAAGCCGTGTCCAATAGTTCCGCTTTCTGAAGCAAAACAGAGCAGTACTGGCCCAGTAGTAAGGGTTCCGACTTACGAGTTGCAGGTCGCGGGTTCAAACCTCGACAGGCATAGTAGAGTCTGTCTAATAAGTTAAACGACTTGGGTAATTATTAGGATTTAATGAAATCTGATGTAGCCAACACTGGTTCAATAATCAAGGTTGATTAAGAGATAGAGATCATTGTTTACTAACAGAAGAACCTTATGAAAAGTATCGAATATAAGTATTTTTTAAATGATTAAATATTATAAAAATTCCCAAGTCGGTTGACTTATTAGACAGACTATACTTTGGTTAATTTATTTCATCACTACTGCTCTCAAAACGGTTATGGAATACATTGTGAGGAAACCGGCATGTCCTAGAACTAAAAAAATCGAAGATATGTGACATCCATTTATCCGTACTGGGCCCGCGTGGTGGTTTTCAGTCCATTCCATCTCCTAGAGAGGAGGCCTGAGTCCCAGCAGTGGGAACACTAAACGGCTGATTATGCTTATACTTATTATTAGACAGATAAAAGACTATTTAACTGTATGCTATTTCAATACACTATCCTTATCTCCGAACCACCATATCCTTATTTTATTTGCGTCCATTGGCAGGTCACGTCCATCGGAGACTTGCTCGACGCCTTATTGCGTTGCACTCGTCAACCTAGAAGCAATTTAAACCGTCTCATTACCATGCTTCAAAGTGGACGTCATTAAATAAATAAGTTACTGCTAGGCGAACAGGATCAATTTCGACCATTTTAAAACTTTTTAAAAGAATCATTCAAATAGTTTTTATTTCAATTAGGCCTGCAAGGGCAGTTATACAAATACAAATACACAATCTTTATTTCTGAAGTAAATAGTTTACATTAGTAGGTGATTGGAACCTCCTTTTAAGCATGTGATGCCTGTATTAGGAGACTCCGCTCTACCACAGCAATATACCTACAATTATTAATGGCTTCTTCACTCATACCACAACCATACCTGAACCACGCCACGTGGCCGGGCGTATATTTCGTATTGAAAATAGGACTATTCACACGTACCACATTTTGCAGTCGCTATCGACCGTGTTACGACCCCATCGCAACCACAATGCAACCACCAGCGACACTGCGAACTAGTGGCCGACCACATCGCAACCGTGCGTTACCGTGTCTGCACACCACGTAACCGCATCGCAACTACTGGCGACATTTTGTCGGTACCACAACGCAACTACAAAAAGCTGCAGCGACACTATTCACACGAAACCACTGCTTGACAGCATTTTGTCGTTGCGACGTGGTGTAGTTGTGGTACGTGTGAAGAAGCCTTAAGCCACCTAGATATAAAGCATGCATGTGAAAAGTTAGAAACTGGTGCGCGGTTTCAATTGGTATTTGGTATTTTCCTATGAAGAAAGACTGGAAACTCTATATTTATTTATGTATCCTTTATTGTACACAAATTACACATTTGAGCCTTATATTTAGAACATACAATAGTACAGTAGTTCTATAGTTACTCTTTAAATAAAAAATGGTTTTACAATATTTCCAATATTAGTAGATATGTGAGGACAGTGTAGACTAGTCAATATTGTACCCAACAGTGCAATAAAAATAATAACAAAAACTGGATCGAAATAGACTGTGACTCCGTCTATCCGTTGTTGAAAAAAGGGGCTATATAAAAATAAACCTATCTGAAGTTAAGGTGGTTGAATCAAAGTCTAAATAATATAATTATTATTCCATTTATTTATTATTATGTACATATTATAGTATATTTTTAAATATTTCTTAAAAAAATAACATTAAAAAAACATTTAAAAATATAAAAAATAGTTGCCCACCGGCATCGGGAACACGGTCCAAGCTGCCGGTGGTCAGGGCTCCTGAGAGAGGAACCTCCGGAAAATACGCGCCGTGTCTAGGAGTACTGCCTTCTGGATCAAGCCCTTGATCCAACTGCCTAACGAGAGCCTCCGCAGATGTTGGTCGAGGCTCTTGGCAATTAAGCCATTGGCCGTCACGACTATCGGCACAATGATTGCTCTATACACTTCCCACATGTCGACAACCTCGCGAGCCAAGTCAAGATATTTAGTTTGTTTATCCTTCTCAGCTTTTACAAGGTTCTCGTCATGTGGGACCGCTATATCAACAATCATTGTGCGACGCTCTAGTCGATCTATCACCACTATATCAGGCTTATTGGCAACAATAGTCCTGTCAGTGATGATAGATCGGTCCCAATACAATGTGACGCTGCCATTCTCGAGAACTGGGTCGGGCACATACCTATAGTACGGTACTTCTGATTCAACAAGATTGTATTTAAGAGCAAGTTGCTGATGGATAATCCTGGCTACAAGGTTGTGTCTGTGCAAATAGTCTCCGTTAGCTAAATGAGAACACCCAGAAATAATGTGTCGGATTGATTCTCCGGGCCGGTGGCATGCCCGACAGATGTCAACCGTACCGTCCTTCACAATATATTTCCGGTAGTTGTTCGTCATCATAACTTCGTCCATAATTGCAAAGACAAAACCTTCGGTTTCTCCAAAGAGATTACCAAAGCGTAGCCAGGATACGGACGCTAAAAGATCTACATCGGGCCCATGTAAGGCCCGGTAAAAGCGCCCGTGAAGCTCCTTGCCCTTCCATACTTCCTTGCGTTCATTAGTATCCATTACTATAGGTTTGCGCCAGTTCTCGTTGGCCAAGGAGAGCGGGGTGAGGCCTTTGTCCACCGCCACTACATCTCGGTGCATCCCCACGTCGGTTTCCAGGAAGTATTCCCTGAGACTGCATACCTCACGGTTGTGCAGGGTCTTGGCATTTAAGAAGCCACGACCCCCACACTTCCGTGGGATATACAGCCTCATCACCGATGATCGTGGGTGATGCATCCGATTTGCGGTAAGCAGAGTGCGGACCCTCCTATCCAGGGCGTCGCGTTCCGTCTGAGTCCATTTGAGTATGCCGAAAGAGTACATCAAAACCGGCATGACCCAACCGTTGAAGGCGCGCACCTTGTTCCCGCCTGATAAAAGACTTTTCAGTACTTTATTCAGGCGGCCAAAGAAGCGCTCCCTCAACGATTGTTTCACTTCAGCAGCATTGATGCCCAACGCTTCCGACATACCCAAATACTTGTAAGTTTCGGTTAAGCAGAGGGATCTAAGGTGTATAGAATCCGAGAGTTGGGTTCCCACGGATTCCATAATCTCCCCTCGCTTTACATGCATGACTGCACATTTGTCCAAACCAAATTCCATCCTGATGGCACTACTGAAGGTTTCAGTTACCTTTAGTAGCTCCATCAGTTGCAAGTTGTTGGAAGCAAAAAGTTTCAGATCATCCATGTAAAGAAGGTGAGATATGACCTGACCCTCTCTTCTCAACCGGTAGCCTATACCCGAACCCTCCAGCAGTGTGCTGAGAGGGTTCAAGGCTAGGCAAAACCACAGTGGACTCAAACTGTCACCCTGGAATATGCCACGCTCGATCCTTAACGGTTCGCTGTTCTCCGAAACCCGTCGACACCCTGGATAGTGAAGGACCGTCCTCCACTGCCCCATACATGACATCAGAAAGGTGCGCAGAGTTATATCAATTTTATATAGCTCTAGCACCCTCATGAGCCATGTATGCGGCACCGAATCATAGGCCTTCTTATAATCTATCCAGCATGTCGACAGATCTCTTCGAGAACGACGAACCTGTTGGCTAATGGCAACATCAATGAGGAGCAGCTCCTTAGTACCACGGGACCCGTTCCTACATCCATTCTGAGAAGCAGACATGATGGAATTTGTCTCAATATGATTGTTAATTTTAGCTCTCAGGATGGATGTAAGAACTTTATAGACCGTCGGTAAACACGTAATCGGTCTATAATTTTTGGGTTCCGCAGTACTACCCGATTTATGGAGCAGGTGGGTTATTCCTGTCGTCAGGAACTGGGGCAGCGACCCTGACTCTAAGGTAGATTGGAATTGAGACGCCAAGCGAGCGTACGAACTTTTAAACCATTTAAGCCAAAAGTTGTGCAGCCCGTCCGGTCCTGGAGATTTCCAGTTTGGTAATGGACGGACTGCACGAGCTACATTACAGCTATAATAATTATTATTATTATTATATCTAGCCCATATTGTCCCACTGCTGGGCAAAGGCCTCCCTCCACTCCTTCCAATGTTCCCGGTTTTGAGCCACCTCTTTCCAATTCCCAAGGAAGACATCCAAGTCGTCCCGCCATCTCCTTCCTGGTCTGCCGCGGCCCCGTCGTGCAATTTCAGTAATAATATAATACAAAACAATATTACTAAAGCAATGCAGGTAAAACGGATATCGTTGGTCCAATCAGATTCGCTCCAATCTTGACTTTACGGTATACAATTCCCTTCACACCACCAGAGACAGAAACTGATAGAGGGATACTCAACGCAGAAACAGGGAGGTAACCCTCAGCATTGAGTAAGACGACGCAAAGAGGAGTGGATTGTCAAATTTATCTGACTACAAAGTACTATCACCTCTTGTGCACCAAACTGACGAAAGCCAAACTTTGTTGTTTCATTTTGTTATCTTTTGCGTTTATGACCGAGCATTTTTGAGCTGTCTTTGATAAATGATATTTTGCAAATAGGTTTTTTAAAACATTTTTACATGTAAATTTTTCGTCAATTTAAACTTAATGAGGCCGGTGTTTCCTAGTTGACTACTCTGAGAAGAATCACTGAAACAAACTCAAGGGTCAGTCTCTTTTAAAGTTTTTACAGCAAACACATAATGTCAAGTCGCTTGAGAACTATGCAGTGTCTGAGATGGTCTTTTGAGGAACCATACAGAATTGAGTGTCTTTGCTCTGGCAAGGAGTGTATTACCCTGTCCTTTTTTTTCCTGTAACTAAAGCCTGCTTTATCAAGCGACTCGCAACAACGCCTCAATATAAACGATAACAGTCGCCCATTGTTGTTCGGCGCAAATCAATCAGGGTGGGTCCTGGCGACAATGGAGAGGCTTGTATGGCGAGATTACCTCGTGCCTGGAAGTGCTCCGAGCGGAAACTTGGAGTTGCTCATATTCGTTTTTATTTTCAATGCAGTTAATCAAAAATTCACTCTTATCTCACCGCTTTTAGGCACGGACTTGTCTGTTTTCCGTACTAGTGCGGAAAAGTGGGCGTGTTCGCGACCGTTACAATTTTATTACATTTATCGCTTCAGGCTGGGTGCCCGTCGACCCACACGAAGCGCGTCATCTTCCACATGTCGTAAGTGTATTGAAAATCGTCGTTTCATACACGTTTAAAATTAATGCAGCTTCGGCTTCTCAACAGACTCGCCTACAGCTGGTGCGAATTCCGCCTCGGTCGCAATAACAAACTTTCTGCACTTGTATCAAAATATACTATTTCTGACTAGGAACTTCGTGAGTACAAAATTATACCAAGAGATCATACTTCCGGGATAAAAAGTATCCTATGTGCACTTCCAGGATATACTTTATCTGTGTGCTAAGTTTCGTTCAAATTCATTCACCTACGCGCATACATCTTCTTCTTCTTCCTGCCCTTGTCCCATTTTATTTGGGGTCGGCGCAACACGTTTTTTTTCTTCCATTCTGTCCTGTCACTCGTCACGCTATCACTAACTCCCTTTTCTTTCATATCACTTCTCACACAATCCATCCATCTTTTCTTTGGCCTCCCTCTCCCTCTCTATCCATCCACATGTAAATTCATAACTCTTTTAGCAACATGCACCTACGCACATACATATTACATATAAACTGTCATAGCATTGGCATAACATAATCATAATCAGCCTCTTAATGTCCCCACTGCTGGGACTCAGGTCTCCTCTCTAGGAGAGGGAATGGGCCGTAATCCACCACGCGGGCCCAGTGCGGGTTGGTGGATATCACATGTCTTCGAATTTTTGGTAACATGTATCTTTTGATTTAGTCAACCGATTTCGATAAAACGAAGTCTAAGTACTAAATATATCATATTATAAATAATCTTAATGTATCGAAGATTTCTACAGATTTATTATATGTATAGATGATATCCGTCTATCTGTCTGTCATTATCATCAGCTGTTTTTAATGTTCCCACTGCTGGGACTCAGGCCTCCTCTCTAGGAGAGGGAATGGGCCGTAATCCACCACGCGGGCCCGGTGCGTGTTGGTGGATGTCACATGTCTTCGAATTTTTGGTTCTAGGACTATACTGGTTTCCTCACGATGTTTTCCTTCACCGTTTTAAGAGCAATGGCGATGAAATAAATTACACAAAGTAATGCGCCTGGGCTGTAACCACTCGGCCACTACTCTATCTGTATGAATGCGGTAAACTTAAAAACTGACCAAAATACTATTTTGCGATTCGATCGATTCAAGTGTTCGACTCGTACTTAACTGGATTTTTCTTTGAAACACTCTTCGACGATATTAAATAACCTCTTAGAAGCTAATTTATCCTTCTTAATACGTGAATCTTCCCTCACAGCATCAATACAGCGCCCTCAGTCCTCAACCGCAGCTGATACTCGTTCCTAAAGTTGAGCAAACTTACGTGAACGTTGTCTGTACTTGCATTCATATTAGATCAATGTTTGCAGTGAGAGTGCCGTGAGACGTTGCCCTATTTTCAAGTAAGGTCGTCTTTTCCGAGCTCCTTTCGCGTCTTATACATTATTGCTAACTTGTTAACAAATTTTGTGTGCTTATTTAGTTTTATTTGGCGTTTAATCTTGCTGTTAGTGATGTTGATTTCGTCAAAGAAGAAAGAAATAAAGACGGAAAGAAAGAAAGACAGCAACAAATAAAGAAAGAAAGAAAGGAAGGAAGGATTGGAGGAGGGAAGATAGGAAGCAAGGAAGGAACAAAGGAAGGTAAGTAGGAAGGAAGGATGGAAAGAAAGAAGGAAGAATGAAAGGAACGAAGGAAGGAAGGAAGGATGGTAAGAAGGAAGGAAGGACGGAAGGTCGGAAGGAGAAAAGGAAGAAAGGAAGAAAGAAAAAAGAACGAAAGAAAGAAATTGGTAATAAAGAATGAAATAAAGAAAATACATTTATTTAGAACACAGACACATAATGAAGAAACAAGTACATACATGAGTTATCGTCATCATCATCACTACTAGACATACATAGTGTCGCCACAACGGTCCTGTGCGTCTTGCTTCTCCCACCAGATCATCAGTCCACCTTGCATGAGGCCGTCCAACGCTGCGACTTCTGGTGCGCGCGGTCGCCACTCCAGAATCTTTCGGCCCCATCGGCCGTCTATTCTCGTGGAGTGCTGTAAATATTTTCATACTTTTGATCTTACCGCTCGCCGCCCCGCGCTTAGCTCCCGCTCACAGCGACAAGGTCGAGAACGGGCTGTAAAAGTCCGACGCTCCCTCTCAATGCTCCCAGAGCGGAAGAAGTAACTGGATGATTTCCGTGAACCACAGAAACAGGAAAGTCAATTTCTATTAGCCGCCAGTCTTTTGGGTACATTACCAGTCGACAGCGATGTGGAAGAGTTTTTTGACGCCATATTTTAGATAGTGTATTTTAGCGTAGGGTTTTATTATTTATTTATTTTGTAATTTACTGTAATTATAGTTATTAAGTTGTTTATAAGTGTAAATAAAATAAATAAATTATTGCAGCTGCTTAAAAAAAAAAAAACTTCTATTATTGTAATTTTTTTTTTGTTATTCTATTCTGCACGCTTAGCCAAGTTGTTATTCTATAATCGTTAACGCTGTCGAAAAGTGATGAAACGTATGGGAATGACGTCATCTCAACGTAAAGTCACGTGGTCAGAACAAACGAATAAACAATTCGTAGTCAAGTTCATATCGTTCAAAATCGTTTCTACAATTTTTAACGCTACATCCTTTGTTAAACAAACGCTACATTTTAGAACGAGCGGCCGACTCAGGCGTAGAAAACGATAAGTTGGTAGTCAACATGACTACCAACTTATCGTTTTCTACAATTGCTGTCAACGAGGCGTTACCGATTAGAGAACGGAATTCGACATAAACTGGTTGTAACTTGGCTAGGGGGGCTGTTCTACTTTTCAATTATTCCTACAAAATAAATTGAAACCAAGTTCATTGCCTCCGGGTGTTTAGGGAATACTAATTCATAATTCACTAGTGAGTTATGAATCGCCCACATTTTCTTAATTAACTTAGAACTGTTATACTCGTGGGCGAATCTACGGAAATGTAGGAGCGTAATAACTGTTCGAGGAAGAGGCGGACTAGCTGTCTTGGCCGCCCTGGGCCGTTCAGTACTGGGTGGCCCTTATTTTTATTATTACAGCATTTTCAATTTATATTATATAAATGGATATTGATTATAAATACTTTTATATGGATATAATATAATATAATATTCCACAACTATCACACAGCGCCGTCTAGTCCCAAGCTAAGCAGAGCTTGTGTTATGGGTACTAGACAACTGATAAACATAGTTATATATTTCTATACTCATACATATTATAGATAAATATTGATTATTTACATAAAAAAAAACGACATTATTTTTAGTTTATGCGAAACCTGAATATATTGGTACTCGTAGTTTGTTCAGAATCAGTAACCAAATGGATTCCAATAGTTTTTACATCATGTTATATTTTTTCCCAGTACAACACAGGTCATAGCGGGCATTGGGAGCCAGCAAACAGCTGAGCTCAAGTGCAAAACAACCCCTTTGTCGCCTGAATGGTCCGGTGACTATATATTTTTGCTGTTATAACAAGTTTAAAACTTTATGATTTTTCATGATACAATTATGAAATTTTGTACATAGATTCTTTACTTAAAAATACTAAACACATATTTCGGTTTTCATATAAACTAGAACTCTCCTCCTCTCTTCTTCTTTCTGCCCTTGTCCCGTTTTATTTGTGGTCTGCGCAACACGTCTTTTTCTTCCATTCTGTCCTGTCACTCGTCACGCTATCACTAACTCCCTTTTCTTTCATATCACTTCTCACACAATCCATCCATCTTTTCTTTGGCCTCCCTCTCCCTCTCCATCTATCCATATGTAAATTCTTAACTCTTCTAGCAACATACTTTTCATCTCTCCTATTTACATGACCATACCAAGACAAACGATTTCCTTTCAACCTTTAATTCACTGGCGCCACTTTCAAACTTCCCCTAATATACCTACTCATTTCTCACTTTATCCATTCTCGATTTATTCATTCATTTTCTCTTTATTCATTCTTTCTCCATTTTTTTACATAAACTAAAACTAATGTTGTATTTATAAACTAATGCTTGACTTTATCCCACCTGGTGGTAACCAGTGTCAGACAACTACCTCGTAGTAGTCTGGCATTTCGCTGAACTGGACCTTTTTTGGCGCAAACGTGTGAAAGACAATGTTACTTTTTATTTAATTTTTTTGTTTTGTGTTTGTCTTAAGTTTTTGTTGTCTTGTTACCGAGCGTATTGTACGTCGTTAACTTGCTACAAACACGGGTTGAAAACGTTGCGAACTTGCCACGCGTCCGCCAGCAGTCGCGGTGTGACCGCGACGCCGACGCATTCGCTGCGCACCCGCCCCGCTACGCAGCCGCTCGCAAACTGCTAGTGTGGTAAAGCCCTAATGCTACGTTTGCCCAGCCTCAGCTAATCACTATTTCGTAGCATTAGCATTGTATAAGCGGGAAAATCCCGCTAACACAATGGCGATTGGCCGAGGCTGGACCCACATGTAAACGTAGCATTAGACACTAGCAGTTTGCGAGCGGCTGCGGAGCGGGGCGGGTGCGGAGCGGGACATGAGAAAAGACTATTTAAAAAAAAGAATTACTTCTCTTTCTGCTTCTAAGTATCATTCCGGTGTCCTCGTTTGAAGTGTACTATTGGAACGTTTTTCCTTTGTAATTTGGGTCAGGCTCGTATCAAGAGTCCCATGGGTGTCGGTGTATAGTAGTGTTACATGCATTGGCGAAGTTAATTCCTTTCCGTGAGCCATGTTACTGACCGGTGTGCCATCGAATTTATGTACTGTAATTTGTATAACGGTCATATACTCGTACCTACTGTTACTGTTTTTTATTATTATTATTATTGATAGGTATAGACTCCGCACCCAGCTTGGGCGCAGCAAAAACAATCTCCACAGGTGGGGGTTCTCGGATGGTTCCGATCTTCAGAGTTTGTGCGGCGTTTCTCCGCAGACCATGTCCCACCTTCCGTCCTGCGTCACGTGCCCTGTTTTCTGCTCACGTAGGGACCTAATGACAGCATCAGCGGACGGCATTGTCGTGGCCGAATTCTGGGCCAGGCAAGGAATTTAACTAATTTTGCCATCGATACTATAAGAAGAAGATTTATGGGTTCTTGTTTAACCACTATCTCAACTGTTGCTATGTGATGAAGTGATTGACGGTGAAGTACGCTTGTTTATAAGTAATTTAACCTGTATATACTATTGACTACTTTTTAAAGACGTTTTTTAAGGTGGCAGATCTTCTGATGACTTCTTGCGCCGTCCGTAAACCCTTACCTTCACCTCTCGACGAGAGGTCATTGCCGCCGATCGCCCTCACGAGAACACTGCGGTGCCAAGTCTAAGCAGGGCACATATCCACCACCGTGTCCTCCGAGAGGTCGGTACAATGGTGACACCCGCGAGTGTTTCTTCCGCACGAATCCGGAGCAGGAACCTCTGCCGTAACACCGTGACGTCTCTTCAACCATTTGGTTGTAGGAATATCGGTTTTGTCACGATGTTTTCCTTCGCCTTTTTGAGAGCAGTGGTGATAAAATAAATTACACCAAAAAAATGTGCCTAGCTGGGTTTGAAACGGTCACCAACAACTTAAAAATCGAACACGTCGATAGAGTTGTGTTTAAAAACGTCAAGAAATCTGAAAAAAATATACGAAAAAAGTCATGAAAGCAAAAATGTTTTAACTACATTTGAACAAGGCTACTCCACCGTTGTGTACTTGTTCGTCATTAGGAGCTACTTGTATAAATGCAGGCGATGACGTCACGAGCCCACCCCCACTTGTTTGCATAAAAAGTGCAATAAAGCAGCCCATTCACTACGGACGTTGTAACCGGGTCATGGGAAACATACGGGGGAGGAGATTGTGCGTGGACGCTGATGTGGGATTAGCTTAAGAGCATATCTATAATATAAAAATGAATCGCAAAATGTGTTGGTAAGCGCATAACTCAACAACGCCTGGACCGATTTCGCAAATTTTTTTTTTGTTGTGTTCGTTATTATGAGGTTTTAATGGAAAAAAAATGAAAATTAGGGTAGTGTAGGGTAGAGTAGGGTAGTATACGGTAGAGTAAGGTAGAGGAGGGTAGAGTAGAGTAGGGTAGGTTAGAGTAGGGTAGGGTAGAGTAGGGTAGAGTAGGGTAGAGTAGGGTAGAGTAGGGTAGAGTAGGGTAGAGTAGGGTAGAGTAGGGTAGAGTAGGGTAGAGTAGGGTAGAGTAGGGTAGAGTAGGGTAGAGTAGGGTAGAGTAGGGTAGAGTAGGGTAGAGTAGGGTAGAGTAGGGTAGAGTAGGGTAGATTAGGGTAGAGTAGGGTAGAGTAGGGTAGAGTAGGGTAGAGTAGGGTATAGTAGGCTGAAGTAGGGAAGAGCGGGAGCGAAGCCGCGCGGGCAAAGGCTAGTTATATATAAGAGCATAGCATAATCATCCCTATGGTGTTCCCACTGCTGGAATTCACGCCCCCTCTCTTGGAGACTGAAGATTGGATGTATTTGTAGATAACGTTTTGTATACCCATAAGTCGTTGATGTGCCTATGTAAATAATGAAACATTACGGAAAATACGAAACATAAAAAACCGATAAAAACCTAACTAAAAAAAAAAATGTACCTTTAATACAAAGTTTCATCATCATCATCATTTCAGCCGATACACGTCCACTGTTGGACATAGGCCTCCCCCAAGCGTCGCCACGTCGAACGTTCCTGTGCGTCCCGCATCCATCGGTTTCCCGCTACCTTCACCAGGTCATCGTCCCACCTTGTAGGAGGCTTTCCAACGCTGCGTCTTCCGGTACGTAGTCGCCACTCCGAAACCTTTCGGCCCCAACGGCCATCTGTTCTGCGAGCAATGTGCCCTGCCCATTGCCACTTAAGTTTGGCAATTCTTTGTGCTATGTCGGCAACCTTAGTTTTCCTGCGGATATCTTCATTTTTTATTCGATCACGCAAGGAAACCCTGAGCATAGCCCTTTCCATTGCTCTTTGGGTGACTTTAAGCCACCCAAACGCTTTTTTTGTCATATAGCCGATGAGACCCATTGTGAGCGACCACGTTTCGGAGCCATATGTCATTACTGGCAACACGCACTGGTTAAAGACTTATTACACACGACGTACGCGCGCCAATCGGATCAATAAGAGTCCACAAGTGAGGCGAAAAATAGCTAGACTGAAAATAAACAACGATTCGTAAGTCAAAGAAATTCAAGAATACACCATCGCGTCAATAATAAATTTGAAAATAAGTTCTTACCGAAATTATGGTGTATTTTTCCAAGAAACATCTGCCTAATTGTGTTACGATAAACTTGTAACACAGCAAGGCTCAGATTAGAGAGGATTATCACAGATTTAGAAATTTAACGAGAACAGAAAAATATTGCTGCTCGATAAACAAAGGTTGGGCCGAAAAGTGACGTTGTGACGTACTACTAAACTGGTTAATATAAAGTTTATTTGAACTTAATTCCAAGTCAATCCAAAGATATAAAGCAAGAAAACTTCAAAGCAACCCGTTTCAAAAAGCGTCAATTTCATATGTAAAGCCTACCTATTAAATAAAGGGGAATTAAAAATCATTATTAATTAACATTATTATAATTTATAAATAGATCATATCGTTGTCCTTATCACCATTTTTCTGTCGGCGCAACACGTCTTTTTATTCCATACTTCTTCCACACGTCTTTTTATTTTATCAAAAGAAATAACACAACTCCCGGAGCTCTAAGCAGAGTCCGATTTTAGCTGCTCTTTTCATTCCACGGTCACTGGTGACTCTTTCACACGATTCCGCAGATTAAAACTTTTATCTCAATAGTCATTCCCGGTCTCTAGAAGTTCATTTATTTTTATAAAGTACTGCCACATCACCAACATTTAACATTATTGAAAAGTAATTGCATTACTATGATCTGCACACTTTATTCTGCAATCGTTAACGCTGTCGAAAAGTGATGAAACGTAAGGGAATGACGTCATCTCAACGTAAAGTCGAGTGGTCAGAACCAACGAATAGACAATTCGTAGCAAAGTTCACATCGTTCAAAATCGTTTTTACAATGTTTAACACTAGATCCATTGTTAGATAAACGCTACATTGCAGAACGAGCGGCCGACTTAGGCGCGTCAACAGGGCTACCAACGTATCGTTTTCTTGCTGTCATCGAGGCGTTAACGATTAGAGAACGGAATTCGACACAAACTGGTTGTAACTTGGCTAGGGGGCAGAATTGTATTATACTCGACTGTCTCTTACTTTTTGTTATTAGCTATGGAAAATAAAAGCCATCAATCAAATTTAAGGGATTCAATTGGCTTTTGGCGAGGTTGGACTGTCTCTATAGAAGATAAAAGTTTTTTTAAATCATAATCTAGAAAGAATTCATCCTGGACATTTGTTTGAGCAAAGTACATAGTACCTAATATTAGCCCCAGAAATAAAAATATCTTGTTACTATTTCAACTGTCATCGAAATAGTAACCAATAAAAAATGGTGTCAGTAAAGCAGTTATAATATATGTGTCTATTTAATTTCGACCATCTGGAAGTTATCACGTTGTAATTTAAATATAAACAGGCAAGCGTTGTTCTCTGTATTGATTGAAAACAAACTTCTGTTGCACGTTAATTAGATTTTTATCTATGTTGTGTTCAAAATATTTGTGTATAAGTCGTGGCTATTTATTAAAATTGATTATTTCATGATATAAACGGCTAAAACTGGATATATCATTGAACGTAATCATTGAATCGTTGAAGATATTTCAATTTACATTTGGGATTAATTACATTAATATTATAAACAGGTTTTTTTTTTGTTTGTAATTTGGAAGCAAACCTTGCAGATTCCGTTTTTGGTAAATGAATTATGTGTTATAAAAATTCCATATAGCAAAAGTTTTTATTTATGACTAGCTTTTGCCCGCGCGGCTTCGCCCCGCTCTTCCCTACCTCAGCCTACTATACCCTACTCTACCCTACCCTACTCTACTCTACTCTACCCTACTCTACCCTACTCTACCCTACTCTACCCTACCCTACTCTACTCTACCCTACTCTACCCTCCTCTACCCTACACTACCCTACACTACCCTACTCTACCCTACACTACCCTAATTTTCATTTTTTTTTCCATAAGAACCTTCTCCTCATAATAACGAACACAACAAAAGAAAAATTTTTACAAATAACGTTGTATGTATATATAAGAAAGAGGTATTTGCACTTCACCGTTAGTATGTAGATACGTGTACTGTACGTACAGGTACACTTTTCATAAAGTCGGACGCACGTCCCCGCTCATACTACGACAGGGTAGCGACGGCGTCCTCGCTCAAACTACCTCCCCGTGTGTTTCCACGATACTTGCATCCGTGCTCAACGATGCGATCTTGAATACTGATAATCGAATACACACATATATATACAACTATGTTTGTATGTCACTAACTTTGTGGAGACATCGATTGCTGATAGATAATAGTATTCAAAGGTGGCTTTGAACAGCGTTGAACGTTTATTATTCACTAGCTTTCGCCAGCGGTTTCGCTCGCATGTAAATAAGTTTCTCTATACTAACTTTGGACCCTCGTTTCATCCCCTTAGGGGGGTGAATTTTGGTAAATCCTCTCTTAGTGCTCACCTACGTCGTAAAAGGCAACCTTGTGCCAAATCCGCCCCTAGTGCCAATATTTTCGGCTGTGCATTGATATGTCATTCAGACAGTTTTTACTTTTATTATTTCTTAAATAACAAAACATGTGAGATTCATCTCCTAGATTTATTGGGAAGGGATCATAGAGAATCTTTTATTATTATTTCATTTATTTATATTTATACATATTAATTATATTTTTAAATATTTCTTATAAAACGGATATTAAAAAAAAAAACATTTAAAAATACGAAAAATAGTAGCCCACCGGCATCGGGAACAGGGTCCAATCTACCGGTGGTCAGGGCTCCTGAGAGAGGAACCTCCGGACAATACGCGCCATGTCTAGGAGTACTGCCTTCTGGATCAAGCCCTTGATCCAACTGCCTAACGAGAGCCTCCGCAGATGTTGATCGAGGCTCTTGGCTATTAAGCCATTGGCCGTCACGACTATCTATTATTATTATTACCGCAAGGCTCTCGTTTGACAACTATCTCACCTGATAGTAAGCGATGATGTGGCCGACGATGGAGCACGCTTGCCTAGAAGTATCCTATTCACTCTTGACTTAAAGACCCCTAGGTTGTAGCTATCAGGAAACACAGACTCAGGCAGAGAATTCCACTCCAATGAATGTGTTTCCAAAACGCTTTGTACGAATGGGTGGAGTGTCTACCATGTGCCGATGGCGCAACGCCGTACATCTAGTGGTCCGATGATGGAACGGACTTGTTGGAATTAAATTGTGCAATTCCAAAGCACACTCCTCGAAATGTAATCGAAAAATGAATCTACAACCTCTTAATATTAGAAAGAAAGAAAGAAAGAAAGAGAAGAAAGAAAATACGTTTATTTGGCATTAGAATGCCACAGACAAACAATGCAACAGATAATTTAACGTTTCCAACATTTGTTTCTCTTTTGTCTTCCCACTCATTAAACAAAGGATCCAACACTATCTTTTCCCAGCAATAATTCCCACCGCAGTCGGCCCAGTAAATAACATTCATCAGTTTTCCTAATCGCTACGCTAAAGAACGCTGCAGCTGCGTACTCGATGGGAAAATTCCCATTCAGTACGACAAATGGCGTACTATTAATAAAGGACTTGACTTTTGTCTTGTTGGATAATCTCGAGGAGTTTTGGGCTCTGAAGCCTGTAAGCTTTAGCTGGAGATTAAGGATTTGTTGTCATGGTAATTGTGAGGTCGTGTTTGTTTTAATTTAGTATGTATTTCTATTTAAGAGGTCATTTATTTATTTTATTTTATAACAGGTACTCTCTACACTAACAGTCGAAACCAATACGTGCAGAGAGTCATTATTATATTACAATATAACAAAAAACAAATCACATAATCATAATCTTCTCATTATCATTATAATTACCATTATAATAATATTATAGGTGTACTTAAAAAATAAATAAAAAATAATTAAAAATCAATATTAAAAATATAAAAACAAACATAACAACAAAAAATAATCATAAATCGGATCGAATCAAAAGCATTCTCTGCACCTTTCCAAAAACATTCGCACTCTAGAGTGGAACATGTCTACTTTTTCGTATCCTGATGCGAAAAAATAAGTAAAAGGGATTTCCTAGTGTCTCGAGAAGCAGGCTCTCAGGAAGCGGTTTTATTGAAGAAACATGCAGGGCAGAGGCAAGTTGTGCGTTTATTATGTTCATCATCATCATCGGCCTTTTTTTTAATGTTCCCACTGCTGGGACTCAGGCCTCCTCTCTAGGAGAGGGATCGGGCCATAGGTAATCCATCACGCGGGTCCAGTGCGAGTTGGTGGATGTCACATGTCTTCGAATTTTTAGTTCTAGGACATTTTCCTCACGATGTTTTCCTGCACCGTTTTGAGAGCAATAGTAATGAAATAAATTTCACAAAGTAATGCGCTTGACAGGGTTTGGACCGGCGACCTACAACTCGTAAGTTGGAGCCATTACCGCTCGGCCACCACTGCTCTGATATACGAGTATCATGTTACATCTTAACATTATACAGGTGAAATTTTGTATGTATATGTTTGTTACCCTTTTACGCTCAAACGGCTCGACGAATTTGGATGAAATTTGGCGCACGGATAGGCCGAGTCCTGAATTAGGACTTAGGATATTGTAAATCCCGGGAGTATGTTGCCTTGGGATACTTTTTTACGCTATCAATATCTAGTTTCTGTATAATTAGGTATAGTCTGTATAAAAAGTCAAACGAAAAAACTTATATTCGATACTTTTCATAAGGTTCTTCTTTTAGTAAACAATGATCAAGATCTCTTACTTCATTAAACCCCAAGCAAACGCTGGCGTTCGCGCATCTATTGTCTTACTATTGTGCCTCAAATTGACCGTATCTGAAAGGTTCAACCTTGATTGAACCATCGTTAACTACATCAAATTTCATTTTTACCCTAATAATTATACAAGTCGGTTGACTTTTTAGACCGCCTCTAGACATTATTTGTCTCTGTAGGTACGCATTTTTTGAAATGTTATAAAAAATAATGAAGTAATCTAGATGCGAAAACAATGCCACCAGTCAAGCGTTAAGAAAGGGAAATATAAAAACAGAGAAACACAATAAAATTATATGCAAATGTGTTCTTTATATCCAAGTTTAGTGAAATCCGGTGATTTAGCCGAATCCCCCCGATCTTGCCGAAGTCACGGCGGGGTCGGAGCCGGATTGAAAAAGATGGTTGTTTTCTTTAACGCTCTTTTTTAATGAATGTTATACTTAGAATTAAAACATGTTTAATCAATTACGTTCGTCCGACCAGATCCGCGCTCTTGACTCCTCGATGTACAATGCCCTTGACACCGCCAGAGAGAGAAACAGATGGAGGAATATCATGAAGGTTAAAGTGATGAAGTAGGGAGGTCACGACCCTCAGCATTGAGGAATACGACGCAAGGAGGAGGAGGAATCAATTAGAATTCAAACAAATAAGCGTGCTCCATCGTCGGCCACATTATCGCTTACCATCAGGTTAGATGGTGGTCAAACGCGAGCCTATCAATAATAAAAAAAAAAAATGTTTTACTTCATCGAACATCGAGGGATTGCTATAATTTGCCTACTGCGGTCTTCCCGTCCGATTATAATTTGGGTGTCTTCAAGGGTAGAGTGAATAGACTCTTAATAAACTAGTGCGCCTCACCATCAACCATTGCATCACTGCTTACCATCAGGTGGGACTAATATTATACAGAGGTAGTTTTTTTTTTGTGTTTGTTGGTGAAAGTACTGACCTCATTACAAAAAAAAAAAATACCGATAGAAAGCTGCTTTATTCCTGAGTGACATAGGCTGTGTTTTATGTACGCGGGTGAAGGCGCGAGCAAAAGCTAGTATTAAATAAAAAATTTGCTCTCATATTTACACTATTTTTATTTCTGCCTGAAATATTCACGTTTAGTTCAACAAGTTAGTTACTACAAAATGGCGTTCTTCTCATGTCGGTGCCCTATAAGGAAGGTCATTTAGTTAATAAGTAACATAACTTAGATCCTTATCTAAATTAACCACGTGTTAACCTGAACTTAATCGTTGTTTTGTTAATCAGCGTTTTGGCGATAATTTTGTGTTAAAATTTTATGAATTTTAAACGCTTATTATGTAGTTTTATAAAGATTAATATTTCTAAACGCTTTGTTAGCATGAGGTTATTGTAAAAAAAATTTTTTCCTAGTGGAAAGCTTAATCGATATTATACACCTAGTGAAAAGCTTAATTGATACTATACAAATGCTTGATTGCAATCCCACTTGATGGTGAACAGTGATGCAAGCTTGATGGTGAGGCGCACTAGTTTATTAAGAGCCTATTTACTTTAGCCTTGAAGACACCTCAATTATAATTGGGCGCGACAACCGTACAAGTCAGGTCGTCCGATGGTAGAAAGGAGATGGCAGAATCAAGTCATGCACACTCTCCAAAATGCATCCTGTAAAATACAGAAAGGCTGGCTACCAAATCAAATCTAGATCACCAATTAGCCTCTTGGTAAACCTTTCCACTTAAACCAAAGTTACTAGTTGACATTTTGCAGCACCAGCCTATAATATAGGCTAGCGACGGCAAGTTACCTATTACTCAACGTCCACAACCCTACGCCAATAGTGGTTGGAAATCGGGTTTTTTTTCCTCCTGGTGTGAAAATCATCTAATGATTCCTTGCTCTTGGGCGGAGCGGGAGATTGTGTCAGACTCTTACTGACTAAAAACCCACCGCGTTCCTTCAAGCCTTCTTACCGGGGCTCGAGCTATCTTTCGATACTAACCCTGGCCTCAGTAGACTTCGACCCAACTGGGCCCCTGCTGTTGTTGACATCGCCTTGCGGCGCGCGGGAACAGTGTGCGCCCCGTCGTCGACGACTTTGGCTCGGTCCGGACAGTTACCGGACGGTCGGATGGAAACGGGGGTCGGGATCCCGGCCGGCTGGGCGTGAAGAAGTACCTCATATACGAGTCATTTCGAAGGACACATTCAAAACCTAGATAACGAAATATTTTAGTCAGATCTCTGTCAAAACAACAACAAAATGAATATCAAAGCTTCTCCGTGGAAAGTTTCCATAATAAGTTATTCGTGAGTTGACGAGCGACGAACGTAAACTTTCACGTAAACGTTAATTACAGCTATCAAGTCGCCAAAGAGACGGGTACTAACGTAAAAACCTAATAAATCTAAATCTTATACTAGAGGCCGTTTTAAAGGCCTCATTGTGTCTTTCAGAAGGTATTTTGAGGGTTGTATTTATGTTTAATAGGAATATTTCAGATTATTTATATCTATAACTAGCTTTTGTTCGCGGCTTCGTCCGCGAAGATAAAATATAGCCTATTTCACTCAGGAATAAAGCAGCTCTTTGTCGGTGAAAAAATTGTCGTCGTTCATTATTATTATTTTCCACCTATATTGAAAATTATTTCACACTTTTTAGTTTGATGAAAGCGTGTTTTTTTTTTTTTTAACTATATTTTATTTTTCACAAAAAAAGACGGATTATTGTGTTGTCATCAGTCTTTGATGGATGTGCAAAGTTTGAAGAAGATTTGATCGCCCAAAGTTGGTCAAAATCGAGCTCAAAGCCGTGGGTTACAAACATACAGGTGAAGCTAATATAAGCGTGTTAACAAACTTTGCCTCTTTATTATACAGCGTTACACCAATTTTGATCGTTTTAATCCCGTGGAGTGTCGATCCGGTATATGAAACACTATCGATTTGTAAAGATAAAATTTAAAAAAAAACCTTTTTTTTTTCAAAACTCGTATTAATTTACGCATGTACGAAATTAATTTCTTTTTCACACGCATCTTTGGAACTAAAAGTCGGATTGGAAAAGTCTTTCTTTATAGGATAGCCAGATTCATATAAAATAGTATGAGGCTACATAACATCACACATAATAGCTGCTACATAACATCACACATAGAACAAATCATTGCTGACCGATCGGCGTCTCATCGTCGACGACGGCTGGTGCTGAAAATCAGCGCTGTGGCTCTGTTTTTCATGAGCCCCAGCATTTTGCTGAGCGCTGGCCGTTTTGCGCGGATGTGACGCATATCTTACGTGCTGCTTTTAGTCGATATTGTTACTTATTTTGCTATGGTATACGTCATGTTTGACGTGAATAAACACTTTTTCTTTCTTTCTTTCACACTATGACTCACGGGAGCAGAGTAGTACCTAACCACTGGGCCAGCTATTTTCTAAAAATTTACTTTTCTAAGTTTACCTAGAACATTATTGACACCCCCTGCCTTGGAAAGCACGTAAAGCCATTGTTCCGGGTTTTCATTCATAAATCTTTGAGAATCATTACAGGTTTTCAGACACTAGAAAGCCTGACCATCAGTCTATCCAAGGGATATCGTGTTTTTTAGGGTTTCGTACCTCTAAAGGAAAAAACGGAACCCTTATAGGATCACTTTGTTGTCCGTCCGTCTGTCTGTCTGTCTGTCAAGACCCTTTATCTCGAGAACGCGCGCATAGTAGAGTCTGTCTAATAAGTTAAAGACTTGGGTAATTCCTAGGATTTAATTAAATCTGATGTAGTCAACACGGTTCCAATACACTAACAGAAGAACCTTATGAAAAGTATCGAATATAAGTATTTTTTAAATATTATACAAAATTACCAAGTCGGTTGACTTATTAGACAGACTATACTCAAGTTTGCGGTCCCTTCAGGCTGTTAAAAAATAAAACTTATATTTAAAAAACATATATTATATTTTGATAAATATATGATTTTTGCGACGTAAACAGCCGTAGGTATCTTTTTTATTCGTTAACTTAGAAGTTTTATTTTTTCTCATAGATGGAAATTCATAGGGTACTTCCCGTTGACTCAGAATCCTGTTTGGCACAAAGCAAGGCCTTATAGCATAGGTATAGGAAAAAATCTGAAAACAGTAAATTTGTTGTTACTTACGAAACAAAAAAAAAAGTTCGATTCGGAAAAATCTTCCAGACTTCATTCGGGAATTGTAGTTTGAACGGAACCCTCAGTGCGCAAGTCCGACTCGCATTTGCCCAGTTTTTTAAATAATAATATTCCACATCTATCACCCAACGTCTTCTAGTCCCAAACTAAGCAGAGCTTGTGTTATGAGTACTAAACATTCTTATATGGATGTTTTTAAATTGGATAGTACTTAAATATATACATATTATAGATATATTATTACACTCAAACACAAAACAAATGATCACAGTCATCACATAAACATTTGTCCTGGGCGGCAATCTAGCCCACAACCTCTGGGATGGGTTCCTTCTATTTGGCAGAATCTTGATACTCCGATTTTTATTTGGCATAACTCACATGGCATAATCTTATTTAATCGAATATTTTTAAGGCATAAAAATTATTTAGCATAACTTTTGTTTGGCAGAATATTTACGTGTCCGAATTTACAATAGCATACTTTTATCTTGGCAGAATTTTGTTTCGCATAATTACCTTTGCCATAATTAATATTATGCATAATTTTGTTTAGCATAACATTTATTTAGAGATACGATTATTTGGTATGGGTGCATATTTGAACATCAAAAATTAAAATAGATGTATCTTCTTGTAAAAATTAGTGTTCAAAACATCAAAAACTTATAATATATGGAATAAAACTGATAATTTAAATAAAGTAAATTTATGCTGTCGAATGGTTAGATAACCTACGTGCAATGTATTTAAAATCGAATGGTCTGCAAAAGTGACATAGAATGTTCTAAATATAGCATGTATTGGTAGCATTTTCAATATTAAATTAAATTTGTGTCATAAAAAGTCAATACGTTGTGCTGCAAAATTTTGTGACAGAAACGAATCGCTGCGAAACCGACTTTACGCAGTCTTGTCTGCCCTACCCCTAGAGTGTAATTTAAACCCGCGTAGGCGCGGAGGGGTAGGGCGGCCCGCGAGCTGAGGAGCAGGTGGTTTGAAGGCCCGCCACCGCGGCTGAGGCTGGCCGGCAAAGCCGGCCAGCAAGCCGAAGCTGCGGTGGTGAGCGTTAAAACCATCTGTGACGATAAGCTCGCGTGGCGCCGCCCAAACCCCGCAGCGCCGGAGCCGTGACAGAAACAATGCTTGCTGCATGTTGCATGCCTGCTTGCATGCTGCATGCCTGCTTGCATGCTGCATGCCTGCTGCATGTTGCATGCCTGCTTACATGCTGCATGCATGCTGCATGTTGCATGCCTGCTTGCATGCTACATGCATGCTGCATGCATGCTGCATGTTGCATGCCTGCTTGCATGTTGTATGCCTGTTTGCATGCTACATGCATCCAAGCCGACAATATTTTTGTAATTAGCATTTAGGTTAGCGTTTTGATATTAGTAGTAATATCATGGTGTATTCTTGTTTGCATGTTTGAATGCTTCTTACAAGGAACTAAAAACAACTTATTTTCACAATCAACTGTTTTATTGAGTAAATACATGCAGAATCAACTGTTTTATTGAATAATGATAATTAAATAATAAATAGAACAAAATATATAGAAAATTTAGGTCAAACTAATCTTAAATTAGCTCCAATTGCCTTCAAAAATCCAGTTTCAGTGTAATCCGACTGATTATTTAATATCAAAAATCAGTTCTGCCTTTTAATGACTATCGATATAAAATGTATGCCAAAAGACGATTCTGACTGTGAATTTTCTGCGATATGATGGTTCTGCTTTTTAATTATTATGGATATAAACATTATGCCTAAAGATGATTCTGACTAACAAAATTATGAGTTTTGAATGTATGACAACTGAGTGTATGCGAAATGATTTTCTGCGAAATGAAGTTTATGCTATCCGTTGTTATGCAAAACAATATTATGACGTAAAAAGTTCTGCTATAAAAGGTAGACCCCTCTGGGATAGCAGTCAGGGTCACTAACCACTAGACCAACAGGTCAGTCAAACGTTTATCAATGTTGCCCAGTAACTCTGGCTGTGTGGAAGTCTGATAGGCAATCGCTTAATGTAAAACACAGTTTCGCATAAGTAATTATTTATCGTTCGTCACGAACTGAAATTAGAATAGAATAGAACAGAATAGACTTACTTACTTATAGAATTGTTTATGTTTACCTGCGATCTAATGAAGATTTGGCAAAGGGAAAACTCTTGAGTCATCAAACTAAATGTCCGAATTGTTTTGTAATTTTTGGTGCACGCTAAAAGCGTGTTTTTTAAACTTTTATATTTTACACATAAAAATTGGCGGTTAAAATATTCTTCAAAGTGAACTTTGCATTTGTAAATCAATCAATATTTCGCAAAGAAAATTTCCGGACGCTGTTGCTGTTGTTGTCGCAAGGCTTTTAATTTGTCGTTGCAAAAGTTTTTATGAAATATTTCATCATACAAAAAAAAACAAAATGGAGAGTGAACAAAGTTGCTTGAACTAAAGAAGTTGGGAATGAACGATATTAAACTTGTTCATTCTTTCTTCGAATGAATGTGTGAATGATATTGAGTGAGAATGGTGAATGGAATGTTTTGTGTTTTTTGTTTAGATGGTATTCGATTAAGGAGATAAAGAGGTGATGTTCTTTTGTGTGCGAATTTATTGAATGATTTGTTGTTATTTCTGCAGGGTTCTTTTTGCAAATTATTCATGATGGTATTGTTCTTAATTTCAATTAAACTATCAACAGGCTAAAAAATAATATGAATTATTGATATAACTTGGAAGTTCCAAAATTAGGGTTACATGGCCATGGACACGCCATAATTATAGCGTTAAGTTCTTTGAGGCGTGGCTGGAAAGACCTCACGGTGTCCTTACCTTTCGCATGACGTAGGTTCTCACCGGACATGGTCAGTTCGGAAAGTTCCTGCACCGGATTGGTGCGGAAGTGACGCCCGAGTGCCACCACTGTGTGGACCGCCCGAAGGACAACTGTTCTACGCGTGCCCTAAGGAGATGTCAGCAAACCGTAGGGGCCCAGCAGGGTCGAAGTCTACTGGGGCCATGGTTCTGCTTCTGAAAGAAAGACTCGGCCCTGGTATGAAAGGCAATGAAGGAACAGGAGTGGCTTTTTAGTCAGTTAAAATCTGACACGCGCTCACACTCCGCCCAAAAGCGAGGGATGTCATTGGGTGATTTTCCCACCTACAAAAATAAATGGTTATATAGCCAAGTAGCTACGTTTGTTGCAGTGCCCATACACCTGCACTTGGGACACTCCAACGTACGCCTCATATCCACAACAGAGGCACCGCACTTACATTGGGCATCCGTCGGATCTGTAATACCCCACGTCCCCGTTAAGTTGCAATTAACATGCAAATCTTCATTATTTATTCGTATCACCGCGCTAACACAGTTAGGGGGTGGAATGACGTCATGGACGTATTATGAAGACTCGTTCACTTTCATTATATTTAAATGGGAAATTCTTTAACAAACAAATAAGTTATGAAAATGATGCCTGTGTTTACGGAAGAGCTTCTTGAAGCTTCCGATCCAAAAGTTCTATTGAATGTGACGATTCAAAAACATTCATTTTAGCAATTTAAAAATATGTTTTTTGACGGTTCAAAGATATGCGTTTTGGCGGTTCAAAAATATGCTATTTGACGGTTGAAAGATATGCATTTTGGCGGTTCAAAACATATGCATTTTGACGGTTCAAAAATATGCTTTTTGGCGATTCAAAAATATGCATTTTCATCTGTTTTGTTCACAGGCCCAAAATTCTGATCCATACAGAATTACAAGACTTAGTCCGTCCACTATTAAAAAAACTAGGCAAGTGGAGTCTGACTCGTGCCTTGAGGGTTCCGTGCGAATTTACCCATGTAAAGAGTTCAATTCCCGATAGGAGTCTCGAAGTTCGAGTAATCCTATAAGGGTTATGTTTTCTTTTTTTTACCTCAAAAAATAAAAATGGAGCCCTAAAAAAGATAAGAATAAGTTAGGAATGAGTTTCTCATTGACAAAGATGTAGATAAGTACCGCGTTCAATACGACGTCCAATATTAAAGACAACACTTTTAAAGTATGGCTGACTCTCTGAAAAATATAAAATTTCGGAACGAATGGGTTTCAAGAACCTCGCAGACTTCTGCGAATAGTTTTATTTACGATTGCACCAAGCTGTTTGGCTGATTGTAAAATAGATTGAGTTTTGACCTCACACATCAGTCATGCTATAAAATGTAACTTATTACACATGACAGCTTTGCGATAGTAATAGATACGAAAAGTTTTTTTTTATAAGAGACCTCATCATGACTTCTCCTGCTCTGGGCGGAGCGTGAGGGAGTGTTAGATTTTTACTGACTAAATCACATAGTGTTTCTTCAGTTGCTCTTTTTCTACGGTAATTCCGGCCTCACCAATCACATTGTGGTTTACATGGAACACAAAACGCGGTCAACTCGGGATTGGACCTTACCGGGAGCTACCTATTGCTCGCCGTCTGCTTTGTGATTGTATGATTTAGAGATATTCGCACGCTTCTTAATTTTTTTTAGTTATGATAATCATTAAGAAAACCACCAAGTGCGAATCAGGCTCGAAGGATTCCGTACAGTCCATAACAAAAATATCATGGCTGTTGAACATTTCAATTAAACACTAAGCCAATGCATAGATAATAAAATATTATTTATTTATAGGGTATGTATCCAAGAAAGTAAATAAAAAGTTCTTCGTAGTCAGTAAATATTCTATTTATACCTATCCACGAGTTAAATATTTATTTTAATTAGTTTTTTAGTATTAGTTTTTATGCGGCAATTAGACATCATCTATGAAAATCAACCATCTGTTACGATTCATGAGATACAGTCTAGAGACAGGCGGACGGATAGCGCGATCGGAGTAGTAATAAGGTGCCATTTTATCCTTTGATTGCGGAACCCTAAAAATAAGGAAGTAAAGATTAAATCATAATCTAAATGTTTTCTTGGAATGCCGACGGACGTTGTTCTGTCAAAAAGGATTGACAGTAACCCTAACAGTTTCAAACAGTGTTTTTTACATTTATCCGTGCTATTATTCTATTATTATTTTTTTCAAGAACCTTCCAGAGATTTCAACAAATAGTTTACTTATGAAGCTGGCTGGGTTATAACCACAGAAAAGAGGAAAAAAGTTAGAAAGTAAATACTTTCCGATTTGTACTTTAACGAGTGTCAACGATTGTCTCCCGCCTTTAACTCCACTGCAGGCAAATAAACCAATACGAACGCGCATTACGCAACTATAACAGACCACGCACACTTAGATCGCAAGTTTGCTATTGGTAGTTGAACTATGAGCATTACCCTACTTTGTGGCACGCATGTCCACAAGGCCATTCTAACCTCTTTCATTTTGTCTGTGTTTATAACTGTGCATAAAGTTCTCTTGATTCTATAGTATTAAGTTGCGAGAAAGGGATAGTGCCCTTTTCCGCACAAGTAAGAGATAGCAACAGTTCAACAATTTTGATTTATTCGACGAACAAGAGAAAGCCAACAAAATCATAAATATGGCCAATATTTACTCTGTTCGGCTTGTATTGTAATTACGGATCAAGCCACAATTTCCAACGGTCGTGTATGAAACAAATAAGGAAAAATACGAAGGAAATTGACTTCCATGATGACATGAGGAAAAGGGTCACTGTTTTGTCTCCTATCTTTAAGGTAGGGGTTCGTTTTTTTGCTGGGAATTCGTCAAATAATTTTTCCCGCTTTAGGTGGAGCGAGAGGTTATATACTGCATCTGGTACACTTTCCTACTTTTATCCTTTTCTGTAACTTGAAACCGTCATTTACTAGAGTGAGATAGAGTGAGAGTGCGAACACACGCAGCGTAATTGACGAGGCGACGCCAGATTATAACCCAACCTCTAGTCAGTATTTTTTTTTATTGATATAAACCAGTGCTTGACTGCGATCCCACCTGATGGTAAGCAGTGAAGCAATCGTTGATGGCGAGGAGCACTAGATTATTAAGAGCTTTTTCACTTTAGCCTTGAAGACACCTAAATTATAATCGGACGGGAACACCGCAGCAGGCAAATTGTTCCAGTTCTTCAATGACATTTTCACATTCCATCTCACTTCACCAACAGTGGTATCTAGAACGAGTCTTCTTCTTCTTTTTCCTGCCCTTGTCCCATTTTATTTGGGGTCGGCGCAACACGTTTTTTTCTTCCATTTTGTCCTGTCACTCGTCACGCTATCACTAACTCCCTTTTCTTTTACTGCACACAATTTCTCACACAATCGATCCATGATGGTATCTAGAACGAGTATTACATAGTTATTTGACGATTTCCACAAAAAAAACGTCCCGGGCAGCTTCTAGGAAATTCGTATTAAGTACCTCAACTCAATAACATAACAATGAACCCGGCAATAACATTGAGTCAATGATACAGATACACGTAGATATCTTATCAGTCGTGTCCTTGAACAAGGTCAGCCGCGTAGTACTCGTACCAGCTCGAAGCCTCGTGTATCAATAAAGATGAAGTGTTGTTTCGACTGAAGTTTCTGCTGATAACTTACGGGATTATATATTTAATAATTTTTGCACGTAAAGGTACAGCGACAGGGGTAGCCGCACGCACTAGGCAAGGGCATTCCGATCCCGATTTCCAGTCATCTTAGGCACTGCTTGCGGACGGTGAGCAATGGGTAGCTCGCCGTCCAACCGTCCGGTAACCGTCCGGACCGAGCCTAAGTTGTTGACGGCGCATAGTATTCCACGTACGCCTCAAGGAGTTGTCAGCAACTGTAGAGGCTCAGCATGGTCGGAACCTGCTGGGGCCATGGGTGATGCGAAAGAGATCCCCGGGGCCTCGGAGCAACGGCAACAAAAGAAGGGACAGGAGTTGCTTTTTAGTCAGTAAAAGTCTGACACTATCTCTCGCTGTGCCCAAGAGCGGGGGGTGTCCAGTCTTTAGGTGATGCAGAGAAAACAATTTTTCAATGAAAATATTTTTTTCATAGCAAGCTTTTATTGCGCGGTATGTACCGATGTAATTAATACTCGTCAAGACCATTTCAAAACGCTTAAACATGATATAATTATCTGAGTTCCTATGACCACCTTCCGGCTCCATCATCAGATCAGCTTGTAGCGACCATGCCTTAATAATTTTGCATTGATCCGAGATACATTAACGTTGTGATGATACTGCTGCCAACTTCTTACGAATATGCTCGCGGACTTTAATTTTGAATGTTAATTGGTTTTGTAGCCGTCCTGACCTCTAGAAGGAACGCATTCAAGGAAGTCAGTGGGATAAGTGTGCAGTTATGAACGAATGATGAATGGTTTAACTATCAAGGATAAAAGTATAGAGGTGCCAGGAAGCTAGGTGTGCTAATAAAAGATAAAAAATAGCCGCATGAAAGTAGAAAACTTTCCCGAGGAACATATTCTCAGGAAATAAAGTATACTACACTCTACTCGAGCTGTTTTTGTCGTGTATTATTATATTACTAGCTTTTGCCCGCGGCTTCGCCCGCGTGGCATTGGGTACTTAAGGAATCGGGATAAAAGGTAGCCTATGTTCTTTTCCATGTCAAAGGCTATATGTATGCCGAATTTCATCCAAATCCGTTCAGCCGTTTTTGCGTGATTAAGTAACAAACATCCAAATATCCACACTTTCACATTTACCTATAATTATTAGTTAGGATACTGGCTTCTGCCCGCAGCATCGCCCGCGTACATAAAATATAGCCTATGTCACTCAGAAATAAAGCAGTTTTCTGTAGGTGAAAACATTTAAGCAATCGGACCAGTACTTCCAGAGATAACCTCCTACAAAAAAAAACTTGGCAAGTGCGAGTCGGACTCGCGCACTGAGGATTCCGTGCAAACTATTATTCCCGAATGGAGTCTCAAACATTTTTCCGAATTGCATTTTTTTTTTTGTGATTTATGTAACAACAAAACTGTTTTCAGATTTTTTCCTTTAACTATGCTATAAGACTGCTTTATGCCAAATTTCAGGATTCTGGGTCAACGGGAAGTACCCTATGAATTTCGATCTTTGAGAGTATAAAAACATACGTTTTTTTGCGACATAAACGACCGTATCTTTTTTATTCGTTAACTTAAAAGTTTGATTTTTTCACAGCTTAAAAGGACTGCAGATCTGAGTACATGGTTTTAATTTCAACTCGATACCTTCACGCGTTCTCGAGATAAAGGGTCCTGACAGACAGCCAGACAGACAGTCAGACAGATGTACGGACAACAAACTGATCCTATAAGGGTTTCGTTTTTTCATTTTGAGGTACGGAACCCTAATAATATAAAAACAATACACCTCTTTATTATATTATTTTAATATAGATATTTTATAGCTTGCCTACTGTCCCAGTGCTGGGCAAAGACATCCCTCCATTCTTTCCAATGATCATGGTTCCTAGCTTTCTCATTCCAATTCTTAAGGAAGCCAGGTTGTATATATTTCATCCGTATTCGATCAGCCGTTTAACCCCGAAGGTGCAACCATACACACATATAGTCACATTTCTCCTTTAGGTATATTTTAAGTGCAATGAAAAAGTGTGATCTTCAAGTCCAAGATACGGATCAGAAGCAAACAAATAAAAAAACACAGTCACACATCAATGATTTCATAATCGTTTTCTTTGAAAATCGAATAAAAAGTAAACAAAAAACAAACAATAACGTTAAAAAGGCTTACATTTTGATCGCTTAGCCAGTTTACTGAAGAAGAAAGAATATGATTACTTTACAATGTTTTACGTTAACCGAAATTGAACGAAAAAGTTGCGAAAAAACTCGGGTCGAATATGTAGGGAGCGCTGGGAGCGGTTGCTAAGTGAATGAACGAAAGAGTGATTGATTGAATGATGGCCGCTCGCTCGGCTGAACGAACTCACCGATGCTACCTACACGTGTGCCATCAGGGATGTTAGAAGTAAAATTTCGGATCTGCATTCGAATAAAATCGGTTGAAGTTATTAGAATTATAAAAGTAAAATAAAATTGCAAGATTTGACTTATATGTCAAGTCTTTTTTTTATTTGGGAATTCATCTAATAGTTTCTCTCCCTCTTTAATGCGGAACGGGAATCAGACTTTAACTGACTAAAACCACATCTATGTTTCTTTTCTTTCCTTTGCCTTCCAGGACCATAGGTTTCTCTTTCAAAAGTCTACCCATAGCCCCAGTAGCAAAGACATTAAATACATACTTTGCCCATTAGTAATGGTAATGGACCACGGTTTTCTCTTTCAAAAGTCTACTCCTGGCCCCAGTAGGCTTCGGCCCTGTTAGGTCCCTACATTTTTGTTGACATCTTTTTGAGACGCGCCTGAAACACTACTCGACGTCAACGACTCGGGCTCGATCCGAACGGGTAACGGTTACCGAGCCCAAGTCGTCGATGGCACGTACTGTTTCACGCGCGCCTCAATGAGATATCAGCAAAACTGTAGGGGCTTAACAGGGCCAAAGCCTACTGGGCCATAGGTTTGCCTCTGAAAGGAAAATCCGGCCCAGGTATTTTAGTCAGTGAAAGTCTAACACGCCCTCCCACTCCGCCCAAGGGCGGGAGATGTCATTAGATGATTTCTCACCTAAAAAATGCCCATGTCTAGTCTATATTATATCATTTGTATTTACAACTAGCTTTTTCCTGCGACTTCGTCCGCGTACATAAAATATAGCCTATGTCATTTAGGAATAAAGCAGCTTTATACCGGTGAAAAAATTTTAGCAATCGGACCAGTACTTCCAGAGATTACCTCCTACAAACAAAAAAAAAACAAACTTTATTACTCATATAATAGTGTGGATCAGTGATACGAGTATAAGTAAATATTGTTACAACTATCTTTAAATCACCACTTTTATCAGGAACTATCCGAAAATGATATATTGATATCGGTTGCGGTTACGGATATTTTAGTTATTTGGTTACAAAGCTCCCTGGTTCCCATCAGGATTTTTGTGTTTCGATGTAAAAATGGTGTCTTATATAAAGAAGATGTAAAGTAGGAGAAAAAAATTTCGTGAGAGAAAGTTTTTGTTATTTATAAGCTGTTTTGTTTAGTGTCGCATTATCGCTTCTTTAGGTAACAATGTTTTTGTTGTATATTCACTTTTTTTTTATGCACCTGCCAAGTTTTCTCTTCACCGCCCTTGGTTGACTGGTAGACAATGCTTAAAAGACATTAAGTCCGCCTTTGTACCTATGTGTTGCATAAAGTTTTAATAAATAAATAAATGTCTATTGTTACACTATATTTTAAGTTCTAAATTAAAATTCGTTGTGGAGTATTGTTATTTTTATGTTTTTTTTTTTGTTTCGTAACAGGTAATTTCTGAAAGCACTGTCTAATTGCAAATCTTTTTTACACCGATAGAAAGCACCTTGATTCCTAAGTGACATAGGCTATATTTTATATACACGGACGAAGCCGAGGGCAAAAGCTAATAATCAATTGACATTAAACAATCCTGCTAACTATAACCCACGGCACGGCACGGCGGACTTAATGCCAGGCATTAAGTCCGCCGTACCGTACGTACGTACTTACGTACCATATTTTGTACGAGTAGACTATTTACTGGTGCATAAAGTTTTAATAAATAAATAACCTAGGGTCTTTAAGTCAAGAATGAACAGCCCCCCAGCCAAGCTATAAACGTTTCGCTTGCGTCTAAGGCTTCAAGTTGACCTTGCCGCCAATTCTTTTGTTCTGACCACGTGACTGAGCCTTGAGGCGACGTCATTCCCGTACATTTGAAGCTTTCTACAAGCGTTGACTATTGCAGATTAGCAACTTGGCTAGGGGTACAGGTTGCTTCTGGGCAAGCGTGCTCCATCGTCCATCACATCATCGTTTTCCATCAGTGAGATAGTGGCCATATTAATAAAAAAAAAATCTCTTAAACCACACTGATTAAGTCACATAGTCGTGGCAGTTTCCGAAATAATAGCTATAATATTTTTTTATCCCCAGCATTCAAATGTATTGTAAACAATAAACGCAAGTTTTAGATCAAGCAATCAAAGTGTATTACAGTTTATGAGTGGTATAAATCATTGTGTTTATCGTTCCCCATAAATTAATGTGATGTTATATTGTTGTATCTTTATGGTTTTTTTTTCCATTTGTTAACTAGAGAATGTAAATTTTTAAGTAGGTTTTTTAAGCTTCAAGACACTTTGACGGTATAATAAGAAATCTTAGCTTACAAATTGACTTGATTGCCGTAGGTAAATTCACCTGGAGCCCTATCAAGAGGTCTTAATGCGGTTCATTTCACGACCTAAGGCGATTATCACACTGCCACGTATCACGCTGCAAGTTGCGTATCAACGCACCTACGCGTGTACTTGCGGGAGTGCAGATCTGCATCATCGTGCGGGGTTTTATGCATTCACGAGCATAGTCACCGCAGGATCGTTCATTGTGATGACACTTGGGGGAGGCCTATGTCCAACGGTGGACGTCTGTATGCTGAAATTATGACGCGAATACTTGCGTTTTGTAAATTCACGCAGGCTACGAGATTCAGTGAGCCATACCTTGCGTGTCGCCCTGCACCCACGCGCGTGGGTGCATGTTTCTCCGCTTGTAGACGCGTGTTCTGGACGCACGTGTACGCATTTTCGATGTGTTGGACTGTGTGTGTTTTCTATACAAACGGAGATACTTCCAAGCAACGTTAAAACACGCGTTCACGCGTTACGCTGCGTGGTGCATGGCAGTGTGATAATCGTCTTAACTGAACTGTTAAGGGATGGGGCTATGCCTATAGGGTGTATACCTCTATCTCTGTCTCACTCGCACGCTTGACATTTTAACTCGTCATGGTAAGGCCGCTGGGTTTTTACAGGGTTATTTGTAAAATACTAACACCTTGCTGGACTGTATTACTAACATCATAAACAACAACTTTTGTTCTATGACTTTTTACAAAACATAATACATTTACCAAAAACATACCTTCAAGATTTCGTTGTTCTATCTAACACATTTCAACTCTGTATTTTGCTGTACCTACCTAAATACGTCTGAACGACGCAACACAAGCGCATCAAACACCTCCGCCGCTCGATACTCACTCCCTTCCGCTATTGTACTATCGCTTGCTTCGCATAGACTTCGTAATATTTAGAACGTTCCGTTTAAATATTGTTATTTTTGTATGAAAATCTGATGAACGAAAGTATGATACATTTTGTTGTTGTTGTTTATGATTTTAGTAACATAGTATGTTACTAACATCAACATAGTCCTGAGAAGTTGCCTGTGTTTCAACCAAAAAGTGGTCAAGCACTATCACTACGCCGTTTAAAAACTAAAATTAGTTGTAGTCTAGTCCAGTAAAGGTCACGGCAGACGCACGTTGGGCTATTAACATTATCGACCCGCTGTTGTGAATTTTATGTGTCTTGAACTTCTACTGTAATTGGTTAGTGGACAGTGACATGTTTCACTAGATATATCATGTTGTAAACGTAGCAGTCTCAGAAACTTCACACCAGGACAGCTTTTAATGTTGTACAAAGCACAGGTTCGATCTTGTGTGGAGAACTGCAGCCACATATGAGCTGGTACTGCAAAATGCCACCTAGCAGCTTTTGATTCGGTGGAAAGATTAGGCTAATAATAGGCTAATTGGTGATCCAGATTTGGTTAAGTCCAATATTTAAAGCCTTGAGCACAGGCGTAGGGTAGCCAGCCTTTCGCTAATTTACAGGTTGCATTTTGGAGAGTGTATGCAGAAATTGTATGACTTGATTACGCCTGTCCGCCATCTCATTTCTACCATCGGACAACCCGACCTACGGCGAGTATCTCGCCACCATTACATTGTTAAAACCTCTACGGTCCGGACTGAGCGTTTCGCCTCGTCGTTTATACCGTGTACATCGAAGGACTGGAAAAATTTGCCTGCTGTGGTCTTCCCGTCCGATTGTAATTTAGGTGTCTTCAAGGCTAAAGTGAATAAGCTCTTAATAAACTAGTGCGCGTCACCGTCAACGACTGCATCACTGCTTACCATCAGGTTGGATTGCAGTCAAGCACTAGTTTATAACAGATTAAAAAAACATCACAGCGTTGGAAGCCCCCCCCCCTCCACAAGAAGGACCGAAAATAAAACGGGGTTCTATGGGATTAGGTGCATCTCGTTAAATAAAACCACGGTAAGCTTTGCTGCCATAAACTCGTGTCCAATACAAGAACGCAAACTGCACTTAGAGGATGCAAAGCCCCAATCTCTAAATAATCCACCCATTCCATCTTTTGACACGCGCCAGCGAAAAACAGGCATCCGAAACAACGCTTTGAATAAAATGAAGGAGTTGAACTTTCGTACTTCTTTTTTTGAAGTGGGGATTCATCAAATACTATGGTGAGAATAAGTTTTTTTTTTTATTGTTGATAGGTACTTCAAAATGCTACTTATAGAAAGAAAGAAAAGTATTTATTTTGGCGCAAAAAACATTGTAGACAACAAAACAAAACAAAAAAAAAGTAACATTGTCTGCCACACGTTTGCGCCAAAAAAGGTCCACTTCAGTGAAATGCCAGACAACTACGAGGTAGTGGTCTGACGCTGGTTTTCAACTGAACCTTACTTGGAGTTAACGGATAAAAAAAGAAATTTACAATTAGTGTCAACACTACATTACATTAGTGTGAAAATAAAACATAATAATAAGTGATAAAACAGTAAACAGGGTTATTTAAAAAACACTAACAACCCTGCAGGACTGCATCACTAACTTCTTATACAACTTTTGTTCCTTCTATGACTTTACAAAACAATTAATTTAACAAAAACAATCTTTCAAGATTTCGTTATTCTATCGAACACATTTCAGCTCTGAATCTTGCCTACCTACCTACGTCTGTATGCATATCCGCCACCCGATCCAAACTCCCTTCTGCTATTATACTGTAGCTAGCACACATGGACCTCGCTTGATTTGTACGTAGAACGACGTCAATGGTATCGCGTGGCGACGAACTTATGTAGCTCTACAAGTCTTGTTGCCATATAAAATGTATGAAGACCGAGGCGCCTAGATTGGCGTGGGTACATGGCCGATGTGTGCGCAATGTAGTTCTTTACTTAACTTTAAGCGAACTATTCGTCCAGTCCACAGGTATATTCGTTTTCCATTCGCAAAATAAGTTGTAGCTACACAAGTTCGGTATACATGTAGATATACCCTTTTTATTTATTAACCTGGATTCTAGGAAAAAAATTATTTTCCACTGTACTTTTATAGCCTTTCTTGACTATATCAGCATTTTGCACGGTCAGATTGTCATCTAACCTCTGTAATCCAATTACAGGGTAATATCGATTACCCCAAGGGTAAGACCGGCAGTCGGACGATCTTCGAACAACCGGGAGGGTATTAACGTGTTTGCTGAACCATGGAAGGATCTAGACGTTAAGGAAAGGTTCAAACAAGGAAATAACGCTACTTGGTCGACCATTTTGAACCCATTTTTCTGTGTCCTGTGAATGATTAGAATAGAACTAGCTTCAGCAACCGGCTTTGCTCGCAAGAAAGTACCGTAAAACGGGGTGAATAGAGACAACTTTGGTTTGGTTTTTCACTTTGATACCATAATATCGCCTTCTAACAAAGCATCGATTTTTTAGAATAATAATTCATTAATAAATTGATACAGTTAACTGCTACAAAATATGTTCAAATATCGAGAAAATACCCTTTAAAGTTTTGTCTCTATTCACCCCTAAGTCTCTATTCACCCCATTTTACTGTACGTTTCTTCACACTAACTTTGGACCCCGTTCATTCCTTTGTGTGCTGAATTTTGGAAAATGCTCCCTTAATGCTCGCCTGCGTCATAAAAGGAATCCTTGGGCAAAATTTCACGCTCCCAGTCCCAGTGGTTTTGGCTGTGCATGTCAATCAGTTTTTTCCTTTATGTATAGTTGGTTTATAAACTTCATTGTTCACCAAAATAGCAAAAGGAATTTTAAACTAACTTAAATCTATGGGTACAGTGGCGGTCTTATCGCTTACAGCGATATAATCTACCAGACAACTATAGGATAGATTGTAAGAACTTAAAATAAAAAGGGGTCTACGGTATAGGTACTGTAAATTAATGAAGTAACTGGCTTTTGCCCGCGCGGCTTCGCTCTCGCTTTCCCTGCTCCACCATACTCTACCCTACTCTACCCTATTCTACCCTGCTCTACCCTACTCTACCCTACTCTACCCTATTCTACCCTATTCTACCCTATTCTACCCTATTCTACCCTATTCTACCCTACTCTACCCTACTCTACCCTACTCTACCCTACTCTACCCTACTCTACCCTACTCTACCCTACTCTACCCTACTCTACCCTACTCTACCCTACTCTACCCTACTCTACCTTACACTACCCTACTCTATCCTACTACACTACCCTAATTTTAGTCTCCTCACAGTAACAAACATAACGAACACAACCAAAAAAGAATTAGCCTAATCGGTTCAGCCGTTCAAACATGATGGCGTGACCAAGGGCCTATTTCCCTTGGTTCATTTTTATATTAAGAATATTCAATATCTGATTTTTTTATGACTTGACTGGATAATAGTCATTATCATCATCATCATTTCAGTCGAAAGGCGTCCACAACTAGACATAGGCTACCCCCAATTGTCGCCACGTCGCTCGTATCCATGGTCCTCGCATCCAGCGACCTTCCGCGGCCTTCACCAGGTCATCGATCTATCTTCCAGTACGCGATGGCCACTCCTAAACGTGTCAGCCCATCGACCATCCATTCTCCGAGGAATGTGAAATGGCTTTCACACATGGTAGCAGGGGCTAACTACCCCAACTGGGCAGTCTCTTACTCCTATCACTCTTCTGATTGACTTTCTAGCCACTACTTCGCCTGTGTGAAAATAGTTAATAGATCCAAGGGAACATCTCTTGAAGTAAAAAGTATCATATGTGCTTATCCAGGACATAAGCTACCTGTGTACCAAGTCTCATTAAAATACGTCCAATTGTTAGAGCTTGAAAAAGTAACAAACACGTGATACGAAACAAGAGAGATGAGTTTTGCTACATCGCTTAACCTATCTCATTCCCTCTTTGCGTCGTATTCCTCAACGCTGTGGGTCGTGACCTCCCCCCTGCTTCATCACTCTCATTTTTATGATGTTCCTTTATCTATTTCTGTCTCTGGCGGTGTGAAGGGCCTTGTATACCGTGGAGTCAAGAGCGGTGCGGATCTGGTCGGACCAATGTATTGGGCTGCGCCTGCGAGGCCTTTTTCCATCTACTTTACCGGTCACGATGAGCCTTTTGAGGTTTCCTTTGTCTTTCCTTGCAATATGACCGAAGTATTGCAGAATCTTGCGAAGGCACTCGGAAGGCAACCGCAAAGAGATTCTTGATCCAATCCTATCTCATTCCTCTTTGAGGTCGTGAAGTTCCCACTGGATTAGCTTCTTATTGATTATATCTCTCCATTTGTGACGGTTCTTAGCGTCATGTAGTGCGACATGCGATTGGGTGTCCAGTGTGGAGCGGGCCTGATCTGCCCATCTTATTGGGCTGCAGCGCCTGCAGCCTCTTGGTCGTTTGCCATCAGCCATGCTACGATGAGCTGTTCAAGGTTATGGCCATTTTTTTTTCCTGGCAATGTGGCCAAAGAACTCCAGTACTCTGCGCATGCAGATAGTCGACAGTCTGATCTTGATGTTCAGTTCCCGTAAGACCTACACCTATCTCATTAGGTGACTGTAAAATCCCAAATGATCAGAACCTTGACCAGGTCCTCAGCAATCCAAGGAGAATATCTTGTAAACTAATAAAACATTTTATTAGCATCCTGTAGCTAAAGTAATATCTTTTACGATACTTGTTTCGTTCCAATTTAATTCCGACCCTCTTCATAATGTAGCAGGGTGCAGTGTTGTTCAGCCGCCTGCCTTTAATTTATTCATGAGAACCATGAACTTTAGGGAAACAAGGCATTGTCTTTATTAAGAATTGTTAGGTTTTTTAGCATTTGGAACTAAGCATTACACCGCGAGAGGCTGAAACAGAAGGAGAAATATCGTATGAGTGAAATTGATGAAGCAGGGCGGTCACGACCCTCAGCATTGAGGAGTATGACGCAAGGAGGAGGTGGAAAGCTATGACCACTCGCTTATGTGGCACGTGTGTTGGATCATTCGGTTCTCTTCAAAATGGTTGAACCGAGCGACTTGTTCGTCAACTCGCTTACGCAAAACGCGTGGGCTGGCACCTTCCGATTCCACCTACTTTTTCTGTCGTCAACTCGCTCACACGTACAGTCAAATAAAAACAGATTCAAAACAATAACTATAAATAACTAGCTATTGCCCGCGGCTTTGTTCACGCAGGCTATACAGTGGTGCTGAAATGCGCGTGCGTATCCGTGAGTAAACGCCATCAGTTAAGACTAGTCTTCTCAGTTGAACTATTAGTGGCATATTTTGATTGATATATTCTGAATTGTTTTTTTTTTGTTTATTTACATATTAATATAAATATTATCATGATTTTAAAGAGTATCCATAGAGTTTCTAGTATGTTCTTCTTTGTTACGCTTTGGAATGTGCAATTACTTTCTGATTTTCTGAATGACTAACTTCTCGACAATTCAAAAGTAAAGTAAAGAAGTAACTATCGTCGCAGTGAGTTACATGCCTTAGCAGCTTAGCCATAATCGAATACACATTTATTAACAACGTTACCAAACAATCTACCACGCATATCTCCAGACTCGTCAAGTTAACTAAACTTCGTTTAAACATTAACGAGAGTTTAACACCAAATCGTTAACTGTCCTCGCCTATTGTGAAGTGTTGATGAGGGTTTCGGTAGGCGACTGTAGCACAAATCATGTCTTTATTGAATACTGTTAGCTCTTGGGGGTTAAAACCTTAAGAGCGCCCAACCCGAGACATGTTTCCATGTCGCTCTTGCGTGATTAGGTACAAGTTGTCTGGTATGATGATGAACTGGACCTATTTTGGCGTATCCGTGAGGTACACAATTGTATTTTCGCTTCTTTAAAGGGTTAAAAAAAAAAACGGAACCTTTATAGAATCACTATGTTGTCCGTCCGTCTGTCTGTCTGTCTGTCATTCTGTCACGACCTTTATCTCGAGAAAGCGTGGCGGTATTGAGTTGAAATTAAAATCATATACTCAGGTCGGCGGTCCCTTGAAGCTGTGAAAAAATCAAACTTCTGTTTTGAAGAAAAAAAAAAGATACGCATACAGCCGTTGATGTCTCAAAAAACGTATGAATCGACACTCTCGAGGGAATCAAAATTCATAAGGTACTTCACGTTGACTTAGAATCCTGAAATTTGGCATGAAACTAGGTCTCATAGCACAAGTATAGGGAAAAATCTGAAAACTGCATGTAGTTAGGTAACTAAAAAAAACTGCGATTCGTAAAAATCTTCGTAACTCTATTTGGGAATTTAACTTTTTTTATAGGTAAGTTTGTTTTAATTTCATGTTCATATCTAACTATTGTTTGAGTGCGTTATGTTGTGCCAAATAAATTTATTTTATTTCTCTTTCTATTATGACGTTTTTTTTTTTTATAATGGATAGGCTCGCGTTTGACCACAATCTCACCTGATGGTAAGCGATGATGTGGCCGACGATGGAGTACGCTTGCCTAGAAGCAATCTATTCACTCTTGACTTAAAGACGTTATTTATTACACTTCTTTCTCTAGAAGTTTTGAAAACACAGCTAAAGATTCTTCACAGGAGTGAATATTATGCAGGTTTCTATTGAAAAACAAAATGTTTTCATTCCAATGTGTAAAACTAATGCACTAAAGATAAATAAAAATATACTTTTTTCGTGAAATTTAACCCTACAGAATGCACTTAAAATATATTTTAAAACAATATAATATTATAGAAACCTTGCATAAAAAACTTTAAAGGGTTTAAAAAAATATGTGGGTATTTCCTGGAACGAGTTTTGTGAAATATTCTACTGAGTTTAGAAGCGGAATTATCGAATGCCACGATAACGGTCAGGCGTTAATCTTTCTTTTTTATACCTCTTTGTCTAACACTAGCTTTTGCCCAGCCCAAATATAGCCTATGTCACTTATGAATAAAGCAGCTATCTAAGAGTGCAAAAATTTTACCAATCGGACCAATACTTCCGGAGATTAACTCCTGCAAACACAAAAAACATAAAAACAAAAAAAAATACCTCTTTGTAATATTAGTGTAAATTACAAAAAAAAAAAAACATCCAGCTTTAAAACCAAGCTCACTTTCACCGTAGACAGATCGGGACCCGAGCGGGTAGCGAGCCCTTAAGCAGTCCCTCAAGGGCTCCGAAAATGGCCAATAATGTCCTGCGTTGACAACGTCCCAAATTAATTAACATGAGGGTCTTACAGGTACGATGCCACAACATGGCAAATATGAATCAAATATTTTTCATTTGACATTTAACACGTTAAGTTCGATACCAGGTTTAAACATCTTGTAATACGTTACAGGGTCTATAAGCCTTTAGCCGCTACAATTGAAGTTTTATTACCAGGTGTATAGACCTTGTACCGCAGGAATGGAAAGTATAGAAAAATCACTGCCGCAGTGAACGGGTGATTCACTTCATTGTCTTCATGATTTATCATCATCACCACCCATTCCCACACAACAAACCTATTTTTTTTGCCGTTTTTTACTACGGACGGTACAGTTGCCAAAACGGATTTTGAGCGCTCGGCGTCAGAGTGGGGATCGCTCTGCGTATTCCATACATTGGTGAGCCAATCGTTTTCGTTGTAAGATACATGCAGCAACGCAGGGAATGAATGAGGAGTGACGTCTATGCCGCGATGGCGCGGCGAGCCATCATCAATCACTGACACTCCCCGCCCCCACGTCTCACTTCGCACCACCAAAGAGACCGAATATTTGACTTCTGCGCAACCGCTCAAGATCCTTGATGGCAACTATACGAGATCCTTCGTGTACGTCCGACCCGCACTTCGGCTGTTTTTTTTAATTGATATAAACCTGCTTGACTACTGTTGCGTCTGTGGAAGCCTTTAGAATCTATGAATAGTTTTGTTTAGTTTATAAGGAAGATCAAGTGAGTTTCGATTGCCCTGTTTACACTTCGGCACCCCTTTCTAGTTCAGAGGGCGCCGTTTAGTTAAATTGAAAAGCAATCAAAGTTTTGGGAAGCAATTTTAATAATGAGAAATGGATGTTATAGGAGTAACATTACTTCCCTGTTTTAATCGCTTGCTGGTTATTGGTAGGTTGGTATGTCCGGGAGGGCGTGCCAGACTTTACTGGCTAAACCCATTGCTGTTCCTTCTTTCCCGTCGTTTCACGACCCTGAGGTTCTCTTTTACACAACCCATGACCATGGCTATGAGTTCGCTTCTCAAAGGAAAACCTGCCCCTGGTATGAAAGGCAACAAAGGAAGTAGGAGTGGGGTTTAGTCAGTAAAGGTCTAATACACCCTCTCACAACGTCCGAGGGCGGGAGATGTCATTGGATGAATTCTCACCTAAAAAAATGCTGTCAGGTAAAAATTGCTTCAAAGGCTTCTTTCTGAATGTTTTTCCCCATACTTGATCCCGGGAATGTTCTTGTAATATAGTGTTTAATGTACATACGGTAGGTATGTAGGTACATTAGACACTACGGTAGTATAATACCTACTAAGGAAGGTATTCATGTACATGTACGAAATGTCGATATTGTTATGGATCTTCCTAGGATTTGTTATGAAAAATCTCATGAGGGCAACAATATTACAAATAAACTAGCTGACCCGGCAAACGTTGTTTTGCCATTAAAGAAAAATGTTAAGGGTGGACAACCCTTATCACTAAGGGGTATGAAAAATAGATGTTGACTGATTCTCAGACCTACTCAATATGCTCACAAAATTTCATGAGAATCGGTCAAGCCGTTTCGGAGGAGTACGGGAACGAACATTGTGAAACGAGAATTTTATATATATAAGACTAGCGGACCCGACAGACGTTGTCCTGTCTACACCTTGAACACACACAAAAAATTTCATCAAAATCGGTCCAGTCGTTTGAGAGAAGTTCAGTGACATACACACTCACAGAAAAATTATATATATAAAGATAATAATAAAAATTGCAGAGGTAGATAAGACAAATAAAACATAGATAATTAACATAAAGTTTTTATTAGTAGCTATTTTTCATTGAAAAACATCTCTCTACGTCAACTAAGGTGGGGTTTACTTTATACACTTTCTCCGCCTCATTAATGCAGGAAGATAATTTTCTGCTATATTTCTGTCACAAAATTATGCACTTTATAATTAACCAGATTTTGTCCGCGGTTTCACCCGCGCACATTAAATATAGCCTATGTCACTAAGGAATAAAGTAGCTTTCTATCGGTGAAAAAAATTTGGCTATCGGACCAGTACCCTTAGCCATGTTGCTAATCTGCAATAGTTAACGCTAGTAGAAAGCTTCAAATGTACGGAAATGACGTCGTCTTAACCCTCAGTTACGTGGTTAGAACAAAAGAATTGGCGGTAAGGTCAACTCGAAGCGTTATTTTATTTATTTTATTTATAATATTAGTGTAGATATAATGGTACGAAAGCCATTGTGCGCCAGTTCGTCTTGCACTTGCTACAATAGCGCGCAGGTGAGATGTACGATGAATGCGCATACGCACACGCCCGTTGCGCCTATGACCTAGTTGCAGAACAAAAATAGTGCGCAGCGCTTGACGCCGTCTGTTATTGAGACGCTTTACAATTGCGATTGTGCGCGGTAAAGGGCGAAGGGAGCGATCGTGGGGCCAACATTATTGAGATTATCGGCGCCTCGTCTGAGAAATCTAATTTAAGATATGAGTAATGCTTTTTGAATGAACCATGATCTTATGACCATTATTCGGGAATTGCAAAATATTCTGATGCTATAACTATTCGCCTCCGCAGCAGGCAAATAGTTATATCTTCCCGCATTTATTTATTTAATTTTACTCTTCCTTAAAAATACTTCATCATCATAATCATCATTTCAGCCGAAAGACGTCCTCTGTTAGACATAGGCCTCCCACAAGTGTCGCCACAATGTCAGATCCTGTGGGATCAGTGGCGTGCCCACCATATAAGCCAAAAAGCCTGGCTTGCCCTACCAAAACCTCACCTAATTCATAGAACACGACCAATCAATTAATTATCACAAAAATCTAAACTTTAAACTTCGCGCGCTTACGCGGTTACGCTAAGTTGCTACTGTGTTGTGTGAAATTCAAAAATCATTCATAAGACGATACCAGGGCGAAGCGAGGATGCCATTCTGAGCGAAATCTCTCCGATCTCACTCTAACACTTAACAAAAGAAAGAGATGAACACTAATGTGTTGTTGTCTTTTTCTGCCTCAAAGGCTTTTATGAGGCTTTATCTTCTATCTCAACTTTTGATATAAATACGTCAAATTTTGAGTGTGTGTGGGTGTAATTTGTTATTGTGTGCAAATCCTCGTCGAACATTTTGTTCTAAAAAAAAGCAGGGCTTTGGTAAATTTATGAATGACAGAAATTTTTACGCATATTATAATACGAGGCGCCCTCTATGACGCGTAAAGTTGTACGAACTAAAAAGTACTCAGTTCAAATTTGCTTTGATCGGTTATCGTGTTGTACGTAATTATTGTTTTGTTTTTTTTTGTTTTCCGTCATTTAACAGTTTATGAATTCGGAAACTATACTTGTGGTTGTGTGTGGATATTATTATGTGTGGAATTGATATCAATGGCCAGGTAGGGTTTGAGTTTTAAAGATAAATATAATCTTGTAACTTTACTATTTTGAATATTTCTCAGAAAAGTTAATAACAATGCTTGGAATACATCAGGTATTACTCAAATAACTTTGCTAGTGCCATGAAAATTCTCAAAAGTACTTGAACGCTGTTATTTCCTTCTTTAAACATGGCTTTGACTTTGACTTTGGTAAACCGCCAATAGAAAGTTGGTTCTCTTTCTCGACAGTTAAGTGATAAGTGTGTTTTAAAAAAGCGAACAACGAAAAGCTACCGCTGTTTCAATTGTGAGTATTTGCCAATAATATTACATATTATTATAACGAACAAGTGTTTGAAACACCAAGATTTAAAAAAATATGTATTAGTTACACATTCATAACTAGATGGCGTTGGCGTCAAAACAGTAACATTAGATCAGTACCTAGTACTCGGTTGTTTTATTTCACACTCAACTCAACCTTACATTAAATATTCATTATGTTCAAATTAATCGTTGTAATAGTATTGGCTGACCATCCCGGCCGGCCGGTACTCGACAACAAGAGCGGCTTTCCGAATTATCTTTGATTGCAATTGAAAATCAGCTGTTGGTAGAATAACGTTCACAAACTTTTTACGTTGGTGTAAGTAATACAATCATTTTTAAATAAAGATAGACAATTTGAATTAGAATACGATTTTTTTTTCTATTCAAACTTTACGATTATTGGTATGATGATAAAGTTGTTGTTGTGAAGCTTTTGTTATCATTATTTATTACTTACTATTAACATTATAATTGTTAATAGTAATGGAGCAATTCAGAAAAATCAGCATTACTGCACTGATGACACGTGGTAGCACGAGATTTTTTTTTGATAGGTAAGTAGTAGTTAGGTCAAGATTCCTTGGCTTGCCCCATGTTAAGGCATCAGGCACGCCACTGTGTGGGATCATTAAAAATACTAATTGTCCACTAAATATTATTGGACGTTACTATTAAGGAACTTGGGGCGTGAGTCAGGGTGACGAACGGGTTAGGTAAGAAGGTAATGGCGATGTAGAGACCTCATCGCACCCAGAACAGATGGTCGATGGGGTCGAAAGGTTCTGGAGTGGCGACCGCGTACCGGAAGACGCAGAAGGTCTCAAGGAAGATCAATAACCTTGTGAGGATCGCGGGAGTCTGATGAATGCGAGACATACATGACCGTTCGTTGTGGCGATACTTCGGAGCCTGCCTAGCAATCTTTCGGCACGAGTGATAAAAAGTAAAAGAGTGATTTCATAAGAATATATCCTATATAGGGTGACTGGTAATTAGTGTACGATACTTAAACACGTGATTGTGCTCATGATAACCAACAACTTTTACTATGGGAACTAAACTGAAATCACGAAAAAAAAAATCAGCTGTTCAGTACATTTATTTTTGCCTAATGTACTGAACAGCTGATATTTTTTTCGCGATTTCGGCTTTGCGCCCATAATAAAAATTGTTTGTTATCATGAGCACAATCACGTGTTTAAGTATCGTACACTAATTACCAGTCACCCTATAATAATATATGCCAGTCAAAATCGACATCAAACATCGCAAACGCGCATGTATCTACGATTTTTTTCTATGTGGTTAGGTTCCTTGAGAGTAGTTTACACCCAAGTTTGCAACCCTGAAACCCCTGTGCTACCCCCATGGTGCTCGAAAAATTGCGAAATTTGAAAAACTTATCCGAAGAAAGCGTTTTTAAAGATCTTTGTCCAGTACTTTAATAAAGATAACTAAATTCGCTACAATTTGAGCGAAGTCTGAGCAAAATTTATTCATCGGTTGCGAGCGAAGCCTTTCATACAGCAAGTCAAAGATGTAATATTGTCTAATATTGACTGGCCTAATACTAGAATAGAATAGAATAGAATAAACTTTATTGTACACCAAAATAGTAACAATTTCACAGAAACTTAAACCTATGTGCACAGCGGCGGTCTACTAATATATACTAATAATAACTAATAATACTAATACGCGAATAAGCTTTTTTTTATCTCCGATCCCTACAATACAATACAGCTTATTGTATCCGCAACACGGAACGATGCAGCTTGCAACAGGAAATGCGTCCACAAGCACTGGGATATTACCGACAGGAAATGTTACTGCGATTCACTTTCATCTTTTGTTTAGAACTAAGAGTTCGATTCATGTGTTGTTTTTAGTTGATATTCAAGACTATGTTAAGGTAGCCATACATGTTAGAGTATACCTGTCAGGTATACTCTAGCGTGTATACCTACCTTTATAGCTGAAGTTCGCCCAGTGATTTGGTTGCTGCAGATATCCGCAGGAGAATCAAGGTTACCGACATATTTCGAAGAATCGCCAAACTTAAGTAGCACGACTGGATAAGGTGCGCCATGAATATATCAGGGGCAGCTTTAAAATCGTGCCAACTTTCAAAAACTTACAGAAAAATGCCACAGGTTGTCTTGACATGTTAGCAGTAGATGCGAGGACCCATTTTGCACTAAGCCTGCCAGAACAAAAGAAAGGCAAGTTCGCCCATCATTGACCTGGTGGTCTAGAATCGAGAGAGACCTCAAGTTAACCCAATTGCCAAAGTCGACCACCCTGCATAGAACATCCTGGCGTCGATTAGTAAGTAGAACTCACCTCAAATAATGAGAACTGGAGACGACAAAGAAAAAAACTTTCAAGACTATCTTGTAATCTTAGAGGTACTTGGATTTGGATGTTGAGGTTGGAAATATTCAAATGATTCCTCCCATTCCAACCGTCCGGTAACCGTCCAAACCACGCGCGCCTCAAGGAGTTGTAAGCAACCTTAGGAGTCCAGCAGGGTCGAACCCTACTAGGGCCATGGGTGATGCGAAAGAGATCTGGAGGCCCTGGAAAAATGGCAAAGAAGAAACAGGAAAGGGTTTTTAGTCAATAAAGTCTGACACTATTTCCCACTCCGGGGGGAGATGTCATTTAAATGATTTCCTAGCTAAAAAAATAAAGTTCTTTCCCAAAGATGAGAACAGTACTCCATACACGATCAAACTACAAACAAAGCATCAATCGGAACATACACAATAATATTTCCTTCTCCTTATGTCACCTTTGTGAATCAGCGCATGAAAACCAATAAAACTCCGGAAGAGAGACAACATTGTCATAAAATTTACTCTGAATCTTCGCGGAAACTTGACCCAGAAGGTGTATTACAAGCTCCACTTTCCGCTACTAAAAGCTTAATGATATACAAAAATATGTAGCAAAACCATTACGTAAGGAAGCTCAAAAGGCTTACCGGAAAAATTGGGCTGTTGTCGCTCGGATAGTGAACAAAACCAAATGCTAATGCATTATTCATTGGTTTATAACTGCTACTTCAAAAGGAGTTCCACAAAGTTGGAATTGTAGGTTTAGGCATAAATTATGTTGGTCTTCTGACCTGTCTAAACGGCTTGTTGACACTTGCGTGAGCCTAGGGCTGGCTTTTACCTTGGACAGAGGTACGCGGCAGCGGAACACGTCCAAAACAGGCATGTTTTGGACGTGTTATCATATCAATTGATAGTGATCTGGAGTTTTTCGACGTCCTACATTAGATTGTTAAATTAGTATGCACAACAGAGTGTTGTTCCAGATGAAAAGGGAGGATCCTCCGACCAGACAGGTGTTGTGTCTGGACCGAGAAACTGCCCAATCGATCGTTTTGGTCTTTTGTTTAATCATGTTCCAATCGCGCAGACTTTAATTCTGCGATGCAGGATTTCGAACTGTTTAGTTTTTTATTATTTAATTCATTAAACCCCAAGCGAACGCCGGCGTTCGCGCACCTATTGTCTTTCAATTGTGTCTGTAATTATGACAATTGAAAGGTTAATAGGCTTATTATTAGTTCCTATGTTGCGCTATAGATGTCGCTACATCATCATCATCATCATTAGTTCAGCCGAAGGACGTTCACTATTGGACATAGACCTCTCCTAAGTGTCGACAGAACGAACGGTCCTGTGCGACTCGCTTCCACTCCATTCCCACGACTCTCACCAGGTCATCGGTCCACCTTGTGGTAGGCCTTCCAACGCTGCGTTTCTCTGTGCGCGGTCGCTACTCTAGAACCTTTCGGCCCCATTAAACATCCGTTCTACGAGCAATAAGCCCTGCCTACATAGCCATTACATGTCGCTACACACTTATCACAAATTCGAAAAAAAAGATGAATTTTGTGAAAAAGAAAAGAATTTTTTTTTACGAATGGACCTGCTTACGTAGAACGCATAAAAGTAGAACTACACATGTGAGCCACCTACGTTGATCTGGTCGCGTCGGTCTCCATACAATTTGTAGGAAAACTAGACACATAGAGACACTAGTTCCACGCCACGCGACGCCACGCAACGCCACGCGACGCCATGCAACGCCTCGCGACGCCACGCGACTTTGTTCTACCTACAAATCAGGCGTGTTACACATGTATATCGGTCTATTGTAGTTGAAGCTATAATCTCTTCTCTTACATAACCTAATTTACCGAGCAGGTCCTCTAAACCTGTCACTGCAAGTGGTCTTACTGCAGTGTACTTATAAATCTCTTCTCTTACATAACCCAATTTACAGGTCATTTCCTCTAAACCTGTCGCTGCAAGTGGTCTTACTGCAGTTTACTTAGCGGTCGGAATCTAATGGACGCTATTCAGCACTGTAATGGAACCCTGACATCTGCCGCCTCCCACGCGGAGTATTTTATGGTACAATGCGCCACGTGACAACGTTTACATTGCTAACGAATTATTGGTGATTTTATTAACGTGTTCTGTACATGAATATTAATTTATTACAGGTGGATATCCGAAAACTATTTACATGGGCCACTCAATCCTCATTTAGTCCCTTTATCTTGGCAAAAGTTTATACTTCTTCTTTCTACTCAGGCTTTCCATGACGTGTCATCCCCGTGAACGGGTGCCATCGGTTGAGACTGGTCATCTCTTGGCTGCCAGTGGCTTAATTCGGTTTCTATTTTTAATTACATTTAATAAAAAGAATAATAACTTATTATTATTACCTATCTACCTACATTGTGCTCACATATTAGAAGCGACAAGAAATATGTAACCAAGATCTATGTAACTCATAATATATTTTAAAAAGAGGACCCATGGAGTTTCTTGCACGTTCTTCTCCATAAAGACCCACGTTTTGGAACGTGCAATTTAGCTTCACTTTTCTTGGACTGACCGACATTTGACTATTCAAAAGTGCCTGCAAATGGTCTATTTGAAATAAATGGTTTTGAATTTATTTTTCTAAAATAAAACTAGCCTATGTTACTCCTTATTACATCAGCTACCTGCCAAAAAAATACCTGTTGGGCACAGCTAGTCAATAATAAAAAAACTCCTACATAATACTCTATGACTGCAACCGGCTTTTAAAGAACATTTTCAAAACGACGAACTACAGAAACATTCCAAAAATTTTTAACCGAGCTGCTCCTAGCTTCGATTTAAAACAATAGCATTGTAGCGTCGCAACCACGCCACGTCGGTCAGCGTCAAAACCCCGACGTCACGTCAACGTCAACTCGTTGCATTTCACGACGTCGACGTCAACGTCACCGTGAACATTGACGGGTTGGAATAAAAGACGGGCCTGTGTTCGACTGGCTTTTGTTTTTGAATACTGGTTGGTTTTGATAGTTTACTGTTTGTGAGTTTTCTTTTGAAGGGTTTTAATGGATTTACCGTGGCCTTGGAATGTAAAAGGTAACTGAAAGAACACGGGTTTTAGTCAGTAAAATCTGAAACTCCCTCTTTCTCCTCCTATAATAAGAAGAGTTATGTGATAATTTGTCATCTAAGCTTAAAAACAACAGTGTGCTGTTGATGATAGCTGTCTCAACTGTCCTTATACACCCTACCTACACAAAAAAAGGGGCTCTATCTGTACCCGTCACTGATCATATTTTTGTAGTCAAAAATAGAAAAAAAACAAAATCCTAAAATTGACCACGAAAAGGTAAATTCATCATAGAATCAATCAAACATAACAACTGCTAGTAGAAAATACTGCGGGCAGTGTTTTTCCTTAATAATTGTCACTTATTCATTCATTAATCAATAGCCTGCACAATATTTCCATAAATTGAGTGACATTTTGGGACATAAACCAACGCTAATAACTTTGTTGTTTATGAATATTATTTATTGAGATTTTACTTATAAAAAAAGCCCTTTAAATAAGCCCTTTAAGTATCTGTACTAATTAAAAAATAGTGATGTGTAGGGTGACTGGCAATTAGTGACCGTTACTTAAACACGTGATTGTACTCATGCCTACAAACAACTTTCCCAAAGAAACTTTTTTATTACTCATTTTCTTTTTGTCGTGGAAAATGTTTGTAATATGTTAGTCTTAAGTTTGCGCTTTTTCCTGCTAATAAAAAGTTTTTCTTTCTTTTCATTCGTTTTATAACAATAGTGAAACAGCTGTTTGAAATTCGCGCGTGCTCGCCTTCGATCGATGTTGTTAGCTGGGTTTTTGTTATTGTGGTGAAACGAAAGAGTAAAAAAAAAAAGTTTCTTTGGGAAAGTTGTTTGTAGTCCATGAGCACAATCACGTGTATTACGCCTTAATCACACTTGCCGATTAAAACGGCGAGACAGTAAAATGTTGCTCGGCCTCTCGACTCGGCCGAGAGCACTGTCTCGCCTGTTTACTTGGTACGTGTGATCAAGGCATAATGCTGTAAACGGGCGAGACAGTAAAATATTGCTCGGCCGAGACAGTGATGTAAGCGAGTTGTAGAGATAGTGGTAGGTCGAGCACTCGGCGCTGTGTTTACACGTACCGAGTACTCGGCCGAGAGCACTGACTCGCCTGTTTACTTGGTACGTGTGATCAAGGCATAATGCCGTAAACGGGCGAGACAGTAAAATGTTGTTCGGCCGAGACAGTGATGTAAGCGAGTTGTAGAGATAAGTGGTAGGTCGAGCACTCGGCGCTGTGTTTACACGTACCGAGTACTCGGCCGAGAGCACTGTCTCGCCCGTTTACACGGTACGTGTGATCAAAGCATAAGTATTGGTCACTAATTACCAGTCACCGTATATAAAGCGCTGCAGTGACTTGCATGTTACCTGTAGACGTGACTGATGATTGTAACCGAGTGCGAATTAGTTAAATGTTGTTTGTTTGTTAGTGTTAACTTACGAGTATGTTTTTGTGTTAAGTATATGTAACTATGAGTCTTGGTTATTTGCTCAAATAAATGATAAACCTAACTAATATTATAAATGTGAAAGTGTGGATGTTTGGATGTTTGTTGCTTAATCAAGCAAAAACGGCTGAACGGATTTGGATGAAATTTGGCATGCATATAGCCTTTGATATGAAAAAGAACATAGGCTACCTTTTATCCTGATTTCTTTAGTACCTAATGCCACGCGGGCGAAGCCGCGGGCAAAAGCTAGTTATTATTAAGTTTAAAAAGAAAGGGAATTTTATTGATTATGTTGGGGGTACCTTCTCCAAACATAAAGTGCATGATAATTTTCTCTCGTTTACTCAACAAAACTTAGACTCATCTTTCTCACATTCCTTTTAGTGCTGACGTCACAAATCAATCGCGATAGACGAACCTTCCTACCCTCGGCTAATGGTAATCGGTGAGGAGGCTCCGATGAAGGAGATAAACACTTACCACCCTATTAGCGTACACACGGCAGGGGCGAATGGCGAGCGTGGTCGCCAACTCGTTGGGGGGATTAGGGGGGGATTAATGATGACGTAAACTTATTTAGGAGCTTCCTTTTCGAGGTATTTTTTCATGCAACCGCTCTTACGTCATTATGCTGTTATTACACATCGTTCTCTATATGTTTTGCATACAGAGCTATCTTGTGGATATTAAGGGCCAAGCGCCCAAAAAGTGCCATAAAACAGTGATTTTCTGAGACCTGCTCCTCCGTAACGGCTAGGTCAATTAGTTTGAAAAAAAAATATATTTATTATAGACTCATGAACAATAATATAAACATTTGATTTTTTCGTGCAATTAATACTTTTGTCAAAAAAAAAAAATTAGCAATTTCGCAACTTTTCGAAACTTTTCCCTACTCCTTCGAAACGGCTTGGACCTTTAGAAACATTTTTACACGTATAAATTGGTGGTTAAATATTCTTCAAAGTGAACATTGCATATGTAAATCAATCAATATCTCGCAGAGAAAATGGATTTAAAGCGCTTTCCGAGCGCTGCTGGCCGCAAATAAATACATTGCGTACTGCCGCCTAGGCGAGTGCGAGAGTTGCGTTCACATAATTTCGGTCAGATGGTTCAAGGGATTATACGCCTTAACTAGGCTTGTATAGAAATCAAAACATAAATTTTTGTAAAACTAATCTAGTAAAGACCTCTAAAAATCTGCTATTTTACGTGAGATTTGGCCCTCCATAATGTGTGTGATATTATATTAAAAATATAAAAAAGTACGCGAATATGTCAAGCGTGGAAAAAAACACCCGTGACGGCGTATTTTAGTTTGTACATACTTTTTCTTTTACTTGACAGTTTCCGCTTCCTCCAGAATTGAAAGAGGTTTTTAACTTACTTCATTTTTAACGGATTAAAAAAAAAACATTTCTTATTTTGGATAAAATTATTTTAAAAATTTAGTATCATATTTTTATTGTCAAAAAACAATAAAGAACCCGATTGGTCACTTTTTCTGTTTATATAATACCATAGTAATAACACCAAACACGGGAAACTTATAGGTTGTTGTGAAAGAAACTATGTACAAAGGCAGCCAAACGTTTTAAAACTCCGCTTTCGGCTTTTTCCGACGTACCGCGCGTTCTTATCAGCGTTTTACTACTTTAGCTCAATTTTCTCCATTGTTCTCCTTGTTCATCCATCATCATCATCATCATCATCATCAGCCTTTTAATGTTTCCACTGCTGGGACTCAGGCCTCCTCTCTAGGAGAGGGAATGGGCCGTAATCCACCACGCGGGCCCAGTGCGGGTTGGTGGATATCACATGTCTTCGAATTTTTGGTTCTAGGACATGCCGGTTTCCTCACGATGTTTTCCTTCACCGTTTTGAGAGCAGTGGTAATGAAATAAATTAGTAATGCGCCTGACAGGGTTTAAACCCGCGACCTACAACTCGTAAGTCGGAGAAATTACCACTCGGCCACCACTGCTCTCATCCATATGACCCTGATTTCATGACTGACACAGCATTTATTCAGGATCTTTAGGCAACATCTCTTAAATAATGTCCTGTTGACGTCGCTAATTGAAATCTATTGTCTTTCCTTGACGGCCGTGTGTCGAGTGACGTCACTGGTGACTCGGCAGTCTGTCAGAGGATTTGGAGGTCCTGGAGATAGTACGTCGTTAATAATGGATGGGGATTTATTGATTGGAACCGTTGATAGTTTTTTTTTTTTCCAGTAGGAAAAACATCTAATGACATCCCCCGCTCTTGGGCGGAGCGGGAGATAGTGTCAGACTTTTACTGACTAAAAATCCACTCCTGTTCCTTCTTGCCTTTCGTACCGGGGTTGAGCTACATTTCGAAACTAACCCTGCGCCAGTAGGCTTTTTTTATGGTGAGCAAAATTATCCTAGTCCATAATTATATATATTTCCCGTGAGTTTGTTTCGGTGTTTCTTCTCAGGGTAGTCAGATAGGAAACACCGGCCTCATCTAGCATAAACTGACGAAAAAAAATTGACGTGTAAAAGTGTTCCATGTCTCCCTTATAGAGCTAAGTGCCGTCGTCGCTGGGTTTGGTACCCTCCCCGTGGTCGTTTGCGGGGACTTCAACGCCTGGAACACGGCTTGGGGTTCCCGGCGCACGAACACACGGGGTCGGATGGTGGAGGACTGGGCCTTGGAGCTGGGCCTGGTCGTCCTGAACCGGGGTTCTGTCCCCACGTTGGTGCGGAGGCGGGGTGAATCAGTGGTGGACCTTTCGTTCGCCAGCCCCGCTCTGTCGCCGCGTGTCGTTGACTGGCGCGTTATGGAGGAGGTGGAGACGTACTCCGACCACCGGTACATCCGGTTGGACGTCTCCGCTGAAACCTCGGCCGCGCCGGTCAGACAGAGCCCCTGCGGTCCGCGGTGGGCGCTTAAGCAGATGGACCGGGAGCTCCTCCTGGAAGCCGCGACGGTACAGGCCTGGGTGCAAGCACCGGACAGGCCTGTCGACATCGACGTCGAGGCGGAGTGGTTCCGGGAGGCCATGTCGCAAATTTGCGATGCGGCAATGCCCCGAGTCCGTCCAGGACGTGCTAAGCGCCAGGTGTACTGGTGGTCGCCGGAGATCGCTGCACTGCGCAACACGTGCAATCACGCGCGACGCCGGTACGCCAGATACTGCAGGCGCCGCATCCGCCCGCCGGATGCGGAGGCCAGAGAGGCGGAGCTGTACGAAGGTTACAGAGAGGCAAAACACACCCTCCAAGCGGAGATTAAGCGGGCCAACTCGAGGCCCGCAACGTGTGGCTGGGGTCTCTGAACGCGGACCCGTGGGGGCGCCCGTACAAATTGGTACGGGAGAAACTGCGCCCCTGGGCTCCCCCGTTGACTCAGAGTCTCCGGCCCCAACTCGTGGAGGGTGTGGTAAGCGCTCTGTTCCCTGCGCGAGGGGAACACTCCCCCCCGCTCATGGCTCCGCCTCCGCCAGCGGTGTCTGACGCGGACCGCAATAGCGACGACGACGACAATGCTCCAGAGGTGACCGAGGTAGAGATGAGAGTGGCGGTGCAAAGGCTGAGTGCCAAGAACGCCGCCCCAGGACCCGATGGCTTGCCTGGGAAAGCCTGGGTCCTGGCCATGGAGGCTCTCGGGCCTCGACTAAGAGGGCTTTTCAGCGCATGTTTGGAGAGGGGCCAGTTCCCACTTCGCTGGAAGACGGGGAAACTGGTCCTCATCGCAAAGCCAGGGCGCCCTGCGGACTCTCCGTCCGCGTACCGGCCCATTGTGCTGCTCGACGAGGTGGGCAAGCTCTTTGAAAGAGTGATTGCGAGCCGCCTCGTCGCGCGCCTTTCACGGGTGGGGCCGGACCTTTCGGACGGACAGTTCGGCTTTCGCAGGATGCGCTCGACGGTGGACGCCATCATGCGCGTGCGAGCCCTCACGACGGGGGATGCGGTGTCCCAGGGTAGGTGTGTCGTGGCAGTGTCCTTGGACATTGCCAACGCTTTCAATTCCCTGCCCTGGAGTACGATCCGGAGGGCACTGCGGTACCACCGGGTGCCCGAATACCTCTGTCGAGTAGTCGAGGCCTACCTGTCGGACAGGTATATTGTCTACCCCGGTCACCAGGGAGACTGGAAACGTCGGGAGATGTCGTGCGGTGTTCCGCAGGGGTCGGTACTAGGGCCACCCTTGTGGAACATCGGGTACGATTACGTGCTGCGGGGCGACCTCCCTGACGGGGTCAGCGTGGTCTGCTACGCAGACGACACGCTGGTTCTAGCGCAGGGAGAGTCGTACCAGGCGGCGGTCGCTCTAGCGACACGCGGGGTTGCGATGGTCGTTGATAGGATCCAGGAGTTGGGACTCGAGGTGGCGCTTCACAAGTCCGAGGCGATGTGCTTTTACGGTCGCCGCTCTCGGAACGCGCCACCAATGAGTTCCCAACTAACGGTAGGAGGAGTTCACATCGGTGTCGGGTCGACGATGAAGTACCTGGGACTCGTTCTCGACAGCCGGTGGAATTTCGTGGAGCATTTCCGACGTCTGGCTCCCAAACTCAACCGGACTGGGGCCGCTCTCAAGCGGCTCCTGCCCAACCTTGGTGGTCCAGACGCCTCCTGCCGGAGGCTCTACGCGGGGATCGTTCGGTCCATGGCCCTCTACGGGGCGCCGGTGTGGGCGCCGTCGCTGCAAAAGCGACCGGCGGCCATTCTGAACGCCTGCCAGAGGGTCATGGCAATTCGGATGGTGCGGGGATACCGCACGATTTCCCGCGAAGCGGCGAGCCTTCTGGCTGGCCTACCACCGTGGGATCTGGAGGCAACAGTCCTTGCACACATGCACGACATGCGCGTGGAGATGCAACGCCGGGGTGAAAGTCCTCTGCCGCGACAGGTCGCGGCATGGCGGACAGAGCTCCGGCGGGATCTCATGGTGGAATGGCGTCAGCGACTATCGCAACCCAGTGCTGGGCACGCCACAATTATGGCGATAAGTCCCCTCTTTGAGGCGTGGCTGGAAAGACCTCACGGCGTCCTTACCTTCCGCATGACACAGGTCCTCACCGGAAATGGCAAGTTCGGGAGGTTCCTGTTCCGAATCAAAGCGGAAGTGACGCCCGGGTGTCGCCACTGTGCGGAATGCCCGGAGGACACGGTGGAGCACACAATCGCGGTGTGCCCTGCTTGGACGGAGCATCGCCGTGCCCTCGTGGGGGTGATCGGCGGCGGAGACCTCTCGCGCCGGACCTTGGTCGAGGCCATGGTCCGGAGCGAGGAGGAGTGGCAGGCGGTCGCCGACTTCTGCGAAGCAGTAATGCTCGCTAAGGAGGAGGCCGATCGCATCAGGCAACGGCGCTCTCGCCGCCGCCGCCGGGATTCCGATCCCGATTTCCAGCCACCGTAGGCGCGGGCTTGCGGACAGTGAGCAATGGGTAGTTCGCTGTCCGGCCGTCCGGTAACCGTCCGGACCAAGCCCAAGTCGTCGACGGCGCGCGCTGTTCCCGCGCGCCTCAAGGAGTTGTCAGCAACAGCAGGAGCCCAGCCGGGTCGAAGCCTACTGGGGCCAGGGTTATCCGAAAGGGCGCTCGAGCCCCGGTATGAAGGCTTGAAGGAACGGGATGGGTTTTTTAGTCAGTAAGAGTCTGACACTATCTCCCGCTCCGCCCAAGAGCGGGGGTTGTCATAAGATGATTTTTCCCATCGAAAAAAAAAAAAAAAAAAAAAAAAAAAAAAACGTGTAAAAGTGTTTTTTAAACCTATTTACAAAATAAATATCATTTATCATTTCCAATGACAACCCCCGCTCTTCGGTGACTTGACTGTTCTCTATTTTTTTAGGGTTTGTTCCTCAAATCAAACCCTAAAAAAATGTAAAACAGTCAAGTTCAGAAATTCTATTTAAAAAACGAAGAAAGAAAACTAGTTACACCGACCTGTGACTTCCGGAATTAAGGTTACTTAATTATTATTATTCTTTATTTTACTAAATGACCGTAAAATCTTAATCTACACTAATAAAATAAAAATAAAATAAAGTAAAAAGCCTTTTATTTCTTGCATTACAAGTACCTACGAAAATAAAAATAAAAATATGTAGTTAAAATTATTTACAATATAGTTGGGAATCCCAATTGATTGATCCAAACGCTAATTATGTGCAAGAACCCCTCTTCAGACGAAGGTGAAGGCCTCCTCTAAAGAATTCCATTTGTCTCTATCTTGGGCTATTTGCGTCCAGCTGGGCCCAGCTATTTTTATAATTTCGTCTGCCCATTTCGAAGAATCTACACTATCTACACTAATATAATAAAGAGGTAAAGTTAAAGTAAAGTTAAAGAGGTAAGTAAAATCTCTGAAAGTACTGGTCCGATTGCTAAATTTTTTTCACCGATAGAAAGCTGCTTTATTTCTGAGTGACTTAGGCTATATGTAATGCACGCGGGCGAAGCTGGGGGCAAAAGCTAGTAATTAATAAATACAATACCGTTTCTAATAAAATATTCATCACCTTATGTTGGCAACACCGACACAACGGCGCGAAACTGCAGTCAACTGGTGGGAGAATATTTGAAAATCACGGCCGTTGACGTCTATAGAAGTTATTTAAGGGCTGTGCACAAGCAGAGCGGCCTCTTTATCGGACGAAGAACGGCTGAATAACATCTTCCTAGCTTCTATTCGATTACTGTAAATTTATATAGATAAATATAAAATAGTTGCGATTTGCAGCTGAATTTTATTAGGGTTCTGTAGTCAACTAGGAACCCATATAGTTTCGCCATGTCTGTCCGTCTGTCTGTCTGTCCGTCCTCGCTTAATCTCTTTGACCGTTAGCACTACAAAGCTGAAATTTGGTACCAATATGTATATCAATTACGCCGACAAAATAGTAAAATAAAAATTGGAAAAACATATTTTATTAGGGTAGCCCCTCTAAATGTAAACTAGGAAGTGTTTTTTTTTTTAATTTCTATCCTAACGTGTGATATATTGTTGGATAGGTATTTAAAAATGAATAGGGGTTTACTGAAATCATTTTTTGATAATGTCAATAATTTCGGAAATAATCGCTCCAAAAGTAAAAAAAACAATGTGTCCCTCTAACTTTTGAACCATACGTTTAGAAAATATGAAAAAATCTGAAAAGTAGAACTTTTTAAAGACTTTCTAGGAAAATCATTTTGAACTTGATGGAAAGAACTGTTTTTGCACAAAAAAGACAAAAAGGTTGTACAAAATAATTTTTGGACTAAGTTTGTAATATAATCGTATATGCAAGCATTTTTTTAAACTCATAAGTTGGTACTAGGGCTTTCAATACCGGTATTACGGGATCCCGTAATACCGTGATCACGGATATATTTTCGTCTTTTTTCAATCACGGTATTGACGAGCCAATACCGTGATTACGGTATTACAATCTTTAATATATATTATTGTGTTTTGTTGTAATAAGTAGTAAGAAGTTGTATTATATAATATAAATTACGATGTAATATAATTCTCACACTTGTATTAAGCGCCAACTCTCGCGATACGTCGAACCATAGACTAAAATGGTCTGAATAACGCGAAGTGTAATAGGCCCTATACGACGTTATTGTTTTGTTAGTCAGTATCGCAAAGGCGCCCGGGTAACACGTGCATGTGAACTTGGTCATTGCGTATTTTTGATAAGTTTGTAATCTTGACAAACAACATGGTACATAATATTAATACTTGTATTTTATGGGGTTTAACACAATTCTCAACGAATCACGCGATCGTTTTTTTTTTTTTGTAAAAAACTAATGACGAATTACGAATTCACAACAAATTGAAGCATCTAAAATTGTGTCATTTTCCACTTTGTTTAATATCATTTTTACTGTAACGAATCACGTTATCCGTTAGATCTACAATTAAAAAGTAAAAATTTAATATTTTTGCGGTTTGGATGCGGCATTCTTTTTTAACTTCAAAATTAATTTAGCCTAATTAGTACTTATTAACTACTTTCGTGTTCAAAGAAACAATTCAAAATTATAAATTTAATTGGTAGTTTGGTACAACAATTACATGTTAGATAGATAGATAGATAGATAAATTCTTTATTGTACACCAAAAATAAAGCAGTTACATAAAAACTTAAAATTAATAGTAATAGTAATAATATTAATATAATAATTATATTAATATAATAATAAGAAAGACACGAGTCTTGACGCTTGCTGACCTCTAAGGGCAGTATAGGTACTCGCATCGAATGTATCAGCCAGTAAACTTAAGCTTGAACCTTAGAACTACGTCTTAACCTTATTAGAAATGTCGTAAAAAAGTTACAGCGTCAAGTAAGCCTAAACCTTACGCAGATCTATGATTTTAATCTACTTTATTTGCTAATTGCCGGTAAACAATCAGCGCCATGCTTACTAGAGCCTTATTAGCACGGTTAAGAGAGAATAAACACTGATTCGAAAACTAAAATATTTAAATGATTTTATTAATTTCCTAATTAAAGTTCCTATGAGACAGGGCTTAGTCAAGCACTATTTTAAAAAAGAAACCTTGAGTTCAATACCGTGATCACGTGATCACGGTATTAAAAATTCTAATACCGGTATAGATACCGGTATTGAAAAAATCCGGTATTTGAAAGCCCTAGTTGGTACCCTTATTGTGACGGACGGGAAACTACGGAACCCTACACTGAGCGTAGCCCGACACGCTCTTGACCGGTTTTCTTTTTTAGATTATCATTGCCATATCAGATAATAATTAGCTTATTATTAGTACCAGTTAACACTTAAAACCATGTTCCTTTCAACTGTTCCTATGAACTGAGAACAAAACAGAAGTAACCGCTTGTACACCGTGCGGTAAGCGCAACCAACTGGAACGAACAAACTTTCGCATCGGCAGCTCTGACTACACTCGTGTGTACTTGTTCCAGGGGCATATTAGCGGGTCGACGTCAAATTTAGGGGACATTAAACTTAGAACTATGATGGATGGATTGTGTGACGAGTACATACTCAGCCTTTTAATATTCCCACTGTTGGGACTCAAGCCTCCTCTCTAGGGGAGCGAATAGGCCGTAATCCACCACGCGAGCCCAATGTGGGTTGGTGAATGTCACATGTCTTCGAATTTTTGGTTCTAGGACATGCCAGTTTCCTTACGATGTTTTCCTTCACCGTTTCGAGAGCAGTGGTGATGAGATATTACACAAAGTATGCGCCTGATTGGGTTTGAACCCACGACCTACAACTCGCCACTCGACTACCACTACTCATGCTGTGGGTGCCTGCTGTGTGAGGAGTGATATGAAAGAAAAGGGAGTTAGTGATAGTGGGACGGGTGACAGGACAGAAAAAAACGTGTTACGCTGACCCTAATTAATATGGGGTAAGGACAGGAACAAGATAAAAAGATAGAACTACATTGGGCATACATAGGCCATGTACGCCGCACTGGGTGCGTCGCAACGGTCTCCATACATTTTATATGGCAACTGTGTACAAAAATGTATGAACATATAATTATATATTATACACATTTGTGTATTCCTCACGTTCGTTTTTTTTCACAAGTCTTTGTTAAAAGATGAAGGAAAACATCGTGACGAAACCGACATGTTCTAGAACCAAAAATTCGATGACGTGTGACATTCACCAACCCGCACTGGGCCTGCGTGGTGGATTACGGCTACGGCCCATTCCCTCTCCTAGAGAGGAGGCCTCAGTCCCAGCAGAGAGAACATTAAAAGGCTGATTATGCTTACGCCACAGGTACAGATATATATTTTTCAAACCTATTAACCTGGCCGTTACCGAGGAGTAGGCTTCAGAAAGTCATTTTTTTCTGGCACTTTTCGGGTGCTTGGGCCTTAAATATAAAAACATCACATACACAATTTTCTCCACGACTGCACGAAGCTTCGTCGAAGCTCCCTATTATGCCCCCAGCATTAAATCTCCGTCACCTACAGTCAGTTTCAATAACTTTACGAATATCCGTGTTTCCACAGACAGACTGCATATGTTCGAATATGAATCCAATTGTTTCAATAGAATTGTAAATAGGTCAAGATTGTTGTGTGGGAGGATAAACAGGCGATAAAATACTACGTCTAGTTGCTATCCGGCATGGTTTCACAGCTGATACTGCGTGGGAGGATACGATTACTGATCTGTTATCTACAATAAACTTGTATTTCTTAAGCGTTTAACAAAAACATTGCTAATTATGTAGTTACTAAACAATCGACGATCGGCGATCAGCGGCGGCGATCTCTCGCGCTGAGGCTTGGAGTGACAGGCGGTCGCGTCCTTCTGCGAAGCAGTAATGCTAGCAAAGGAGGAGGCCGACCGCATCAGGCAACGGCACTCACACCCCTGCCGCTGCCGAGATTCCGATCCTGATGTCTGGCCACCGTAGGCGCGGGCTTGCGAACGGCGAGCAATGGGTAGCTCGCTGTCCGACAGTCCGGTAACTGTCCGGACCGAGCCCAAGTCGTCAGCGGCGCGCACTGGTCCCGCGCGCCTAAAGGAGTTGTCAGCAACCATAGGGGCCCAGCAGGGTCGAATCCTACAGAGGCCAAGGGTCTGCTTCTAAACGAAAAAAACCCGGCCCCGATATGAAAGGCAACGAAAGAATGGGGTGGCTTTTTTGTCAGTAAAAGTCTGACACTATTTCTCGCTCTGCTCAAGGGCGGGGGATGTCATCAGGCTATAATCACCCAAAAGGCAATACAAAAGGCTATGCTTTTAACTGGCCTGTTACTCTAGTGGTTAATGGCCCTGACTGCTGTACTGGAGGTCGTGGATTCGATTCCCACCCAGGACAAATGTTTGTGTGATGAGCACGATCATTTGTTCTGTGTCTGAGTTTAATTTGTCTTTAATATTTATGTGTTTAGAACTCAAAACACTTGGGGCTAGACGGCGTCGTGTGATAGTTGTGGTATATTATTATTATATATTGCTCGCAACGCAAGCAAACTTTGCGTAATCAAATCATATATAAAAGATCCACTGGACAACCTTATGTGGCCAAAAGTTACTTCAAGTTCCTAATTCGGAAATCAGGAGTAAATACCTCCAAACTACTTATGAATTACTACCAAAGGTGCTAATGTGTCCAAATAATAATAAATAACAAGATATTGTCTTTGTTCCAGGGGACCAACACACATCAGGAAAATTGAAAATCATACAAAACCCGCGACATCGTCACTCAACAGTTTTCATACGTTTTTGTAAAATAATCAATTAATAATTCTCTTAAATCCTTGTAAATTCAGTGATGAGTGCTTAATGGTTGTGCGGTAAAAAACGTCGCATGGAATTACAGTGCATCGGTTCGATTCTCCGGCTGAGCAAACAGAAGAATAGGTAAGTTGTCCCTACTAACTGTATACATGCCATAGCATTGGCTAGCAAGTTCATAGGTTTGCAAGTTTACTAATGATAAGCATAAAAACATATTGACATAATTTACATTGGCATAACGGAATTCGGCATAATGATTATTATGCATAATATTTTTAGGCATAAATGTTTTGCCATAAATACTACTACTTCGCACTTCTCGATCCCTTCTTTCTTAGTTTATCTAAGACGTTACTGACTCCCCGTGCTTCGCAAAGCACGGAAAGCCGTTATAAACCTAACCTATCCTAACCTTTGCATTATGCCAAAGTATTATTATGCAGTTGTGGCGACACTTGGGGGAGGCCTATGTCCAACAGTGGACGTCTTTCGGCTGATATGATGTTGATGATGATTATTATGCAACAGTATTATTATGATAATAAAAGTTATGCGAAAATTTTATGCCAAACTATATTATGCCTTAAAATTTTATGCGCACAGGGGTATTACCGGTTTGCACGGTGTCAGCAGACCAGTTAAAATAAAACTTTTCAAGGCTTATAGTCCCTTGAACACCTGGCCGAAATTAATTGGACACAACACTCATACCCGCCTAGACGGCAATGCTATTAGCTATGCATTTAATTGCGGCCAGCTGCGCCCTAATAGATCCCCGCTGACCTTCAAATCCATTTTCTTTGCGAAATATTGATTGATTTACTTACCCTACGTTCACTTTGGAAAATATTTAACCACCAATTGTTGTGTGTATATGTTGTATGTGTTTCTAAAGATTCAAGCCGTTTCGTTATTTTTTTTTAGTTTGTAATGTTTTTCATAAATCTTTAATAAACGTTTTTTTTTTCAAACTTAGTATCCTAGCCGTTGTCGAGGAGTAGGCTTCAGAAAGTCACTGTTCTATGGCATTGCTCGGGCGCTTGGCCCTTAAAGCATTCTGTCACTGTAAATGGAGTAGGTACCTAGTGGTGGTCCAGGGTGGAGTAGTGGCGGCTCAGTGGTAACGGTCCTGAATTACGAGTTGTAGGTCCCAGGTTCAAACCCAACCAGACGCATTACTTTATGTAACTTATTTTATCACCACTGCTCTCAAAACGGTGAAGGAAAACATCGTGAGGAAACGGGCACGTTCTAGAACCAAAAATTAGAAGATTTTGACATCCACCTACCTGCACTGGGCCCGCGTGGTGGATTATGGCCCATTCCCTCTCCTTTATAGGAGGTCTGAGTCCCAGCAGTGGGAACATTAAAAGGCTATTATGCTATTATATAATCCGAATTCAACATCATATATACAGCCTTATTTTTAGTATATTATATACGAAACCTGAAACACCTGTCTAATATTTTTATATAAAGAATCTATTTACAAAATTTCAAAACTGTATCATGAAAAATCACAAAGTTATAAGTAGGTACCTGGTTAGCGACATAAATACATAGTCAACGGGTCGCCCGAGCGGCTGAGGGGTTGTTTTGCTTCTGCACCCAGCTGTGCGCTGGCACCTGATGCCCGTTATGGCCTGCCGTGACCTGTGTTGTATTTAGTGTCGTTGGTGTCCAAATTGTAACCTTTTTTAAATATTTTTAAGAAAAAAATATAACATGGTGTAAAAATTATTGGAATCCATTCAGTTACTGATTCTGAAAAAACTATATTCAAGTTTCGCAATACTAAAATTAATCTACACTAATAATAAAGAGGTAAAGTATATGTTTTAAGCTATTGCATAGCTTCTATCGCGGGCCTTGAGTGCGTGGAGACCGAATCCAGAAATTCCGTAACGAAAATAACCTAACACCCCCCACTCATTTGTTTTTTTGAGCGTGGTGACCGATAAGAAAACAAATGAGTGAACAATCAATCAAAATTCAATTCAATGTGTGAAAGTGGAACTTCAATTAATATCAAAGAAAAAAAAACAAAAAGTTGATAAAAAATGCTATGCAATAGCTTTACCGCGGCAGTCCCCGAGTGCCACACGTCTTTTTTTTTTTGTTTTTGTTTGTAGGAGATAATCTCTGGAATTACTGGCCCGATTACTAAAGTTTTTTCACCGATAGAAAGCTGCTTTATTCCTAAGTGACATAGGCTATATTTTATATACGCGAGCGAAGCTGTTGTATATAACACGTTAATCACTAGTCAAAATTCACAGTCAGTGCTAGGCCGCCTGCATACATGCAATGGTTCTCCGTGACCTTTACCTCTACTAGGTATTACGCTTTCCAATAGTGACCTACGACCTTTACCGTTTCGACCACGCTTACGTCATGAAATAGCGTCTTCAATTATGGATTGAGTTGGTTTTCAATTATAATCTAAATGTGTTTTGAAAAGAGGTTTTAAATATTTGTAAGCAGCGACAAAAAATGTGTAACTAAGATTTATACATGTAACTCATAGGTAATAAGATTTAATTAAAAGAGTGTCCATGAAGTTTCTTGCACGTTCTTCTCCATAGAGATCTACGCTTTGGGTCGTGAAATTTAGCTTCACTTTTTTTTTGACTGACCGACATTTTAACAATTCCAAAGTGCCTGTAATTGGTCTATTTGAAATAAACGTTTCTTATTACTGTACCCCTAGCTAAGTTGCTAATCTGCAATATTTATCAAATGTACCGGAATGACGTCGTCTTAACGCTCAGTCACGTGATCAGAACAAAAGAATTGGTGGCAAGGTCAACTCGAAGCGTTCGGCGCAACCGAAACGTTTGTAACTTGGCTAGGGGGGGCTGATTTCTATTATTTTTGTAGGAATCGTTTTTTTTTAAGTTGGCTATCTTTTTTTATTATTGATAGGCTCGCGTTTGACCACTATCTCACCTGATGGTAAGGAATGATGTGGCCGATGATGGAGTACACTTGCCTAGAAATAACCTATTCACTCTTGACTTAAAGAACCCTAGGTTGTAGCTATCAGGAAACACAGACTCCGGCAGGGAATTCCACTCCTTAGCTGTACGCATAATTAAGAATAATAATAATAATTTCTCCTGTTCTACTTACTAAAAGCCACCTACGTTCCTTCAGTTGCTTTCTGCGTTCTACGACAACGAGTTTCCTGTGAGTAGGTAAGTGTGAGTGTAAGTTCCATGAGTAGTCCAAAAGGGAACTCTGGGCCCTGAAATGCAAGGCATAAGGAAGGAACATAGGTGTCAATCTGGCTCTCCCTCCCACTTCGCCCTAGATCGCGAGAAGTTATTGGATGACTTCCCACTGTAGCGATATCTATGGCACCACATAAGAACTATACAAGAAAAATACAAAATCCTGCATCGCGCAATTTTAAAGTTTTTCGTAGGATTTGAGTACTTAAGGCCCAAGCGCCCGAAAAGTGCCGTAAAACAGTGACTTTCTGAAGCCTAAATAAATTAGCCTAAATTTGAAGGCGCCTTTGGAGGTAGGCAGAACAGAGAGTAAAGTCCCGCAAACCTCCGTTGAAAAGGGAGGATCCTCCGACCAGACAGGTGTTATAGTCTGGTGGGCGACTGCCCGATAGATGATTTCGGGTTGTCGTATATGTTCAAATCGCGCGGAGAACTTTGATTGCGCGATACAGGATTTCGTACTTTCTTCGTAGTTCTTATGTGGCGCCATAGATGTCGCTACATCACTCCCCTCCGGAGATCGGAGATCGATGGTTCTTGATGCGCGCCAGGCCAGCGTAGGTTGGTTCCAGTGGGTCGGAACCGATGCCGCATAGTTCTCGGTGAGTCGGAACTGTCTGCGGTGATGCCCCAGTGAGTCGGGGTGTTGGTATCCCAGTGAGTCGGGATGATGCCCCAGTGAGTCGGGGTGTTGGTATCCCAGTGAGTCGGGATGATGCCCCAGTGAGTCGGGATGATGCCCCAGTGAGTCGGGGTGTTGGTATCCCAGTGAGTCGGGATGATGCCCCAGTGAGTCGGGGTGATGATGTCCCAGTGAGTCGGGACGATGCTGCAGGCTCCAGTGAGTCGGAGTAGTGCTGCTGGCTCCAGTGAGTCGGAGCGGTGCTTGTGCGACGTAGGGCTTGACTGTTGGCGTCGACCAGGAGAGGTTCTTCATAGCTCTTCATGTGACTGGCCGAAGGTGCGTTGTGCCAAGCCAAGATCGCTGATGAGGCTGAAGGTGATGACCAGGTATGACCAGGTAGCATGCTGGTGGTCAGGATACCCTCTATAGCCGTGGGTGCTGGCTGTATGGCTCGCTGCTCGAAAGCTTGAGAAAGTGATGATGACGTCACGAAGTAGTAGCTGCACGAAGGCTGCGCTGACGTTCATTGTCGAGGGTCACCAGTTTGGAAGTATGCGGAACAGAGAGTAAAGTCCCGCAAACCTCCGTTGGAAAGGGAGGATCCTCCGACCAGACAAGTGTTATAGTCTGGTGGGCGACTGCCCAATAGATGATTTCGGGTTGTCGTATATGTTCAAATCGCGCGGAGAACTTTGATTGCCCGATACAGGATTTCGTACTTTCTTCGTAGTTCTTATGTGGCGCCATAGATGTCGCTACACGCCCTTAGAGTTCCGTTTTCATCCTTTTGAACTGAACCTTAAAAATATAGTGTAAGTTCAATCTTAGAAACTCAAGATCCCTCTTCCCGCATGCCGTCCGAGTCGGTCGCTATTTCTGTTGGACTAATACCACTTTCAATTCAACAAAGTCGAGATATCAGCCAAATAAACTGAATGTTAACATCTACAAACGACCGTGCAATTTAATTTAACTGTGTCGGTCCCTAGTCAATGGCGCATAAAGCGGTGCCGGCGATAACCAGACTGTTTGCAGGGACAATTAACAGGAGAATGGTTATAGTTTGTTGATTCTCATCCTGGACGTTACGATTTTTCATTTACTAGCTGCCCAAAATTGCCTAGAATATTTATTTATTAAAACTTTATACAGTCGGTACTAGCTGTCCGCCCGCGATTTCGTCCGCGTGTACTTCGGTTATCGCACTCTAAACGTGTTTTCCCGTAGGAATAAGATGTTTTTCAGGGATAAAAAGTAGCCTATGTTCTTTTCCATGTCAAAGGCTATATGCATGCCAAATTTCATCCAAATCCGTTTAGCCGTTTTTGCGTGATTAAGTAACAAACATACAAAGATCCGCACTTTCACATTTATAATATTAGTTAGGATAACACCACGGCGGAGTTAGGCGATTATCACACTGCCACGCACCACGCAGCGTAGCGCGTGAATGCGTGTTTAATCATTGCTTGTAGGTACAGTACAATTCACGAATGATGGCGGCAACGTGTTTTAGGAACCAAATGGCGACGTGCGTGTGTGAGAAGAGTGTAGTCTGCGCGAACGTTATAACTTCACGGCCGCCATCATTCGTGAATGGTACTGTATCTTCGTTTAGTCCAACACACCAATAAGTATCCACGCGCGTTCATGCAGATCACGCGCATACATGCGTAGAAACAGGGCCTCAAGTCTGCTATTACAATAGTGTCAGAATGGTCTATCATTGATTTCATAATTGTTGATTTTGACAAGTTTTAATTAGGTAATCTACTAATATAATGGCGTCATTATGACTTTCCGATGGTCAACCACTGACACTCCATTGAAAGAAATGGCATAGAATGCTAATCTCGTACATGTAATAACAAATGAACATCTGACGTTTGCGGTAATCTGCAAAAAATTTGACAGTTCTTTTGATCAGTGACCTACCATTACGACGTCATGGCTCAATTAATGCTTTTAACAAGCTCGATACCTCTACCACAATTCTATTACAAGACCATTGACCGATCAATGATCGATCATTATGAATTAGCAGATTACAAAATTTTAGCAAAATGACAATGGGATCGTGTAAGAATGACAAATTTATAAAAATAGCAGACTTAGGCCCCAGGACACGTGCGTGGGTAGTAGTAGTATCTTTATTTTCATAACAACATAGTTGTGTCGAACAGATTGATAATTATAAATGTCCTTAAACTACATTAAAATAATTTCTAGAATAAATAAAATCATTACATAATTTTATCAAATCTTAATATATATAAATGTCGTGTCTCAATGTTTGTCCTCAATGGACTCCTAAACCACTTACCGATTATAATAAAATTCGCACACCATGTGCAGTTCGATCCAACTTGAGAGATAGGATAGTTTAAATCTCAAATTATAGTCACAATTTTAATTTATTGCTAATTATTTGTCTGTTATTATTTGACAGTCACAATTATCTGTTAACTCCAAATGATTCTAACAGATGTCGATACCTTTCGACTGGGTTGAGTAAGTAATCAATAGATGGCGCTGCTATGTTTAGCCACAGCAACGCGTGGCCGAGTCAGCTAGTACAATAATAATAATTTATAACAAAAGTCATTGGTTAAATCATAAATAATGTCCTAATTGCTATAATTAATTACAAATTAAATACCTGCTCAAATATATTATACAATTAAAGCCGGGTGACACGCAAGGTATGCTACACTGGGTCTCGTAGTGCCGTACGTGATTTTGTATGAAATGAGCCAGAGCCTGCGTGCGAGGAGGAGTGGCAGGCGGTCGCCGACTTCTGCGAAGCAGTAATGCTCGCTAAGGAGAAGGCCGACCGCATCAGGCAACGGCGCTCTCGCCGCCGCCGCCGGGATTCCGATCCCGATTTCCAGTACCACCGTAGGCGCGGGCTTGCGGACAGTGAGCAATGGGTAGCTCGCTGTCCGGCCGTCCGGTAACAGTCCGGACCAAGCCCAAGTCGTCGACGGCGCGCGCTGTTCCCGCGCGCCTCAAGGAGTTGTCAGCACAGCAGGGGCCCAGCCGGGTCGAAGCCTACTGGGGCCAGGGTTATCCGAAAGGGCGCTCGAGCCCCGGTATGAAGGCTTGAAGGAACGGGATGGGTTTTTTAGTCAGTAAGAGTCTGACACTATCTCCCACTCCGCCCAAGAGCGGGGGTTGTCATAAGATGATTTTTCCAATCGAAAAAAAAAAAAATATAGCCAGAGCCTGTGTGAATTTACAAAACGCAACTACGCGTGTAGGTGCATTAACACGCAACAAGCAGCGTGATGCGTGGCAGTGTGATAATTGCCTTAATGCCATAGACATTTTCTACCAGTCGACCTTAGGGTGGCGCAGAAACATAACATGGCTGGTGCAACTTAATAAATAGACCAACAGAAAAGAGACAAATACAATCTATATATATAAAAGAAAGTCGTGTTAGTTACACCACTTATAACTCAAGAACGGCAGAACAGATTTGGGTGAAAATTGGTGGGGAGGTAGCTAAGAACCAGGAGAAGGACATAGGATACTTTTTTTTTTTTTTTTTAGGGTAGAGTAGGGTAGAGTAGGGTAGAGTAGGGTAGAGTAGGGTAGAGTAGGGTATAGTAGGGTAGAGTAGAGTAGAGTAGGGTAGGGTAGAGTAGGGTAGGGTAGAGTAAGGTAGGGTAGAGTAGGGTAGAGTAGGGTAGAGTAGAGTAGGGTAGAGTAGAGTAGAGTAGGGTAGGGTAGAGTAGGGTAGAGTAGGATAGAGTAGGGTAGAGTAGAGTAGAGTAGGGTAGGGTAGAGTAGGGTAGGGTAGAGTAGGGTATAGTAGGGTAGAGTAGGGTATAGTAGGCTGAAGTAGAGAAGAGCGGGAGCGAAGCCGCGGGCAAAAGCTAGTAGTAAATACATCTATATATATAAAAGAAAGTCGTGTTAGTTACACTATTTATAACTCAAGAACGACTGGACCGATTTGGTTGAAAATTGGTAGGGAGGTAGCTAAGAACCAGGAGAAGGACATAGGATAGAGTAGGGCTGAGTAGGCTAGAGTAGGGTAGAGTAGGGTAGAGTAGGGTAGAGTAGGCTAGAGTAGGGTAGAGTAGGTTAGAGTAGGGTAGAGTAGGTAGAGTTGACAGCTTAGATAAAAGGTAACTATTAGGCGGTACGAAGTTTGCCGGGTCAGCTAGTACTTAGATAAATACAAATAAACAATGTTGTTGTGAAAAAATAAATCCAACCAACCAGTGCTGTGATGATTCTAGCAACTTCTTGCGAATATGCTCACGTGCCTTCACCTTAAAGGAAAATGGGCTGGTCGTCATCCTGATTTTGAACATTGTCCCAAACTGACATTTGTTTTTTAATTGTTATAGTGCTTGACTGCGATCCCACCTGATGGTAATCAGTGATGCACTAGTTTATGAAAAGCCTATTCACTCTAGCCTTGACACCTAAATTATAATCAGACGGGAAAACCACAGCAGGTTGTTCCAGTCCTTCGATGTCCGCGGTATGAACAACGAAGCGAAACGCTTAATCCGGACCGTTGAAGTTTCAACACCGTGAAGGTATACTCGCCGTACTTCGGCGAACGGCGTCGGCGGGGCGTCGGAGATATGTCTTATGGCCTTAGCGCGCATCAATCCTGCTGAACTCCTACGATTTGCTGACATCTCTTTGAGGAGCGCGTACTACGCACTGTTTACGACTTGGGCTCGATCTGGGCGGCTCCTAGACTACGAGCTACCTATTGCTCGTCGTCCGCAAGCCCACCCGTGTTCCTTTATTCGAACAATTTCGCAGACGCAAACATGTCTAAGAACATTTCCCATTTGTAATAATAATATGTTGGAAATATGTTAGGAATGGAAGTTATCCACAGTTTTATGCGTGTAATAACACCCACTTCGGCTTCTATGTGGGCCGTTTGTTATAGTTTGAGCAATGGGGTGAAGACAGCTTGGCATTGAACTACCATTTATATTACAACTAGCTTCGGCTAGCGGGTTCAGCCGTGTGAAAGTAGCTTTCTTTCATACAAAACTTCGAAAAGCCGTGTCATCCCATTTTTAAAAGAGTAACCATGGAGTGGACCGCTCATTGTGGCGACACGTGGGGGAGGCCTATACCAAGTGGACGTCTTTCAGCTAAAATAATGATGAACCATGGAGTTTCTTGCTGCTTCGTCTCTCTTTATTTTATTAAATAAGTTAGGGTCAGATTCGAGAATTTTTTTTAACGAGCCAACTATTTTATAACACGTTTTGATTTTGGCCCAGTGGTTGGTCAATATTCAATGTTGATAAATATATCTTTTCATGGTTTTTTTTAAATTTGTGGATTTTTTACTAGTCTTTTAAAAAAGTTCAAAATGAGTAGAATCTGGCCTTAACATTTGACGAAGATATAAAAAGAAAACCATCAGAAGACTCCTCCTCCTCTTTTGTGTGTGGTGGTGAAGTGATGATGTGGCCGACGATGGAGCACACTTGCCTAGAAATAACCTATTCTCTTCTTGACTTAAAGACCCCTAGGTTGTAGCTATCAGAAAACACAGACTCCGGCATGGAATTCCACTCCTTAGCTGTACGGCTAATAAATGTGTTTCCAAAACGTTTTGTACGTAAGGGTGGGATATCCACCATGTACCGATGGGGCAACGCCGTGCGTCTAGTGGTCCGATGATGGAACGGACTTGGCGGAATTAAATTCTGCAATTTCAACGTGCACTCCCCGAACTGTAATCGATACAAAACCGATAAGCCAGCAAGCCGACGTCGATGCTAAAAATGAACAAAAGAAAATCATTAAAATCCCAAAAATCATTAAAATTCCAATTTCGAACCGTGCACTAGCTTCTGACGTTTTGTAAGTGCCCATGTAGGCCTATGTGAAACAAAAAAATTGGTTGCCTGTAAAGTCGGTATACGGGCGAAAGTTTTACGTGACAACGACTTTCGAGTGGAAGGGACGCGTGCCTTTCACTTTTTATGTCTGTCTCTCTCGCTCTTAGGCGGGCTAACCATGCCCGAGTGGAAGGGACGCGTGCCTCTCACTCGCTCTCATTGTGAGCGCATAACGTGAGCGGAGCGTAACGCAGTTTCTTGAAGTGTCACCCGGCAAACCAATTTATAAGACGTTGTCACGTCAAAACTTTTGACTTTGACTTTGACTTTGAATCAATTAACAAAGTACAAAAAACATTAAGTCGCCTTAGAAGCTCCTTTTTTTTTAAGTCTGTTCTTTGGTCTTAATAATCCAAGCACAAGTACTCTAAATTTTCGTTAACATTGAATCAACAAAACTTCTAAGACAATCAAGTGATCTCTCCAGACTTTTGAAACCTCTTTACAATTGTTTATGATCATTGTACTTTGTTAAAGAACAATGGAAATTACTCCACAATGTATTTATGGCTGTTACAATCTGAGAAGATCACAGGATCATCGTGGATGAGACTTGTTAGTGTTGCTACAGTAAATTAAAAGCTTCGGATGTGTTTCATGGTATTCGATTGATGTTTGATCTTTATTCTTATTGTATCTTTCAGATGTACGCAACTGGTCCTTTGATATTTCTAAACTAGTTAAGGATAGTACCTTTTTTTGAGACGGGAAATCATCCAATGGTTGACCCGCTCTAGATTGGAGCTAGAGGGACTTTTATTAACAAAAACTGGTCAAGTTCTTTTTTCTGCTAAACGGAGCTAGAATTGGCTCGATGGAGCCCGCTAATCCGGCTCCATCTTTTTGGCATGTGGCAGATTACCTTATGCTTCTTGGAGTAACGATTACCATCCGTAGACTCATAGTAAGGTTCAGTTGAAAACCTGAACTGGAACAACTGTAAATCTTAATGATCAAACACGAACAGATATTTTTTTTTTACTAGACCGTATTGTCTCACTGCTAGGCTAAGACCTCCGTCCATTCTTTCCAATGATCTTGGTTCCTCACTTCCTCATTCCAATTTTAAAAGGAAGCCGTGCAGGTCGTCCCACCGTATCCTTGGTGGTCTGATGCGGCCCGCGTCCCTGTCCGAACACCAATCCTGCGTTTTACAGGCCCACAGCTCGTTTCAAGCTCTTAGGCCCTATAGTTTCGACTGTGGGTTATATATCAGTCAGTCAATTGCTCCTTTTATATTATTGATTATTTCGAATTGGAAAATAACTCTTGTTTCATCTTCAGAAAAGTAAACTATGCGAAAAGCCAAAAATAACAAATTCTAACTATCGAATTGATAGACACATCGTTCGCAAAATTTCAAATATCGTGACTCAGACAGAAGAAAAATAAACCTTATCATAAGTTCAACTGAGACATGAAAAATTGCAATTTAATATTAAAATTTATTACCCTCTATAATTCCATATCGAAGTTCTATCAAAACAATCTTTCAAATAAAACATTAATAAAATCTTAAACATAAATTCCCCTGAGCAAAATTGAAGAATTTTATTATCGCTTGCAACATTGTGAATCATTACTGCCTACAGCTAATGAAAATCTCATAAAAATTGGAGCAGCGGTTTTGTAGATATAAACGAAAGCAAAGTAATCAACACATCATACTCATTTAAAAACAAAATAAGGCTAAGATCATGAATTAAGACACAAAGTTACACATTTACGATTTTTCTAAGCTTTGCCTCACATTTTAAAACGACGTATAACGATCTCCGGTCACCGAGAAATGGGTATAGCACGCTATCCAACTGACCCCGAGTCGTCGATGGCGCGTAACGTGCCTCGTGCACCTCAAAAAGAAGTCAGCATAACCGTAGGGGCGCAACAGAGCCGATGCCAGCTAGAGCGAAAGTGAGTATCAGACTGGAGGACGAGCTACCCTTTTCTCACCGTCAGAAAGCTCGCGCTTACGGTGACTGAAAATCGTCCTGCGACTCCTGACACCCCTGAATTAGTCTCCACCTCACAGTGTGGCCTCCTTGCTCGCATTACTGTTTTGCAGAAGGACGTGACTGCCTCCCATTGCCACCATGTCTCCCGGGCAATGAGATCGCCGTGACCCTTTTGTTTAGGTTGGAAATCATCCAATGACATCTCCCGCAGTTGGGTCGGAGCGCGAGGGCGTGTCAGACTTTTACTGACTAAAACTCAGTCCTGGTTCCTTCGTAGCTTTTAATTTAAGGGCTGGGTTTTCCTTTTAAAAGCGAACCCATGGTCTCAATAGGCTTCGGCCCCGCTGGGCTCCTACGGTTTGCTGACATCTCCTTGAGGCGCTCGTGGAACACTACGTGCCGTCGATGATTCTGCTCGGTCTCGGTCCGGACAGTTACCGGATCGAACAGCGAACTATCCATAGCTCGCCGTCCGCAAGCCCGCGTATACGGTGACCGAAAATCGAGATCGGGATCCCGGTGGGGGGGCATGAGGACCGCTCTCTTGCGCGCACACGTGCGGCCTTCTCCTTTGCTAGCTAAATTACTGCTTCGCAAAAGGCTAAATCACTCCTCCTCGCTTCAGACCATGGCCTGTAGGTACCAAGGCCCGGCGCGAGAGATCGTTGCCGCCGATCGTCCCCCGAGACACGGTAGTGCTCTGCCCAAGCGGGGCACACCTCTAACGTATGCTCTACCGTGTCTTCCGAGTGAGAAGGAGGTAACTGCCTCCCATTCTTCCTGCTCCCGATCACCTCTACGAAGACACGGCGGTGCTCCCTCCAACCGGGATAGACTTCAACCGTATGCTTCACCGCTTCCTCCGGGACGTGTCAGACAGTCAGAGTTTTACTGACTAAAACCCAGTCCTAGTTCCTTCGTTGCCTTTCATTCCAGGGCCGGGTTTTCAGTTGGCTTCGACCCTGCTGGGCCCCTACGGTTTGCTGACATCTCCTTGAGGCGCCCACGCCGTCTTGGGCTCGGTCTGGTCGGTTACCGAACGGTCAGACGGCGAGCTACACATTGTTCGCCGTCCGCAAGCCCGCTCGTACGGTCACCCTAACCTTGGTCTCTAAAATACTAAACAGTAATTTATGCTGAGTTAAACAGTTTGCAAGGCAAGATTTAAACAAACACTACGCTATTGATTGACCAGACCAATTCAATTGATTACTAAAACCGCAGTTTATGACTTAGCCAATGCTTGCGCCAACGCTTTGATGAGCTTAGTCTTTACTATAAACTAAATATAGTTCGTGACTAGGATTTGTTCTTGGTTTTACTTGCATGGGAACCGCTTTATAAAGGTCGTACTACACTACGCTGAATAATGCGTGCGATATTCAGACTCGTCTTATTTTCCTTCCCGAGTAAGACAGTCTGATCCTTATTACACTACGCGATACGTCGAACCATAGACTAAAACGGTCAGAATCGACACTCGCTTTCCGCGGCAAGAGCTAAGCGAAGCGGTCGCGTAAGGTTAGTATGATATTTTCAAGCAAATTCTCGCTGACTATTGTTTTATATATGGCGGCTATTTTTCTCTGCATCGCCCAAAGATTAACTGATGAAAATGTCTTCGGCCTCTGTACTTTTGTCTGCATAAAGCATTTATTAATTATAAGAAATGGCGGCGCGTTGAAATCGCGTGATCGCTTCGCAACCGCAATTGCGGTATCTAAAATCTAAACAGAAATTGCAAGCTTAAAAAGAAACCTGTGACACTAAAAAACTGCTCAACAATCTCTTTACAATTTCGGTGATTACTAAAACGTACTCATAATCCTTTATTAGGACAGTACCGGTCTTTAAACCATATTTTATGAATCTTCGTATATTACCAGTACCCTGTCTATATATATATGAAGTAGCTGTATTTGTAAAACAAAATCTTCATTTGTTTGGAGTTTATAACAGCACGCGACACAGATATAAAATAAGCGGCAGACCACACAATAAAGCCATATTTCATAAAAGTTTCTTAGGAATGGCTCCACGGGTATACAACAAACTGCCTAAATTTTTGCTAGAATGTGACGATCTTAACGTATTTAAAAAACAATTGCACAATTTACTGCTAAATAAGAATTATTACACAGTGAATGAGTACCTATTAGACAGGAATTTATGTGTACAATAATGACAAGGGTTACTTCTTTCTAAGTCCGACTTACTTTACTTAATTTACGTATTGTATTTATTTTGAGTTTGTTTTTATTTTGTATTGACATTATTTGTTTGACTATATTGATTTTATTTTGTTTTTTATTGACATTATTATTAGTAGGTTTTAATCTCTGACATATAGTATCCATAATGTTTAATTTATTACAATTTACTAAAATTTTGCATGCCTAATTTGGTAAAACACAGTTTGCTGAGCATTCACATGACATCCAGAAATGTATAATTGATTGTACTGTGTTCTGCAATAAAGATTTTGACTTTGACTTTGACTTTGACTTAAAGAGCCTAATTGCGATCTTTACAGGCTAAACAACGACCCAAGCGGTCGCCTCCTTCTGCGAAGTAGTAATGCTAGCAAAGGAGGAGTCCGACGGCGCCCGCCAATGGCGCTCACACCCCAGTCGCCGCCGGGATCCCGATCTTGATTTCTGACCACCGTAGGCGCGGGTTTGCGGACGGCGAGCAAAGGGTAGCTCGCTGTCCGACCGTCCGGTAACCGTACGGACCGAGCCCAAGTCATCGACGGCGCGCACTGTTCCCGTGCGCCTCTAACAGTTGTCAGCAAGCGTAGGCCCATAGGGGCACAGCAGGGTCGAAGCCCACTGGGGCCAAGGGTCTATTTCTTAAAGGGAGGCTCGGCCCTGGTATGAAAGGCAACGCAGTAACGGGGTGTTTATACACCGAAAAAAAAAACTGCAAGCTTTAGTAGTAACCTGTTACACTAAAATACTGCTCAACAGTCTCTTTACAACTTCGGTGATTACTAAAACGTACTCATAATCCTTTATTAGGACAGTACCGGTCTATAAAGAGCCTAATTGCGCTCTTTACGGACTAAACGGCTACCCAGAAAACAAAAATTTCAACGAATTTAACCCAAATATTGCCTCTGTAAGGTTGTTACCCGCAGAACGCCGCGTAAAATGGTTTTACGCGTCATTGCGTAAAACCGACTTCAAAGCATTTATTTGGCCGGCCACCTCTCTATAATATTGTTTTGGAACTCCCCTTCAGGTTAGGGTTGCCAGGCTTCCGGATAAAGACGGAAATATTAGGCTGTTTGGATAGACTCTACCTGTAAAGTGAGACTGTTTCTGGCAAAATTAAACGGGCGTAGGTAAAGCTTTTTTATATTCCATCAATCATTTTAATTTTTAACCAGCGGTATTCGAGTTTTTAACCGAATGTAAAGAAGAAGAGGTTAAATAAAACGGGACTAGGGCAGGAAGATGATGATGATGTAAAGAAGAAGAGGTTATACATATGATTTTTACGCGGTTTATTGAGGAACGATTTTGATTTATTTTTTTTACTATTTTTATGGCGTTTGGCATGTCAGTTATTATTTTTTCACCTCGCTCCTACCCACAGAATAGAATAAACTTTATTGTACACCAAAATAGTATCAACTAGCTTTTGCCAGCGTACATAAAATATAGCCTATGTCACTCAGGATTAAACCATTTTTATATCGGTGAAAAAATTTCTTTCAGAGATAACCTCCAACAACCAAAAAAAACATAAAAAAAAAACAAATGTTACCTTTTTATTATTGTAGGTAAGTGTAGATAGACAGCTACTTGTAAAATGAGAGGGTTTCTGGCAAAATTAAACGGTTACATATATCATATAAATAATTATTATGAAAGAAAGAAAGAAAGAAGGAAAAACGTTTATTTGTACATCACACATACATTTAAATTTAAAAACAGTAAAGTTAGGATACATTAAAAAAAAAATACCATAGAATTTAGTATGAAAAAAAAAAGATAACTAACTACTGGTTATTTTATATCATCACTGCTTACCATCAGGTGGGATCGCAGTCAAGCACTAGTTCATTTATTTCCAAACAAAAACAGGCGAAAGGCTTTTTATATTCCATCAATCATCAAACAGTAAGAGGCTGTATGTGCGTCGTATGAATTTTTTCGCGGTTTATTGTAGACCGATTTTGATTATTTTTTTGCTTTTTTGTTATGACGCTGATAAATCAGTTATTATTTTTTCAAATCATTCGAAAACCCGCATCTTATACCTACATACCACTTTTAGGGTGACTGGTGACTTACCAGCCCCCCTAGCCAAGTTACAAACGTTTCGCTTGCGTCGAACGCTTCGAGTTGACCTTGCCGCCAATTCTTTTGTTCTGACCACGTGACTGAGCATTGAGGCGACGTCATTCCCGTTCATTTGAAGCTTTCTACAAGCGTTAAGTATTGCTGATTAGCAACTTGGCCAGGGGTACAGGACAGAATGAAAGAAAAAAACGTGTTGCGCCGACCCCAAATAAAATGGGACAAGGGCAGGATGATGATGATAATGATGATGATGTAGTGTATTTCGCATTAGTGCAGAAAAGTGCAGCAGCCAGATCCTGCCATAATTTATACCTAATAATAATTTGTATCACAGCCCATGAAAAACCAAATGCGAACCATTTCTCATTTTATTTCTTTTATTATTATTGATAGACTTGAGGACCACTATCTCGCCTGATGGTAAGCGATGATGTGGTCGACAATGAAGCACGCTTACCTAGAAATAACCTATTCACTCTTGACTTAAAGACCCCTAGGTTGTAGCTATCAAGAACCACAGACTCCGGCAGGAAATTCCACTTCTTAGCTTGTAAATAAGTTACCTTCAGCGCAGGCTTACAGACGGTGAGCAATGGGCAGCTCGCCGTCCGGCCGTCCGGTAATCGTCCGGACCGAGCCCAAGTGGTCGACGGCGCGTTGTGTTCCATGCGCGCCTCAAGGTAGAGGCCCAGCAGGGCCGCAGCCTACTGGGGCTATAGGTTGTGCGAAAGTGAACCCCAAGACCCTGGAACGAAGGCAAAGAAGGAACAGGAGTGCGTTTTAGTCTCTAAAAGTCCTGCTCCGCCGAAAAGTGGGAGATGTCATTATTTTCGACCTAAAAAAAGCTGATTTTAAAACATAAACAAAACTAAGGTATGTGGCTGTCCTGTTCAGCTTTCGAGTTTTCTGTGAACCCTACTCCTGAATCGTCTTCCCTCTCTCCCTGGCCCTTCCTGTCCCTCGAACCGCGACATTACACGCGGATTTAACTGACATTAGAAGGTAATCGGCGAGAACGCGACGCTAATCTTCCGGCAAATTACTTTATCTTACCGCTGTCAAAAACATAGTTAGCAAGATTTTTGGGTCGTGATGTTTTTTTCTTGACTTATGAGGTTTCTTATTTCTTTAAGATTTGTTTTCATGTCTGTGCCAAAGTGTGCGCGATGAAAACTTGTGGCGAAAATGGTCCAATTTGTCCTAAATTGGGCAATTTTCAGCACGGGATTTGTGTTGACTGTATCATATAACTGTTTCTGCCCGGGCTGATGAAGCATGATGAAGTCCGTTCCTTCTTGGTTGCGGCTATTTCCTTCGCTGGCATTAGTGCTTCACAAAAGGATACGTCCGTTTCCATTCCTCCTCGCTCCGAACCACGGTCACCTTCACTGATCGCCTCCACTCTTTAAGGCGCGCGTGAAACACTACAGGTGATTAACCGGACGGCGAGCTACTCATTGCTCGTTGTCCGCAACGTTACGATGGCTGAAAATCGAGGTCGGAATCCCGGTGGCTGGGTGGTGAGGAAGTCCGTTCTCTGATGGTTGCCGCTATCTTCTTCGCTAGCGTTAGCGAAAAAGGCGTCCGCCTTTCATTGCTTCCTCGCTCTGGACCATGACCTGTACGACAGCCTGGTGCGAGAGGCAGCTACCAGCGATCTTCCCCACGGTGCTGCGCCCAAGTGGGGCACACCACCGTGTCCCGCAGGCTGTCCACACAATAGTTACACCCGAGCGTGTCTTGCCCACGAATCAGGTGCGGGATCCTTGGTACCTAAGTTCGGGACTTGCCATCTCTGGTGAGGGCTTGCGCCATGCGGAAGGTGAGGATGCCGTGGCGTTCTTCCAGCCACTCCACAAAGAGGGGACTATCTATAGTTGTACAATATATCATTATTAAAGATCTAAAGTTTGTTTTTTTGTCTGTAGGAGGTAATCTCTGAAAGTACACTGGTCCGATTGCTAAAATTTTTTCACCGAAAGAAACCTGCTTTATTCCTGAGTGACATAGGCTATATTTTATGTACACATGGGTGAAGCCTCGGGCAAAAGCTAGTTAGTTATATTTTTTTCTCCGGTGGGAAAATCATCTAAGGACATCCCCCGCTCTTGGGCAGAGCGACAGATAGTGTCAGACTTTTACTGGCTAAAAACCCACTCCTGTTCCTTCTTGCCTTTCGTACCGAGACCGAGCTTCGGATAACCCTCGCCCCAGTGGGCTTGTTAGTTATTTATATTAAGATTTCTCTTAACCAAAAACCCCAGTGTTGCTAGCGACAAAAATGCGCTTACTAAGCAAGCGTAGTACCAACATACAAGCGACAAGATAGATTGATGATAGACTAATGATCCAATATCGCATGGCCTTGTAACGATAATATAATCTATGTATGTACTCATGAAGATGAAAAATGTATTACACGAGACAGAATCTTGATGACATCATCAATTTACTTGGGACATACTTTCGTTAATCGGACATAAGTGATGGGGGCTCATCTGGTGCCTCATCCTCTCTCTCTCTTGATAAACAAAGTGCTAAAACACTACGTTATACTTTGGTAGGGTATATCAATTCCATATACTATTTTTGGCAATCATAAGGTTTTTAATTTCGGTGGGTAAAAATAATCCATATGACATCCCCCGTTTTTGGGCGGAGCGGGAGATAGTGTCAGATTTTTACTGAATAAAAACCCACTCCTGTTCCTTCGTTGCCTTTCATACCAGGGCCGGGCCTTCCTTTCAGAAGCAGACCCTTGGCCCCAGTAGGCTTCGACCCTGCTGGGCCCCTATGGTTACTGACAATTCCTTGAAGCGCGCGGGAAACAGTACGCGCCGTCGACGACTTGGGCTCGGTCTGGACGGTTAACGGACGAGCGAGCTACCAATTGCTCGCCATCTGCAAGCCCGCGCCTTCGGTGGCGATTAAATCAGGATCGGAATCCCTGCCCTAGAGCGGAGGAAGTAATTGGATGAATACATCATCATCATCACCATCATTATCAGCCAAAAGATGTTCACTGCAGGACATAGGCCACCCCCAAGCATCGCCACAACGCCCTGTCCTATGCGTCACGCAACCACCCTGCCCATTGCCACTTAAATTTGGCGAGCTATGTCGGTAACCTTCGTTCTCCTGCAGATATCTTCATTTCTGTAGTGATCACGCAAGGAAACTCCAAGCATAGCCCTTTCTATCGCCCTTTGGGTGACTTTAAGTCTTCTTATGAGGCCCATTACAGCGACCACGTTTCGCAGTCATAAGTCATCACTGGCAACACGCACTGGTCATAGACTTTCGTCTTGCGACACTTTGGTATATTGGACGAGAAGACACCGCGCAGCTTCCCGAACGCCGCCCAGCCGAGTCGGATTCGACGATTGGCCTCTTTCTCGAAGTTAGACCTACCCAACTGGAGTGTCTGTCCCAGGTGAACGTAGTCGTCCACAACGATGAATTCACGCCTTAAACCACGTGCTCTGAGTAAATCGATCAGTATACCCCGTTAAATTTTAATAGTTTTAATCACGTCAGCTGATGGACAATAAACTACAATAAACGTCAGCTGAGCGAGTTCAATGACCTGTAGTTATTAGTCGGCGTTGCGTACAAGCTACCTACAGGTCAATGAACTCGCTCAGCTGACGTTTTCTTAAAGAAATTAATTTCGTACATGCGTAAATTAATACGAGTTTTGAAAAAAAGGTACTTTATTTTTAATTTTATCTTTACAAATCGATAGTGTTTCATGTACCGGATCGACACTCCACGGGATTAAAACGACTAAAATTTAGCGGTGTATAAAATATTACATCACCGTATTGCAAATACTCGTAGCACACCATCAAACATAATCCCAAAAGCGGTTTAAAAAACCCTTTTACTAATTGAGATTGAAACAAATTGACTACTTATCGATCAACCAATAAACAAAGCCTTCCGTTGAAAGCCTTTGTAAACTGTTGTTTATCGAAAATTGAAAGGTTTTTCTGGGTTTTTCAGTCGTTTTTAATTACTTGGTGTTGGTACTCCCATTGAAACTCGCGTGGCCAACATAATAAAGCTACATAAAATCGCTTTACTTAATTACCGCTGTGTTGATTTAAATGCTTGTTTAATGTAATATAATAACGTATATTTTATGGAATTAAGGAAATTGGTCATGTAATTTTATATGGATAAAGTGAGAAATTAGCCTAATAGAGAAAGTTTGAAAGTGGCGCCCGTAACTGAAAAGTTGAAAGGTAATCGTTTCTCTTGGTATGGTCAAGTGAAGAGGAGGGATGAAAGTGTTAAAAGAGTTACGAGTCTACATGTAGATGAATGGAGAGGAAGATGGCCAAAGAAATGATAGATGGATTGTTCAAAGAGTGATATGAAAGAAAAAGGAGTTAGATAGTTTGACGGGTGACAGGACAGAATGGAAGAAAAAGACATGTTGCGCCGACACCAAGTAATATGGGATAAGGACAAGAAGAAGAATAAGTTCACGATATTATGACGTTGTTTTGTTACAAAGATGGCGGTTCCCGCGCAAAGTGACGTTTTGAATGTCATAGTTTTTTTTATTATTATTATTGGTAGGCTCGCTCAGGATCAGGCGAGATGGTGGTCAACCATCTCGCCTGATGGCAAGCGATAATGTTTACGCACGCTTTTGAGCTTTAGTGGTCCTTTTTATATAATTTTTGGTCTTAATTTACTCGTATGATAGTAAGAGGCTAATTTCCTTTAAAACTGGCTCTTATCGCACTACGAGTAGGTAGTTTGTCACGCAGCACTCGGCTCCGTAACACCCTCACCTGCGGCTCGTGCAATTCCGACTCGGTCTCCAAAACCAATGATGAAATTCCTCCACTTGTATCTAAATGTACTCCACAGCAACGCGGGGCCGAGGCAGACCATGAACATGGCGGGACGACCTGGATGGCTGCCTTAAGAATTGGAATGAGAAAGCAAAGAACTGTGATCATTGGAAAGATTGGAGGGACGTCTTTGCCCAGCAGTGGACAATATAATAATAATAAAAAATAAATCTCTACGTAGGTAGAATTCCTAGTATGTAAATAGTTACTTGTCTGGACATAGATAGTCCTACAAAGAGAAAATAAGGACATAGGTAGCTCTACAAAGAGAAAATAAAGACACAAATAGAAATTGTAAGAGGTCTCCGTTGGAGATACAAAAATTCTTATTACTACGGCCTGCCTCGTCTTCGCAAGCGCAGAATTTAATCTCCGGAGGATTTTCCAATCAAATATTTAAACTAACCTTGTCTTGACAACAAATGACGTAAAAATGATGATCTCTCATATGTGCGGTAATTGAATTTTTATTTATATACACCGTGTTTTAAACGTCGACACACATACGTCTGGATCTCCCAGTGGTAGAATTTATGAGCTCAAAATCATGGCGGTAAGTCTCCTCTATGAGGACTGGCTGGCAAGCCGTCACAGCGAACTCAGCTTCCCCAAGATACAGGTCCTTACCAGTTCCAGCATCGGATTCAAGCGGAAGAAACACCCAGCTGTCACCACTGTGTGGACCGCCGGAAACAACGTTTGAGCTTGAGCAACTTACGCTGCATTCTCGTCAGAATGCTGACACATCACTCCTCGACTCCTCATACGCCCATCCTACACATCCAGTCAGTCGTCTTCCTTCCTTGATCGCGATAATTATTGTGAAAGTTAAATAAATTGTGTTAGTTTCTTACAGCTAAAAGTGTTTCCTTTTTAAAAAGAGTGACCTAGATCGGTTTTTAACAGTACGCTGGAGATGTGCCCACGTGTTCTCGTTGCGTCGACTACTCGCGCGTGGCCGAGGTTCAGGGCATAGTACGGAGTGAGAAGGATGGTAGTTGGTCACCTCCTTCTGCGATATAGTAATGCTGGTGAAGGAGACGGCCACACGCATGAGAGAACGGAGATCCTCACACCCCAGCCGCTGCGACCCTGACCCTGACTACCAGTCACCTGTAGGCGCGGGCATTAGAATATGTAAAGTATTGGGCAGTTCTCAGAATCTTAACCCTCGAGCAGCTTGCTTCTTAATATTCCTTCTCACTGTCTCTACCATAAAACTCTGGAATATGCTTCCCCTTGACATCAAAAATGCAGAAAGTAAATTTTCCTTCAAGCGTAAAATTCGGAACTACTACTTGAATTTCCTCTTAATCAACCTGAGTTCGGTCTTCGTCAGAATAGTAATATTTTAAGTTCTCCTAATTGTAATGATTTCATATTTATCATAGTATTTATTATATTATCATATATACGTTTTTTGTTATTATATACAACTTAATTTACCGATACTAACTACATTTTATTTCAACTGTCTAATATTAATTTATTGTAACTGGTAACAAAAGTTAACTGTCAGAGAATACCTTGTTGCATTAAGTCTGCCTATGTACCACCCCTATACATGAAGTTTAAATAAATATTAAGCCAATTTTCCTTTAAGGTGAAGGCACGTGAGCATATTCGCAAGATGTTGGTAGAATCATCTCCGCGCTAGTTGGTTGGATTTGTTTTTTACACACTACAGCATTGTTTATTTGTTTATATGTATGTATCTAAGTATGTATTTACTATTGTATTTGTTTCTCTTCTGTTTTGTCTATTTATTAAGTTGCACCTGCCATGTTATGTTTCTGCACCACCCTAAGGTCGACGGGCAGATAATGCCTAAGGCATTAAGTCCGCCTTTGTACAGTTTTTTTGTGCATAAAGTTTTAAATAAATAAATATGTACCTACATCTATACTCTAATAGTAATCGAATTAACTATTCATACGAAGTAATAGCTTGAAGGACTTGGTACAACAATGTTGGTCTGTTCAAGAACATTTTCAAGAAAATTTATGACACATATTTAACTAAAATGCATCAATGTATTTAGCAAATATGTGGCGATACTTCAAGCAAGTGAAAATGAATGTTCCGTGAGACAGGCGCGGCGGAGCGCAGAGGTCGTGAAACATGTGCTGTGGGATGAGTGTGGTGTGAGTGATGAGTGGCAGCGGGTGTGGGTTCAGCTGGCGTTGATACTTCTAGCAAGTGAAAATGAACGTACCGTGAGTGAGATGTGCTGTAGGGCGAGTGTTGTATGTAGAGTGATGAGTGGTAGCGGGAGCGGGTTCAAGAGATATTTATACTTCTAGCAAGTGAATATGAATGTACCGTAAGACAGGCGTGGCAAAGCGTAGAGTTTATGAAATATGTGTTGAGGGATGAGTGTGGTGTGAGTGATGAGTTGTAGCGGGAGCGGGAGTGAGTACAGCTGGCATTGATACTTCTAGCAAGTGAAAATGAATGTACCGTGAAACAGCAGTAGAGCGCAGAGTTCGTGAAACATGTGCTGTGAGATGAGTGTGGTATAGTGATGAGTGATAGCGGGAACGGGTCCTCCACTAAAAATTTTTCTTGTTGTATAAGCTAATACTTTAACTGCATGGTGAAACGATTTGGGTTTTGAATAAGACTATATTAAAACAAATCACATTAGCTGTCTTACACGAAGGTTAGTTTAGAACTGGCGTACTATTCTCTAAGAAAACAGCTTTGAGCGCAGCGCTGACCGCAGCGACGAACTCCAAATAAGTACATTGGATTAACAACCCAATGTGACGTGAGTGTGTGTTTACCGTCACGTGGACCGGATATTGTTCTTAAATAATAGCTATTAATACTGTAATATGGAAATATTGTAACTACAACCACTTTTTTAAAAGAGTAACCATGGAGTTTCTTGCCGGTTCTTCTCCATAGGAAACGACCAATTTGGAACCGTGCACTAGCTTCTGACGTTTTATAAGTGCCCATGTAGGCCTATGTGAAATAAAAAACTTTTGACTTTGATTTTGACTATTCTAAAACATGGTCTACCCTTGCGCCGTTTGGGCGTGAAGGAGTCGCAAAAATATACACCATCATCAGCATCATCATTTCAGCCGATATACGTCTACTGTTGGACATAAGCCTCCCCCAAGTGTCGCCACAACGAACGTTCCTGCGCGTCTCGCATCCATCGGTGTCCCGCAACCTTCACCACCTTGTAGGAGGCCTTCCAATGCTGCGTCTTCCAGTACGCGATCTGCAACAACTAAACTATTCTACAACATCATAATTCTCAGTACCATAAAACATGAATCATGTCCGTGAACCTAGCCAAAAATAGTACGTTTTGATACAAGTGCAGAGAGTTTGTCATTGCGATCGAGGTGGAATTCGCACGAGACGTAGACGAGTGTGGTATGAAGTGACAAATTTACATGTGTAGCTAGCTACTTTTTTCAATACACTAGCGAAGAAATGAATAAACAGGGGTTGACGCGCGCCCAGCCTTATACATTAATATAATTACATTGTGGCGGGGAGAGCACGCACATTTTTCTGCACTAATGAGATAATAAGTCTATGTGCTTGCCTAAAAACGGTGAGATAAGAGCGGGTTTTCGAGTATGTTGTATTGAAAATATATTTTCAGAAAACCGACTCAATGAAATCAAAATTCCTTCCGTACTCCTCAATATCAAAAACTTATTTATGTACAATTTTGTCGAGACGTGAGATCTGTTACTCCTATATATTTTGTTGTTCAATAATACATTGACGGAAGTATATAATATGAATGTAGCGCTTGACACGAGATATGAAGTGTGAAGTTTTGTGAGTATGTGAGACGGAAGTGTTGTTACGTGACGCGGTTTAATGGAGAGGCGGAAGCGAGTTACATACTAATATTAAGGTGAAATATTGTATGAATGTATGTGTATACCCAAACAGCAATGGAAAGGGCTATGCTCGGAGTTTCCTTGCGTGATCGCATCAGAAATGAAGATATCCGCAGAAAAACCAAGGTTGCTGACATAGCACAAAGAATCGCCAAACGTAAGTGGCAATGGGCAGGGCACATTGCTCGCAGAACAGATGGCCATTGGGGCCGAAAGGTTCTGGAGTGGCGACTGCTTACCGGAAAACGCAGCGTTGGAAGGCCTCCTACAAGGTGGACTGACGACCTGGTGAAGGTAGCGGGAATCCGATGGATACGGGACGCACATGATCGTTGGTTGTGGAGACGCTTGGGGGAGGCCTATGTCCAACAGTGGACATCTATCAGCTGAAATGATGATGATGATGATGATGTGTATGTTTGCGACTCCTTCACGCCCAAACGGCTGGATGAATTTAGATGAAATTTGAAATTTGCATAGGGTAGACCATGTCTTAGAATAGCACCTATAATACTTTTTACCTCAGGAGTATCTTCCCTTGGGATAATTTTCTACTTTCACTCGGGCAAAGCCGCTGTCAGAAGCATGAATTGGCGCCGTGGCCACGGAAAGAAAAAAAGAAGCCAAAATTGCAAATGAAAGCAACTCAAAACTGTACAATTTTTACATATAAAGCAGTTATGTATATTTATATATCTACACTTCTACTCTAATATAATAAAGAGGTAAAGTTTATTTTTTTCTTTGTAGGAAATAATCTCTGAAAGTACTGGTTCGATTGCGAAAAATTTTTCACAGTTAGAAAGCTGCTTCATTCCTGAGTGGCATAGGCTATATTTTATGTGCGTGGGCGAAGCTGGGGGCAAAAGCTAGGGTCATATATGCATGAAAATTAGCACGAGTAGTCCCCTACCATCAATAAAGATGTAAAATTGTTTGTTTGGGTCAAGGCCCTATTGCTGTAGTTACAAGAGATAGTTTCTAGAACTCTTAATCAAATTACAACTTTTTTTTTCGCTCAAACAGAGCCATACTTTTACTGTATGACTGAGCTTTCTCACGGGATAGTGCACATTTCCTACGGCAAAGATCACGAAGATAAAGTTACAGGAACTAACTAGCACAAACTCTTTCTTGCACGTTGTGCAAAATTTTTCGCTAGGAATGCTCTTAATGGGATCTATTTTGAATGATATTTAAAACACTTACATGACAAAGAAATATTCCATCCGGTCCTCCGGCTCGCGATATGATATGCGAACCGTTCCGAATATTTAGAACGGGAGATGTAGCATGTGTGGATTTTATGATGGTGGTTAAAGTGACAAGCGTGAGCGGGACAGCTTGTATAACTTTGTAATAGCTCAATGTATTTCGTATGTTTATTTCACTAAAAAGATTAACTATATAATAGTAGACTTGCCCGCGTCTACACTCGCGTACATAAAAATGTAGCCTATGTCTTTCACTAATAAAGCAGCTTTCTATCGATGAACAATTTTTAGCAAACGGACTAGTACTTTCAGAGATTACCTACTTTCAGAGATTACCTCATACAAACAAAAAATAAACCTTACCTCTTTATAATATTAGTATAGTGGTTGCTCAGGAATAAAGCAGCTTTCTATCGGTGAAAAAAAATTATCAACCGGACCAACAGTTTCAGAGACCTCCTTCAAACCAAAAAGCAAACTTTACCTCTTTACAATGTTAGTGTAGACTATTGTAGATTTTAGAGCTTATTTCTCATCTTGGCATAAAGGGTCAGAAAAAGTTACCGTGACTCTTAACTGGTAACTGCAGGAAAATAGCGGAGTAAATGTCATTTGACTTTGCCTGTTGATTAGTGACCCTGACTGCTATGCCGGAGGTCGTGGGTTCGCTTTCCACCCAGAACAAATGTGTATGTGATGAGCATGATCATTTGTTCTGTGTCTGGGTGTGATTTATATGTATTATGCATGTAGGTACATCCCGTGCACATTAATATGGCACCTGATGAATGATGTTTGAAAGATTGAGTGTATTGAATTTAATTTTGGTTTTTTGAATATCAACATTTATTTTGCACTGAGTACTTTCTTATTACATACTACTTTTAATTTACGATGCCTTAAACGTGACAATACAAACTATTTTCGAGTACTCAATGTACCAACTGTTTTTGCGCTCGGGTTGAATTTAGAAATTTAACAATATGTTTATCAGTGGTCTAGGACTTATAACACAAGCTCTGGTTAGCTTGGGACTAGATGACGTTGTGTGTTAGTTGTGAAATATTATAAACTAGCTTTTACCCACGGCTTTGCACGCGTTCAAAAAATATAGCCTATGTCACTCAGGAATAAATCATCTTTCTATCGGTGAAAAAATTTTAGCAATCTTTCCAGAGATTACATCAAAAAATACACAAAAACAAAAAAAAAAAACATTTACCTCTTTCATTGATATATTTATAATTCAATGACCTCTTTATTATGTTAAGTGTAGATTGTTAATTATAGAATAGGCATTTATTCGGCGCAAGCAACACAATATACCATAACATAAAATAATAATATAAAAAATGGTACAGACATACAATACAGTTGCAGTGACTGTGCCTGAACCGAAAGGGTCACCAACTCAGCAATTGCTGGGCGTCAAACACCCAGCGCTGGTTTTCAGCTGGCACCCCGCAATAATTTATTGATGATTTACCACAAAATAAAAAAAAAACAGGGTTTCGTTCAATAAGTCTTATCCGCTTTCGCTTATAACTAACGCCGCCACTGATTCACATCGGAAACGCGTTCTTCGAATTCACTAAATGAGTCGCAAACGAAATGACTCAAACAAAACAATGCCACACATATTTATGAATGAACTTTATTTCAGTAAACATTTTCGTTAATGGCGCAATTAAAAGTGTTTTTATTGCAACAATTAACTTTGTAGAGATGTCGTGAGCCAGGAAAGTGGATGAGTAAGACAATGTAGATGTTATAGATTTGTGTTTTGTTTTTGTTGTAATGCAAATGGAGTGGCGACGGCGTATCGGAAGACGCAGCGTTGGAAAGTCTCTCACAAAGTGGACCAAAGACCTGCACGCTTAGCCAAGTTGTTATTCTGCAATCGTTAACGCTGTCGAAAAGTGATGAAACGTATGGGAATGAGGTCATCTCAACGTAAAGTCGCGTGGTCAAAACAAACGAATAGACAATTCGTAGCTAAGTTCACATCGTTCAAAATCGTTTTCTACAATGTTTAACGCTACATCCTTTGTTATACAAACGCTACATTGTAGAACGAGCGGCCGACTCAGGCGCGTCAGCATGGCTACCAACTTATCGTTTTCTACAATTGCTGTTACCGAGGCGTTACCGATTAGAGAACCGAATTCGATTGTAACTTGGCTAGGGGGGCTGGTATAGATTGCAAGAATCCGATGGATGCGAGACGCACCGGATCGTTCATTGTGGCGACACTTGGGGAGGTCTACAGTGAACGTCTATTGGCTGAAATGAAGGTGATGATGATGACGATGTATTACAAATAATCCAAATGAGAAACCAAACCAAACCTCATTTAAAGGAGGAAAGAATAATGGTTGACGGCGCGCACTGTCGCCGCGCGCCTCAAGGAGTTGTCAGCAACAGCAGGGGCCCAGCTGGGTCGAAGCCTACTGAGGCCAGGGTTAGTTTCGAAAGATAGCTCAGCCCCGGTAAGAAGGCACGAAGGAAAGGGTGTGGCTTTTCAGTCAGTAAGAGTCTGACACTATCTTCCGCTCCACCCAAGAGCCCCCGCTCTGTCATTAGATGATTTTCCCACCAAAAAAAAAAAACCCTGAACAATGAGAACAGGAAAAGAAAAATTAGATGATAATGAAATAACAGCAAAAAGAATGTTTAAACAACCTTTAATATAGCTGTAATGAAAAATAACTCGATTTATGCTAAGCTTGCCCAATTAACAAGATAATGAACCAAACGATGACAAGATACATCTGCCTAGTTAAAAATTTAACGCAATATTTAACATGTCCTACGCCTATTGTTATAAAATTATTTCTAAACCAATATTTTCTAAGAAAACTTTAGAACACATTAATTAATATTATCAAAACAGTTTTTGCGAGGATTGTATTATAAACCGTTCAACGAGAACCTCGATCAGTAGTAAAAATAAATAGGTATATCTACATATATCTCTCATATTGAAGGGCATTCGTACCATTAAATATAACTAATGAAGCACTGAACTCTAGTGTGGTCCCGCGTCCCGTTAAAAATAAATCCCGGAAACCGGAATTTCAAAAGAGCACGCGTTGACGAGCAAAAATTTTCGCACAAAAATATTGTATGTTTTTTTAAGATTTCTTGAGAAACGCGAATTGACTGCAATTAGTAATTCGATGACAGACTTGTCAACACTTTAATCATGCGAACACTGTCAAACATTTTTATTATTTCACTGTAAATAACAGATGTTTTGTGTAAAATATGAAAGTAACCTATTTTTTATGTCAACGTTATGAAAACATGTAACGATAAGTAAATATGTCAGCATCATAATTAATGTAAGGCAAGCAAAACTTCAATCAACGGTATGGCATTGAAATGTCACCACAAATATAGCTACAAGGTCGTAATCTATTACTAGAAACTAAAATATTTCCTAAAATTGCTGATTTATGTATAAGACGAAAATGATTTATCGATCACGAGAAATGCAACCTTTCAAGTTCATCAGCAACCATGATTCATAAAACTCTCAATTCTTAGTTATTAATAACGAATCGATCCCGGGAATTCTAAACAATAACAAAATCAACGCGCTTATTACGAAACTAAAACACTCGATCCCGATACTCATAAATCCCGGTATTGAGGTTACGTAAGTGACAGCACTATGGAACATCTGTTACCGGGAATTTTAGTGCCGCCATGAGTTTAGGTTTCCTGGGATTTTATTTTATTTAAATAGTTGGCGAGATGTTCAATGTTCGTGGAACTGTCTAACTTTGAAGACCATCTGGACGGGTGCATTATCAAGAATTTAAATGCATCTCGGTATTATTGAAATGCAGTCAGTATTATTTCAGAATCTTCTTTGTCCAAAAAAATGATTGATAAAAAACAATACCTATGTAAATAGAAAATTGATATTTTTAAATTCGATTCTTCGTGCATACCTGTAAGTTTTGTGTCCGTATTTGCAAACGCGTTTTACTGGAAGGTTGAGTCCATGTTTTTGCGTGATACATCCTAGTTCAGATACAGATAACTTACTGTACATTCGTGCTTACTTGTAATACAGATAATCTCAAGTTAGGTATATAACAAATGTAAGCCATATTATTAAGTTGATTGTAATTATATTGGTGAATTTATTAATATGTATAATGAGTCCATGAGTACCATGAGTCATGGTAACTCCATCTATAGGTGTGATCTTTAGCAAGAAACACTCAAACCTCGTGATGATTTCACTAAGCCGTCAGAGAGCCTCTCACATAGGCACGTGTGTCTATGGCCAACATGGAAAACTTTAAACAGACACCTCACTTGTGTCAGCCGCAGCAAAGACGACCCCCACAATAAGGAGTACTTGGATGGTCTCTAAACCGATTTTAAATGTTTGTGCGGTGTCTCTTCACAGACCATATCCCACCTTCTTTCATGCTCTATTACCTATTCTTGAAAGGATCCAATGGCAACACCGTAATGGCCCAATTTTGAGCCAAGAAAGTCATTTTCCATATAAAAAATTGAAAACATTTTATTTTACTGTCCAAAATAAAGCTCAAAAGATGTGAACCACAAATTACTCGAACTCAAATTAGAAAATTCACTGAACATACTAGTTCATAATTCAAATTATAATTTCTTTAACATCTCATTTCTCGGTTGTAGTACATCACTATAACGTTCCATTGAAGTTTATAACACTGGAAAGTGTTCCAGCAAAATCATCTCTTTCCGGTTAATTTGGAATCAAAGAAAATCTGAAATAGTTAACCTCCATTGAATAAAAAATCTACGTCGTGAATTTTTTTAAATATTTTATTTGATTTGAGAAGTCAACAGTTTGTGTGGTCTCCTAATAAAAACAAATGACGACCATTCATTTTGTCTGTCATGTTCCGAATAGCGGTTTTTACTAGCAGGACAAGGATAAAATATATAAATTCACACGTTCTTCCCATAGGGATTTTTTTTAGGTAGGAAAAATCATCCAATGACTTTCCCCGCTCTTGGGTGGGGCGAGAGGGTGTGTCAGACTTTTAATTACTAAAAACACACTCCTGTTTCTTATTGTACTCATAAATTAAAAACCGGGCAAATGCGAAACGGACTTGCACACTAAGGGTTCCGTGTTTCTATGAAAACAGTTCAATTCCCGAATTAAGTTACGAAGATTTTTCCGAATCGCAAAAAAGTTTTCATTTGTGACGTAACTACAAAACTGTTTTCAGATTTTTCCTATAAGTACTTGTGCTATGAAACTTGGCTTTAGGCGACATTTCAGGATTCTAGGTGAACGGGAAGAACCCTATGTATTTTGAATCCATTGAAAGTGTTGAAATATTTATTTTTATGACATAAACGGCCGTATCTTCTTTTTTTTTCGTTAACTCAGAAGTTCGATTTTTTACAGCTTCAAGAGTCTGCAGTTCTGAGTATATGGTTTCAATTTATACTCGATACCTTAACGAGTTCCCGAGATAAAGGGTCATGACAGACAGACAGGCGGACAATAAAGTGAAAGGGTTCAATTTTTTCCTTTTGAGGGACGGAACCCTAAAAACTTTGACCTTGAATAACTCATAGGAAATTTTTTCACACAAGTGAAGACGCTGCCAAAAGATAGTTTTGCGATAATTATAAACAAATCAACGGTACAAATGACAATCTATGCATTGCGAATGACACGGCTGACACGCCACTCAGCAGGTGAACTCGATATATTTTTAGTGAACGACTAAAAGTATTCATATTGACTCATGCGCAGAATTAGCAATTGATTGTGGTCGGTAACCACAACACTTGGTTGACGGGTAACCGCCCACCGCAATGAGTTTACAAATTAACTTACAGGATCTAATTTGTATCGTCAAATTCCGGATGAACTCTTTTTCATTTGCATTCTTGCTTTTATGGTTTCCGTCCTTAAACGAAAAATACGGAACCCTGTCTGTCTGTCAAGACGCTTTATCTCGGGGACACGTAAAAGTATATAATTAAAATTTAAATCATTTTCTCAGGTCTGCAATCCTTAGCTGTGAACAAATCAAACTTCTGAGTTGACGAAAAAATATATAGTATAGTATATTTCGGCACTCTCAAGGTTATCAAAATTAATAGGGCACTTCCCGATGACCTAGAATCCTGAAATTTGGTATGACGCAAGATATCATAGAAAGAAAGAAAGAAAAATAATTTATTTGGTACAGCACAAGGCCCAAACACAATAATAAACAAAAAAAAAACACATATCAAAAGTAAAAGAATCAAAAAGAGCAATAAAAAAAAATAAAGAAAAAAAAATACAGTTGTTGTGTGCCTCATGGCTGCACCAAAATAGGTCCAGTTCAGCATGATTGCCAGACAACTAGTGGCTGACGCTGGTTTTCAACTGAACCTTGTGACGCAGCGGACGCAAAACTGGTTTTGGGGTTCAATATAATGCACGCAAGATATTCTAATATTGTAAAAAATCTGAAAACTGTAATTTTGTCGTTACATCACAAATAAAACTTTTTTGTGATCTACAAAAATCCACGTAACTTAATTGGGGAATTGACAGTTAAGTTCCCCAATTAAGTTACGAGGGTTTTTCAAAGGTAAATGAGTACAGTTTTTTTTTTATTATTGACAGGATCACGATTGTTCGCTATCTCACCTGATGGTAAGTGATAATGTGGCCGACGATGGGGCACGTTCGCCTAGAAGTAACCTATTCACTCTTGACTCAAAGACCTCTTGGTTTTAGCTATCAGAAAAGACAGACTCCGGCAGGGATTTCGCTCCTTAGCTGTATGCACAATAAATGTATTCCCAAAACGTTTTCTACGTAAGGATGGGATGTGCATGTTCTCATGTACCTACCGATGGTGCAACGCTGTATGTCTAGCGGTCTGATGATGAAACGGGGGAGGGTTTGACCGAATGAAATTGCGCAATCAGGACTTTGCAGTTTTCAATTCAATCATAAACCTTTTTAGGGTTCCGTAGCCAAATGGCAAAAAACGGAACCCTTATAGATTCGTCATGTCTGTCTGTCTGTCTGTCTGTCTGTTTGTCTGTCTGTCTGTCTGTCTGTCTGTCTGTCTGTCTGTCCGTCCGTCCGTATGTCACAGCCACTTTTTTCCGAAACTATGAGAGCTATATTGTTGAAACTTTGTATGTAGATGTATTCTGTGAACCGCATTAAGATTTTCACACAAAAATAGAAAAAAAGCAATAAATTTTGGGGGTCCCCATACTTAGAACCGAAACTCAAAATTTTTTTTTTCATCAAACCCATACGTGTGGGGTATCTATGGATAGGTCTTCAAAAATGATACTGAGGTTTCTAATATCATTTTTTTCTAAACTGAATATTTTGCGCGAGAGACACTTCCAAAGTGGTAAAATGTGTGTCCCCCCCCCCTCTAACTTCTAAAATAAGAGAATGATAAAACTAAAAAAAATATATGATGTACATTACTATAAAAACTACCAACGAAAATTGGTTTGAACGAAATCTAGTAAGTAGTTTTTTTTTAATGCGTCATAAATCGAAAAAAATACACTATTATTAAAACATCGATCAAAGTTACAAAACATTACAAGAACTTTTATATTATGTCACTTGCTGCTACGGAACCCTTCATGGGCGAGTCCGACTCGCACTTGGCCGGTTTTTGACCTGTTTTATTTAATCATCTTTTATGTATAATCTAAAGACATACATATACAAGGTGTAAGGGACAGGTCTCTGCAAAAATTAAGGATTTGCATAGCAAACGAAACTGAACAACCTTCCACAAGATTTTTTTACCGTAAATAAAAAAAAAATCGGCCTCGCCATACAAACTGTCCAATCAAGTTCATAATTTATTTAATACTAGCTTTTGCCTGCGGCTTCGCCCGCGTGGCTTTAGGTACTTAAGGAATCGTGATAAAAGGTAGCCTATGGTCTTTTCCATGTCAAAGGCTATATGCATGCCAAATTCCATCCAAATCCGTTCAGGCGTTTTTGCGTGATTAAGTAACAAACATCCAAACATAAATAATATTAGTTAGGATGGAGAGGCCGAAGTTTTGTAAGAAAACTTAGGCTAGGTTGTGAAGGTCTTTATTTTATGATGGGAAAAATCATCCAATGACACTATCTATCTCCCGCTCTTGGGCGGAGCGGGAGACAGTGTCAGACTCTTACTGACTAAAAGCCTACCCCGTTCCTTCTAGCCTTCACCGGGGCTCGAGTTCCCTTTCGAATAACCCTGGCCCCAGTAGGCTTCGTCCCTGCTGACAACTAGAGGCGCGCGTGAACAGTGCGCGCCGTCGAGGTTGTGGAGGTCTAACAGGCAATCGCTGCATGCACAGATATTCAATCGCATCCTAATAGACTGGAAATCGACCCCACGCTAGTTGGGAAAATGCTAGGGAACTGATGAATGTTGGTTATCAGAATTTACTATTGTTATTTTCCTCTGTTTAACTTTAAAATAGTCATTATTCATTTACTAACCATACTCTACCTATGAATTGAAACAAATTGTTTGACTTTGACATCATTTTGAAATAGAATGTTTTAGTAAACAATGGCGTTATGTTGTTTTGACCTAAAATAGCTTGATTGCTCAGATATGCACGCGTAATATCCGGACAATCCCGGGGAAATATGGTTGAGATGCTAATTGCTTGATCTTTCGAAAGAGTGACCGTGGACCCCTGGAACGCGAAGGGTAACTGAAAAAACATGGGTATGGTCTATATACACCGCTAAATTTTAATCGTTTTAATCCCGTGGAGGGTCGATCCGGTACATGAAACACTATCAATTTGTAAAGACAAAATTAAAAAATATGGAACGGTTGATGCAGATGCAGTGGTTGAGCGATTGGTCGCTGAGCTGCGTGTCGTGGGTTACCGCACAGAAAATTTTACATTTTGATACAAGTGCAGAAAGTTTATTATTCCGACAGAGACGGAATTCTGTGTTATCGACCCGAGGGCTGCAGTGATCAATTTACACGTGTATCAAACGACTTTTTGCAATGGGAAAGTACCTATACGCACTTTTCTGCACTAGAGCGGAAAACAGTCTATTGCGTGCCTAAAAGCGGTGGGATAAGAGCGGGTTTCTTAGTAAGTTGTATTGAAAAAATATTTTTGTGACAGGCCTGTTGGACTAGTGGTTAGTGACCCTGACTGCTATGCCGGAGGTCGTGGGTTCGATTCCCACCCAGGACAAATGTTTGTGTGATGAGCATAATCATTTGTTCAGTGTCTGGGTGTAATTTATCTATAATATGTATGTATTTAGAAATATATAAGTATGTTTATCAGTTGTCTAGTACCCATAACACAAGCTCTGCTTAGCTTGGGACTAGACGGCGTTGTGTGATAGTGTGTAATATTATATTATTATATTATTTTTTTGACCTGCAGGTGTTTTGTGTACTTATATAAGTTTACATATTGTCAACGCAAACATGACACAGGAGTACCTATTCCTTAAGGGGCAACATTTTTAATAAAAGTGTATAACATTCATCAAAAACTTGTTCCGACGTGTTGCGCTCATGGCGCGAAGTTTTTCTCCTTATTACAGTATAGGTACTTGTAGCAAGTGTGATGTTACATCATAATATTTGAGAAGATGCGCGCTCTTAATAAATTCCCTGAATCACCGAGAGTAAGGGCGCTGACACATGCGCGTAGACAATCGTGTTATACTTTTTGAGAAAATCATCCAATGACATCCCCCGCTCTTGGGCGGAGCGGGGGATAGTGTCAGACTCTTTTTTCTTCTAGCCGTTGCTGTCCCACTGCTGAGCAAAAGCCTCCCCCAAGTCCTTCCAAACTTTCTTCTCCTGCACCGTCTCAAACCAGTCCTCGCGGTACGCGTCCAGATCATCCCGCCACCTCTTTCTAGGCCGACCTCGACGGCGCTTTACTTCAGTAGGGACCCACTGTGTGGCGACGCTCGCCCAGCGGTCAGACTCTTACTTACAAAAAAAACCCACCCTGTTCCTTCGTTGCCTTTCATATCGGGGTCGAGCCTCCCTTTCGGAAACCCTTGGCCCCAGTAAGCTTCAACCCTGCTGGGCCCCTACGATTGCTGACAAATCCTTGAGGCGCGAGGGAACAGTGCGCGCCGTCGACGACTTGGTCTTGGTCTGGACGGTCGGACAGCGAGCTACCCATTGCTCGCTGTCTTGCATGCTTATTTTATGTACGCGGGCGAAGCTGCAGGCTAAAGCTAGTAGTAGATAAACATATTTATTCCCTCAAATCAAATCATTTATTTGCTAGAATATAGTACATAAGGTGTTACAGTAAATTTGTTTCAGCATATCCTGCCATAACAAATGGCGTGCAAATATATTCACAGTCAGTGTCGTCAATTAATCTAACTTGCATATTACAGGTTCTATTGACGTGTCTTCTAGATATTCTTTAACAGTATAATATTTTTTTAATAGTAACAGATTGAAAAGTATTTTTTTAAACATTGTCAGTTTTCCCTTACGTTCCAGTGCCACAGCAACTTTTTCGATCATTTACTTTTTTTTTAATCCTGGCAATCACCTTGAGCTTATAAACGCAGCCTAACATCTCGTAATAAGAGAGATTGCCACATAACTTTGTCGTGAATAGCTGACATGAGGAAGATACATCGTGCGAAGTGTCCCCATCACATTAGGTAGGGCTAAGTAAATCTTTTTACCAACACCATCCATTTATGATGGCATTTTACCAAATATATGACAAAATACTTGCTCTATTTTTTTTTTCCAGAGTTTTCGGAGTAAAATGGATGTTTAAAAATGTAGTATAACAATAGTATAGCTCAATCAGCTTTTTAATGTTCCCACTGCTGGGAACTCAGGCCTTCACTCTAGGGGAGGGAATGGGCCGTAATCCACCACGCGAGCCCAGTGCGGGTTGGTGAATGTCACATGTCTTTTTTTTTTTTTTTTTTTTTTCGATGGGAAAAATCATGCATTGACATCCCCCGCCCTTGGGCGGAGCGGGAGATAGTGTCAGACTCTTACTGACTAAAAAACCCATCCCGTTCCTTCTAGCCTTCGTACCGGGGCTCGAGCGCCCTTTCGGATAACCCTGGCCCCAGTAGGCTTCGACCCGGCTGGGCCCTGCTGTTGCTGACAACTCCTTGAGGCGCGCGGGAACAGCGCGCGCCGTCGACGACTTGGGCTTGGTCCGGACGGTTACCGGACGGCCGGACAGCGAGCTACCCATTGCTCACTGTCCGCAAGCCCGCGCCTACGGTGGCTGGAAATCGGGATCGGAATCCCGGCGGCGCACAGTGTTTCGTCTAGTACAAGCCAGCGGGACAAAATTCATGACGTCATTTCCAGGAATTCGTGATAACAACTTGTAACCAACCCTTCCCAGGGAAGGAATTCTAAGAAATCATTTGTTTGTTACTTCAACAAGTAATTTTGTGGAGGGGTTAATTTTAATTATTAAGAAAGCGCAATTTGCATTTCTAAATAAGTTGCATTTTTAGGACACTTTGGACACCATCTCAAATAATTGATATCAAAGTGAAACGATTTTCTTGTGATGGATTATACTATTGAAGGTATGTGCTTACTATTTTGACTTGTTTTTAAAGAACACACATGTACTTTCAGCTGTAATTAGAGTTTATAAGTATGTTGAAATAATCCCATATATTTTTTCTTAACTTCAAAATTTAAAGGGTTGCAACTTTTTTTATACCAATGTATCCAGCTAGATTCTTCTGTATATGATAATTACAACATTCAGGCGTAGGTTACTTTATTTTTTGGCTCCCGAAACCGCCCGTAGATAAAGTTATTTATTTTCTTTCAGAACGAGCCATAGCCATGATAAAATTGGAGTTTTTTGAAGAATGGCTAAAACATAATAAAACTGAAAGAGCAAGTCGCATTTTTGATCATTTATGTGTACAGCATAATCTACTAGATGCTTCTGAAGATTCACTGAGGAAACTCAAAATGAAAATTTCGAACCTATCACCAAATCAAACGAAAAGTAGACAAGTCATTGAACAGCTTTCCGAAGAAGCCCAAGAAGCAAGAAATAAAGACTGTCGTAGATTTCGGGAACGACATACCAGAAAACGATCACGTTGTGCCACGAATACGGATCTTCTGAGAATGCTTTTGATTACGTCCGATCCTGTAATAAATATATTCAGAGAATTACCTCGAAAAAAATTAACTACGTTACCACCAGAAGTTCTGCAGTTGATTGTCCCACCTCCATTACCATCCCAATCAACATCAGTTCGCGAATTTAGTGAAGAGGATTATTCACTATCGGAAGATTCTAGCAAATTGGAGACAAGTGATGAAGAATCTTCTGATGATGAGTATTAGATTCAACTTGGTAGATTTTTCTCTTATTGTTATGTTAACCTACTTTATTATGTAGTAATTTTAAAAAGGTTTGTTTGTTAAAAATCAATCAATGTTAATTAGATTTAAATTTTATATATTAGATATAACATTATTTTAGACGGGTAATTCTGATTTTGTACGATTTTGTTTCAAGAGTTATTTTATATTTATGGATAATTGTTGTTGTCTTGGACTATTATTGTATTTTATTTGGTAAAGTGAATAAATAAAAACCTATTTTACACATATTTATGATTTTAACTTTTAAATACCCCGATTTTTTTTGTGTATATATATATTTATATATATTATATATACATGTAGTATATATATATATATATATATATATACTACACGTATGTATATGCATAATAAGTAGGCAGACGCAGCGAATTATTACAATCAAGAATATCAGTAAACAAAAGTAGAAAATTTTGTGACTACTTCCATCTTGCATCCACACCTGCGGAGCAAGAGAACACAGAACGGCGTAAAACACCTCAAATATACATAAATAATTAAAATAAGTAAAAAAATAATTTTGTCTCGCTAGCTTGTACTAGACGAAACACTGTGCGGCGGCGGCGAGAGCGCCGTTGTCTGATGCGGTCGGCCACCTCCTTAGCGAGCATTACTGCTTCGCAGAAGTCGGCGACCGCCTGCCACTCTTCCTCGCTCCGGACCATGGCCTCGACCAGGGCCCGGCGCGAGAGGTCTCCGCCGCCGATCACCCCCACGAGGGCACGGCGATACTCCGCCCAAGCAGGGCACACCGCGATTGTGTGCTCCACCGTGTCCTCCGGGCGTTCCGCACAGTGGCGACACCCGGGCGTCACTTCCGCTTTAATTCGGAACAGGAACCTCCCGAACTTGCCATTTCCGGTGAGGACCTGTGTCATGCGGAAGGTAAGGACGCCGTGAGGTCTTTCCAGCCACGCCTCAAAGAGGGGACTTATCGCCATAATTGTGGCGTGCCCATGACGGGGTTGCGATAATCGCTGACGCCATTCCACCATGAGATCCCGCCGGAGCTCTGTCCGCCATGCCGCGACCTGTCGCGGCAGAGGACTTTCACCCCGGCGTTGCATCTCCACGCGCATGTCGTGCATGTGTGCAAGGACTGTTGCCTCCAGATCCCACGGTGGTAGGCCAGCCAGAAGGCTCGCCGCTTCGCGGGAAATCGTGCGGTATCCCCGCACCATCCGAATTGCCATGACCCTCTGGCAGGCGTTCAGTATGGCCGCCGGTTGCTTTTTCAGCGACGGCGCCCACACCGGCGCCCCGTAGAGGGCCATGGACCGAACGATCCCCGCGTAGAGCCTCCGGCAGGAGGCGTCTGGACCCCCAAGGTTGGGCAGGAGCCGCTTAAGCGCAGCCCCAGTCCGGTTGAGTTTGGGAGCCAGACGTCGGAAATGCTCCACGAAATTCCACCGGCTGTCGAGGACGAGTCCCAGGTACTTCATCGTCGACCCGACACCGATGTGAACTCCTCCTACCGTTAGTTGGGAACTCAATGGCGGCGCGTTCCGAGACCGGCGACCGTGGAAACACATGGCCTCGGATTTGATGTCACATGTCTTCGAAGTTTTGATTCTAGGACATGCCGGTTTCCACACGATGTTTTCCTTCTCGATTTTGAGAGCAATGGTGATGAAGTAAATTACACAAAGTAATGCGCCTGGCTGGGTTTGAACCCGCAATCTACTATTTGTTTGTATAATGTTAGAAATTAATTATGTTAGTTAAATGATGTTAAAAAGATACTGTTTTGGCTTATTTACCGGCCCGGCTTCGCTCGGGTGCATATATTATATCATTACTGTAATACCAAATATAGTCGACTAGCCTGTTGGTCTAGTGGTTAGTGGCCCTGATTGCTTTAATTTATCTATAATATGTATGTATTTAGAAACATAAGTATGATTATCAGTTGTCTAGTACTCATAACACAAGCTCTGTTTAGCTTGAGACTGGACGGCGTTGTGTGATAGTTGTGGAATATTATATTATATTATATTATAGTTATAAAAAGAAAATCATAAAAATCAATCGAGCTGTTTCGGAGTGGTTCGATAACAAACAAGATTTTCATACGAGATTTTTATAAATTAGATATAATCATCACGTGTCGCCAGAAAATCATGACTAAGGGTAAAAACGAATGCAGCAAAAATTAAAGCACATTCCACGACGCGTTTTCGCGCGGCTGCTTCATGGCTTCTGCTGTACCGAACCTCGAGAGCGTGGTGGTCCGCAGCCTCGGCGGTTTGCTCCCGCAAGCTCTGCAGTCGGTTGGCGGGCGACCGGGCACCAATCATTTTACGGACCGTCTTGCAACCGCATGTCTTGCGATAATCGGCCGGCAGGTTTGCAGACGAAATTCGCAACCACGGTGGCTGCGTAACCGCGTAAATGTGCGGTCTCGTGTGTTTTGATATAAAATAGCTGTTTTGTATTCCGTGGCATGCGCGGGTGAAAACCGCTTCTTGAGTTTTTAGCCTTAGTAATTCAATAGACAAAACAAAAACTAAATGCTAGTAATTCTTAAATTGAAAACTTAAAATTTATATATATATATATATATCGTAATGTTTACAGTTCTTTGTTTATTTAATTAAATAAATATTAAATATCTTACTTAATAATATGTAGTCATGCCCGATTTATTTTACCACTGGTACACGAGATGTAGCTTCGCCATCCCTGTACTAGGAGATCCTGTGTCATCAGAGCCAACAGTTCTTAATACTTCTATCGTTTAAACTGTTCCTCTCTTCCAGGTCGAGATGAGCGTCGTAGAGGGCGGGGGGCCAGAGGAGCCAGCCCTCACTGCGCCAGCCACCACTCCCACCACACCTCCCCCCACTGGCCTGGCGGCCGATGGCACCGGACAACTCATACAGGTACGAAATAATAAGTATTAGGAAAGGCCAGTGCAGCCAGTTTTCAAGATTATAAGCTAACACCAATTTAGCGACATCTATAAATCCACACAATTCAGTTTCTAATTATGACGATTTTTTTTCGACCCTTAGACCGGCCAATTAACGTGATTTGATAAAACTTAGTCAATTATTTCGCCGGTATATTATCATGGTAACTCATAATTTCATCAGTAATATTCTCGAACTAAAAATTGAAATCCAGCATTGCAGAATTACTTTATTTATTTACTTAAACTTCATGTACATCAGTAGTACATAGGACTTAATACATGCAACAAGGCATTTTCTACCAGTCAATCTTTGGATTAAAAGAGACAACACTGTGGTAGGTGGGCACAATTAATAAATAGAATAAGAGTTCAACGCGCGATTAGAACATATACAACAGGCCGAAACCATCTAACGGGCAGTTGTCAGGACCAGACATAAAATCCGTCTGGTCGGAGGATCCTCCTTTTTCAATAGATGTAAGGTATGTGGGACTTCACATCTACATTCTTCATATTCTTCAAATCTACGCTCTGGAATGTACTATTACCATCATTTTTTTGACTGACAAACAATTCAAAAGTGTCATTAAATGGTCTAAACTAATACAATAAAGAGATAATGTTTTTTTGTTCGTAGGAGGTAGTAATATCTGGAAGTACTGGTCCGATTACTAAAATTTTTTCACCGATAGAAAGCTACTTTATTCCTGCGTGACAGGCTATTATTTATTTTATGTACGCAGAAGAAGTCGCGGGGATAAGCTAGTTTGAAATAAATGCTTTGAATCTTGATGCAACCCTCTCTAAATCACCCGCCCTTGATTACTTCCTAGTGATTAAGTTATGAGTGATTAATTATTTTAATTTAGTTGAGAAGAACAAGTGGTGCGCTAATATTTCTGGCAAAAATCATTTGTTTCGAGACAGCTATCATCAAATGAACGAACAGCACTAATACAACGGTTACTGAATAATACGTTTTTTTTTATTCTAATTGTTATACAAAACTATAAAAAAAAAACCGAATTTAGTTAGTTCATTCTGAAGTAACTGAATCGATTCCAATATTTTTTACACAATGTTATTTTTTTTTTCTAAAAATATTTAAAAATAGTCACAACCAAGTAAGTACAAAAACTGGTCAGTGCAGGTCATGGCGAGCATGAGGTGCCAGCGCACTGTTGGGTGTGGAAGCAAAACAACCCTTAGTGACCATGTGTTTATGTCCCTACCATAACTGGTTTTGTGATTATTCATGAAAAAAAAATTTGGGCGCGAATATGAAAACAGATTTTTAACGCTAAACAAGTTTACTAGTATTAGTAATTTTCTTCACAAGTGTATTGAAAAACGTCGTATGATACACGTGAGTAATTAATGATTACCTTTCTCGGCTCTCTTAAGACCCTCGCCACGGCTCGGGTTTAAATACCTCGACGGTAATCACTAACATTACACACTTATTTAATAATGTCCTATAAAAGTGCAAAAAACCTCGTTGAAATTGACACCGCTAACGTTCACATAACTAGATTGGCTGTCCACCTACGCTCCCCCTGTCCGAGTCATAGCCCGGAGCGGTATTGGGTTAACTAATGCAGTTGGCCCCGTACGCAGGATTCGATTAAACCCGCTCGTGCTAAAATTGGAACTTATATACCCCTAGACTGACCTCGGGAATCGAATTTTATCGTTACATACTCCTACATACCTACAAAAAATCATAGGTACTTTTGGCCAATGAGGGTTAAAAGAGTTTCCAGAACACCTGCTTCTACGGATTCTTACATTTGTTTTCTGATAGTCTATCTAGAAGTAACTAATTCATATTGAGAATAGGTTACTTCAAGCGTGCTCCATCGTTAACCACATCATCGCTTACCATCAGGTGAGATAGGGGTCGCGGGCTTGCGGACAGTGAGCAATGGGTAGCTCGCTGTCCGGCCGCTCGGTAACTGTCCGGACCAAGCCCAAGTCGTCGACGGCGCGCGCCTCAACGATTTGTCAGCAACAGCAGGGACTCAGCCGGGTCGAAGCCTACTGGGGCCAGGGTTATCCGAAAGGGCGCTCGAGCCCCGGTACGAAGGCTAGAAGGAACGGGGTGGGTCTTTTAGTCAGTAAGAGTCTGACACTATCTCCCGCTCCGCCCAACAGCGGGAGTTATCATAGCATGATTTTTCCCATCGGAAAAAAAGGTAATATAGGGGTCAAGCGCGAGCCTTTTAATATTAAAAAATGGTAGACGGCCGAATTGTATTGTAGGTAGGGAGGATCCTCGGACCACACGGATTTTGCCTGATCTGGACAACTGCCCGAGAAATAATTTCGAGCTGATGTATATGTTCAAAGCACGCAGAAAACTCTAATTGCGCGAGGCAGGATTTCGTAGTTTATTAGCCACCAAATAGGTTGCGCAACCAAATGGACACCAGAGTGATAGAGCTATTAACATTTTGTTGGTAGCGGCGACTGGTCGCGCCGCCATGGTGTCTCGGTAAAATATAGCCCTAAAAGCTCAGCTTTAGATTCTTTACTAATTTGAATTGTTTTTAATGATGTTGTTCGTCAGCAGGTACCAGTGGCCCCCCGCAAGCCCCCGCGCAGAGGCATCAAGCTCCAGCAGGAGAGGCCCAAGAGAGCACTCTTCTGCCTCACTCTTAAGAACCCTCTGAGGAAATGTTTCATCGATTTTGTAGAGTGGAAGTATCCTTTTTACAATTAACTTAGATTAGAAAAATTTAAATCACCAACCCGCACTGGGCCCGCGCGGTGGACTACGGCCCTTTCCTTCTCCTAGAGAGGAGGCCTGAGTCCCAACAGTGGGAACATTATGAGGCCGACTATGCTATGCTATGAAAATTTTGCTAAAAATCCCGCGTGTCCCGGATCTAAAAATTCTAAGAGAAGAAGAGAAGAGTTGGACACCACCGACACTACAACACAGTCATAACAGGCATTAGGCGTACAGTACAATTCACGAATGATGGCGGCCGTGAAGATAGTCTTTGCGAACGTTCGCGCATACTACACTCTTTTCGCACACGCACGTCGCCATTTGGTTCCTAAAACGTTACTGCGCAGCCTTCTGCGCAAACTTCACGGCCGCCATCATTCGTGAATTGTACTGTACAGCCGAGTGCGGGAGCAAAAAGCACCCATCAGTCGTCTGGATGGCCCGGTGTCCATGTATTTGTGCTGATAACCAGATAATATAACAGGCTTATAACCTTGTGCCTTTTCAAGGTACAGTTATGAAACGTACAAAGATTCTTTACATTAAAATACTAGACACGTGTTTTGGATTTCGCATATACTTACTTAAACTAATGTTGTATAATAAATATCGTGCGTTGGGGTAAGACCGGCATTGGGGTAAGACCGTATAAATATAAATTATACCACTTATTTAGCTTTATTTTGAATGCTAGTTTTATTGCGTGCTGCGTCATTATGTTCCACCTCTCCCAACAATGTAACTGGCATCAAAAATAAAGCTAAATAAGTGGTATATTGATTTATACGTTCTTACCCCAATGCCGATCTTCCCCCAACCCAACTTAAATAAAACATTTTTTATGCTCTGAGTAGATTTCATAAGATATAAAGATACCTACCAAATAATTACAAGCTTTCTAGAGAAAAGTATAAATTATTTAATGTTCCATTTTGTCGCGCTTTAGCTTAATCCACCTCCCTTAAACCGCGTATGCTAACGATGCTCAACGCGCTCGTGAAAGCGAACCCTGGATTGGATTTGTTTGTTTATGAATGGAAGACTATTACTTATAAGAAAATTTGCGGTTCTGTGAGAAGATAAAGTGAAAGGTAATTAATTTAGTATTAATAGCTATTTTGCTATACTAAATAAAACCAATAAATCAATTTATTTAAAAGGAGAAGCTGGAAGAAAAAAACGTGCACCCAGAGAGGATTTTCCAAAATCCGGCCTCTCTAAATGGATAAAACGGGGATCCGAAGTTTGTATGAAGAAGATACTATGAGACAGGCGAAGTCGCTGGCAGCTGCTAGTAAATAAATACGACACACTACATTCTGTATTTACTTTATATACAACAACACAAATATATATAAATCAATGCCACTTTTCGTTGTAATTTTATAACTCAAGAACGGGCTCACCTATCCAAACCAAATGTTTAGGCTTTGTTCAGATTATTTAGTATATGGTTTATGTAAAGTTTGGTAGGGTAGAGTAGGGTAGAGTAGTGTAGAGTAGTGTAGAGTAGGGTAGAGTAGGGTAGAGCAGGGTATAGTAGGGTGGAGTAGGGAAGAGCGGGAGCGAAGCCGCGCGAGCAAAAGCTAGTATTATATAAAAATTACACCACAAAAACTGCAGATGATCATAATATTGAGATATAAATAATTCGCATGATCGATTTATTTAAAATCGATATGGGTGAGGATGGACGGAAGCCACTGGCTGGCTGCCAGACAACACTGACCGGGAAATATTGGGAATTACCTTCTAAAATATCAATACTGCCGTTTTTACTGGTACTGATACCAGCGATGTTATAACCCCAGTTTTTATGTGTATACAGTCATTATTCGGTAATCTTAGAGACTCGAAATACTCGAAGATTGGATGACTGATAGAGCCAAAAGGTTCTGAAGTGGCGACCGAGTAGGCCTCCTTTTAGGTCCACCGATGATACGGTGAGAGCCATGGTAGGCCGATGGATGAGACTGCCTTGAGTACACAGTGGAGCAGACAGTGGATGTATGCTTCGCTTTGGTAAGGCATCCCCATGTCCTCGTGAAGACCATTGGCGGTGTTTAGACCTCTTGCACCGATCCTGGATTAAACTATGACCTAAAGCGATAGAGAAGCGGGTATCTCCTTCTGCGAAGGAGTAATGTAAGGAAACAGCCATCCTCACGCTTCAGGCGCTGAAGAAAGAGACGCTCTGGGCCTCAGGAGTCACAAGGCGATTTCTAGCCACTGTAGGCGTGGGTTTGCGTAAAGGAGGAATGCGTGGCCAGTCGTCTGCCTGTCCAGTAAGGACCAGACCCGAGTCGACAGCTCCTAGTGTTGTACACGCTCTTCAAAGATGTCAGCAGAACCGAAGGGAGTCAGTAGAGCTGATGCCTGCTAGAGCTGCGGGAACGTTTAAAAGACTGACCGCGACTCTCCGTCAGTAAAAGTTTGACACAATCTAGAACAAGCTCGGTTTCTGTGATGCTTATAGAAGACCCATTTCCAACAGTATAGACATCTTTCCACTTGGATAATAGAAATCAGAGTCAAGGTTTATGAAACTATTTCTCTGATTCTCATGCCATGTCAGTAGATTTTATATTCCACTACAACAACAAAGTATGGACAATAAAGTCGGCAATTTGTCGTCAAAGTGTCTAGCTGTAACAGTTTTAACGCAAGAGTCTGCCGGATTTAGGATATAGTAACAATGAGTGCTCTTGGTTCGTATTGTTTACTGCCGTCCTGCTAGGGAATCTAGAACGAGGTTACAAATCACATTTATATTATAAAAGCGAAAGTTTTTATGTATGTGAATGTTTCTATTGTCTATGACTAAAGAGAATAAGACTACCACGAGCTTAATAATTCATTGCAATCCTTATGTACACATAGATGGTCGAGTGAAAAGGAGGGACGAAAGGCATGTTGCTAAAAAAGTTATGAGTTTACATGTGAATGGATGGAGGGGCAGAGGACAAAGAAAAGATGGATGGATTGTGTGAGAAGTGATATGAAAGAAAAGGGAGTTAGTGATAGCGTGACGAGTGATAGGACAGATTGGAAGAAAAAAAACGTGTTGCGCCGATTACAAATAAAACGGGACTAGGGCAGGAAGATGATGATGTACATAGATGATATTGAAAATTGTCACAGATCAATATGGACCCTGTCAGGCACAACAAAATTAGGAGAAGAAAAGGGCTAAGTAGAAATTCACAGAATTCAGTAGTAGATACGACTATTAGATCTAATGTGGTGCATTTAATTAGGTGTATTAATATGTATGTACAATATTAGGTATAATTTGATGTCTATGTATGTCAATTATATCAGGTAGTTTTTGCTTGTGTCGTCAGCTCATAACGCGATCCATTTAACGATCTTAACTGAACTGCTTAAGAGATGGAGCTTTAGGTATTTAAAGTGGATAGCTCCATCCCTCTTTGACTGAAATAAAACGCTTGATAGGGCCCCTGGTGCAAACTTGTAGTACTTACTATTGATGACCACAACGAGGAATGAAAAGGCAAGGAACTCCATGGCTCCACTTCCACTACATCACGCTCAAACGGATAAACAGATCTGGATGGTTGGCACAAGGGTAGACCGTGTCCTGGCGAAGCACTTACTACATCTATACATATAAATAAAATTGGAGTGTCTGTTTGTAATATTGAAATAACTGCTTTTTACTACATGCATATGAATATATATACGGTACATACACCAAAATAAATCTGTCTGTCTATCTGTTTGTCCGGGCTAATCTCTGAAATGGATGGACCGATTTTGACGGGACTTTTTTTGGCAGGTAGCTGATGTAAAAAGGAGTAACATAGGCTACTTTTATTTCCGAAAACATACATTCAAAATCCTGTAGTCCACGCGAACGCAGTCGCGGGCACAGCTAGTAACTAATAAGGTTGCCGGCATAGCCCAAAGAATCGCCAAACTTAAGTAGCTGTGGGCAAGGCATATTACCCGCAGAACAGATGGTAGATGGGACTGAAAGGTTTTGGAGTGGTGACCATGTATCAGGAAGACCTATCCTTATTCACACAAAAGGAACTCTCAGTACGTTTATAAAAAGTAATATCAGTTACGGAAAGTTCAACACAGTGAAATGAAATCACCGGGATGGTGTTGATGTTATAAAAGTTCGGTTGAGATAGAACAAAATGAAAATCGAAAATCATTCACCGCTGGACATAATTCTTTTCTAAACATCGCCACTTCACAAGCCCCTATGCTGTTCGCATCCGCCAGATTCTTTGGCTCTCAACAAAGCATCGGTCTACCTTGTAGATGACCATACTTCTTTTCCAAGAAAACCTTCTGCTCGTCGAAAAAACGACCGTCGTTTTTTTTTTTAATTTATTTAAACTAGTGCTTGACTGCGATCCCACCTGATGGTAAGCAGTGAAGCAATCGTTGATGGTGAGGCGCACTAGTTTTTTCCTTTACTTTGATCATGTTCTTATAACCTTCACCAGGTGTTCAGTCTTTCTCCAAAACATTGTTTTTCAATCTATTCTGTCCCACTGCTGGGCAAAGGCTCCACCTAACATCTTCCAGGCGTTCTTTTCTTGAGCCGAACCAGCCCTTGCGGGAGGCATCTAGGTCGTCTCGCCACCTCTTTCCAGGTCGACCTCGATAGCATTTTCCATCTTCAAAATGAATAGAAAAGAAAATTATAAGGTCCATCACCAGAATGTAAATAAAAAAATTAGCACAAAGATAAATTAAATTAAAATACACACTGGCATTCATATTTTTGTCACTAAAATGTAAAGTTGAGCGGAAATCGTTTGCAATAACTCGCACAACGAATCGACGGACAGACAGTTTAACCCACGATGCTCACTAGCTTCAGATTATATGATCGTATTATTGGGTTTAAATTTTAAATGCTTTGGGACTGAGGAAGATTTCAAATTGCTGGAGTTGAGTGTGACCTTTTTTCAGCAATAAGCTTTAAAATTCTTTGATAAATTCTATACATCTTAACAACGTCTGTCAAAACTATCGATGTTTTTAAAGCTATGACCACAACAATATCATAGCATAAACATAATCAGCTTTATATTTTTTCTAATGGTGAACTCAGACCTACTCTTTAGGAGCGGGAATGAGCCGTAATCAACCAGGTGGGTCGGTGGAATACGGATTGGTGGTTAACTACAATATGTAAAAGAAATATAGCACTCCCTTATACATCCCAATTAGAAAATTTAGTTACAGTCGTAATTTAAGCACTGAGAAAAGGATCCTCGTATCCATATAATGCCTCTTATCAAAAGAGGTATTTATCGTCCATCACACACTAAAAAAAGAATCGGTTTATACTCAACTATTTTTAAATGCATAGTTAATTATATGTATCTTTTATTTAATGACATTTACGTAAAAAATAATTTTTATTGCCCAAACTCTATTCCCTACTCTAAATACTCTCTGTATTTCGCCTTTTTTTGGTAGTTTTTTCAATATTTCTTCATTATCATCGACAAAACTATGGGCACAATGGCAGTCTTACAGTGATATATATACCAGGCAGCCTTAGGATGGACTGTAGGAATTTAATTCATTAAACCCCAAGCGAACGCCGGCGTTCGCGCACCTATTGTCTTTCAATTGTGTCTGTAATTATAACGATTGAAAGGTTAATATAAAAAGGGGGTCATTTAGCTGAAACTGTTTCAGTTGCTGATTCTAAACAAACTGTTCCAGGATGTGCGTTTATTATATTACATGTTGTAGTTATATGTATATTCCGAACATTTAATTTGTTTGCCATCTAATACATTCAATCCATCGATCTTCCATCAAGTCTATTAAGTATATGTTTGACAGTCAACATATTTAGAATGATGAGGGGCTCGCCTTATTAATATTATCTTTCCCTTATTTTTCCTCGCCTCGACGCATTTCATTCGCTCCACTTAATTTCTTCGTGTTGTAAGGGTCCTCCATCACTGTTCTAAGTGACGGGAACCCTCAACTCAGCTGTACCAATGCAACGCAAAATCTTTTTTTTTTTTGTTTATTAGGAGAAATAATATTTTGGTTTGAATTAGATATTGGTACGGGACTTCTAGTATCTATGCTGTAGTAACAACTAGAAATAGCTATAGTATTGTTAAATGACTGAATAATATATTTGTTAAATGACTGAATAATATATTTGTCAAAATATAGATACATATATGTAGATAGGTGATAACAATTTCAAATGGTATCACTGTTATTTTTCATTTTTTGAGTCGTGTAAATATTTAAATTATATGCATGGTAGATACAATTGAACAATGTCATAAAACCATTTAGATTTTTTGAAAACGAGGATGAAATGACAGAGAATGGAATCACCAGAAGAATATAGCATTGATTTCATTATTATTCTAAATGTCAATAGACAATATTAATAAATGGATATCAAATAAAATAAAATTATAGTGTCACACAGGTTTGAGATTTAGAAATTTTTCAATTTAATAAAAACTTCTGTCACGTAGCCAATTATTAAACCGATTATTGACCGTGTCCTCAGACGATGGATCATTAGGTGACCCTTCTGACCTTTACCTATCTTTCATTCCTTTATTTGAAAATATAATACATTGTTAATAATTATATAAACGTACGTATTTATGAAGAAATTTCTTCCAGCAAACCTGCAAATTTAGATATTAAAAGAAATGTAGACAATAGTGTGTAAAACACAAGAGAAGAATAACAAATACTTATGTGAAATCTTAAATTAAAGTATCAAATAAGTCAAATTTAAATATTAATATATATAATTGACGGCTGACAGGATTGAATGAAAGAGAAAATGTACTGCGCCGACCCCAAGAAACAGGCAGAAAGATAACTAACTTAGATATATAATCATATATACCTCAAACTATAAATAGATATCTACACCCTTACATATATACAAAACAAAGTCCCCAACGCGTCTCTCTGTCAGTATATGAATGCAATAAACTGAAAAACTATTAAATAGATTTTAATACCATTTTCACCAATATTCTTGAGGAAGGTGTATAGTAACGAAAAGTTGAGAATTTAAAAGGTTTGTTACACCTTTACGAAACTGTTTTGGTCCGCTATTTACGGTGTCTACATATAAATAATATTTCAGTTGAGAGGAAAGATAATGCTTTTTTATTTTGTTGATCTTCCCGCCCCGTCTTTTAAAGCCAGCAATTATTCACTAGCAATACGTTCTAATGTGTTTTAGCGTAGTGTGGAGTCGTGTCTGAAAATACTCGATAAGTTTATGAGAAAAAAAAAAGATCAGCCGAGAGTAAAAAAGTGAATCAAAGACATTCCTAAACAGAAAATAGACATCAATATAACCCCCACACAAAACAAAAATACAGCGAATGTTTGCTATTATTTTGTACGGAAGCAAGACGTACACTACTAACACGAGCAATAAACTATTTTGGAACTATGACTTCCTAGAGCGTTATGCGCGAATATACCATATGGTTATCAATTGGTGGTCTTCACCAGACAGCACTCGAATTGCTGCAGTGAATGTTCAAAGGGGTTACCACGACCCTGGAATGCAAAGGGGAAATGACGAGAATGATGACGAATGGGGGAATGACAAATTATTTTTGTCATTAAAACAGTATGTAAGCGTAAAGCATAAAGGCCAGTTGCAGTTTTAGCAAGTGAACCAGGCATTGACCTTTTTTGCACTAATTCAAATACAGTAAAGCCAATTTTTGTAAAAGAAGCTACCTGCACTTTAACCCTATATTGTGAATGTTGTGTAAAATTATTGACAGTTTTAGGTACTGTAAAAAAAACTTTGATACTCTCTCTCGCCCACTCAAAGCGGGAGAAGCTATTCGATGGTTAAAGTGACTTATGAGGTTCAGAAATGGCACTGATGCCACAAAGAACATGACGAATTACTAGGCCCAAGTAGTTATTACTTAAGTTACAATAGCTGCTCCCAACAGCTTCACCTGCGTGAATGTAGAAAATTGTTCCAAGGAAACATTCTCTCAGGATAAAAAGTGTCGTATGTGGTATACCTGGGCCCCAAGTCTACTATTTTTATAAATTCGTCATTCCAACACGATCCCATTGTCATTTTGCTAAAAGTTTGTAATCTGCTAATTCATAATGATCGATCATTGATCGGTCAATGGTCTTGTAATAGAATTGTGGTAGAATGATAATTTCGAGCATATTAAAACCAATAACTGCACAATAACGTTCTAATGGTAAAACACAGATCAAATAAACTGTCAAAGTTTTAGCAGATTACCGCAAACTTCAAATATTCAGTTGTCAATATGTACGAGATTACCATTCTAAATCACTTCTTTCAATGGAGTGTCAGTGGTTGACCATTGGAAAGTCATAATGACGCCATTATATTAGTAGATTACCAAACTTGTCAAAATCGACAATTATTACATCAATGATAGACAATTGTGGCACTATTGTAATAGCAGACTAGAGGCCCTGGACGGTTTCCTAGACTCTGTCTAGGCTGGACACAGTCTTCGAAATCCGTTCCGACGGTCAAGAGTGAAGGAGTAACAAAGATTCATACTCACAAACTTTCGGTTTAAAAAGATCTTTATTCTCATTAAAACATAATTGTCACTTACATGAGAACATTAAATTTAAATTAAAAAATAGTAATATTGTCCCAGTGCCATTGTAACTTTCGCCTTTATAACATTAGTACGATTATATCTAGCCTGTACTGTCCCTTTTGTAGGGCAAAGGCCCTTGTCCATTCCTTCTATTGTTCTCAGTTCTGTGTTTAATCTTACCAATCCCAAAGAAAGTCATCTATATCATCGCCATCTTCTTCGTGACCGAGATTCCGTCATGTAATTTTAGGGCAACAAGTAACGTATTATAAACGAAAAAGCCATATGCCATTTATCAAAAATGCCGCAAATCCCAAGCATAGATTAAATTATTATTATCTAGTAAATTAAAATAAATTATAAACGCCATTACAAATATTTAATAAAGTGGTCATCTATGATGATGACTCTTATGCTAAATATGCTACCAACAGCAAGACCGTTGCTAAAAACGTTTAAACTAGGGTTAACATCTGTCTTAGAACTATTACAGCTGCGAAATAGCACCACAAAACCCAGTCATTTCCGTACAACATACTCATTGCCGGCAAAGGGAAAAAAAATCTGGCACACATCCAGATAATGCTAGGAATGTATCAATGAGTGACAGAAAATACCACAACGTTCGTGTTACAAAATAGTGGGAAATAGAGCGACTTCGCGGTAGGCTGCCAATGTCAAGGGTCTTGAGTTCAAATCCCATGCGAGTAATTTCTTATAATAGATTTTTGTGAATGGACGGCTCTAGCAACAAGTTTTTTTTCTAGATCATTGAAATGGTTCAAGGTTAACGCGTTATTTTTATGATTATTTGAACACTATTCTGTTTTACTGATGGACTCCATTAAATTAATGCGTTGCAATTATATTTATGGGCAATATGTGACCTCGTCTAACCAGCAATAACAGTTTGATCTTCGCCACTCTGATTTATGCTTCAATATCTGCACATGTCTAGATATTGTCCGCCATTTAAATCTACCTTTAATAACTGATCTTTTTAACTATCGCGATTATAAGTAAGTACCGTGTTTGTCAAATTACTTTAATCGATAGTTTCAATAATGCTTTCACCTAAGACAACTTTACTATTCAATCTTTTGTCTTTCTAATAAACTCAATTAATAGCTTATTGTTTATCAAAATATTATCCAATAAGGGCCTTATAAATTATTCTCACATCTCTTTGTCACGTCCAATATTATCAAAAGGCTCTTTTCAGCTACCGACCATATTAAACCCAGTTGATTAACTTTGCGGTATTCTCATTACCTGCAGCTATTAATAAATTTGTTATTGAACCAGATTCTATTATAGCATATTATTTGTATAAGCATAAATATTGTTTAACTTTGCAACATATTTGCAAAAACTGCAAATAGAAAATAATTGTGGCATATTTATTACGAGACTGCTCAACATATGAGTATAGCATCGATGTAAATAAATCAATCCATCGAAAATGCTATTTAGATGAAACTTGGCACAGATCATATCTATCCTAAAATTGAACTAGTTTCCAAAGGAACAATGGTACTGATATGAAATTCAAGTGAATGAAGATTGCCTTCTGTTTTGGCTAAGAATATGCTTTTAACCGCAAATTGTAACAAGTCATCGAGAGTATATTGGGATGCTTTCAAAGCTGAAGATACAGTGATTAGATTGCTTTAGCTTTGCGAGGATAATGTTTACTTTATTAATAAACAAATATTAGTAACCATTAGCGTTTGTTTCTATTATATATTAGACGGGCATTTCTTAAGCATTAGCATTGGAATCGACATCGGAATTCAAAACAAGCTTTGTTATTCTGTTTAAGTAACTTACTCAAGCAAACATTTTTGTTTTTTGCTGAGCAACTACCAACTGGGATACCGTATTTTTTACAACTTATGAATATTACTATTATTATTTGTTACTTTAAGTTTAATATCAAGCTGCCATGGTGAATCATGAAACAGCTGACGAATATTTGTAACAATATTTTCTTAACTCGAGCACCAGACCGTTTGAATATATGATCCTGACCACCATCTTCGCCAACTGCATCGCCCTTGCCGTCTACACACCGTACCCTGCCAGTGACTCAAATTATACTAACTGGGTTCTTGTAAGTATCTTATTGTACTCGATTGCAGAACAAGTACTAAGCTTAGTTGTATTTATGTTACTGATGTGCCTTAAATATAATATCAGTATGAATAGACAAACCGTCTATATTATGCATTTTACACACCTGAATACGAATGAAAAATTACTTCAGTTAGGTATGTAAATTAGACTCATCTAACCTAACCTAGTTCTTGGTCTGCAATCGTCTTCAGCGTATTATCATTGTCTATCTATGTACTTCTTATTTTTAAACTTGGTGAAATGATATCGCTAGTTTCATTTGTGTTTCTTTCTCGTAGACAGCTATTAAAATTCCATGCACCCTCTTGAACTCAAAACATCTGATTACTCTTATTTTAAATTTTCTATTGGGTACAGTTTCAGTGCATAACTTATCGTATTTTTCTAAATTGTTTTAAAAAACCTTGGTAGGTAAATTTTATTTTTCTTTCTTTTGCAGGAAAAGATTGAGTATGTGTTCTTAGTAATATTTACGGGGGAGTGCATTATGAAGATTATAGCATACGGGTTTATCATGCATCCTGGCTCCTATCTCAGGAACGGCTGGAATTTGCTGGATTTTACGATCGTCGTCATTGGGTAAGTGCATTTTGATATTAGGTTTGATAACTATTGTTTCATGATTATTATATTTAGGTTTATTACGTTCTTGAGAAACATCAGTTACGTATTATCCCTTTATTGTATATTGGTTGAAACAACTACACTAGTATTTCTCGTATTGCCAAATGCTGCAATTGGAAAACTGATGATAACACTAGTGCTATGTGATCTTACTATCTATTTCAGTTGTTTAATGATAATACCGTGTTATGTTTTTCATTTGTTATATACTACCTTAAATGTTGTCCAAAACAGGACTATAATTTTTCGTTTTATAGACAATTTTATCTTAAAAGATCAGTTATATAATGCTTCAACATATTTCATATTTCCAGAATGGTCAGCACAGTGTTATCAAGTATATTCAAGGACGCGTTTGACGTGAAAGCTTTGAGGGCGTTCAGGGTGCTCCGACCTCTGCGGCTCGTCTCCGGCGTGCCTAGTGAGTTGTTATTAATACTTTTACAAGATCACCCTTTGACCAGGTGCTCTTTAATAATATTCAGGCATTGACCCTTTTGTAAAGATGACGGAAGTTATAAGCGAGTGGATACTCTTTGATAAAAAATTTATATAATTATGTAGATGCTAGTTTTAATTTCCCTATGTGAGGAAATATCTAAATTATTATTATTAAATCATATGCTTACTCAGTTTTAAGTCCCAAATCTAATGAAATCTAATAAAGTAACACCTGCTGTTTTACGAAAAAGAAATCAATTAGGAAATAAGAAGATTTAAAAGAGTGTCCATGGAGTTTCTTGCGCGTTTTTCTCTATAGAGATCTACGCTTTGGAACGTGCAATTTAGCTTCACTTTTATTGACTGACCGACATTTTGACAGTTCAAAAGTGCCTGTATTAATTGGATTATTTGAAATAAACGGTTCTGATTTCTGAATGATTACTTTCAAACATTCGAATCAATATATTTTAGATATATATTTTTTGGTTCTGATCAAATACACCAGTATTTGATCAGAACCAAAAAATATATATCAAATAGATACATGTTGTAAATGCTGTTACTTCTTATCTCTTCTTCAGTCTTTGCTGAACTAACGAATCTTGTTAACTCAGCAGTCATTTTAATCTGATTTTTCACTCCAGGTCTCCAGATTGTGTTAAACTCTATCCTGAAGGCGATGGTACCGCTCCTCCACATTGCACTGCTTGTCATCTTCGTCATCATCATCTATGCCATCATCGGGTTGGAGCTGTTCTCCGGCAAGATGCATAAAAGCTGCTACAATAAGTATACAGGTTTGAACAGTGCATTTCATTGTTTGTCTTTCGGTCTAGCTAAGGATTTCAGTCGGTTTTACTTTTTTGGTATGTTGAGGCGAAATAAATCACAAAATTCTCTTCTTAATTTATTCCTAAAAGAAACTAAGTTGATTATAAAATTACAAGCATTATTATCATCCTAAGTATACTGTCAAGCTACAGCATCCAATTTTGAAACCAAATCGGATCTAGAGCAGTCGCGGTAACTGCCCGACTTATGAGTCGTACGTCGCGGATTCAAACCTCAGCAGGTGCTTTATTTTCTATAATTTATTTCATTAACATTGCTTCTAAAAACAAAAAGGCCTTCATCCAAAAATTCTATGCTATGTGCCTTGCACCTGGACCGCGTGGTAGATTACGGCCCATTCTTACTCATTGAAAGACGTCTTGACTTACAGCAATGGGATATATAAGCCTGATTATGCTAGGCTTATGCAAATCAGTGCTTAGTGATATTTTGCATTTCATTGTATTAAGCTTCACTTCTGGCAGAAATTCTTGACGGTCGTCTAAAATGTTTTTGAATTGTTACATAACCTAATAGTGACTTTTATTTTCCACAGATGAGATCATGGATACTCCTCATCCTTGTGACCTGGATAACGGCTTCAACTGCTCCATGATCGGTGAAGAGATGGAATGTCGGGAAGGCTGGATCGGTCCTAACTTCGGCATCACCAACTTTGAC